>CM030364.1:97721883-98926874 GCA_017893485.1 Hemerocallis citrina | reverse complement strand
CTGGTGGAGTAGGGGTCTTCTTGCCGAGCGTCAAGGGTCGGCAGATGAGCCCCCTCACTTGTTGGAAAATCAAGGGGATTTTAGTGGCTAGTGGCGCCATCCGAACGCCGAGCCTCCTGTTGAATGGAGGAGAAAGTTGGGGCTCGGGGTACCATCCGAGCGCCGTGCCTCCTGTTGAATAGAGGAGAAATTTGGGACTCGCGGTATCGTCCGAGTGCTGAGCCTCCTGTTGAATTGAGGAGAAATTTGGGGCTCGCGGTACCATCCGAACACCGATCCTCCTGTTGAATGGAAGAGAAATTTGGGGCTCGCAGTACCGTCCATGCGCCGAGCCTCCTACTGAATGGAGGAGAAATTTGGGGCTCGGGGTACCATCCGAGTGCCGAGCCTCCTGTTGAATAGAGGAGAAATTTGGAGCTCGCGGTATCGTCCGAGCGCCGAGCCTCCTGTTGAATTTGAGGAGAAATTTGGGGCTCGCGGTACCATCCGATTGCCGAGCTTCCTGCTGAATAGAGGAGAAATTTAAGGTTCGTTGTGCCATCCGAATACCGAGCCTCCATTTGAATGGAGGAGAAATTTGGGGCTCGGGGTACAATCCGAGCGCCGAGCCTCCTATTGAATAGATGAGAAATTTGGGGCTCGCAGTACCTTCCGAGCATCGAGCCTCGTATTGAATTGAAGAGAAATTTGGATCTCGCGGTACCATCCGAACGCCGAGCCTCCTATTGAATGGAGGAGAAATTTGGGGCTCGTGGTACCATCCGTGCGCCGAGCCTCCTACTGAATGGAGGAGAAATTTGGGGCTCGGGGTACCATCTGAGCGCCGAGCCTCCTGTTGAATAGAGGAGAAATTTGGGGCTCGCGGTACCCTCCAAGCGCCGAGCCTCCGTTGAATTTGAGGAAAAATTTGGGGCTCGCGGTACCATTCGAGCGTCGAGCCTCCTGCTAAAGTAAGGAGAAATTTGGGGCTCGCGGTACCATCTGAGCGCCGAGCCTCCTGTTGAATAGAGGAGAAATTTGGGGCTCACGGTACCATCCGAGCGCCGAGCCTCCCGTCTTGTCGGACAAGCCTGGGGTATCTCATGGGCGACTGGCCACGCATTCCGAGCCGTCGTTCTGAAAGTGTAGCGCCCCGGATCTCCGTTACCTGACATCCGTGACACTCACCAGAATCTTTGCCATCAAATCCATCTCAACATAGTAATAACAAGGAAATTTAAATTTTTTTATTGCCAAATAAAATCATTACATCATTGATTACAACCGATAACTTGTTTTTGGACAAGGAGTACAAATTACATCAACTCATTACAACCTAATACAAATATTTACAGACTCTACTTGTAAAGTTAACAGCTGTCTCCCGGAATGGCAGTCGACGGCTCATTGCCGAAGCTCCGTTGAATGGTCAATCTGCTTCCTTGGGGCTTGCTCCTCGACTTAAGTCTTCTGCTGCGCGACTCTGATATCTCTGCACCTGCTCGAAAGGTAGAACCGATACCTAAAAGGTGGGGAACGTTAGTACTTTGACTAACGCAAAGCTGATAATAACAGTGATCCCCTAAATTACTATCACAACCATAATTTTATGCAAAAGAAAAGTGATCTACCAAACAAGGGTTTAATGGATTCAGGTTCTAGTGCAGTGGTATGCCATAATCCTATGTAGATGCAACAAATCACATGCCTGACTTTAATGCAAGCAAGACTTTGGAAAAGAATGCATCCCATACTACATACGCCCCCAAATTTAGCCGTCCTTCTCTATAGTTTAGGGATTCGAACCTTCGCCATGCATCCTACTCTTGTACTCAACCTGTTCCCGATAGATTGTCCGTGCCCAAGGAGATTGCAGTTGGTCGGTCTAGTTCTGCCACTGCGGTGCCTAAATGGTGGTCGTGTTTGCCACTCAGTACCCGCATACGGACCTCTTCAGAAAGCCGCGTTGAATGCGGTCGCAAGACCGTTGTACCTACCCGGTACCCATACCTAGCCGGTACGCCTGACATCAATGATATGTGCGTTCACCCCCTCCCCGGGGTGTGAATTGATGTATGAAGTAACCCCGTGCATAGGAACGTGATGGCCTCGAGGGTCAAATCCCCCTATCCTCCCGTTTCGTACTCTAGCAAACTTTGGGAATTAACAAATCGATATATGAGACCGAGGACTCAATCATGAGTACCGAAATGTATCCCTACGATAGGAGAGTACAACACCCAACTATGGTCTGCTAGTATTAATGCAATTACAAAACTCCTAAGGCAATGCAATTACAAAACTCCTAAGGCATCACTCTAATCCTAGCCTCTTCTAAACACTTGGGTGAAAAGAGATTGCTTCCAAAAATTCTACTTATCGACCTCTGGCCCTGGCGATACCGGTTCGGTTCGCCACTTCTCTTAGCTTGGAGTTGTCTAGTACCGTGGCCTGCATTCACCCCTACCGGGGCAATGAGTGTGCGTGTTCACCCCTCCCCGGGTAATGAACTGATGTGTTTAGCCCTCACCGGGCGAAGAATTGGTGCGTTCACCCCTCCCCGAATAATGAACTCAATTTGATGCCACGACTCGGACGTCCTATGTTTTAGTGGAAGTTCATAACTTAGGGTCGACAGATGCAGGGTATCACCATACCCTAGTGACTGACTCAAGCCACAAGATCCACCATGGGAGTGAAACAAAACCAACAATAGATACCAAACGTCCCCAGACAAAGAGTTATCAACTTTAATGGTACACAGGGGAAAAGACCACACAACACCTAGTCAAAACTCAAGACTAAGCAACCTATGGTGTTTCTGCCCGAAACTTAAAAAGATCATAACTCCCTCGATACAACTCCGATTGGGGTGTACATGCCCAATCTGAAAAGGTAAGAACCTAGGCTACAACTTCCTAGTTGATCATAACCTCAAATTCTATCATCTAAGTCCTCAAAATGGCCTCTCAAGCCTCATCCTGTGTATTTCCTATATACGGGCTGCACCTTACCGTTAGCATAAGTCTCTATCTATCCATCAAAATGCTGCAAATCCAGGTTCTATGGAAAAGTGTGGGTGTCCTCAACAATCCTCTAGTTGGTCACAAGTCCAAAATATGCCAATAGATCTCCCTAAAACACACATTACTCTCAAGTGTACCAAGTTACACACTAAGACTTTCTCAACCAGAGCACTCAGCTCCAATCCTGGTCTCTGTCCAGCATTGCAAAAATAATATTAAATCAACCACTCACTGGAATTACCTCAAATAGGTCTTGTTGGAAAGGTCATGATGTCTACTACAATCCTATAAGGAAACACATCCTCAAAATTTGCACTTAAGGAGCCTCAATTGTGTCATCTCTACAGGGTGTCTAATCTGACTGAATCCAGCACAGTACGTGCTATAAAAATCATCATAAATCCTATACTCATCAAATAGTCACAAAATTTACATTAAAGAAACTAGACTTCATAATGAACAACATGAAAAGTTTTCATGTCCAATTTCCAAGTCTACATTGAGTTCTTCATGTTTTAATTAAGCACAAAGATCATCCTGTTCTTCAGTTACAGTTCTAACTACTATTGATAGATTAATTTTTAACATGCTTATAAAATCATCCAATTAATTTCTTGATTTTTTAGTAGAGCCTAGATACATGTGGAAAACCATGGTGAAAATTTCAGATTGATAAATTGCTCCAATTAATTATGAAAAGTCCAACAATCTCAGGTATCTCAGTAAACAATTTCTGCTACTGCCTTACGACACTGTTCCACAAATGGATTTTATTAAAATACCAAACAATCTCAGAAAAATTCTAAATAATTCACAAATCATCTATACATGTAGGGGAACAATATGTGAAAATTTCATGATCAAATTCCTTGTGGTTTGCTCTCGGGAAAATCTAGAAAACGACAAGTAGATCAAGATTATAGGTTCTATTTTCAGATTTAACTTCCAATCTCTTAAAAAATCACTATAAACTCCTACTACTACACATGTATGCAAGAAATCAACAAGAAACAACAAGAAGGTTTAGAGAAACTCCCCACCCTGAGTTGATTGTGGAGTAGATGATGGCTTTGAGCTTCACTTCTCCAAGTATTCACTCCAAGAGCTCATTCTTCAATCTTTCTTCCTTTCTCTCCTTCTCTTTCTTTTCTTGGGTTTGAGTTCTGAAATTTTCAGAACATGGAAGAAGAAATGAGGGGGTTTTTAATGGGAAAATGAGTGAGGAAAGAGAGAGGAAGGTGGGGGCCAGATTTTAGGGTAGTAGGGGTGTAGGGTAGACTAGGTGGTTTTGGCACAAAACCATGCTCTTTAGCCCTTGGTTTGGGGTACAATGGTTGACTGCCCTATTTAGTTCTTAATTGGGTTCTTAGATGAGAGATGAGAGGTTTATCGAGTGTACGCAAGATATACCCATCATAGTATCATACAATGATATATTTGCATGTGTATCGTACCAAAAACTAATGTTTATACCAGTATCGGTCCTCCTCATCCTCATGCATCTTCTAGAACGCAACCATCCTTATGAAGCACCCTGCAAATCTAACTGCACACCAACGATAGCAAAATCAAACAAAACACTGCAATCATATGCACGCATACAGACAATATATATATATATATATATATATATATATATATATATATATATATATATATATATATGTAAGCATTGTACAATTCGGGGTATTACAGAAAGTGCTGAGGGTAGAAAGGTAATTTTCCACCATGCTGACATCACAGGCGTAAGAATCGAAGCGAAAAATATCCTAGTGGCCGTTGGATCTTGATGATCAAGATCCAACGATTAGATCTTTTCGTAAAATTCGAGGAGTCTCTTCTTGTGTTATAAATCTCCCCCCCTCCCCCTCTCCTTCATTTCCACACTTGCATTTTTCAATCTTCAAGAACAGGGGTTTTATCTCGTTTGCCGTCGACGATCTTTCTCCGGTGATCTTTCCGTTTGCGCAATATTTTCAGCTTAGTATTTCTGATTCGTAATGTCGCGCTCTCAGTATGGCTTCGAGGCAAGCTCGTCAGGCCGTTCCGAGAAGGAAGCTGAGTCACCTTTGACATCTTGGTCCCTGGGAAATTATGGAATCAAGGAGGAGGTTCTGTCCGATCCAGGGTCGAATGGCGAGGATGAGTTAGTTTTTGTTGTACAACCTCTGAGATCCCGTAGGCCAGGGAAGGAGCCTGTGGAGGAGGGTGAGGATGAGGAGGAAGAGGAGGACCCCGAGGGAGAAGGGAGTGTTGAGGATGAGGAGGACGAGGAGGATGAGGAGGATGAGGAGGAAGACCCCGAGGGGGACCAGGGGGAGCCCGATCAGGGTGCCAGGGGAGACAATGTTCAGGGAGATGCGGAGGAAGGTACTGCAGGAGGGGCAGCCGAGGGCAAGGGTGATCTCCCGCCTCTGCCACCATTATCGACCCCATCTTCGGAGAGGAAACCTCATCCTCGTAGGAGGTAGAGGAAGTTGATCCATCTGGATAGCCCCCCTATGCCAGAAAAATATGGCCCTAGACTAGGGTTTGAGTTTGCCCCCGTAACATTTAAAAATCCCGGGTCGATCAGGATGTATCCTGATGATGTTAAGGGCCTCGCTCCGCTTCCCTCTATGCGGGGGGACGAGAGTCGGGTGAAGATCAGGATGGACAGCATCCAGTACGTCTTGATGGCGGACTACCTGCACATCCTGAGGGCGGCCTACTTCATCCCCAAGGAGTTCGAACTCTTGATTCTGAACCTCAGGATTTGTCCGACCACCGCTCTTGCGCAGGGCTACTGCATTTTTCCCTAGGATGCCTTCATCTCGGGGCTTAGGCTGCCGTTGCACCACTTCATCGAGAGGGTTTTGAATTGGGCAAAGTTGAGTCTGATGCAGTACGGCCCCAGTTCGTGGAAACACTTGGTCTGCTTCATCTTGAAGTGTTAGGATAAGGGGATCAAGCTGAGGCTTACGTACTTTCGCGCTATCTTAGAGATGAGCTCAATCGGTGATGCAGAGGGAATCTTCTATCTTTCGCTGTGACTTCATAAGAAGGTGATGCACGGCCATCCGGACTCCATCAAAGGATGGAAGGAGAAGTACTTCATAGTGCGGAGCGAGAAGCCTTGGAGGATTCCAACCTCCTGGAACTTCAGTAAGCCGAACCATAAACCTCTGAAATGCGGTGAGTTGATGGAGAAGGAATGGGCGAAGGTGGAGAAGATCGTTGGGGGGCACAGTATAGGATGGCCTCGAGTGACGGAGATGAACCTGACCCGAGCCAGATTGAGCCCAGCCGACCCTAGTATGTTTATGTTCTAAATTTTCCTATCTTTCTGCCTTTGTGTTAACATTTACTTCTTTTTTTTCATTTTGCAGAGATGACGGCCAAGCAGCTTGACAATAGACAGGCCTTGTTGGCTGTTGCCGCTAAGAAGAGGGCGGATAAGGAAAAGAAGGCAGAGCAGGAAAAGAGGGCTGCCCAGGGTGCGGGGTCCAGCAAGGGGCCGACCTCGGAGACGGTGGAGCCATCCACGAAGAGGGCGAAGAAGCAGCACCATATGCCGAGGGCGTCTAGGGAAGCGGGGGGAAGCTCCGGTAGCAGAATGGCCTCAGAGGTCACGGAGCAGAGGCTCCCCCCACCACGGCCCAGTGCCGAGCAGATGGTTGGGCAGCAGGGCCTGAGGCCGCATGCCCCAGATTGGGGGGTTCTCGCAGGGGAATCCCTGCTTGATGGTCCAGTGGCCATAGAGGTGGTCAGGAATATCACCACAGAGCGAGATCGAATGGCTCTAGCAATGCAGACGTCCGAGGTGGCCTTTATAAGGTGGTCTTAGGCACAGCTCTCGGTAAGTGTTTGTAATTATGCTTTGAGTTTAGACTCTAGAATTTCTTCTAACTTTTTCTCCGTCGGGTAGGCGATGCTTCATGGGTAGCACTTTCAGAAGTGCTTGGAGAAGGAGGTCCTCATCGAGAGGAGGAATGCGGAGAAGTATTTTTGTGAGGTGAGCAAGCTAACGGATGAGCTGAAGGAGGCTCGAAGCATGGAGGTGGTCCACGAGGCCCAGATGGCCTCGATAGCCGATCATCATAAGGAAAAGATGGCGCACTTCAGGGTGAAGGCCCGGGCGGAAGCAGAGAAGGTGCAGAAGGCCATGGAGGAGGCGGAGATCACCATGACGGATACCCTGATCCTGGCACAGGACGAGACCTATGATAAGGCTAAGGAGCATTTTCGGTTGATCTATCCGGATAAGAAGGTCGACCACCTCCACTACAGTTGGCAGCCCGAGCATCTGCCGACACCCGGTGGCGAGGAGATGGGGGACCCTCACCAAGAGAGGTCGGGGGCGACCCTGCTGAGGAAGAGGTGCCACCCCTCCCCCCCTCAAGCATAGTTTAGGTTCTCCCTTTTGATTTTGTAAATGCCTTACACGGACTAGCCACTGCTTTTTGTAACTGGAAAATTTTTGAATTTATAAATGAAGAATTTTTTGGCCGATGCTCTATGACTTGTATTTTTTCGTCTCTTTAGTGACCTGTTCTTTTTCCCGTCTTTTTGATAGATGCACGAGGTCCTTGGTGTCGACCTTGGTTCTGTCGAGGTCTCCTGGGTCCGAGCCGGGATGGGATCCATGGAGAGTGTTCTGTCTCGCCAACGTAAGCAGGCTCGGGATCGAGCAGCCGTGGTGAATTATTTTATGAACAACTTTAGAGAGCTCAATGTGGAGATCGCTCGTCTGAAGAAGGCCATAGTTGACCGGGACTGGTGGGCAGTTGAGATGAACTGGTCGATCTCGGATGCCTCAAGTGGGTGGTCGACTTCGAGTCTTTTCTTCATGAGCCTGTAGTAGAGAAGGAGTTGGAGTTCCATAGGTTGAAGCTAATGCTAGGTGCCGGTTTGGTTGAGGAGGCGAGCAATTCCGTATTTGGACCTTCTCTGACCTTTTTCTTGGAGGCGGCCCAGCCTGTCGATGCGAAAAGCTCCGTTGTCGGAGTACCCTCGCTGGTCGGACCGACCGAGCATGCGAAGGAACCCGTGAAAAGTGCCGAGTTTGAGTTTTAAACCGTGCGATGAGCGATTTGTAAACTTTGCATTGTATTGGGCAGGCCATTTTCTGGTACTCTATGAGTAATAAAAACTCCGACTTCTTTAACCTTGATGATTTATTGAGTGAGGAGGGTAGGTGTAGCTCAAGATCATTGCCGAGCCCCGCCTTGCAGGGGGTCATTGCCGAGGACAAAGGAGGGAGCCAAATCGTAGCTTCTTGTAGGCAAAAACCAATGAGTGTCGTTTCCCCTTCCGATAAACATTAATGGCGACGTTTCGCCTTCCGCCATTTGGACTTCCCGATGTAAAAAATGTGCTGCTCCGGGGGCTAATCCCCATTTCTCCATTGTTTTTTCATCAGCAACTGGCGGTGACTCATCTGCCACCCGCTGACAATTCGGGGTTTCGGCTCCGAGGGTCGTTAACCTCGACCTGCCAGCGGGTGAGAGGTGGGTGGACCCCTGGAGATGAGATTCGGGTGCCTGCCGAAGGTGGGCACCCATAAGTCAAAATTTTGGCCAGGGGTTCTAGGCCGGTGGCTCCCCTGCCATCCTCGAACAATTCGGGGTTTTGGCTCTGACGACCGTAAACTCCGAGTTGTTCGCGGGTGAGAGGTGGGTCAACCAACGGTCCGGTGCTCGGGGCATTTGCCGAGGGCGAGCGCCCTAAATCTTTAATAATTTTATTTTTGGAACGGGCGTGGTTGAAGGTCGTCACCGATCATAAAGGGCATAGCTTGAAAAAGCTAATGCCTTGCTCAAGGTCGTCACCGAGCCCTTAGGCGCATGCCTTGGTGGATAGTATGGGTGTAGCTAGAGGTCATCGGCAAGCGCATAGGCTGCAGGTTTGACAAAACCCAGGCCATGCTCGAGGTTGATGCCGAACCCCCACACTTGTTCTCAGAAAGATAGCACAGGTGTAGCTAACGGTCATCGCTGAGCGCATAGGTTGATGGGCTTGAACAAACCCAAACCATGCTCGAGGCCGATGCCGAGCCCCCATACCTTAGAGAAGCCAGTGATGGGCGTAGCTGAAGGTCGTCGCCAAGCGTAAAGGTCACGTGGCTTTGAAAAAAGCCAAGGCCCTACTCGAGGTCGACGCCGAGCCCCCACACCTGTTCTCGAAAAGATAGCAAGGGTGTAGCTGGCGGTCATCGCCGAGCACATAGGTTGATGGGCTTGAACATGCCCAAACCATGCTCGAGGCCGATGCCGAGCCCCCATACCTTAGAGGTGACTTTTTCTGGTTCGAGGTGCCGTCCGAGTACCGAGCCCTAGGTTTGTATGAGAAGTCTTTTGTGGCTCGCGATTTCCTCCAAAGGCCGAGCCCTAAGCTTGTAAGGGAAGCTTTTTGTGGCTCGCGGTTCCTTCCGAAGGCCGAACCCCAAGACATGTTTCTTAAGAGAGCTAATACGAAGCCGAAGCTTGTTTTAAGAAAGCTGCCATAATTACAACATATTCCGATTTTACAAAACAAGGCACGATGTGCCGATTACATTTTTCATACTTTACATTCGCTGTAGAGGCTAATCCTCCCCTTCTAGGAATTTGATGAGGTGCTCTGCGTTCTAGGGCCTCTTGACAGCCTTGCCCTGCGGGTCGGTGAGGCGGTACGTGCCCGGGCGTACAACCTCAGAAACTTTGTACGGGCCTTCTCAGTTTGGTCCAGTTTCCTCTTTTGGCCGGGATTAGATACCGCTTGCTTTCGGAGGACGAGGTCCCCTAGCTTGATGTCAGTAGGACGCACCTTTTTATTGTAGAACCTTTTGATCCTCTGCTAGTAGGTGTTTCTCCTGATGGCAGACTTCTCCCTGACCTCGTCTATGAGGTCCAGATCGGCACGCAGCTGTGCCATGTTGCTTTCTTCGTCGAAGGCCATGATTCGGGGCGAAGGGAGCCCGATTCCAAGGGAATTACGGCCTCTGTGCCGTATGTCTGATTGAATGGCAACTCTCCCGTGGGGATTCTTTCGTCGTTCGGTGGGCCTAAAGAACACTCGGAAGCTCGTCGACCTATAACCCCCTGGAAGAGTTATCGGGTCGTTTCTTGAGACTGTCAAGGATCTAGCGGGTCGCGTTCTCGACCTGGCTGTTTGACTGCGAGTGGCATACCGAAGAGAAGCACTGCTGGATCTCGAGTTCCTCGCAGAACTTTCGGAATTTCTTACCCGTGAATTGAGTCCCATTATCTGTGATGAGTACTTGTGGAATCCCGAATCGGCAGACGATGTGTTTCCAGAAAAATTGTTGGGTCTGCGGCTCGGTGATCGTGACCAGGGGCTCGGCCTCAATCCACTTTGTGAAGTAGTCGATTGCCACTACGAGAAACTTTCTTTGGCCCGCTGCCTTTGGAAATGGGCCTACCAGATCCATCCCCCACATAGCAAAGGGGGTAGGACTGGCCAGGGAGTGGAGGTTCGCTTGCAGAGCTCTTTTCACCGAGGAGAACCTTTGACAAGGGCCACACTTTTTTGCCAGGGCCAGGATGTCTTGCAGCATTGTGGGCCAGAAGTACCCGTGATTCAGAGCCTTTCGCGCAAGCGATCGGCTTCCCATATTGCACCTGCCAATTCCTTTATGGAGCTCCTTGAGAGCGTACTTTGCCTCGTCGAGGGTTAAGCAGTGGAGGTAGAGCCTTCCGTCCATCGTGGTAGACGACCTTTTGAAGAGGGTCGTTCTGATCATGACAAACCTCTCTGAACGGACCCTGATCCGCCTTACCTTGGCTCAGTCTTTGGGAAGCTCTTCTTTGATTAGAAACTTTCTGATGGAAGTGGTCCAATCATCAGGATGAGCTCCGTCTTCGATGCAGAAGGTCTCGGGGAGGTCGGTACTCGGCTTTAGGAGTACTTCGATTAGGACGGTGCGATCGAGACCTTCAAAGGAGGAGGTGGTTAACTTTGACAGAGCATCGGCCTGGACGTTCTGCTATCTGGGGATCCTCAAGATTGCAGATTCGTCAAAGGAAGCCAAGAGCCGCTGGACCACGGACAAGTACCCGATCATCTGATTGTCACGGGCCTCGTACTCTCTGGTGATCTGATTGTCCACGAGCTGAGAGTCGCTGAAAGCCCTGATCTGTTTGGCGCCTGCCTGATGTGCCAGGGTGAGCCCGGCAATCAAAGCTTCATATTCGGCCTCGTTATTGGAGGCTGGAAAGTTGAGGCGAAGAAAATATTGGAGAAGGAAATTGTCAGGTCCTTACAAAATGATGCCTGCACCACTACCAGCTTCGCAGGAGGAGCCGTCGACGTAAACTTCCCATGTCTGGTCGGCCTCCCCACTTTCGAGTTGCTCGGAGATGGTGCATTCCGTGATGAACTCAGCGAGGGCCTGCCCTTTGATGGTCATCCTTGGCTGATAGCCGATGTCGTATTGGCTGAGCTCAAACGACTATTTGACCAGTCGGCCGGAGCTCTCGGGCTTGTAGAGTACGGGCTTCAGAGGCTGGTCTGTGAGTACCTAAATTGAATGCACCTGGAAATAGGGATGGAGCTTTCACACGGACATGACCAGGGCATATGCCACCTTTTCCACTTTTGAGTATCTGGTTTCGGCGGCGAGCAGAGCCTTGCTCACGTAGTATAGCGGTTTTTGGACTCCGTCTTCTTCTCGAACGAGAACAGCACTGAGCACATTTTTCGAAGCCGAAAGATAAAGCCAGAGGGGTTCGCCTGGCTCGGGCTTGCTGAGGAGAGGAGGGTTGACGAGGTACTCTTTCAAATGGGCAAACACCTCCTACTGCTGAGTACCCCACTCGAAGCCTCCAGTTTTGCGTAAAGCTTTGAGGAACAGGAGGGACTTCTCTCCGGACTTGGAAAGAAAACGGCCAATGGCCGCTAGTCTTCCCGTAAGCCTCTGGACTTCTTTGACATTTCTAGGAGGGGCCATGTCTATGGCCTGGATCTTCTCGGGATTTGTCTCGATGCCGCACTGACTGACGAAGAACTCGAGGAATTTTCCTGAGGAGACGCCGAACGCACACTTCACCGGATTGAGTCTCATGTTGTGGGTCCGAAGGACCCCAAAGGCTTCCTTCAGGTCGGCTGTCCCTACTGGCTCTTGACGAGCATGTCGTCGACGTACACCTCCACGTTGCAACCGATCTGATCCTTGAAGACTCGATTGACAAGCCTCTGATAAGTAACACCGGCATTCTTTAGCTCGAAGGGCATAACCCGGTAGCAATAAAGATCTTGGTCCATGACGAAGGATGTCTTGGCTATATCAGGGGGGACATTCGGATCTGGTTGTAGCCTGAGAAGGCGTCCATGCAAGAAAGGAGCTCGTGACCCGACGTTGCGTCGGTCAGGGCGTCGATGCTGGGGAGGGAGAACAGATCTTTAGGGCACGCCTTGTTGAGGTCAGTAAAGTCTATGCAGATCCTCCAGCTCCCGCTTGCCTTCCTGACCATCACGACGTTCGCTAGCCACTCAGGGTAGCTGACCTCCTATATGAAATGGGTGGATAAGAGTTTGTCCACCTCTACTTTCACTGCATGCTGCCTCTCTGGGGCGAACTTACGTCTCTTCTGGACGAACGGCTTCGAGCCGGGGATCAGCTGAGTTTGTGCATGATCAGATCTTCGGAGATTCCGATCATATCGGAGGGTTTCCAGGAGAAGAGGTCGACATTACAGCGAATGCAGTCTATTAGGCCGGACTTGAGGTTGGGAGCGAGGGAGCAACTCACGCAGAACCATTTCGACATGTCCCCTGTCTCGAACAAGACTTCCTCTAATTCGTCAGCCGGCTCAGGCTTGGGCTGACTTCTTTCGGGCTGCAGCTCGACGGTCGTCCAGGGGAAACACACCGCCCCTGACCGCCGTCATATAGCACGACCGTGCTGCTTCTTGGTTCCCTCGGATGACTCTGACACTTTACTTGGTGGGGAATTTTAGCTTTTCTGCTCGTCTTCTCAGCATTTCTGCTGGTCACGAAGTGGGCCAGGAAATTGGCCTCCAGCTGGTCGAACGAGTAGATCGAGCTGGGGATGAGCTTGGAGAACCATACCCGAGCCGGACCCCTAAGGGTGGCAGGGACGACACGGCATAGCAGAGGATCCGAAGTGCTGTGAATCATCATAAGGGTCTTGAAACCCTCCATGTGATCAGCAAGATCACCCTCGTCGTCATAGATCTCGAATTGGGGAGGTCAGAAATTCTGGGGTATCTCCGCTTGTAGGATTGCCACGGAGAAAAGAGGTCGGGTCAGCCTATGACCCTGAGCCGGCCTCGCGCCGCCCTCGCCGAAGTAGTCGAGGCGGTTCTCCATTTCTTGGAGGTGTTTTAGGATGTCCTCGTCATATTCTGGCGGGACTGTCGGGACGCGAGATGTGCTGGCTCCGACATCCGATCGCGAGTGAGAGCGGTGGAGCGTCTCGTTGATAGGGGTCTCTAGGATAGCCTCCATGATCTCTTTCGGAAGTCTTGGAACTCATAGTGGGTGACTGGTGCCCGTTCAGCTAAGTTATGTTGGGGCAGCGACCTCCGATCGATACGGTTGAGCGCCGGTTCCCTCTCTCAGGGCGGAGGCCTGGGACGGTTTGGGACCGAGTTGGAAGCGGCCCCTCCCGTGGTTCGACTTGCCTGTCGATTCTGGATGACCCGTCGTAGGTCGGGTACGACCGAGTGAGAGGCGCCTAACTAGGGTCCGAGGCTATCCCTCGGATTGTTGGATCCATGAGTATTGGCGAGGAAGTCCTGTGGAGGAGCATCCTGGGGACGTGTAGAGGTGATAGCTCTCCTAGGCTTGGGTGCCATGTGAGCTCAGATTGATGGGATGCTGGTAATGGCTGGGTTCGGACTGATGTCCGTACCGAGTTTTCCCACAGACAGTGCCAACCTGATGGGTTTGTTTTTGGGGGGTGACTGCACCAGGTGTGAGTTCTTCTCAATTTTTATTTTTGCAGAAGTTTCGGTACTGACGGTATGCCCGACCCTCAACCGAGGGAACGGCTCGTGAGTAGACAGGAGTGAGGTGGAGGTAGGATGCTTGGCTCGGATCTGGAGGCTCGACTCGGATCTAGAAGCTCTGATATGGAAGTCTCTTGTACCTGCACTCGGCCTAGGAACATCGGGGTTGATCCCAGTGGTAGGCCCTCCGATGGTCTAGTCAGTCACTGAAGAGTAACAGTAACTAGGATTTTGAGAGGGGAGAGATTCATTACCTGTTGAAGGGGTAGAAGGCCTGGTATTTATAGGCAACCCCAACCGGGTCTAGACCCGCTTGGGGCTGGGTCTGGATCCGGTTGCCCGTGGGCCTGACGTGGCGGAGGCCCAGGCAGTTTAGGGCTGACGTGGCGGAAGCCCGGGCGGTTTAGGGCTGACGTGGCGGAAGTCCAGGCAGTTTACGGCTGACGTAGCGGATCTGATGATCGAGGGTGAATGCCTTTTGAGGGGATCCTGTGGCCCAGGGGGGGCAACGTCATCTGGCCCAAATCACTCACTAAATACGATGCCCTCCTCCAACTAGGGGTTAACCATTGTTAATTCCATAATTAATTACATTACAAAAAACAAAATCTTAACCAACTCCAAAATATTTTAATCAAAACTTAATCGTAACTAATTGAATTAACGGAAAATTAACCAAATAATATTTAACAGTTTAGTATGGTTCGTTTTATGGTCCATTTTGATTACCAAACAACTAAAAAACATATGAAATACAAACTATTGTTTGGGAGAAAGAAAGAATAATGTGTGGTGATAAGTGTTGTTGTAGTTTTCAGGGTGTGGGAGCAACTGATAATATGAGTTCTTGTATTTAGGAAAACGACAGTGATCCTGACCTTCGCTCTGGAACCGAAGGGGTGTTAAGTGGATTGGTTAGAAGGAGGATGTCGTGCCGACCTGCAAAAGAAGCTTGAAACACCGGGAGTATTTCCGGCGATAGACCCTCCGATGCTTAAGTCAGAAAGCAATAATTTAGTGGAAGAGATTTTGTAGCAAAAAGAGTGATTACCTTGTAACACTACAGTAGATATTCTATTTATAGGTCCGGGGAAAATCCGTTATGGAGAGAACCCTGGGCAGTAGAGAAATCCCCATGATCTCGGATATGAAATTGATCAGATCCTTAATCTTATGAATGCGGTTAGGACGTAACTGAAGGAGCATCTGGCGCAAACAGCTGGTGATTCACCCGAGTGCGCAAATGGGCCTGCGGAAGGCCTATGGAGCTATCTGGCTTGGACAAGTAGAGAGGTTGGCATTGAGCCCAGTCTGATTCTTTGCGATTCGTGCTAGAATCGTTCGGTCGGCAGAGATCAGCCATGATTTTTACCCATATCATGAGACCCCCACTCCCAGGAATGAGCTGTTGGTCGTCTTCGAGGAGTAGATAACTCGTGGGAAAAACGTTGGCATGACGGCCGCATTAGTTTGCTGAGATTCAAAACCGGTATGCCTTTTTGAGACATGGGTCCGAGGTGTGAACTTTGTGAACGATGCGTATTGCGAAAAGTTCAGAGTCGGGGAGCCATGGGTTCCGAGGGTCAAACCAAGGCGTCAATTGCTTCCCGCCGAAGTCTTGTGCTGGTCAATGGAACGGGGGGCATTAAATCTTCTGTCCACGTGGCTTATTGCCACGTAAAATTTTATGGATCTTGAGGATTCTACACGTGATGGTAGTCATTCGAAGGACTGTTGCTCATGAAATTTGAGGGGACGACACGTGCTAACGGTTCCGGAAGTAGCCAGCCTCTATAAATTTGCTCCCCCTTATCATTGTGATGGGTTACCTATTTTACATCTGGGATTCCTCTGTTCACGATTGTGATTCTAGATATGTCTACTGTAGAAATTGGTAGCTCAACCTCTTCTGGCGACGACAATGGAGCAAGGGGCAGCTCTTCCCGTGGTGGGTCATCCATAAGTTCGTCAAGTCGACCCTCTTCGTGGAGAAGAGAACTTCTGAATTCGGGGTCAACACACGAGATCTCGCCAGTGCCAGATGTAGATATCGAAGGAATCTTCGGTTATGAGGGAGGGTCATGGCCGAGTCGAGAAGAAGACTAGTACCGGTGAGGCAAGGATTAGTTTGGTGAAGGAAAGTCGAGAATCACCCCTTGCGTCAGAGGATGGAGGTGATTAGTGGGGTGAAGATCGGTCGGCGGAGGGCGAGGAGAGAAATGTAGGCAATCTCAAAGAGGCGGTGCCAGAAGTCAATATCCTATCGGTTGTGGCTCCCTGTAGACCGGGATCGTTAAGGTCGGAGGGGATTGAGCTCCCCCTTGATCAAGCGCTCCAGCGTACAGAGTCTATCCGACGATATCCTGAAGATCTGAGGGATAAGCCTGGCTTCGGTGTTCTACCTTAGTCAAATAGGTTGAAAGCAGATGTGGATAAAGCAAAGAGCATTTTGGCCACTAATGAACTTGGGTCACTTCGGACGGTTTATCATATCCTCCCAAATTCGAGTTGATGCTTCTGCACTCCGGCCTCGTCTAAATGTCAATCTTCCAGGGCCGTTCTGTATAATGAAAGTTGACATGTTCCACTCAGGCCTGCGTCTTCATCTCCATCCTTTTATAAGGAAGGTGTTGAACTGTGAGGGCCTGAGCCCTATGCAGTATGCACTGAACTATGGAAGCAGTTGATGAGCTTCATCGTGTTTTTTTTGTGAGAGAGGGGTTCCTCTCTGCCTCAAATATTTTTAGGCGTGTCTGGGCTTTAGAGCGCTGCCTAGTCACCCTTATCGCTAGTATATCTCGTCGCGTTGGTACCGGTGCACGGCCATCCCGATTCCATAAAGGGTCGGAAGAAGAAATAATTTATCGTCCGTGGTATTGAACCGTGGGATATCCCCTGTAAATGGTCGTATAAGGGCCCGCCGAAGAAGGATGCCTCGATGTTCCATGCCTTGAACTCGAAGGAGAGTGCCGAGTTTCAGAAACTCTTCGAGAAGGGCGCTAGTGTTAAATGGACAAATATCAGAAGAGAGATTGGTCGATGCTGGTCTAAGTTTCATTGGCTTGAATAAGTTCTTTTACTTTCATCTTATTGTACTGGTATATTGCCTTATCTGATATCTTATTTTCTCAGCAGGTGTTGGTGTGACAGTTGCCCTAGCGTCGGAGCTTGGGGAGGCATCGACGTTGACCGCAAGGGTAAAAGTAAGATTGAGATACCCGCCTTAGAGCACTTGCCAAAAAACCCAAGACGTTGGAGGTTCGTGGCTCGGAGGAGGCTCCGAGCGAGTGACTGAGCGAGAGGTTGTTGAGGGTCGACGACGAGGCTGTGGGAATCTCTGGACCAGACTGGTGGGCGGGGAGCTTGACTCTATCACGGAGCTTGTAAGGCCCCGATTTTCATTTAATGAAAATTATTTTATTTTTGCATGTAGTGTGCACGTGCAATATTTTGGTAATTATTTTCATTATGATGAGTATAGATATTTATATATGTGCTCTTTAATTATTTTTGTATAAAGCCCTTTTTCAAATAGACAAAAAACCTTTCCTTCTAAAAGCCCAAATTGAATTTATTTAGTTTCTTTTATAAGTTATTATTTTGGCCCATAAACTAAAGCCCATGAGCTATTTTATTTTTAAATACAACTTGTAATGTAGAATACATTTTAAAGATTATTTTTATGTACAAAAAAAAATGGAGACCAAGTTGCATGCACGTGCACTACACGTACACGTCCAAATGCACACAAGGTAGGCCGGTTTTGATCTTTTTGGAGGGAATTGAAAAATTCAAGTGGAGTCATGGGTGGTGGTTGCTTGATCATGGTTGGTTATTGTAACTCCTCCTTGAATCCTAGCCTTTCAATCCTAACTCCTAAGTTAATCCTAGCCTTCCATTTTCCTAGATTTTTAGTATAAATATCCCCCCTAGCCTAGTTATTCTTGTGCTTATTATTTCCTCCAAACCTATAGTTCAAAATACATTATCTAGTAGTCTAGCAAGTGAGTAAAAGATTGAGTTTGTGTGTGTGGAGAATTGTGCTTGCATCAAGAAGAGGAGAGGCCGGCATCAATCCAAGGGAGGCTCGGGTTTGGTGTTCTTAAGCTCGGGTGCGCGCATCTAGGAGGAGGACCGCTCTCGTGGCAAGGACATTCATTTAGGAGGTTGCTAGTTGTATTTCTCTCCAAATTAAGGTGGGTAATTTTCCGTATTTCTAATTAGGAAGCATGCTAGTATTAAATTGAATGATGATGCATGAAAAAGATTAATAAGAGTACACTTTAATTAGAAAAATGACCTATTGATTGATTGAAATGTGATATGAAATTGTATGTGGTTCCATTATTAAAATTTAAGTTGTGTACAAATTGATTGTAACCATGGATTGCTTGAAGAAAATTTCATTATCTACATCAAGAATTATATGCAAAAGTTAGTAAATGGACAATGCTACTTTATGTGTTTAAATGGATCTTTGTGATAATGTTGAAATGAATAAATTAAGGTATAGATTGTATGTTTGGGAAATGATTAAAAACAGAGAATTAATATGAAGATTGCTAATAAAGAGATTAGTGATGTTAATTGTAAGAAATGTCGAAAAAGAAGAAATGTGGTAGTGATAGTTTATAATCCGAATTAATTGTATGAAAAATATGTTTTAATTATTGAAAAAATTATTTTCTATATACTGGAGTATAAATTATGATGGTATTAGTCAATCTGGAAATTTACAGAAAATCTTATAAAAGCAAAAGGAAATGAGAACTTGTTGAATATCGAAATGTTTTAATAAACAGAGAGAATTGTTTTAAATAAACTTCGAGTTGCACTATTGACAACCCGAGCGCATAGCTCAAGTGGTTGGGATGACTCTATTTGCTACAGTAGGTTTCGGGTCTCAGGTTGCTGGTTCGAATCCCCTTGGCACCATACATTTGTTCCTTTTTAAAAAAAAAATAAAAATAACAGTGGCCGAGAGCATTAGATGCTCTTAGCCTCTCCTTCTAACGCATATAGCATTCGGCCTAGTGGTCTGTGCCTTCGGTGGTTTTCCCTGGGGTCGTGGGTTCGAATACTGGGCTCGGCAAGTATTTAGTTGTGGGGAAAAACATTTTTTTTAGGATTTTTAATGATTAAAAAATTATGAAAAAAATATGGTTATTATCCTAAAATTATGTGGGACTTGTAAAAAATAATTTGAGGATTATTGGCATTAAATGGAGTATGTTTTGAAAATAAATGTATAATTTAGAGTTATGGTTATGCACTTGTGCATTATGAAAATTGCACTTTGCAAAAGGACTTGAAATAAATTGATAGGATAGAAGTAAATAAAGATAGAAATTATATTATGTGATGTGATGGGAATTATTTCTCATTGGAGAATAGTGTGAAAAATATGAAATGTGAATATTCAATAGTGTTGTGATTTTATTGATGAAATATATAAGGAATAATTGAATTCCATGTATCGCTATGGACTCATGAATAAATTAGAAATCATGCTATTGAAAAAAAAAATTGTTATGATTATGAAGATGAACTTATGAGTTGGAAATGCTCAATTTTGGAAATTTTGAATTGGAATTGAAACAAAAGAGTAGCTAAGTCTCCCCCGGTAATTGGAAAGAAATGAAATGAAATTTGAAATGAAAGACCAAGGTTGGTCATGTTTGAATGAATGAATAAGTCCGGTTTAGTGGAGAGGCTAACTCTAGAGCTTTGATTTTGTTCATGATTCTAATAAAAACTAAGGATTAGTACATAGTGGAGACGTGATGAAAGTGAGAGAAAAATACGAGTATGAGAACTAGAGTTTACGGTGTGGGTGTGAGCCATAGAATGCATGCTTGACGAGTCAAGACATGGCGTGGGCACTACTCAGTAATGATCGGACTTTAGCCACGCTTGTGGGATGTTTGGTGACTGCAAGAGGATCGTGTGCCATGAAGGAGGCTGAATTGCCACAGAATGAATGCTTGATGAGTCAAGACATGGCGTGGGATTCCCCTGCAGGTTTTCTGTACACGAGCTTGTACTCATAGATCATATAGGATACTCACCGTAGTTACAGTAGTAGATTAAGACATGACGAGGGATTGAACCCTACAAAGATGAAGAACGATTAAGAGGCTTGCCCTCAGACCTATGTAGTATGGGATGCATAGAATTCGAACAAGTGTGCATTAGTGTCATGTAATATAAATAACTGCATTAAGGACTAAGTGCACCATCACAACACGACATCAATAGGGTAGTCCCTCTAGTTTGATATGTGACAAGTTTGTGTTTGTTAAATATGGAAAATGAGTTATACTATTTCCGGCATAGAGAGGATGGTCGTGTATAATGTTCGTCGGTTGAATAAACTAACGTACCCACAGTTTTGTATGCAGGGTAAATGACATGATAAAGATTAAAGAGGAACAGATGCTTAACGATTATTCAATGTTGTTGTACATTTATTTAAATGTTGTAAATTTACTTCCGCTGTGCAATGTGAAGTGTAAAGTTTCATGTAAACTCTGATGTAAAGTGAAAAATTTTAATTTCCGTGTAAAATTGTACTAAATGAAGTGTAAAGATCCTGTTGAATCTCGAATTTAGTGTATTTTGGAATTCGGGGCGTTACAGAGCTGGAGATGGCTTGAAAAGTAGTGGAGAACCTTGCTCGTTCGAGGGATCAGGAGGCTCTCACTCAAGAGACCACAAACTCGTGTTTCCTTCATTTTTCTCAAGGGACCGTACTGGTAAGTGTTCATGTATTATTAAGCCTTGATTTAGTTTTGAACATCAAAATTTCCTGATGATCCTTCCGGGTCAGATCGTCGTCTTGGGTGGAGGCATTGGAGAGTCGGGCCCTATTTGTGATTGAGACCGTGTAGGACTCTGAAGTTCGGAGCAACAAAACCTCATAGTGGGAATCTGAAGGGTCTCGCTGACAGGAAAACCAACGGCCTAGGGACCCGCATGTTCCATGCTTGCCACGTGAGTGCATAGTATTCAATATTCCTTTCATGCTTATATATTGCTTTCTTCCGCCTATTCTCCCTTCATAATTTTTTCATCATTGCCTTCGCTACCCCCTTTCTCAATTTTATTCTTCTCCTAGTCATGGTTTTCGATGCACTTCTGATGGAAAGGAGCTAAACTAGGAAGGCTGAGAAGGAGGCGGTCGAGACTAAAGCCAGAGCTAAGGCTGAGGCTAAGGCCAAAGCTGAGGCTGAGGCTAAGGCCAAGGTTGACCCTTGAGCCGAGGCGGGGGCGAAGGCCAGGGCAAAAGGGGAGAAGAAGGCGGTCAAGGGGAAGGCCAAGTCGGACAAAGCGAAGGTTACAATGACCAAGGACCCTAAGGGGAAGAAAACGAAGGGGGGATCCTCAAAGCGCTCCCACTCCCCTTCTTCGGTCGTTCCTTCGCAGATGAAGAAGAGTAAGGATGTTGACCCCCCAAATGTTATGGGGTCGTCGGTTGCCGTCGAGGGAACCTCGCAACTAGGTGGTAGGATGACACTGAAGCTGCCATCGCCAGCGATGGCATGGATTCCCTCCTGGACTATCACAGAGGTGGATCTAACAATGGACCGTGCGAATGCGGCCCAGGTGGTCAAAAAATCTAGCCACTCCCAGAGAACTGGTGTCCCTGAAGAGGGAGACCCAGGACGAAGTCTATGCTCGTTGGGCTCAGGCTTCGGTCCTGGTAAGGATTTTTTACTTGGCACTGGTGTCTTTCCTTAGGTTTTAATCTCCTCCAACATTTTCTTTCTGTAGGCTGCCATCACTGGGGCTGAGCTGAAGTAAAGACTCTGTGCGATGCTCGCATGGGCCCAGCAGTCCGAAAAGAACTGTAAAGGATTGGTACACTGGAAGCAGGAGCTTTGGTAGGCTATTAAGGATGTTAAGAAGGAGTTGGAGGGGGAGAAAAAGGATCGAAAGGAGTCGCTGACTGAGGAGTTCGAGGAGTGGCTAGCATGGCAAGCCGAAGAGAAGAGACTATGGGGCGAGCTGGATGAGGCGGCTCAGCGGGCGAGTAAAGACAAGATGGAGTTGGACGAGGTCATGCTGTAGGTGCTCGATGCCAGAATGCGGGGTATGGCATGACCCTTACATACGTGAAGATAAGGTATCTGTGCTTCAAGATCGAGGGTTTTGCCTTCGATGTGAAAGTAAAGGACCTACAGCAGGAGACCGAGCTGGATGTCGTGTCCGTGGATAAAGGACCCCTTGCCTCTAAGGAGAAAGGATCCGCTCTGCGATACCATTAATAAGTTATTTGTATCTTTGCCTTCTTGCAGACTGACCACTGTCTTTGTACTCTTTTTATTATGAATAAAATTTGTCTCTATTCTCTTTCCTTCTTCTCGTTTTGCTATTGGGCATTGTCGGGCCGGGACTAGGTAGTCGAGCTCTCACATTGGCAGTCACACCTCGGCGGTTGTGCACGGAGGATTTCCATGTATTTGCTTACATCACTTCCTTCGTGATAATTATGGTTACAGTATGCCTTGGAAGTTGAAGCATTGACTGTTTGAATGGTCATGTTTGCCTACGTCACTTCCTTCGCGATAAGCGAGGTTACTATATGCCTTGAAAGTTGGAGTGTTGACCATTTGAACGCGAATTCAATGAAGTAGTTGGCTAAGTTCTCTATAAAATCCCTTGGCCTTCAAGCAATCTATTCCCACAAAGTGAACATTTTTCTAATAAGGACTTGGAAATTTGGTTTCGGTTCCCAAGGGCTCAGCTCCACTGGGATTGGAATGCAGAGGACTCATTTCGATTTGTTCAGTTCGGGTTTCAAGATCTGCAGTTCGGTTGACCAAGTCCCATAGGATACTAGAGTTTTTTTTTTCAATTGTTCGAGCAGGGGTTCCTGCCTTGTTTTTGCCGGGCTGAGGGGACCTGAAGATGATGGGTTTAATCTGTGTAGAAGTTTGTCGCCTACGACTCGATTTACAAGCTCTGATGTCATCGGAGAACTTTTCATCCTCTTCTCGAGATTTATTTAGCTGGGTCGACTGGAGGGACGAAGGTTCGGACCATTTTTTGCTTCAACTTCCATCCTCCCTCAAGGATTTCCCGATGGGCTTCATCATCATCGCTTTCCGTCGGTATGATACCTCTTCTGTGGAGAGGAGCTTGGCCGAGCTATGATGGCAAGGGAGACTGACGTGCTGAGAGCGTTGGCTCTGTAACACCCTGTAAAATTGAGTTATGACAATTTTGCTCACGGGTGTTACGCACATGTATTTTGTACTGTTACGGGTAATATTCATAACGTATTTTTATATAAATGACATACGTATTTTATATTCCAATTATTTATATGTTTTCCATTTTCTCAAAATTCATTTTTATCCTATTTTGAGCCAACTCAAACATTTATTTTAATCCTTTTGTTTTTACGTGCATTGCACGTAAAACTTTATACACATTTTTATTCCTACAATTTTCTTGAGTCATGAACATTTTTTTCTTATTTTTTTTTGTCACAATTGAGTGATTTATTTTTAATTAAATCCATTAGGCTTAAATTCATTTTGTAGCCCATTAAAATTATTTACAAATTAAGCCCATGATTTATTTTGTGTGTACTAAAGTGTACATTTAAAATATAGTTAGTTTGGAACACTTGCCATGTGTAACACACACATCTAACCTAATAAAAATTAATAGTAAAATTTGTATGAAGAGTGTGCACACACATTGACTACACGTGTACGTACGTGTTTCTTACCATGGTTGAGAATGAGGGAGAGTGGTGTGAGTTAGTGGGAAGTGGAGAGTTATTTTGGGAAGTGGGGAGCTATCTTGACTACACAATTTTTCTATAAATAGTCTATACTTTTGTTGGGTTTTCAGGGTATAAATGCAGCGGATTGAAACAATAAAATCGAAACCCAATCGCAGGATCCATGCAAAACAAGACGTTTAATTCGTAGTTATGAACGTTTACCTTAAAACTAAGCTTTAACAGTTGAGAAAGGATGACTAATGGAGGTCCAAGCTCCTTGAATCACCACGCATCCCGCTCACGCGATCTACGCTCTATCGGTATCCACACGAACACTTGGTCTTTGAAGGAGCGATGTACTAGCATCCGAAAACCAAATTCTCTCTATCTCCATCTTCTTCTCTCAAAACGGCTAGGGTTTTTCTCTAAGCCTTAAAAAACTAATTTGAGAGTTTAAGATCTTTATATAGAGAGACAAATCTGGTTTTTCTAAAGCCCAATCCTATTGGGCTTTTATTAAAATTAGAATTCCTAATTAAATAAATAATTAAGTCAAACTTAATTAATATTCTAATATAATTCTAATTCTAATCATTAGTAAATTTGAAATTATATTTAATTAATTAATTAAGTCCCACTTAATTAATATCATAAATAAATTCGAATTACTATTTAATTTAAATTCATAATTTAAATCAAATCTCCTTCAAGCGTTCTTGTGTGTGACGCTTTAGGTTATTATTACGTTGGAAATAATTTTAATATCCAATAATAAAATTATAAACAATGAGCGGCATCTAGTAATACATCATTGCTACCCAAGTAATAATAATAATTGGTGATCCAATAAAACCTTTCGTGATTAATGTTTCCGTGTAATATAATCCCTTTAACCAAATATTATAGATTAAACTCGAAGCATGTTCTCAGTCATCCTCTTCAACATTTAATCCGGGTTTCCTTGATCAATGAGTAGACTATTAAAACAAATTATTATTTGAGCATGGCCATGCATTTCATAGTCTCACTCAATCAAGAGGCCAATAATATCTCTCCTAATTATAGGAGGGTTAAATCCTTTATCTATCATTCATATTTCTCATACGACTCATAATATACCCGATGTCCACTTTTATCATCACCCGGTCAAAGGTAACTTTTAATGTAGTCAAAGTATATTAATCCTCGTATAGAAATATAATGATCTCAAGTCAGAGGATCATTACACCATTATCACTGTGAGTCTTTCTTATGACTTTATTTAAACATGAAGAATCTCACTGTGGGTCTATCCAGTGCCATGTAGAATCTTACATGCACCTATGTTCTTGACTTTAGTATCACTATACCTATGACCAATGAGATGTGGTCATCAGTCAACAAACATACTAATCTTCATGCATTATTATTGTCCCATAATGACAATGCTTGATTAGGGATATTTAGGAATATAAACACTATTCATATAATCTCATTTTTAAGTCACATACTTAAAGATATAGAATACGTATTATATATTCCAAGGACATTTATTACTCTAACATTTTTATCGCAGTAAATTAAGACATAATAAATTAACATATAATAATCAATAGAACACAATCATTAATTAACAAAAGTATTTCCTAGAAGCACAATCACATTGTCTCTAGGGCACTAACACTAACAATCTCCCACTTGCACTAGAGCCAATCACTCATGTATCTAATACCCATGGAACTAGTGTGACCTTCGTGCTTCTGCTGCGACAAAGCCTTAGTCTTGTGGGTCCGCAACGTTATCTTAAGTATGCACTTTACATATGTATGTATTCTGACTTAAACTGATTAATCTTTTAGATCTATCTCTATAGATCCTGATCCTTAAGACATATGTATGATCGCCAAAGTCTTTTATCGAGAAACTATTTCCCAACCAAATCTTCACAACCTGTAGATTAGGAATGTCATTCCCTATTAATAATATGTCATCTACATATAATACTAGGAATGACACATGGCTCCCACTAACCCTTCGTAAACACACGACATATTTTCATTTTACATGAAACCAAACTCTTTGACTGTTTCATCAAAACGAATGTTCCATCTCCTCGAGGCCGGCTATAATCCATAAATGGACCATCGCTTCTCACAGACCATTCTAGCAAACTTTGGATCGACTTGACATCCATTTGCCAGATTTCATAGTCATAGTAAGTTGCTATCGCAAGCAAAATCCTAATGGATTTGACCATAGCCACCGGTGAGAAAGTTTCATCATAGTCACTACTATGAATCTGCTTGAAACTTTTCGCCACTAGTCTTGCTTTGTAGGTCTGTACATTACAATCCACGTCAGTTTTCTTCAAGAAACCCACTTGCACCCTATGGGTTTTACCCCTTCGGGTGGTCCAACCAAAGTCCATACTTTGATTTTCATACATGGAATCCATCTCAGATTTAATGGCCTCCAGCCATCTCTGAAAATCTGGACTATTCATAGCATCTTTGTAGGTGAGAGGCTCATCATCATCTATGATCATCACATCGCCAATTTGAGTCAGAAGAAATCCACGATATCTCTCTGGCTCATAGCGAATCCTACTAGATCTACGAATAACCTGTGTTTCTTGAGCAGTGTTGTTATCAACACCTTGAGTCACATTCTGCTCATGTTCCAACTCTGGTTCAACATTATTCTGTGGTTCTCGATCCTCATCGAGATCTATTGTCCTCCCACTATTTTTCTTAGAAAGTAAATCTCTCTTTAGAAACATAGCCATTCAAGCAACAAACACTTTGTTCTCGGAAGGTTTATAGAAATAATACCCTTTTTGTTTCCATTGGGTATCCCACAAAATCTGATTTTGGTCCTAGCTTGTCAGAGATCATACATTTCACAAACGCTTCATATCCCCAAATTTTCATAAATGACACGCTGTGACGTTTCTCAGTTCATATCTCATGTATGGTGTCTTTTGAACTGATTTAGAAGGAACTCGGTTTAGTGTTTCTGCAGCTGTCTCTAGGGGCATAACCCCAGAAACTAATTGGAAGATCCCCTAGACTCATCATCAATTGCACCATGTCCAACAAAATGCGATTTCTCCTCTCAGACACACCATGTCTTTGTGGTGTTCCAGGAGGAGTGAGTTGTGATACTATACCACACGCTTTTAAGAAATTTTAAGCTTAGGTATTCTCCTCTACGATCAGATCGTAGAGTTTATACTTTCGCCTATTTGTTTTTCTTCTTCAATCTCTTACTCTTTGAATTTTTCAAACGATTCGGATTTGTTCTTCAAAAGATACACATATCCGTATCTACTAAAATCATCAGTAAAGGTTAAAATTAGTAAAAGCCACCTCTTGCCAACATACGCATTGGACCACATACATCACTATGTATCAATTCCAATTATTTGGTGGCCCTCTCACCTTATCCGGTAAAAGGAGTTTTAGTCATTTTGCCAATGAGACATAGTTCACATTCTTCGTATGATTCAAAATCAAACTTATCCAAGTATCCATCCTAATGTAACTTGGAAATGCGATTCTCATTTATATGGCCTAAATGACAGTGCCAGAGGTATGTTTGATTTGAGTCATTTATCTTTAGATGTTAATTATTTACATTATAGATAGGAGTATCAAAATCAAGAACATATAAACCATTAAACAAACGTGCAACCTCATAGGTAACATTATTTAATGAAAAGGAACAACAATTGTTCTGAATCAAAAAGGCAATCTTGTCCAAACAAGAAACCAAAATAATATTTCTGCAAATTGCAGGCACGTAAAATAGTTCTCAAGTTCTGAAATAAGCCCCATGGGCATCGATAAATAATAAGTCCCTACAGCTAAAGCAGCAACCTTTGCTCCATTGCTTACATGTAGGTCGACTTCTCCTAACGCCAAAGTTCTACTCCTTCGCCGTTTATGCACATTTATACAAATGTGAGAACCACATCCAGTATCTAATACCCATGATGTAGAAGTAGACAAATTTGACTTCTATAATATAAATACCTGAATCAGAAATCTGAACAGCCTTCAGTTTCTCCAGATCCTCCAAATAAGTTTGACAGTTTCTCTTCCAATGACCCGGCTTCTTGCAATAGTGACAATCACCCTTTGCCTTTGCCTTTGCAACACCTCCAGTAGGCTTCAAAGCCTTAACAGCGGGTTCTGGATTAGCAGGCTTAGATCCAATCTTGTTCTTGCCTTTCCACTTACCCTTTCCTTTGGCATTCCCTTTGTTGACCATCATTATGGGAGCAGGGGACGCCTTCTGAATGTTGGTCTCAGCAGTTCAACATAGCCAACAATTCGGTAGGTGTCTTGTCTATCTCATTCATATTGTAATTCATTACAAATTCGAGCATAGTCGCTGTTCAAAGATTGCAAGATTAGATCTATCTGAGCTTCCGGACTGATGGCGGAACCCAGAGTAGCAAGGTACTCCATATATCCAATCATCTTTAGAACATGCGGTGCAACTGGATCACGATCACCCTATTTACACGCATACAAGGCTTTACTTGTATCAAACCTCTCTTGATGAGCCTGTCCTTCAAACATACGTTTAAGGTGCTCTATCATTATATGAGCATCCATATGCTCATGCTGTTTCTGAAGCTCAAGACTCATAGTCGCAAGCATAAGACAAGTGACATCCGTGTCATCATCGATATGTTTCTGATAAACATTACGTTGATCAACCGATGCACCTACAGGGAGAGGTCTAGGGCGAGGAAATGACATAGAGCTTTCACTCTTACCTGAGGACTATCCTCAAATTCCTTTGCCAATCGAGGAAGTTTGTTCCTGTCAACTTGTCCTTCTCAAGGACAGATCGTACAGAGAAGTTATTTGAGTTGTTTGCCATTAGAATATAATGTAAAAATGCATAAAAGAATTAGTCTACGGAATTATTAGTTTATGTTCAAATGATTATTCATATATATTCATAATATATATCTCCCACTATTTTGATCAAATTAATAGCCCTTACTATTAATTCGGAAAGCATTTATTATATATCTTTCTAGTGAGCCAAGATCCATATTTCATCATGTCTTGAGTCAGCGTTGGCCGAAACTCCCAAAACACAACTATTTAGGTAGACAACATTTGTCAATTATATCACGTATATAACTCTTGGATAGTTTGGTGAACAACCATTGCTCTAATTTATCTAATAAATTTTTCGCCAAACTCTATGCTTCTAAGTTCATAATCTTATTGTGACGACTTAGTTAAGTTAGGCCCAATGAATCAACATAACGAGTATCACATTTACTCTTTCGCACCTCACCACGATTAAAAGGAGCACTCTGCTTTGGCAAACCCACCCCTTATGATCTAGGCCTTGATGAGTGTTATTCATTGGAAAGCATCTTGTTTAACTTAATATTTATTAAGGGATTTACTTATAAACGATCATGATCCCATCATAAAGAGATTCTCAATTTTTCCTTGAATCAAATATTTCAAATCAAAATTCGTTGAATGAATGATTTCCAGATCAGAGGTTAACGCACAGACGGCATTATTGGCACCCCTTTTCTTACAGATTCGTAATCGGTTGTTGACAAAATCATTCAATCGTTGAATAATGAAAATTCATATTTAATTACCGTGTTTCATAAACACAAGAATCTCATGATCGTTTATTTAATGTTCATCTTAAATCGTTATAGATTTTATCTTGTTTAAGCATGAATGGGGTGTCGTATTTCATCTTAATCTAATTAAGCATGCATCTCTTAAATCGTTATAGATTTTATCTTGTTTAAGCAGGCATGGCATGGGTGATGTATCTAATACATACATTAATACATTATTAATCTAATTGAAGCATGCATCATAATGTATTCTACACAGACATTCACACATCAATATGTAAAGTGCAGTATGTAAACGTGCTTGGTTATGGCCTTTATCCTACATGATCCTTTCAAGCTAATGAAAGGATCGAGGTCAATCTATGGTGGAAAATATAAATACAATTACATGTCTTCATTCTCCTTGGTTGCTCCACTTCTTGGATCGTCCTTCAATCTTCAAGTACATTACATTGAATAATTGAAAACAACCTATACTAATGTACTTATGTACTTACATAATAAAACTCGAGTTACATTCGAGATTATACAATTACAAGAATGAAGAAAACGACATGCAAGTCGAATTTACAAAACCAAAACCATAAACCATTAATCTAAGGGTCTTAAGGCCATAACCAGCACCATGCTCAAGTAAACAATTAATAGACATCATCATATGTCACCATACATCAATACATAACAGTACATATCATATCCAATATGATCATATAAGATACATCTCAGAAAACAATTTTCAGAAAATTCGAAATTAAATTAAAAACCATAAATCGCTGTTTACAGGCAGTAAGCGGCGTTAAACGGCTTACAGATGCGAACCTGACTTTGTCAGTCTTGCTCAGTGGCCTGATTTCAGTCAAAAACCATATATGGTTTGCAAAAATCGGATACAGTACGCAAATTTCACTAAATCTGCGCAATCTTTCAGAAACCGTATCGTATACAATCTACGCGATAAGAACAAATATATAATATTCAAATAATATCATATATTATCTTATCATGTTATACCATATCATATTTCATCATGATCCAATCATAAAAATCATATAAGGCATAATTCAGAAAATTGAAATTAAATCTGAAAACATAAAATTGCATATTTCAGGCCCTAAACGGCGTCAAACGCCTTACAGACGAGTCGGTGATAGCTTAAGCTATCAGTTTTGTTCAGACGCTCGTTTCCCTTTCCGAAAAGGTACTCATTTGCAAAAATCGGACACTAGAAATAGATTTCCGCAAATCTGCAGCAGCCGTTTCAGAATCCATATCGAATACGATTCTCGTAATTAGAACAAACATAAATCATATACATATCAGTATACATACAGATTATAAGATCATCATATGATCATCCCAATCATCATTAACTTACAGTTTATGCATATATATCAAAACTGTAACAAATAAACGAATTAAAACGTTTTCGCAAGTGGCTCTGATACCATTGTTGGGTTTTCGGTGTATAAATGCAGCGGATTGAAACAATAAAATCGAAACCCAATCGCAGGATCCATGCAAAACAAGACGTTTAATTCGTAGTTATGAACGTTTACCTTAAAACGAAGCTTTAACAGTTGAGAAAGGATGACTAATGGAGGTCCAAGCTCCTTGAATCACCACGCATCCCGCTCACGCGATCTACGCTCTATCGGTATCCACACGAACACTTGGTCTTTGAAGGAGCGATGTACTAGCATCCGAAAACCAAATTCTCTCTATCTCCATCTTCTTCTCTCAAAACGGCTAGGGTTTTTCTCTAAGCCTTAAAAAACTAATTTGAGAGTTTAAGATCTTTATATAGAGAGACAAATCTGGTTTTTCTAAAGCCCAATCCTATTGGGCTTTTATTAAAATTAGAATTCCTAATTAAATAAATAATTAAGTCAAACTTAATTAATATTCTAATATAATTCTAATTCTAATCATTAGTAAATTTGAAATTATATTTAATTAATTAATTAAGTCCCACTTAATTAATATCATAAATAAATTCGAATTACTATTTAATTTAAATTCATAATTTAAATCAAATCTCCTTCAAGCGTTCTTGTGTGTGACCCTTTAGGTTATTATTACGTTGGAAATAATTTTAATATCCAATAATAAAATTATAAACAATGAGCGGCATCTAGTAATACATCATTGCTACCCAAGTAATAATAATAATTGGTGATCCAATAAAACCTTTCGTGATTAATGTTTCCGTGTAATATAATCCCTTTAACCAAATATTATAGATTAAACTCGAAGCATGTTCTCAGTCATCCTCTTCAACATTTAATCCGGGTTTCCTTGATCAATGAGTAGACTATTAAAACAAATCATTATTTGAGCATGGCCATGCATTTCATAGTCTCACTCAATCAAGAGGCCAATAATATCTCTCCTAATTATAGGAGGGTTAAATCCTTTATCTATCATTCATATTTCTCATACGACTCATAATATACCCGATGTCCACTTTTATCATCACCCGGTCAAAGGTAACTTTTAATGTAGTCAAAGTATATTAATCCTCGTATAGAAATATAATGATCTCAAGTCAGAGGATCATTACACCATTATCACTGTGAGTCTTTCTTATGACTTTATTTAAACATGAAGAATCTCACTGTGGGTCTATCCAGTGCCATGTAGAATCTTACATGCACCTATGTTCTTGACTTTAGTATCACTATACCTATGACCAATGAGATGTGGTCATCAGTCAACAAACATACTAATCTTCATGCATTATTATTGTCCCATAATGACAATGCTTGATTAGGGATATTTAGGAATATAAACACTATTCATATAATCTCATTTTTAAGTCACATACTTAAAGATATAGAATACGTATTATATATTCCAAGGACATTTATTACTCTAACATTTTTATCGCAGTAAATTAAGACATAATAAATTAACATATAATAATCAATAGAACACAATCATTAATTAACAAAAGTATTTCCTAGAAGCACAATCACATTGTCTCTAGGGCACTAACACTAACACTTTTGTCATGAACAACACAATTCAAAACAAAAACGAAAGAGGGAAAAAGAGAAGAAGGCTTGCGGATTGGGGGAACTAGGCCGGGATTTTTCTTTGAAGCATTGATGCATTTTGTGAGGTCCTACTACTACGAAATTCTATATTTGAGGTGGGTGTTTTTTCAACTTTCTAATATAGTTTTATTAGTAGAATGCTTGACATGTGTGAATTGATAGATGTATGATAACTTATATAGATCTAACATTCATGTTTACATTATTTTTTGTTGATTGAATGTGTGAAATTATGATATATTTGATTTGGGAATATTTTCATAAGGTTCTGTTTTGAGTTCTAGTTGCACTTTAAAAAATCATAACTATTAATCTAGATGGAATCTATAGCTAAAATTTTTATAGGAGTATTTCGTATATGTCAGGAACGTTTCCTTAAAATTTCATAATATTTGGATCATTTACTATTTTAATAAAATCCAAACTTAGGACTGGTTGGCAATTGGCTAGTTGCTGGAAATTTGTACATATTTCGGATTTTGATCATATCGAAATCTGAGATGCAGTATTTTGAGAAAGGTCAAAACTAAAAACTTGAAGTAGACTCGTTAACCTTTCTTTAAAGTCTAAGAAATAATTTTTCATAAATAATTGAATTTATGATGATTTTACAAGACTGAACAAATGGCAGTACTTTAACATTTCGACCCTAGTGTAGATTTTGAAGAATTCAGGGTTATAGACACCATATTTTGGGGAAAATTATAACTAAGAAGTTATAGTAGACTTTTATACCTTTAATTTTATCTAAATTAAACAAAATTTTATGAAGTATAGAATTTTCTATGATTTTTACAAGTAGCATGAGCTACAGTTTTCGGATTGTGAACCTACTATTTTGCAAACGAATTTAGATGAAGTAATTGGGGATGCTTTTAGATGATCTTAACTACAAAGTTGTAGTAGACTCATTTATGATTCCTATGAAATTAAAAAAATCTATTTTTGTTGTAGCATTGAAATTTATATAATTTTTACAATACCATTGGGTTGGTGTCTTTTATCTAGTTGTCCCAAAACTTTTACAACGTATAAAATTGAATTTTAAAATTGGTATGTTAGTAAGATGTACCTCATGAGGGATTAAAAAATAATTAAAGGATAAAGTTGGAATTTTAAACATGTGATGTCTATAAGAGTTTTTAACCTATCAGGTGTTATTGAATGTTGCTATAAGAAGTTGGTTACTTCATGTTTGATAATAGCAACAAGAATGGATAAAAGAAGTTAAAAGATATTTAATGAATGAAATATTTATAAGATGTTAGTTGTAACCGAGTTGATCTCTATATTGAGATGGTTGTTGGAATCTAGAGGCTGACTGAGACCCGTAAAGACCGGCAAGTTATGGAATTTGAGCAGTAGCCAGTGTGGGTTAACTTTCTCTTTGAGAAGTTGCCAGTGTGGGCTAACATTCTCAGTGTTTGATTTAAGTCCGGTGTAAGGTAGCTCTAGATCATAATTATTATAATTAAACCTAGGGATAGGCACTAGGGGGAGATGTGATGAAGTATGGGCAAACATGAGTATGAGGGCCTTATTTGATTCGCGGTGGGAGATTATCTCTAGAATTATCGGGGTGTGAGGCATGATGTCCAAAATCACTCCTGATGGGAGATATTTCTTCAGAATTATCGGGATCAAGATTCACTGTGGGAGATTATCTTTAGAATTAGCGGGGCGCGAGGCGTGATGACCAAAATCGCTCGCGGTGGGAGATATTTCTTCAGAATTATCGAGATCGAGGCGACTCTCATGGGATATTTGTGTGATGAGGTACCATATGACTTGCGATGTGAATTTCGTCTCCAGAATTATCAGGATGTGAGGCGTGATGTCCGAAAATCACTCGCGGTGGGAGAATGACTCTCAAGAATTATCAGGGTCATGGCTCGCGGTATGAGTTTCGTCTCCAGAAATATTGCGATTATGCCTCGCGATGGGAGAGCGATTCTCAAAAATTATCGGGGCGGTACTAGATACTCATAGGGTATCTAAACCTTACATTAGTCATCGTAGTAGGATTTCATAACGAGAGATTGAACCCTATATTGAGGAGTACGTTAAGGGTTTGCCTTCGGACCTATGTAGTATTAGATGCATAGAATCCGAACAAGTATGCATTAGTGTCATTGTAGTGTGAATATCTGCATTAGGCATTTGGTCATATCATACACTGACATGTTTAGGATAGTCACTTTTCACACTTTGTTGTGCATTTAAGTTTGTGTTTGCTAAAGTAAGAGAATCGCTGTATTATAGAATTGCGTTAGTTGTATGCAACTGGCGTGCCCACAGTTTTCAAGTGCATGACTTGGTTTAGCGAAAGACACAAAAATGAGTTCATACTGATGATTACTTCCAGGTTAAAGTTATTGAATGTTAAAGTTGTATATTTTCTGTAACTTCCGCTATGTATTTGTAACAGACAATGTATAATAAAAAGTTTTAAATTCCTTGTATTTTTGTACGAATTTGAAGTAAAAGATCCTGTTTGTGCTACGAATTACCGGTGTTTTGAATTCGGGGCGTTACAGGCTCCTGGTTGGTTCAGCCCCTTCTGGCTTTTTCATGAGTGCCTCTCTTCACCTTCTTTCATGGAACGAAACCCCGGGACCAACTACCGAGGTGACGTCACCTGTTTCTTCTCCTCAATGTTTGAAGAGTAGCTAGTGTTCCATGATACGAAGCAAATCAGTTGAAGGTAGCTGGCATTCCGAGATACGAAGCGAATCATGTATAGACGTAGGTTTATCTTTTAGCCTTTTGTATGCCTTTTGCGGATTGGCCACCGTCTTTGTAATCACCTTTCGATCAATAAAATTTATCTTTTTCAGTAGAATGACTCGTTGAAATCTGAGATGTTGAATTCTTGGCAGTGGAGGGATCTGCGTCATGTTCAGGGTCGGGGTGACTCCTGGGCTTTAGAAATAGTAGTGAAAGCTTCGTAAGATTCAGAGTTGGAGTACTCTTCCAATGTAATCTTTTCGAGGACTAAACTTAGCAGTGAGAACTGCGTAAGACTCAGAGTTGAGATATTCTTTCGAGGTACTCTTACCGAGGTTTAGAATTAGTAGTGAGAACTGCGTAAGACTCAGAGTCAAGAAACTCTTTTGAGGTACTCTTTTCGAGGTTTAGACTTAGCAGTGAGAATTGCGTAAGACTCAGAGTCGAGATACTCTTTTGAGGTACTCTTTCTGATGTTTAGACTTAGCAGTGAAAACTGCGTATGACTCAAAGTCGATGTACTTTTTTCATGGTTTAGACTTAGCAGTGAGACGGCATAAGACTCAGAGTTGAGGTATGCTTTCGAGGTACTCTTTCTGAGGTTTAGACTTAGCAGTGAGAACTGCCTAAGACTAAGAGTCGAGATACCCTTTCGAGGTACTCTTTCTGAGGTTTAGACTTAGCAGTGAGAACGGCGTAAACTCAGAGTCGATGTCCTATTTCAAGGTACTCTTTCCGAGGTTTAGATTTAGTAGGGAGAACTGCGTATGACTCAGAGTCAAAGTACTCTTTTCAGGTACTCTTACCGAGGTTTAGACTTAGCAATGGGCACTGCGTAAGACTCAGAGTCGAGGTACTCTTTCCGATGTTTAGATTTAGCAGTGAGAACTGCATAGGACTCAGAGTCGAGGTACTCTTTCGAGGTATTCTTTCAGAGGTTTAGATTTTGCTGTAAAAAGGAGTAGGAAAAAACTGATTGACGAAACTGAAATAACTTTATTCGGTGGCCACTGAAAGTTGGCACTGATTACATTTGCCTTATTACTAGTTTTAATCATTTTAAGGCCTTTCATGGAACTTAATTAGGTGCTCCGCATTTCAAGTTCTCTTAACTGCCTAGCCCCTCAGGTCTTCAAGTCGGTAGGTCCCTGGACGAACCACTATGGTGACCTTATAACGACCTTCCCAATTTTGAGTGAGTTTAGCTTTCTTGGTTGGTTCGGAGATGGCGAGCTATCTGAGCACAAGGTCGCCATCATTTATGTTGGTCGGTCGTACCTTCTGATTATAGAAGCGCTCAACCCTTTATAGGTAGATGTTCCTTCTGATAGGCCGATTTTTCGCGCACCTCGTCAAGGAGATCGAGGTTGGCTTTTAGGCCTGCTGAGTTGGAACTTTCAGCGATGCTAATGATGCGTGGAGAAGGGAGACAAACTTCCAGAGGAATGATTGCTTCTGTTACGAAAGTTAGGTTGAACGGGGACTGGCTGTTGGATTGTTTTAGTGGTTTGATAGGCCCATAGGCCTTTCGGCGAGTTGTCAGGACGTTTCTTCAGTCCGTCCAGGATCTACTTGTTGGCGTTCTCAGCCTGGCCATAGGACTGGGGGGTGTGGGATTGAAGATAATCTTTGCTGGATTCTTAGGTCAACATAGAACTTGCAGAGGTTTTTAGCGGTGAACTGGGTGCCAGTCAGTGACTAGAATTCGAGGAATACCAAATTGGCAAACGATGTTCTTTTCAAAGAATCGTTGCGACTGATGATAGGTTATGGAGGTGAGTGGTTTTGCCTCCCACTTGGTGAAATAGTCTACGATGACTATGAGGAAGCGCTTCTGGCCAGTTGTATTTGGAAAGGGGCTAACCAGGTCCATCACCCAGACAGAAAAGGGGATCGGACTAGCCAGTGATTTCAGCTTGGATTGGGGAGCATGTCGAATGGAGGGGTACCTTTGATAGGGGCTACATTTTCTTACAAGTTTCTGAACAACTTAGAGAAGGGGTGGCCAGTAGTACCCGTGGTTGAGTATTTTTCTCGCAAGTGTTCTACCGCCCATGTGGCAGTTGCCGATTCCTTTGTGCATCTCTTCTAACATGTATTTGGCCTCCTTCGGATTTAGGCAGCGAAGATAAGGTCTCCCTTCTGCTTTGGTATACGAGCTTCTGAAGAGTGTGTCGTTAGTGAGTGTGAACCTCTCCGGGCCCGAACCTTTCTGGTTTCAGATGAATCTTAGGGGAGTTCAGCTGCCTTTAGGAAGTTCAAGATTGGGTCCATCCAAGTTCTCATCCCCATGGTGAGTCAATGTAGTTGACTTTGGGCAGTTCGGTGACTTCGATGTTGGGTTTTAGGAGAACCTCCACCAAGACAGTGTGATCTAATCCTTTGAAGGAGGAAGTGGCCAGTTTAGAGAGAGCATCTACCTGGGTATTATATTCCCGAGGGATCCGGGTCACTGTTGCTTCTGGAAAATTCGAGAGAAGAAGTTGAATGCATGCCACGTATAAGATCATTCGGGCATCGCGAGCCTCGTACTCCCCTAAAATCAAATTGACGACCATCTGGGTGTCGCTAAAAACACTTATGTGTTTTGCTCCTGCTTTATGGGCCAAGAGGAGTCCTGCGATCATTGCCTCGTGTTCTGCCTCGTTGTTGGAGGTCGGAAGTAGAGGCAAAGAGAGTGTTGGAGAATGAATTCATATGGGCCCCTAAGTATGACTTCTGTGTTAGGCTTCAAAGGCAATCATAGATTAAATACACAACGAAAAAATTACAAAAAAATATCGAAACCTAGCCATGGATCCATGCGAAAACCATAAATCGTGTTTATGAGTTATAACTTGAAGATAGATCTACTGTCTCTACTGTATGCTGATCATAGCACTACAATATTGAGGTGCATCTACGGTATCCACACAAACGGATCAATTCAAGCTTTCACTTACGCCGTGGTGCTAACTATGGGAAGGGGATGTTCCTCCTCACGATCTCTCTCTCTCTCACTTTCTTTGAGGACTAGAGTTTTTCATGTGTGTCTTTTTCACAGATACATACCATATATATAGGTGCAGAAAACCAATCCTAAGAGAGTAATGAGGTTTTTGGGCTCACAATCTGACATAGGTCAAATTCGTGTATGGGCCTTTGAACTTTAGTCTGCCCATTTAATCTAATTGAAAGTCCAACCAATGTCAGGAGTCCAAGTCGGACTTGGATCCCTAATTAAATTCATCTCATGAATTTAAATCCCAATTTCGATCCATTCTAAGTGTGTGACCCTGTAGACAGTATTACTAAAATCCTATTATAGTGTTACAAATAGTGAGCGGTATCTAGGAATAGATCACTGCTACTCAAGTAACGAGAATGCCAGTGATTTGACATTAACCTATCCGTGATCAATGTTACCATGTAGTATAGTCCCGTTGTCTAGTATCTTAATTGACCACAAGGTATAGAGTGTGTCACCCTTGTATAGTTCAATCTTTGGTTTCTTGATGTTCGAGTAGACTTACTAAAACAAATGAGATCAATATCTCATATTGACTCATTTGAGCACGGCCATGCATTTTGCAGTCTCACTCAATTCAATGGGCCCATAGATATCGCTCATGTTATATAAGAGGGACAAATCATATCTAAGTCACTCACATCCCTCCTCATGATTTTTAGTATATCCAATAATCGACATTATAATCACCTTATTACAGGCAACGTTTGACGACATTAAAACATACAACTTCTCATGTACAAAACTGTAGTGACTTCAACACCATGGTCACTGTGAGAACCGCTTATGACACTCACGTAACGATCCATGCAGCGTTCTCAGGGTGGGTCGGTCCAATACATTATTACTCTAATATATACCCATGTGAAGACTTGATATCTCATATCCATGACCCGTGAGATATGGTCATCAGTCTACGCACATCCTACTCTCTATGTATTATTGTTGTCATAATTCACAATAATACTTGACTAGGGACATTTAAGAATAGCGTTCTGATTACAACCAATAGGATCTCACAATCAAGTCATGCACTTGATATCCCATGGTATTGAACCCACTATTCTAAGGACTTTATTATGTTCATTTAATCACAATAAATAGAATGCCTCGTATATAAAATAAATGTCATGATGCAATGTAAACTAGTAATGTGAATACACAACTGGCCTCTAGGGTATACACCAACAATCTTCCACTTGCACTAGAGCCAATCAGACATACTTCTATTGCCTATAGACCTAGTGTGAACCTCATGCTTTCACTATGCAAGAGACTTTGTCAGTAGGTCAGCGATGTTATCATGTGTTGGTACTCTGCATATCTTCACATCTCCTCCATCGATGATCTCTCGAATGAGATGGAAGTACCTAAGTATATGTTTGGATCACTGGTGAGATCTAGGCACCTTAGCTTATGCAATGGCCCCATTATTATCTCAATAGAGGTCCACCGGGTCCACAATGCTAGAAACTATGCCAAGTTCAGTAATGAACTTTCTTATCCAAACGGCCTCCTTTGTTGCATTTGAGGCAGGAATATACTCAACTTCTGTGGTGGAATCGGCTACTGTCTCTTGCTTCCAACTATTCCAGCTCACAGCTCCACCATTTAGGCAAAATAAACCTGATTGCGATTTGGAGTCGTCCTTATTGGACTGGAAGCTAGCGTCAGTGTAATCCTTTACAACAAGCTCTTCCTCGGCTCCATATACCAAGAACAAATCCTTAGTCCTTCTTAAATACTTAAGGATGTTCTTGAAAGCAGTCCAGTGACTCTCACCGGGATCTGACTGGTACCTGCTCGTCATGCTCAAAGCATATGGGAAATCTGGACAAGTACATAACATGACATATATGATAGATCCAATTGTAGATTCATATAGAATCTTAGTCATGCGGTCTCTCTCATCTTGAGTGGAAGGACATTGTGCCTTAGACAAGCTTACAAGATGCGATATAGGGAGAAATCCTTTCTTGGACTCTTACATATTGAATCGTTTGAATACTTTGTCTATGTATGTACTCTGACTTAGGCCATCCAGTGTCCTTGGTCTATCTCTATAGATCTTTATACCTAATACATAGGTAGCTTCACCCAAGTTCTTCATGGAAAAGCATTTTCCTAGCCAAGTTTTTACAGATTGTAAGTTAGGGATGTCATCCCCAATGAGTAGTATGTCATTTACATACAATACCAGAAATACAACTGTGCTCCCGCTAACCATCTTGTAGACACAAGGTTCATCATCGTTCTTGATGAAACCAAATTCTTTGATTTCATCATCGAAATGATGATTCCAGCTTCTAGAAGCTTGCTTTAATCCATAAATGGATCATTGCAGCTTACACACCTTTCCAGCATCATTTGGAGTGACAAAACCCTCAGTTTGTGTCATTTCCACTTCCTCGAGAAGATTTCCATTTAGGAAAGCAGTTTTGACATCCATCTACCATATTTCATAATCGTGATATGCTGCAATAGTAAGTAAGATCCAAATCATAAACCACCCTTGTAGCAATTCTCCTTTTCTCTATATTGGATGATAGTACTCACCCTAATTCCAAGATGAAACCTTGCAAGCACGGGGAAGAAGCGCTCCGTGGGCGGGTTGATTTGGGCTCTGAGAAATCTCTTGCATGAGCTGGTGGAGATTTTCCAGCATGACAACTAGTGGATTTAAGCATGACAACTGGAGAAAAAGTCTCATCATAGACTGCACCATGAACTTACTTGAAACCTTTAGCCACCAACTTCCCCTTAAAGGTAAGCACGTTACCATCCATGTCAGTTTTCTTTTTGAAAACTCTTTTGCACCCAATAGGTTTTACCCCTTCAGGTGGCTCTACCAAGGTTCATACTTGGTTGGCATACGTGGATTCTATCTCTGATCTCATGGCCTCAAGCCATTTCTCAGAGTCTGGGCCTTTTACAACGTCCTCATAAGTCATAGGCTCATCTTGATCCATGAACAATACATCACAATGTTGAGTCACGAGAAATCCGTATCTTTCGGGTTGATGAGGTATCCAACTAGACTTAAGTAGGCCTTATAATACTTAAGCAAGTTGTTGTTCCACAATGATTTGTCGAGCCAGCTCTCTTTCCATCATTGGTTCGCTGTTTCTTTCCAAAGTTTGAATTTCTTCAAGTTCTATCATTCTCCCACTGGTTCTTTTGGAGACGAATTCTCTATCTAAGAACACAGCAGTCCGTGCGACAAACACTTTGCCTTCAATGTGATTAAAGAAAAAGTATCCCTTGGTTTTCTTGGGATATCCTACAAATAAGCACTTATCAAATTTGGGACCAAGTTTATCGGAGACTTGGTGCCTTACATAGGCTTCATAACCCCAAATGTTCATAAAAGACACACTAGGATGCTTCCCAGTCCATATCTCATATGGTGTCTCATGAACCATTTTAGATGGAACACAGTTAAGTGTGAAAGCACCTGTCAATAGAGCATGTTCCCAGAAGGAGCTTGAAAGATCTGCATGACTCATCTTGGATCAGAACGTGTCTAACAAGGTCCGATTTCTCCTTTCAGAGACATCATTCCATTGCGGTGTTCCAGGAGGAGTGAGTTGAGATATTATCTCACTCCTTTAGATGATCATCAAAATCTTGGCTTAAGTACTCACCACCTTGATCTGATCGAATGACTTTAATACTTTTACCAAGTTGGTTTTGTACCTCGTTCTTGAATTCTTTGAACTTTTCAAATGACTCTGATTTGTGTTTCATTAGATAAACAAAGCCATATCTACTAAAATCATTAGTAATTTTATTGAAGTACCGAAAACCTCTTCCAGCCAATGTGTTGAAAGGTCCGCAGACATCACTATGAATGAGACCTAAAAGATCACTAGCTCTTTCATCTTTTCCAGTGAATGGAGCTTTTGCCATCTTGCCCAACAAACAAGGTTCACATACCTCATATGACACAAAATCAAATGAGTCCAAGAATCCATCTTTGTGGAGTTTGGATATGCGGTTCTCACTTACGTGGCCCAAACGACAAAGCCAGCGGTAAGTTAGGTTCGCATCATTTGACTTGAACCTCTTAGTATTTATATTATAAATGGGCATTTCGAGGTCGAGAATATAAAGTCCATTACTCAATTGTGCAATACCATAACAGGACATCATTCAAATAAATAAAACAACTTTTGTTTTTTATTATAAATAAAAAATCCATCTTATCCAAACAAGAAATAGAAATAATATTCCTACTAATAGCACGCACAAAATAACAGTTCTCTAACTCAATGATAAGCTCAGTGGACAATAATAAATAACAAGTCCCTACAGCTAAAGAAACAACTTTTGCTCCATTTCCAACTCGTAGGTCAACTTCGCCCTTAGCCAAATGTCTACTCCTTTTGAGATCCTACACATTTACACAAATGCGAGACCCACATCCAGTTTCTAATACCCAAGATGCAGAAGTAGATAAATTGACTTTTATAACAAAAATACATGTAGCAGGCCGTATTCAAAATACCAAAATATAAACAATACATCACAGAACATAAACCAAGCATCACAGAACTAAACCATGCATCATAGAACTAATGCCACAACCACGTACCATGCCTCACATAACATAATAAACAAAGAATATGTTGTTATGATTTTATTTTGTTTATTTAAAAAAAAAGGATTGGTTTTCGGGGAATCAATATTTCCCTAAGTAGAGTTGGCACGGGGGTCCCGCTGCGCGGCCAGCAGGTGGGGATCAAGGGGAGGCTGCCCCTTGCAGGATGCGAGGCAGCGCCCCGGAGCAAAAATTTGCCTCATCGTCCCTTGCCACCACCAGAGCATGAACTATTCATGTTTTAAGAAACCCTAATGTCACTGCAAACGACGTAGGTGCATGAACTTTTCATGCGTTAAGAAACCCTAACATCACTGCAAATTACATCTTACTGCTCCAGGGTTTTTAATGGTTCCAAACCGAGGGCTACCCAGGTATGACATCTATGTTAACAACCAACACATAAACGAATCCTTATATTGCAACTGTTGCAAAAATTATATCACATATGAGTCTTTCTTCCAAAAGTGCAAACATATCATGAATAATCACATATCATACATAACCGAATTATAGTTTCGCAAGTGGCGCAGATACCACTGTTAGGTTTCAAAGGAAATCACAGATTAAATACACAGCAGAAAAATTACAAAATATCGAAACCTAGCCATGGATCCATGCAAAAAACATAAATCGTGTTTAGGTGTTATCCCTTAAAGATGGATATGTTGTCCCCAATGTATGCCGATCACAGCATTGCAATATTGTGGTACCTCTACGGTATCCACATGAACGGAACGAAAAATGGTTCTCCCTCAGACTGCGGAGCTAGCTGCGGCAAGGGGATGTTCCTCCTCACGATATTTCTTTCATACTTTCTGTGACAGCTAGAACTTTTCACAGATACATATTATATATATAGGTGCAGAAAACCAACCCTAAGAGAGTAATAAGGTTGTTGAGCTCACAATTTGACATGGGTCATATTCGTGTGTGGGCCTTTGAACTTTAGTCGGCCCATTTAATCTAATTAAAAGTCCAACCAATGTCAGGAGTATAAGTCTTACTAGAATCCCTAATTAAATTCATCTCATAAATTTAAATCCCAATTTCGATCCATTCTAAGTATGTAACCATGTAGGTATTCATTATGTTAACAGTAATACTAAAATCTTATTATAGTGTTACAAATAGTGAGCGGTATCTAGCAATACATTACTGATACCCAAGTAACGGAAATATCAGTGATTTGATATAACCTATCCGTGATCAATGTTTCCATGTAGTCTAGTCCATTTGTCTAGATATCTTAATTGACCACAAGGCATAAAGCATATCACCCTTGTATAGTTCAATCTTTAGTTTCTTGATGTCCGAGTAGACTTACTAAAACAAATGAGATTAATATCTCATATTGACTTATTTGAGCACGGCCATACATTTTGCAATCTCACTCAATCAAGGGGGGCGTACATATTGCTCTTGTTATGTAAGAGAGACAAAAATCCTATCTAGTCACTCACATTCCTCCGCATGATTTGTAGTAGATCAAATAGTCGACTTCATAATCACCTTATTGCAGTCAACGTTTGGCATCAAAAAAATAATAATATAGACTTGAAGTCACTACAGTTTCCTACATGAGAAGTTATATGTATATATATATATATATATATATATATATATATATATATATATATATATATACATATAACTTCTCATGTAGGAAACTGTAGTGACTTCATGTCAAAGGACTACGTACACCATGGTCACTGCGAGAACCGCTTGTGACACTCACGTAACGATCCATGCAGCTTTCTCATTATAAGTCAGTCCAGTATATTATTACTCTAATATGTACCCATATGAAGACTTGATATCTCATATCCAATACCGGTGAGAATGGTCATCAGTCTACACACATACTAGTCTCTATGTATAATTGTTGTCCTAATTCACAATAATACTTGACTAGAGAGATTTAAGAATAGTGTTCTTATTTCAGCCAATAGGATCTCATAATCAAGTCATGCACTTGATATTCTATGTCATTGAACTTACTATTCTAAGAACTTCATTATGTTCATTTAATTCACAATAAATAACAAAATAAAAGAAATGCCTAAATATGAAATAAATATCATGATACAATGTAAACTAGTAATGTCAATACACAAGTGGCCTTTAGGGCATACACCAACAATCTCCCACTTGCATTAGAGCCAATCAGACATATATATAATGCCTACAGATCTAGTGTGACCGTCATGCTTTCGCTGTGCAAGAGGCTATATCAGTGGATCAACGATGTTATCATCTGTCGGTACTCTGCATATTTTTACATCTCATTTATCGATGACCTCTCGAATGAGATGGAAGCGCTCAAGTATATGTTTGGTTTGCTGGTGAGATCTACGGTCCTTAGCTTGTGCAATGGCCGCATTGTTATCAAAATAGAGGGCCACCATGTCCACAATGCTAGGAACTTTGCCAAGTTCAGTGATAAACTTTCTTATCCAAACGGCCTCCTTTGCTACATTGGAGGCAGCAATATACTCAGCTTCTATGCTAGAATTGGCAACTGTATCTTGCTTCGAACTCTTCCAGCTCACAGCTCTACCATTTAGGCAAAACACAAACCTGATTGCGATTTGGAGTCATCCTCATCAGTCTGGAAGCTAGCGTCAGTGTAACCCTTTACAACAAGCTCTTCCTCGGCTCTGTATACCAAGAACGAATCCTTAGTCCTTATTAAGTACTTAAGGATATTCTTGACAGCAGTCCAGTGACTCTCACCGGGATCTGACTAGTACCTGCTCATCATGCTCAAGACATATGAGACATCTGGACGAGTACATAACATGGCATACATGAAATATCCAATTCAGATGCATATGGAATCTAAGTCATGCGGTCCCTCTCATCTTGAGTTATAGGACATTGAGCCTTAGACAGACTTACCCCATGCGACGTAGGCAGAAATCCTTTTTTGGACTCTTGCATATTAAAACGTTTCAATACTTTGTCTATGTATGTACTCTGATTCAAGCCAAGCAATCTTCTTGTTCTATCTCTATAGATCTTGATGCCTAATACATATGTAGCTTCACCAAAGTCCTTCATGGAAAAACATTTTCCTAGCCACGTCTTTACAGACTGTAAGATAGAGATGTCATTCCCGATGAGTGGTATGTCCTCTACATACAACACTAGAAAGACAATTGCGCCCCCACTAACATTCTTGTAGACACAAGGTTCATCTTCATTCTTGATGAAGCCAAACTCTTTGATAGCGTAATCGAAGCGAAGATTCTAGATTTTAGATGCTTGCTGTAACCCATAAATGGGTTGTTGTAGCTTACACACTTTTCTAGCTTCCTTTGGAGTGACAAAACCCTCAAGCTGTGTCATGTATACATCCTCAAGAAGATTTCTATTTAGGAAAGCAGTTTTGACATCCATCTGCCAGATTTCATAATCGTGATATGCTGTAATAGCAAGCAAAATCCGAATGGATTTTAGCATGACAACTGGAGAAAAAATCTCATCATAGTCAACACCCTGAACTTATTTGAAACCTTTAGCCACCAACTGCCTGTAACCACTATTTTTTCTATTTGGGATTTTATTGTATTTTATTTTTTTTCTTGATTATTTTATTTGATTCCTTTTAATATTAATTTTTTGCTTTTCTTGGGTTCATTTATTCTCTTCTGATCATTCCGTACTCTTTTGGCTTGAATTCTACTATTTTTGGCTCATTGCAAATTTTTCCCTTCGTGTTTTGAGTTTGAATTGTTCCGCTATATGTTCATTCCATTGATTTCTATGTGTTTTTCTCTTTTTGGAGCCTAAACTTGTACCCAAAATCCATTAACCCGCAACCCAAAACCACTCATCCTATCTCCTACATAAATACCCCTTTAAACCCTAATATTATAATCCCTAATCTCTCTTCCTCTCTCCTACAGCCACTCTCTCTCTCCTACCCCTAACTCCCTCTCTCTGTTTCACTTCAAACCCATCCGCCCATCACCTGCACCTTCCAATCCGCCTTGTCGCCACTGTCTTCGCCACCTCCGCTGTCCCCTGCAACCACCAAATACCCCTTCAACCGTCGTCGTCTAGAGCCCCGAGCATCCCCTGCCGTCTCCTCCTCTATTTCATCACGAAACAGAGTGTCGTTGTTGCCACCCCTGTTCTCGTCGCTACATCGCTTCCCGGACCGCCAGCTCCCCGCCGTCAGTCGCCTGCTTATAGTCGTGCACCACCGCCACCAGTGTCGCCGATCACCGTTGTTCACCTCCCTTTTCTGCAATTGCTATTTGGTGTTCGGTAGGGAGGAGTAGGGGATCTGTGGTTACTGTGTTTGCTATTTGTGAGGGAAGAGTAGAGTTGATCTTGCTGTGTTGCTATTTTGTTGGAGGAATTGTTGTGTGTGAGTTGCACGGGCTTGCACGTGTTCCGTATTCCGTGTTCGTGATTCGTCGCCTGGGATTCTCATCCCATTATTCTATATATCTGAAATTAACATCTAACAGGCAAGTCTCTTCTTGAACTAGTTTATTGTTTTGTTCAAGATTCTTTGATCTCTGCAAGTAGATCCAAATCCTTTTTATCGTACTGCTATTTAAATTCCGTTAAGTATATTGAAGGTTTACACGAGCTAACCCGATATATTCTTAATATCGTGCCTACATCTTTGATCTAAAACCTAGTCCCTCTTGCACATTGCATATGCACATTTACATGAAAAATGACTAGATCCATGTTATAGAATTGTTTGATGAATTGAATATGTTAGATTGAATTTGGTTAATCAATTGGGTACCATGCCTGTGAAATTGCATCTTAAAACTGGAACTATACATGTTAAACATCTAGCATCACTTTGATTATTCATTAGCATGAACTATATGTTTTTATGATGAAATTGTTGCCTATTCATATCAAATTATTTTCTGGACTGCTGTTTTTTTCGTTTTGTATCAAATTTTTGACCCTGTTACTGTGTAATTTGAAATAACTTTCTAAACATGAATTATAGCCCCATGAATCTATTTTCCAGAACTTTTAACGGATATGAATTCCAAGTTGTAATCTGTGAGATATCTTATTTTTAGTACAATTGTGTGTGAATTTTCTGATTCACAAATTCATGCATATCTCATTGTTTCTTAATTAAATTGAACATGATAGCAGTAAAACAAAAATATGAAATTAATTTGGCTGAGACTAGACATGTGTAGAAATCACCTTAAATTTTTGTACATTTAATTGATGAGTTTTCTGATCTATTCCATATGTGTTTATATAATTTATAACTGAACATAAAATCTGAAAAGAATAGGATTTTCACCCTAGTTTATATAACTTTTATCAATCGTATATATATTTGCTGGAACCGGCAGAGAGTCTAGTTTCTAGAATTTCTGATGGATCCAGATTTTCATTTCTGTAGTAGCGATAATCTGTGTTTTTGTACAACAACGTCATGTTCTCTAGATTGTGTGATTTATGTTTAATTAACATGTTTGCTTCTTGCTTTGTCTATAACGAGTAGAATTAGTCACACCTAGCATAATACAACCTTGACACCTTCTTGCATGCTCACATAGGATGAAATAAAATGATAACAAGCCGGGGTATTATGGGATGACTTGGTAGTGAACGATCGGAAAATGTACTCGGTAAAGGCCTTCTTGCATGCATGATTTATTATATGGAAGGTGTAGAACTACTTGTCATTGTGTGATCACGCTATCATGATATCTTGTCATCTTGTTACCGAGTACACGATCCGTGAATTCACCATCATTCTAAAACGTTCACTGTGTGCATGCACCAAACCTGTGGTATGGAACATAAGGGACGCAGTAGTACATGCACTAGATAGATTAATAAAATGATTAATAACCTGCATTTGATATTCCATGCTTGATCCTGTATATCGTCATCAAGATAGAATTTAAATTGACATCATTCATTACATGCATGACTAAATATAGACCTTTGATATTATTGCCTATCTTTGATTTTGTTATTGGCTTCGATCACGTCCTTTTTCTTTGATGTACTATGTTCCTATTATTCTCTATTTTCCTCTAATTGTTGTCCACTACTTGCTCTGAGGACATTACTTTTTTTATATTTTTAGATCAATAATTTACAAGTACTGGAGGAATAATACCAGAAGGAATTGGTGAGCAACGATTCTAGAAGATGGAACTAGAGATTGAGCTGCTTAGTTTATTTTGTTGCTAGATTTATTTCTTTTGAACATTGTTATGACATTATAGTTTTTGGCTTTTGTTCCTATCATTTATTTTTATTGCCAGATATTGGATATTGTGTTGGATATTATTTGGATTATTTCATTATTATTGAAGTTTAACTTTGTTTCATGGGATTGTATCTTTCTTGTGTGGCTGTGTTTATTGTTCATATTGCTGAGTTTGTCTGGTACAGCTTGTGGATGGTGTTTACATCATTCGCTGGGCCTACGTTACGTACTCGTATTCCGTATTTTGGGAAGCAGGGAGTGACAAGGTTTTTACTGGTATCAGAGCCCAGGGTTGGATAATATATCAGTCAAACATGACTATCTTTATGAAGGTTTGGCTTTGATTGATATATTAGTCAAGTTTGTCTCTAGCCGGGTTAACTCAGTAATGTGCACACCACATTGATCACATGCATATAAAATAACCAACATATAATCTGGGTACAGACCATATTGGATCGTGTTTCAGGCTATGGCTCGTGGGAATTCTTCTTCTTCCCGTCCGAGGGATGAGCAGCCGGACAACGCTGCTATTCTTCAGACGGTTCAGCAGATGATGGCTCACCAGCAGGAGCACAATGAATTGATGAGGGCCACTTTTACGGCCAATGGAGCTGCCGCTGGACCTGCACCTAGGCCACTGCCACCAAGGCCCGGTACAGTAGCAGATTTCATGAGGTTGCATCCGGATAAATTCTCGGGTACTGAGTCGCCGCTGGAGGCCGAGCAATGGCTTATCCTAACGGAGCAACCATTAATCGCCGCCCGTGTTGCTGATGTTGATCATGTGGATGTGGTTAGCATCCAATTGGTGGATTTCGCTCACATCCGGTGGCAGGCTAAAACCGAAAGAATGGTGAGACCCATCGAGTGGTCCACTTTCTCGGAGAGCTTCATGGCGAAGTTCTTTCCTAGCCTTACCAAGGTAGAGATGGAACGACAATTCGTTTTCCTAACTCAGGTCAACTAGATAGTGTTCTTAAATGTCATTGTTGTTGCCTACTTCACCTGTGACAATATTTATTTGAGCATTATCTTAACCAGGGAAACCGTTCTGTAGACGAGTATACTGCAGAGTTTACTCGGCTCAGTCGCTTCACTCCTGCCCTCGTAGCCACTGATGAGGATAGGGCTCGCAGATTCCAGTTGGGCTTGAGTTTTCCCATCCAGGACCGCTTGGCTGCTCTTCAGCTTCGTGCCTATACCGACGTTCTGGGTGCTGCTCGGATTCAGGAGCAGACTCTCAGCAGGTTAGGTGTTCCTCAGCGGATTGTTTTGCACCCTGTTGCAATTTGGCCTACCGGAGGACCTATTCAGAGGCCAGTTCCACCCCCTCTCGCGAGAGTACAGCCGTACGGACCTGTTGTTTCGAGGACTATTGAGACTTGTGGCTATTACCATAAGGTTAGGCATTTACAGCGAGACTGCAGGATGGCCAATCGTCTGTGTCTAGTGTGTGGGAGCAGTGACCATATGGTTCGTGACTGCCCGAGGAATAGGACTCCTGCACCGGTTATTGTGCTGCTCAGCTAGGAGCGCCGACTCGTGGTCAGGGTAGACCGCTTCTTCCACTGCAGAGGCAAACCCTTGAGCAAAGGCGTGTGGCTCCTAGAGGAGGCCAGATTGGGAGTCGTGGTCAGGCTTATAACCTGATAGCTGAGGAAGCGGAGGTACCTGTTGGAGTGGTTGTAGGTATATCATAGTAGTTGTGTAACGTCCCCGATTTCCATACACTGGGAAACCATGACATAAGCCAGAATCTTTTCCTTCAATTAGCCACAATACACAAAAAAAAGAAAATTTAAAACTTTTTATTCAACACAAATGTATTATAAGTCCAAATGTTATAAAACTGCAATACATTACATCAATGTTACAATAATGCCATATAAGCCCAAGTGTTACAAACTTTCAATAAAAATTACATCAGAGTACAATGAATAATATATAACACTTTGTACTTTCACTTGGATGCTTCTCAACATAAATAAATTTACAATTGAAACAATGGTAACCAACATATATTACAATTGAAATAAAATCAACACTTTGCTTCTCTTGCCTTGAGTCCTCCTGAATCCTGTACCTGTAGTTTTGCAATCCAGTACCTATTGAAGTGGGGACGTCAGTACATATACTGACGCTTTAAGGCTGATGCTTAGCAGCGATTCTCAACTTTAAACAAACAGACTGATAAAAATAGAAACATGTATATATAATTGATGTGTTAGTGTATGCTATGACTTAGAATCTAATGCAGGATTAACTGATGCAATGATGCACTTATTCTAATGCAAGCAAAACTCTGGAACAGTATGCAGCCCATACTACATACGTCCATATCAAGCTGTTTCTCCATATTTGGGGATTTGAACCCGTGTCATGAATTCTACTCTTGTACCCATCCTGTTCCTGACACAATACTACATGACTGGTGAGGTTGCAGATACGGTTTAGTTCCGCTACTGCGGTACAATAATGGTGTCTATGTTTGCCACTATTTACCCGGCGAACCGGACCTCACTCAAAAGCCAACACGAACTATAAGATACTATCCAACCTTGAGTCGTGCCCTCAACTCATCATAAGATAACATAGAACCTGACGGAATCGTAGATTCTATTTCCCTAGGAAAACCTCCCGTTCTTATCATGGCACTTCAGGAATTAACAACCGAGATACGGATCTCATGCTCCCAACTAATCATGAAAAATCACCGCCCGTATCCCTTTGACAGGAGATACATCCTAATAACACACCTAGTGTCGGCCTATAGGAAGTCGGAGTATAAGGTATCACCCCTAACACCAACTCTCACCCTTCGGCAATTCATAGATAAAAATGGTTAAGTAATAGTTACTACCCTAACGATGTCACTAACCCTAACCAATCAAATGGGGCCGTACGAGCTACAAGGTACTCTCAACTTACCATGAGACGATACCAAAAGATTCAAACAAGCGAGACATGCCACTGTACTTCCAACTTATCATGAAAAAGCACCGCACGTGTTCCTCTTCAAGAGAGTGTAACAATTGTTGACACAATCTACCAAGTCTCAACTTAGACTTCACAAGATCTCCTCGGATCCACTCATCTCATATCTATTCAAGATAATTACTACATACGAGTCCAATGAGCTATGCATGAACAAACAACTACGTACGAGCCAGGTGGGCTACGTATAAGACGGACCAATACTTATTACATGAATTATGAGCACAAGGAATACTTATTACTCATAATCAAGTGCATGATTCAAACTAATAACAATTCAAGACAACTCTAGTTAACATGAACTAGAATTTCGTGTATAAGCTTACTAACAAAAACTTGATCTTTTATACACAAAAGCAACATAAAAAGCCTTCTAACAACCTAGACACAATTAAACATGCTACTCTTATCAGAATTTAATAAAATTAGACTTTTTGGAAAGATGAGAATATCTACTACAACTCTCTAGTTGACCACTTTTTCAGATTCCTTATGGAACTCAAAATCCAGCTCCTTGAACACCATTAAAGAATAACAAAAGACAGCACAAGCTGAAACTTGTAAATCTCGTAACTTTTGCTATACTTATCGGAATCTAACAAAATAGGATTTTTTGGAAAGCTAAGAACATCTAATACAACTTCCTAGTTAACAAATTTCTTAGATTCCTTATGGAATTCAAATCTCTGCTCTTTGAACAAAATTCAAGAACAACAAAAGACAACACAAAGCTGAAACTTGTAAAGGTCATAGCCAGTGCTATACTTGTCGGAATCTAACAAAATTTGACTGTTTGGAAAGCTAAGAACGTCTACTAGAACTTCCTAGTTAACAACTTTCTCAAATTTTTTATGGAATTCAAATCCCAGCTTTTTTGAACAAAATTCAAGAACAACAAAAGAACAGCACAAAGATGAAACTTGTAAAGCTCACAACTTTTGCTGTACTTGTCAGAATCTAACAAAATTGGATATTTTGGAAAGGGAAGAACATCTAATACAACTTTCTAGTTAACAACTTTCTCAGATTCCTTATGGAATTCAAATTCCTGCTCTTTAAAAAAAATCAAGAACAACAAAAGAACAGCACAAAGCTGAAACTTGTAAAGCTCACAACTTTTGCTATACTTGTCGAAATCTAACAAAAATGGAAATTTTGGAAAGGAGAGAACATTTACTACAACTTTTTAGTTGACCACTTTTTCAGATTACTTATAGAGCTCAAAATCCAGTTCTTTGAACAAAATTCAAGAACAACAAAAAGAACAGCAAAAGCTGAAACTTTTAAAGCTCACAACTTTTGCTATACTTAATGGAATCTAAAAAAATGGATATTTTGGAAAGGGGAGAACATCTACTACAACTTTCTAGTTGACCACTTTTTCAGATTCCTTATAGAGATCAAAATCCAGCTTTTTGAACATAATTTCAAGAATAACAAAAAGACAGCAAAAGCTGAAACTTGTAAAGCTCATAACTTTTGCTATACTTTTCGAAATCTAACAAAATAGGACTTTTTGGAAGAACATCTACTAAAGCTTACTAGTTGACCACTATTTCAGATTCCTTATAGGATTCAAATCCTTGCTCTTTGAACAAAATTCAAGAACAGCAAAAGCTGAAACTTGTAAAAATCACAACTTTTGTTATACTTATAGAAATCTAACAAAATTGGGCTTTCTAGAAAGGGAAGAGCATCTAATAAAACTTTCTAGTTGACCACTTTTTCAGATTCCGTATAGACATCAAAATCCAGCTCTTTAAACAAAATTCGAGAACAACAAAAATAACAGTAAATGCTGAAACTTGTAAAACTCACAACTTTTGCTATACTTATCAGAATCTAACAAAATTGAGTTTTTTGGAAAGGGGGGGAACATCTACTACAACTTTCTAGTTAACAACTTTCTCAGATTCCTTATAGAGCTCAAAATCCAGATCTTTGAACACATTTTAAGAACAGCAAAAAGGACAATAAAAGCTGAAACTTGTAAAGCTCATAACTTTTGCTATACTTATCAGAATCTACTACTACTTTCTAGTTAACAACTTTCTCAGAATCCTTATGGAGCTAAAAATCTAGCTCTTTGAACACATGCAAAAAATCAACAAAAACAGCGATTTTCTTAAAAGGTCGTTGTTTTAGGGGAAACATTTATTTGACCTATCAAATTAACCCCAAAAAATATTCAAAAATTAGAGCATAGTAGTAACACATATAAGAAGCTTTCAAATTAATTTGGGCTCAAGATATCAACTTTAGCACAAGTAATTAATTCCTAAGCATTAAAACAACATACTAGTTTTAAGATTGGGTTTTTAGGGTTCTTGTTAAGTTCTATCCCCTCAGTCCTTATATGCCATTTATTCTAGTCCATGTTCTTCAATATGCACATGAAAGTAGTTCTATTTGTCCACATAACAAGTAAATAAAAACTACAAAACAATAACAATGAGTTAAGAAACCCCCACCCAAATCGGTTGGAAGAACTTGCTAGTTTCCTTCTCCTCCTTGCTCCTTGTTCTTGCTCCCCTTCTCAAGATCACCTCATGAGAGAAACCTACTCTTTTCTTTCTTTGATTTGATCTCTATTCTCTCTTTTTTTTCTCTCAATTTTTTTTCTAAATTAAAACAACTAGAAGAAGTATGAGAAGAAGAAATGGAGTGAGATGAGATGGAGATGGGATGAAGGAACAAATGAAAAGGGCTTTGCCCTTGGAAATGATCGGCCACTTATAGGAAAGGGAGAGAGAGTGAGGGTGAGTTTGTGGTTGAGAAGAGAACAAGTGTTCTCATTCTTGTGCCTCAAATCAATTGGAAATCAATTTGCAAATTTAAATGGCAATCAACACCCAACTCATTTCTAACCCTCCATTTGATCATGATTGATAAAAAATAAAGGTATTTTCTCAAAATTACATACTACATGATTTTGTACAAACGCACGAAATCGATATAGTACATATATGTACATATATCTGTCTATACAGATAATTCTCATTTGTTAAAACGAATAATCTCTACCAAGAATATTTTAATTTAGAAATAATAATAAAAATAATTTTATTACCGGTTCGGAAGATTTTAGTACGAATTTGATACAATACAGATGTATACAGACTGGTATATATATATATTATGTTTATTTGTAAAACCCGATAATATCCACCAAAATATTTCAATTCTAAAAATAATAATAAAATAATAATAAAATAATAATTTTTAATATCAGCCTGAGATTTTACAGACATTTTCTCAAAAATGCATTTTACACGATTTTGTATAAGTGCACAAAACCGATACAATACATATATATACTTACTAATATATTTACACAGGTAAGTTTTTATTAGTAAAACCAAGTAATTTCCATAAAAATATTTTAACTTTAAAAATAATTATAATACAAATATAATATCCGACCGGGATATTACAAGTTGTGTTATTAATTTTTCTTCATTTTAGTTTTCTGCATGTTATTTTCCTTCTTTTGTACAATTATTTGTGTATATATCCTGCTATGATCTTATCTTCTTTTGTTTGATCTTCTTCTATATGTTATTTTAGTCTTCTCCCTTCCAGCTCATGTTTTATTTGACTCTGGTGCTACCCACTCTTTATTTCCTCCCGTTTTGTTGATCAGCATAGTTTGGCAAGCGATGTTATGCCCGCAGCTTGGGACATCACCACAGGTAGAGGTGTCATTGTCTGTTCTAGGGTATGCAAGCAAAGCCCATTGCTGATTGGTGGTGTGGATTTCTTGGCAGATTTGATTGTGATTCCCAATTTCGGTTTCAGTGTCATTCTGGGCATGGACTGGTTGGGCGTTTCTTGTGTCGTGATTGATTTCTGAGAGAAGAAGGTGACTTTTAGGCTTTTTCGGTCAACTGGAGTTTCTGTTCCATGCAGGTGAGACACCGTCAGGGCATGTTAAGAACTCGATGGACACTAAGGCTATTTCGCTTATGTCATTGGGCTCAAATGGGGTTGTTGCACCCTTAGTTGTGCGGGATTTCCTTGATGTCTTTCCCGAGGAGTTGCCCGGCTTACCACCAGACCGAGATGTGGATTTCAACATTGATGTCCAGCCAGGTACGACACCTATTTCCAAAAGTCCGTATCGTATGGCACCGGTTGAATTGGCGGAACTGAAGATGCAAGTTTAGGAGCTGCTTGATAAGGGCTTTATCAGGCCTAGTGTTTCACTTTTGGGAGCCCCAGTTTTGTTCGTCAACAAGAAGGATGGTAGCCGCAGGCTTTGCATTGACTACAGAGAGTTGAACAATGTCACTGTGAAGAATCGGCATCCATTGTCGAGGATTGATGATTTGTTCGACCAACTGGGAGGTGCTTCGGTGTTTTCGAAGTTAGATCTTCATTTCAGGTATCATTATGTTAAAGTGAAGTTAGAAGATGTTCCGAAAATGACTTTCCGAATGAGATACATGCATTACGAGTTCTTAGTGATGCCTTTCAGAGTTGTTAATACACCGGCTGTGTTCATGAGTCTAATGAACAGGGTGTTCTCGCCGTTCTTGGATCAGTTTGTTGTGGTCTTCACTGATGACATATTGTTGTATTCTCGGAATAAGGAAGATCATGCTGAGCATTTGAAGGTTGTTATGCCGTCCTTGAGGGAGAACCAGCTGTATGGGAAGCTCAATAAGTGTGAGTTCTGGCTAGATCGGGTTGCTTTTTTGGGTCACATTATTTCTGGTGCTGGTATTTTTTTGGATCCGTCGAAGATCTCTGCAGTCAAGGATTGGCCGATTCTGAAGTCTGTTTCTAAGGTTCGAAGTTTTCTTGGTTTGGCCGGGTATTATAGAAAGTTCGTTCAGGATTTCTCGAAGATTGCTGGGCCTCTAGCCAGTTTGATGAAGAACGAGCAGAAGTTTGATTGGGATGAAGCTTGTGATGAATCTTTTGCAGAGTTGAAGCGTTAGTTGATGTCAGCACCTCTGCTGACTATACCCGACAGTTCGGGTGGTTTTGTGATCCATTGTGATGCATCGGGTAGAGGTCTGGGAGTAGTGCTAATGCAGCGAGGCAGAGTTGTCACTTATACATCGAGACAGTTGAGACCTCGTGAGAAGAACTATCCCATGCATGTTCTGGAACCTGCAGTCGTGGTTTTTGCCTTGAAGTTATGGAGGCATTATCTGCTTGGGAATAGAGTGGAGATATTCACAGATCACAAGAGCCTCAAGTATGTGTTCACGCAGAAGGAATTGAACATGAGGCAAACAAGATGGTTGGAATTAATGGCAGATTTTGACATCAATTTGCAGTATCACCCGAGCAGAGTGAACTTGGTGCCTGATGCTTTGAGTAGGAGTCCCGTTGCTATGTTCCTCACTAAGCAGAAGGAATTAGTGGAGGATATGAGGAGGCTCTAGTTGGATCTGTTGCTTCCTGGGCCAGCTCAGCAGTTCATGTTGTTGCAGTTGTAGTCTTCCTTGATTGAGCAGATTAAGGAAGCCCAAGCGGGTGATCAGCAGTTGCAGCAGTTTCAAAGTGAAGTGGAAGTTGGTTTGAGATCCGATTTGTTCATTCATGCTGATGGGTCGCTTCGTTTTGGCGCTAGGTTGTGTGTACCTAAAGGAGAAGTCACGCAGAAGCTACTTGAGGAAGCTCTCTGTATTTTATTCATCCAGGTGATACTAAGATGTACAGGGACTTGAAACAACATTTTTGGTGGCATGGTATGAAGAGAGCTGTGGCTAGATACGTCTCTCAGTGCCTGATGTGTCAGCAAGTGAAGGCAGAGTATCAGAAGACTGCAGGACTTTTGCAACCTCTTCCAATCCCAGAGTGGAAGTGGGTGAATATCACGATGGATTTTGTGATAACTTTGCCAAGGAGTCCCAAGGGTCATAATGCTATCTGGGTGATAGTGGATCGAATGACGAAGTGTGCTCCCTTTATTCCTTTTCGTGTGGGTCAGTCCATAGAGAGTTTGGCTGAGAAGTATGTTCAGGAGGTTGTTCTTCTGCATGGAGTTCCTATTAGCATTCTATCGGATAGAGATACGAGATTCATGTCTCAGTTATGAGAGAGTGTAGAAAAGCTTGGGTACAAAGTTGAGCTACAGTACAGCGTTCCATCCTCAGACGGATGGGCAGTCAGAAAGGACGATTCAGACCATAGAAGACATGTTGAGGTCCTGCGTTCTTCAGTTTGGAGGTTTGTGGGAAGATCACCTTCACTTAGCCGAGTTCTCTTATAATAACAGTTACCAGGTGAGTCTCAAGGCTACTCTATTTGAGGCTTTGTATAGGCACAAGTGCAGATCGCCGGTCTATTGGGATGATATCGGATAGAGGAAGTTTTTGGGTCCTGAGTTGATCATGAAGACAGTTGATGCCGTGGGTCAGATCCGGAAGCGCTTGCAAACCGCTTAGGATAGGCAGAAAAGGTGGGCTGACTGTCACCGTAGACCTCTAGAGTTTGTAGCAGGCGACCATGCATTCCTCAAGGTATTTCCTTGGAAAGGTGTTATCCATTTTGGAGGTGGGGCAAGTTGAGTCCCCGGTTCATCGGTCCATTCGATATTATGGAACGTGTGGGCAAGGTAGCTTACAGGCTCGCATTGCTGCCAGCTTTAGCGGGTGTCCATGATGTATTCCATGTTTCTCAGCTCAGAAAATACATCAAGGATGACAGTCATGTGTTTGAGTACTCAGAATTGTCTGTGAAGCCAGATTTGTCATGTGAAATTCAACCAGTCTCTATCTTAGACCGTCGAGAGAAGGTGGTGAAGAATAAAGTCATCAAGCTGGTTCGTGTTCCTTGGAATCCCGACTCGCCAAGTTAGTCGACTTGGGAATTGGAGGAGGAAATTCGGGAGAAGTTCCATCTTCTGTTTGAGTAGCGGTTTTGCTTTGTTTTGTTTGTTTCGGGGTTGCCCTATGTACCACTTGTATGAATTTTGAGGACGAAATTCTTCTTGTAAGGTGGGTAGAATTTGTAACCCCTATTTTTCTATTTTGGGATTTTATTGTATTTTTTTACTTGATTATTGTATTTGATTCCTTTTAATAATAAATTTTTGCTTTTCTTGGGTTCATTTATTCTCACTTGATCATTCCATACTCTTTTGTCTTGAATTCTGCTATTTTTGGCTCATTGCGAATTTTGCCCTTCGTGTTTTGAGTTTGAATTGTTCTGCTGTATGTTCATTCCATTGATTTCTACGTGTTTTTATCTTTCTGGAGCCTAAATCTGTACCCTAAACCCATTAACCCGCAACCCAAAACCCCACATCCTATCTCCTATATAAATACCCCTTTAAACCCTAATATTATAATCCCTAATCTCTCTTCCTTTCTCCTACCGCTGCTCTCTCTCTTGTACCCCCGATTCCCTCTCTCTGTTTCACTTCAAACCCTTCCGCCCATTGCCTGCACCTTCCAATCTGCCTCGTCGCCACTGTCTTCGCCCCCTCTGTTGTGCCCCGTAACCACCGAAGACCCCTTCAACTGTCATCGTCGTCCAGATCCCCGAGCATCCCCAGCCGTCTCCTCCTCTGTTTCATCGCGAAACAGAGTGTCGCCGTTGCCGCCCCTATTCTCTCCGCTGCGTCGCTTCCCGACCGCCAGCGCCCTGCAGTCGCCTGCTCGCAGTCGTGCACCACCACCACCAGTGTCGCCGATCGCCGCTGTTCTCTTCCCTTCTCTGCGATTGCTGTTTGGTGTTCGGTAGGGAAAAGTAGGGCATCCGTGGTTACTGTGTTTGCTGTTTGTAATGGAAGAGTATAGTTGATCTTATTGTGCTGTTGTTTTGTTGGAGTGATTTGCTGTGTGTGGGTTTCACGGGCTTGCACGTGTTCAGTGTTCGTGATTCGTCGCCCGGGATTCTCATCCCGTTATTCTATATATTCGAAATTAACATCTAACAGGCAAGTCTCTTCTTGAACTAGTTTATTGTTTGTTCAGGATTCTTTGATCTCTGCAAGTAGATCCAAATCCTTTTTATCGTACTGCTATTTGAATTCCGTTAAGTATATTGAAGGTTTACACGAGCTAACTCGATATTATCTTAACATCGTGCCTACATCTTTGATCTAAAACCTAGTCCTTCTTGCACATTGCTATGCACATTTACATGAAAAATGACTAGATCCATGTTATAGAATTGATTAATGAATTGAATATGTTAGATTGAATTTGGTTAATGAATTGATTACCATGCCTGTGAAATTGAATCTTAAAACTGGAATTATACATGTTAAACATCTAGCATCACTTTGATTTTTAATTAGTATGAACTATATGTTTGTATGATGAAATTATTGCCTATTCATATCAAATTATTTTCTGAACTGCTGTTTGTTTCGTTTTGTATAAGATTTTCGAACCTGTTACTGTTGTAATTTGAGATAAGTTTCTGAACATGAATTATAGCCCCATGAATTTATTTTCCAGAACTTTTAACGTGTGTAAATTCTGAGTTGTAATCTATGAGATATCTTATTTTTAGTACAACTTTGTCTGAATTTCCAGATTCACAAATTCATGCATATCTTTCTGTTTCTTAATTAAATTGAACATGATAATAGTAAAATAAAAATATGAAATTATTTTTGCTGAGACTAGGCATATGTAGGAATTACCCTGAATTTTTGTAGATTTAATTGATGAGTTTTCTGATCTGTTCCATATGTGTTTATATAATTTATAACTAAACATAAAATCTGAAAAGAATGGGATTTTCACCATAGTTTCTATAACTTTTATATGTCGTATATATATTTGCTGGAACCGGCAGAGAGTCTAGTTTCTAGAATTTTTGACGGATCCAGATTTTCTTTTCTGTAGTAGCGGTAATCTGTATTTTTGTACAGCAATGTCATATTGTCCATATTGTGTGATTTTTGTTTAATTAATATGTTTGCTTCTTGCTTTGTCTATAACGAGTAGATTTAGTCACACCTAAAATAATACAACCTTGACACCTTCTCGTATGCTCACATAGGATGAAATAAAATGATAACAAGCCGGGGTATTATGGGATGACTTGGTAGTGAACGATCGGAAAATGTACTCGGTAATGGCCTTCTTGCTTGCATGATTTATTACATGGAAGGTGAAGAATTGCTTGTCATTGTGTGATCACGCTATCATGATATCTTGTCATCTTGTTACCGAGTACACGGTCCGTGAATTCACCATCTGTCTAAAATGTTCATAGTGTGCTTGTACCGAACCTGTGGAATGGAACATATGGAACGCAGTGGTACGTGCACTAGATATATTAATAAAATAATTAATAACCTGCATTTGATATTCCATGCTTGATCATGTATATCGTCATCAAGATAGAATTTAAATTGACATCATTCATTACATGCATGACTAAATATAGTCCTTTGATATTATTGCCTATCTTTGATTTTGTTATTGGCTTCGATCCCGTCCATTTTCTTTGATATACTATGTTCCTATTATTCTCTGTTTCCTTCTACTTGCTGTCCACGACTTGCTCTAAGAAAATTATTTTCTTTATTTTTAGATCAAGAATTTACAGGTATTGAAGGAATAATACTAGAAGGAATTGGTGAGCAACGATTCTAGAAGATGGAACTAGAGGTTGAGCTGCTTAGTTTATTTTGTTGCTAGATTTATTTCTTTTGAACATTGGTATGACATTATACTTTGTTTTGAGCTTTTGTTCCCGTTGTTTAATTTTATTCCCAGATATTGGATATTATTTGGATTATTTCATTATTATTGAAGTTTATCTTTGATTCATGTTATTATATCTTTCTTGTGTGGCTGTGTTGAATGTTCATATTGCTGAGTTAGTCTGGTACAGCTTATGGATGGTGTTTACATCATTCGTTGGGCCTACGTTACATACTCGTATTTCGTATTTTGGGAAGTAGGGCGTGACACCGCCCCTTAAAAATTTGCACGTTACCATCCATGTCAGTTTTCCTTTTGAAAATCCATTTGCTCCCAATAGGTTTTACCCCTTCAGGTGAGTCTACCAATGTCCATACTTGGTTGGCATACATGGATTCCATCTCAGATCTCAGGCTTCAAGCCATTTCTCAGAGTCTGGACTTTTTACTACTTCCTTATAAGTCGTAGGCTCATCTTGATCCATGAGCAATACACCACCATGTTGAGTCACGAGAAATTCATATATCTCGGGTCGATGAGGTATCCTACTCGACTTACGTTGGCCTTGTGCTACTTGAGCAAGTTGTTGTTCCACAACGCTTTATGGAGCCTACTCCCTTTCCACCATTAGCTCGCTGCTACTTTACGAAGTTTGTATTTCTTCAAGTTTTATCGTTCTCCCACTAGTTTTCTTGGAGACGAATTCTCTCTATCAGAACACAGCAGTCCGTACGACTAACACTTTGCCTTCATTGGGATTATAGATATAGTATCCCTTGGTTTCACTTATCAGATTTGGGACCAAGTTTATCAGATACTTGGTGCCTTACATAGGCTTCACATTGCCAAATCTTCATAAAAGACATACTAGGACGTCTCCCAATCCATATCTCATATGGTGTATCTTGAACCATTTTAGATGAAACATGATTATGTGTGAAAGCACCTGTTAATAGAGCATGTCCCCAGAAGGAACTTGGAAAATCTGCATGACTCATCATGGATCAGACCATGTCTAACAAGGTTCAATTCCTCCTCTCAGAGGTAAGCTGAGTTCGTATCATTTGACTTAAACCTCTTAGTATTTATATTATAGACGGGCATTATGAGGTCAAGAATATATAGTCCATTAATCAATTGTGCACTACAATAACAGAAAACAACTTTTGTCCTTTATTATAAATGAAAAACCCTTGTCCAAACAAAAAATAGAAATAATGTTCCTACGAATAACAGACACAAAATAGCAGTTTTCTAACTCAATGATAAGCCAATGGGCAATGATAAATGACACGTTCCTACTGCTACAGCAAGAACTTTTGCTCCATTTTCAACTGGTACGTCAACTTCGCCCTTAGCTAATTGTCTACTCCTTTTGAGATACTGCACATTTACACAAATGTGAGATCTACATCCAGTATTTAATACCAAAGATGCAGAAGTAGATAAATTGACTTCTATAGCAAAAATACCTATAGTAGAAGTCTCACTTCCTTTTTTCTTCTTAAGCTCCTCCAGGTATTTATGGCAATTCTTCTTCCAATGTCCGGTCTCACCATAGTGGAAGCATATGCTCTCCTTGGCCACCCCACCCTTAGGTTTCAAGGAAGAAGTGTTGGGCTTGAAATTGCACTTGCCCTTCCACTTACCCTTGGGTTTCTTAATCTGCTATTTGCCCTTGTCCTTACCTTTGGCCTGTTGGACCATCATAATGGTCTTTCTCTTACTAATATTTTGCTCAGCAATTCTCAACATGCTTAGCAGTTTTGGCAGAGGTTTGTTAATTTTATTCATGTTGTAGTTCATGACGAATTAACTATTACTTTTCGGCGACGATTGCAGGACCAAGTCAATGGCCAACTCTTAACCTAAAGGGAAACCAAGCCTTTTAAGGTTCTCTACGTACCCAATCATCTTGAGCACATGAGTTCCAACAAGGCTTCCTTCTGCCAGTTTGCACTGAAATAATGCCTTTGAGACTTCAAACCTCTCATGCCTAGCCTGTTCTTGATAGATCCTCTTGAGGTATACAATCATATCGTAAGCATCCATGTTCTCATGGTGCTTTCGAAGCTCAAAGTTCATGGTGGCTACCACGAGACAACCAACATCTAAGGTGTCATCTTGATGCTTCTTATAAGCATCCTTTTCGGTGCGAGGGGCAATTGCAGCAGGTGGCTCAGGAATAGGCAGCTGAAGAACATATAGCTTTTTCTCATGCCTGAGGACTATCCTCAAAATACTGTACCAATCTAGAAAATTTTTCCCAGACAGATTGTCCTTCTCAAGGAGAGATCGCAATGATATGTTATTTGATGAGGTAGATGCCATAGTAATCTGTCAACAAAAATATGCAAAGTAAATATAATTTCTTTGAAATATTAAACAAAAATATGCAAAGTATGTATCATGACATTGAAATATTTAATAAAGTCTTTTATTAAATACACCTCCTACTATTTTTTATTCTAATCAACGACCCTCATCATTGTCTCGGAAAATCCCATCGTAAGATATTCTAGTAGGCCAAGATTCATATTTCACTTAGTTCTGAGTCAGCTTTGACTGATCACCCAAAATTCAGTTATTTAGGTAGGGAACACTTCCCAATTACATCGTATGCAACTCATGGAAAGTTGGGTGAATTACACTTATATAATTTATCTCCTAGACTAAAGCCTAACTCTATGCCTCTAAACTTTCATTCCTATTGAAATAGCCTAATTAAGTTAGACCCAATGGTTAGGCAATTGAATATTACTTTTATCCCATCACGTCTCACTAGGATAGATAAAGGCACCATGTTTTGGCAGACCTACACTTAATCGATCCTATCCTAGAGAAGTGCCACACAATGGAAGGCATCTTATTGTGATATAATATTTACTTTGAGGGATTTTGTTATTTTATTAATTGATCTCACCATTTATCATCCATTAGCATACAACTAAAACAATGCATCTCATAAAAAATTAAAAGCATAAAATATATGTGACATGGTTGTGGCCCTGACACACTGATTCTCCTAAGCCAATTAGAGTATCAAAAACTGAACAAAGGGATTATACCGTCTTCTCCAAGCAGCTTCCCAATCTTATCCTTGTGTGGTTGCCTATTCCTAGCCTCCCCAGTGAGATTATATTTACATATAAATAAATAATGTACAATCGGAGTGTAGAGAGAAGGCATTACATTAAGAATGTACAGAGAAAGGCACGACACACAGACCGTATTCAAAATACCAAAATTTAAACAATACATCACAAAACATAAACCATGCATCACAGAACTAAACCATGCATCACAGAACTAAGACCACAACCACGCACCATGCATCACATAATATAATAAAAAAATAATATGTTGTTATGATTTTATTTAGTTTATTCAAAAAAATGATTGATTTGTGGGAAATCAATATTGCCCTACGCAGAGTTGGCATGGGGGTTCCCCTGCCCGATCAGCGGGTGGGGGTCAAAAGGAGGCCGCCCCTTGCGGGATGCAAGGTAGCGCTTCGGAGCAAAAATTTGCCTTATCGTCCCTTGCCACCTCCAGAGGAAGAACTCTTCATGTTTTAAGAAACCCTAACGCCACTGCAAAAGACGCAGGTGCATGAACTTTTCATGCTTTAAGAAACCCTAACGTCACTGCAAATCACATCTTGCTGCTCCTGGGTTTTAAATGGTTCCAAACCGAGGGCTACCCTGATATGGCATCTATGTTAACAACCAACATATAAATGAATCCTTCTATTGCAACTGTTGCAAAAATTATATCACATATGAATCTTTCTTCCAAAAGTGCGAACATATCATGAATAATCACATAACATACATAACCGAATTATAGTTTCGCAAGTGGCGCTGATACCACTGTTAGGTTTCGAAGTAACGGCGTTTTCGGTGGCTGATACTGCTATAACAGCATTTTCGGTGGCGATTTCAAAAGTACCGTTTTGAGCTATAACAACGCCAAAAAATGCCGCAACAGCCTTGTAAAAGCGCCGCAAAAGCTCTTGCGTTTTGAAGTGAAACTAAAATCGATTCATGCAAGAGATATCAAGTGGTTCAAAGACAAAAGACTTCCAAATGTCAAAAGGCATGTAGCAAATGCATGATGACTGTCCCGCTTATTTGAAAGCCAGCCACCTTGCAATGATATAAATTGATTACTTATCTTTTTCTTCGTCAATCTAGTTAACAAGTGGAAGAAAAATGTGTTAGAAAATAAATATTAAACCCTCACCCTTACCACAACTTCGGAGTTTTGGTCTATCGATAGAGTATTTCACATGATATCATAGTGTTCAAACCCACTGGCTACACTTTATTAAATGTGGATATATATATATATATATAGTCCCTTTCTGTTGTGCACTAGCCTCTATGTGCACTCGGCCTTCGGGCTTTCGTATCGACGATCCGAACCGTTCACACTGATCGACATGTCTAATTAGTCTAAATATGTGAAATCAGGTCATTTGAAATTCATTTGTCCATCCATCATGTCGTTATAAAAAAAAATGATATTCAGCCTTATAATTTTGTAACACTTCAATGGATGGGCAAATGAATTTCAAATGACTTGATTTTACATATTTAGGCTAATTTGGACGTGTAGATCAATGTAAACGGTTCGAATCATCAATACGAAGGCCCAAAGCCGAGTGCACACGGAGGCTAGTGCACAACGGAGTGAGGCTATATGTATGTTAATCCACATTTATTAAAGTGAGCCCAACATTCGAAATCATGTGAAATACTCTACTGATAGACCAAAACTCCGAAGTTTATATGCGTATAGTACAGGTCTTGGTCCTCAACCTGCGGGGGTGTGTTAGAATATAAATATTAAACTCTCACCCTTACCACAATTTTGGAGTTATGGTTTATTAGTAGGGTATTTCACGAAATGTATATAAAGTACTTAGTGGTCTTCAGAATCTAAGTACTTGTTGGTAGAGATTATGAGAGACAATAACAATGAAATTAGGGTTAGGTTTAATATCCCACTGACTTAAGATATTATACCCTGCTTATCATAATTGGAATATTACAGAGCACTACCTTTAAACCAGTATATATGGGATGAAACTGGGTTTAGGGTACTGAGCTTCACGCCAGTCAATCTGGTCCAACAATTAGCATACAACACGTGCAAAGCACGTGTTGCCCCCATAGAATATTATACACAATAATATTCTAATATATTGAGAATATACCTATATATCCAACAATCTCCTCTTATATTCTTAATATATTTGGCAATGCCATGTTATATCATTGGATCACAAAATAATATGGTTCATAGACTAAATCAATTATAACTCGAATAGTTCAAATGAGACTAAATCAAAATAATCAAATAGTTCAAAGACCATATCAAACAGAATAGTTCACAATGACTAAACAACCTAGAGAAACCTGTTATGGTTTCAACCAAAGCAAATACACTTCAAAAACAAAATATGAGTTTTAAGCTCATGAATACAAGAGCCTTAAACTCAACAGAAGTTTTACCAAGCAAGTGACAAATTTATTCTCGAGAGAAATAAACCAAAATTATATCCTTGCAAACTGTTTTATGTTTACTCCTCCATTTTTAGCAAATCATTATTCTGAAACCTATGTTGACAGATTCAGCTCCTCCATTTTTTGCTAGCTTATTGAAAACAAGAATATCAAGAGACACATCTCTAAGAATTCTAGCGAATTTCATAAAGTATCTAGTTTCACTAAAGAACTTAGTACAATTCAACGATAGCTTAGCAAATTGTAACGCAAGCATCACAATCAAGTTTCTTTAACAAAATAAAGAACAAGACCTATTATAGTCTCTACACATGAACTATACTATGTTTCATATTGCAATGATAGAACGGTCAAATCAATTACAGTTAATTCTGAATCATTAAAATTGGAATGAAACATGAATCCACAAAAGAGATATATCTTCAAAATTGGAATGATATAATGACAATTCTAAACATCGGAAACACATCGACAAGTTTTCATGCTTTCTTTTGGAATAATGAGATGATTCTAAGTAAATTATGAGAATATATAGCATCATCAAAATTGGAATGAAATTATATATTAACAAAATTTAAATAGAACTTTTCAAATTATATAAAGCATGTCAACTGCCTAAAATTGATGCTTAAGTTTGAACTTCTCTTCGGCTCCAATTGGATTCTAATTCATCAAAACAACTAGGATGTTAAATTTTTTGGCTCAATAGCTTTTAACTCCATATCCCCCACAGTTATGATAATTGGATCACTTTCAAGTCTCTTAACAAGAGCATTAGCCATATTATGTCTCAATTGCACTTTATTTATGAGAAAGTTCAAGTAGGCTTCTTTCATCCTTAATATACTTCTCTGACTATTATAGAGTGAGTTACGAGTTACAGTGCATTGTAGCTTGATAGTCGACGAATAAAATTAGAGAGTTACTTAAACTTCTCAATGGATGACTAGCAACAAGTTCTTCAATCCACTTCGTCGCTTCTCCTGCAAAGCATAACACATAGAGGTCTGATTTCATGGATGATAGCACAGTGTCTATTTGTCTTTTAATTTCCATAATATTTTTGTTCCTCGTAGTGTAAACACATATCCACTTGTTATCGACTTTCACTGAATTCTGAGCATTATAATGCATCAGATCATCCATTCATTCCTAAAGGATGACTAGAGTAGTACAAAGCAAACTCTTGAGTACCTCTCAAGTAACTCATTAGCCTCTTAGGGCTCTCCAATGTGTATTAATAGGACTAGTACTGAATCTGCAGATCATACCTACCTCAAAGGCTATGTCTGTTAGTGCAGATCTTCGTATATATGAGACTTCGAATAAGTTTAGAATGGTTTAGCTGTCTCATAGTTGCACCATCATTAGGTGTCAACCTTTATCATAATCATAATGCATTTCAAAATACATGTTTAGTCACTATATCCCGACTTTTGAAACACAATATTGATTTAATGAGTTAGACTAAGGGTTATCCCTTGCCCACCCAAACTCACTCTTATACCTAATATGGTGTCCACAACACCTAGGTGTTTCATGTTGAAATCTTTGGATAACACAGTTTTAACTACATTTGTAATAGTTGGGTCACTTCCAATCAACAAGCATGTCAACAATATACAAATAAATGAGGTCAATTATATTTGACTCATCACAAAATTAAAGACATTTATCTGAATTACATGGTTCAAATCTAAGTTCTTTAAAAGTCTGTCAAATTATTTGTGTCTCAAGATTAACACATGTTTTAAAAAAATACAATGATTTTACCAATTTATAAATCTAGTTCACTAAATATATTAATGCGAACTTTTTAGTAAAAACTGTTTAGTACAAAAATTTTCAATACAAAACATCAAGTACAAAACTTTTTAAAAATCTTTCATGAATGACAAAATTTGCAATAGATGTAAGAGCAAGAAGAATACTTATTGTAGCAATATGACAGACAAGTGAGTAGACTTCAAATAAATCTTCCCCACTTATCTCGGTCAAACCTTTTGCTGCTAATATTGCATTAAAATTGCTATTGAACATTTCAAAACTAAGCTTCTTCTACAAAACCCCACTTACTTACTATAGTTTTAGCCCATTTCGGAAAATCAACTAAATTAAAGTATTATTGTATAACAACAAATTCATTTTATTATCCACTAAAGACTCTTCTTGGCTTGATTCTAACAAATTCATTTCACTAAGTGTTTGATTCTAACTTTTATCAATGCCGTTTTGACTGTTGTAAATAGAGTGCAGTAGGGATTATGCCAAATGCAAACTTCTCTTAAAATTGTTAAAACATATTCATCACCTCTATCAAATCTAAAACCTTTTGATCTTAGCATTTAACTAGATTTATGTTCATTAAAATAACGAGTGCTTCAATCTCCATATATATATGACAAACATTCAATAATCATCTACATAGGTGATTAAATACTTATGACCAATCATCGTCTCATCTAGTCACAAAGCTACTGAGATCACAAATATTAGAATGTATTGACTTAAGAAGTTGTGTGCTCCTCAAGACCATACTAAATGATTTTCTAGTGATCATAATCTGAGCAAAAATTTTACAGTTGTCATATTTAATGAGGTGTCGTATAGCAGAGTTATGAGTTTTAATAAGACCACACAATTTATATATAGTTCACATGTCCTAGCCTATTATGTCGTGTTCAAGGACTACACAAATTAAAACTACTATTGTCAATTGCTTCGTTTGTTAAACTCAACTTACACATGCAATTGACTATGATCTACACATTAAAATAATAACAATATGAGTTAGTACGAAATTACTCTACCAAATTTTACAAAACTATTTGCTTTCTCTTGCGGTTCTAACAAAGTCCATATGCTCAAACACATTGAGTGAATAGCTCATTTCTTTATTTGTTCTTCATCATCTTCAAAATGCTATACGAGGTAATGACTAACATATTTTAATTCAACTTTGTATACACAGTACACTGAACGAGAAAGAACAAAATGTAACTAATGAAGTCATTTCATGCACTAAAAGATGCTCTCTCCTAAGTTACAGACATTTGTTATACATCTTATATATTAACTTTTATTAGAGAAGCAAACATACTATCTTACACAAACTACAAACGATGAGTTTGTCAATATATCTATACACATAGTATGACAAGGCACACTTGACAACCCTAAGCATGTTAGTTTTCAAAATGAGAATAATTATGATCTAAAACTCCCATTCATGTGATCAAACGCACAAAACTTTAACACGTTCATCACATGAAAATACTAAGAAAGATTATAGTAGATCATACCTACACTTCAAGTTAGAAGTGTTTCCAAATTCGATGGAGAAGCCTGCGCAGTGCAGACTTATCCTACCGTGATGCAAATCCATCGTCTCCAATACACACAATTTGGAAGTAACTTTGAAGTTCCTACATTCATCAAATTGTTAAAGATTAGCCAATTAAATGAATTATTAGTTCTATTTAATTATGAGAACAATTTAATTAGAGATACAGTGTTGTAGTCAAAACTTATAATTTAACTTATCAAAATAAATATTTGATCCTTAGAACATAGCCAAAATAGTTATTCAAACATGTATTTAAATAAACAATGGTTAACACGGTTTTGAACTTTAACAGCTTGGCAACAACAAATAATAAGATGTATATGCAGGTAAGGAACTTATTTTTAAGTTAGATTTGATCCAGTCCAATCATAGTTGGATCTAGTCAAAACAACATCCTCCAAAAAATTTATCCACATCTCGTATTGTGTTTTCTTCGTTAAATTTTTAATTCAGAAATATCGAACATCTCTAGTTTAGGAATCTTGTATGCTCAATTCAGTATTTCCATCTTAAGGAATAAACAGTAAATTCCAAAATCTAGAGGGTTTTTTCTGAATAATTACTACTAGCATAATTTTAGTGAAAGGAGGGGTTTTTCTGTAAAATTGCGTAATAAACAATAAACAGAAATTTAAATCAAATAAAACAACACAGATCTTAATGTTTAGAGTGGACCGAATCTTGATGAGAATCAAGGAGTAGTGGAGAGTTAGATCTGAATTGGAAGTACACTGCAGTAAATCCAGTCTTCTCCCTATGCACGGAACACCAACTAAACACCCAATCAAAGTCAGATTTGAGTTGGGCCAAAGCACAGCAGAGATCTGATCATATCCCCGTAACACGCAACACCAAAATCTACCAATCGAAAAACCAGACTTTGGATCTGAGTCCTCTCTGATTTGATCTGACATGAAGATCAATAGATCGATGGAGAGGGAGGTTGCGGCAGGGGCAGTTGCTCGTGGTGGCATGTGGCGACTCCGGCATTGAGACGACGGCGGGTGTCGCGCAAACGAGTGGAATCCGACGAACGACCAACTCAAATGATCTCGAACCCACTGTTTGGGCTCGGGATTGAGGAGAAGGATGATGCCTAGGTGGCTGCTTTGCGGGTGGCGGTGCGCTGGGTGGCCTGTGACGGCGTCGGCGACTTCGGTGGCGGTGGCCGAAGTCGACGTCGGTGATTGAGAATGATGTACAGTAAAGATCTCCTCCCTCTTAATCTCAAAAAAGTATAAACTGATATCTTAAGATTGTTAGAGATTATGAGAGACAATAACAATGAAATTAGGGTTAGGTTTAATATCCCACTAACTTAAGATATTATATCCTGCTTATCATAATTAGAATATTATAGTGCACTACCTCTAGACCAGTATATATGGGATGAAACTGGGTCAGGGTACTGGGCTTCATGTCAGTCAACTCGGTTCAACAATTAGCATGCAACACGTGCAAAGCACGTGTTGCCCCCATTGAACATTATACAGAATAATATTCACGTGTTGCCCCCATAGAACATTATACACAATAATATTCTATTATATTGAGAATATACGATATATCCAACACTTGTACCCTAATATTCAATTTTCTTTTCTATCATCCATACCAACAGAGTCCTACATACTCATCTTAATTATAACCATTGGAGGTTCCTCTCATTTTAAACCCGAAAGTTCCACTTTTAGTTTCCATGGGAAAAAATCACAAAATTTGATGGTATTTCTTGTGAAATTTACCTGAGTGGTTGCTGATGTGCTGAGCAATACTCTGTTCCTGCCAAATAGCTCATCGTGTTGTATTCCACCACTAAAGGAATTGAATAATAGTAGTAAGATAAAGAATGACAGCAAGAACTCGGTCTCCTTTTAAAAGCTTGTCCCAATCACCATAAAAGGTAAAGGATGTCAACACTAGAATTAGGTTTATCCAAGTCGTTGCTTTGGTTCCTTCACTCTATGCAATGTACTCACAAGTCATACCTTGAATTTTAGAGAAGAGTATGAATCTGCTCTTTAACGTGGGGACAAAACTTTCATCATTAATCTCATGAAGTAGGGAGAAGCAGGTAACCTTACTATGATTATGTAGGGCAATGCAATACAGGTACAACAATGCTACTCACTAAAATATAAATATCTTTTCTACCAACGGTTTAGAAGCATAAGCAAACTTTCCTGCTACCCTTGGTGTTTTGATGTGTAGAATTTCCTAGTTGCCACCACCTCAAGGATTATGAGGAGTGGTAACCGCCACATATGGTGAAAAAGTGAAATCCATGAATCTGGTTATAGTGGTTGCTATACATATCAATGAATATTGTTATAGTAGCCGGATGAAGAATGACAGTAAGCAGCTGATTGATATTCCGAAGCTTCTGTCTCTATGCCCTCAGAAAGCATACATAACACTGGTATTAATTCTTTAATGCGCTGGCCTTGATTGGTTCATAGTTGAAACTGAATATACAATCTAGCTTGAAATAGAAGAATAACAATTATCATCCTTGATTCCTTGAGCCACAGCGAGATCACTACTGTTAGTTACAGGTTTGTCGACATACATGTTAATTAGGATTATGTCTTGAATACTCGTGGTTCAGATTATGTTGGAATTTAGAATACATTTAAAACATTTATTTTATTGTTTACTGTCAACATTGTCAATGGTTATAGTTAACATTGTCAATAGTTATAGTTATGGGCTCACATACATAACACTGGTATTAATTCTTTAATCCGCTGGCCTTGATTGATTCATAGTTGAAACTGAATATACAATCTAGCTTGAAATAGAAGAATAACAATTATCATCCTTGATTCCTTGAGCCACAACAAGATCACTACTGTTAGTTACAGGTTTGTCGACATAAATGTTTGGATTATGTCTTGAATACTCGTGGTTCAGATTAAGTTGGAATTTAGTACACATTTAAAACATTTATTTTATTGTTTATTGTGAACATTGTCTTGTGGCCCAATGGTTAAAGTTTTGGGCTCACATGAGGTTGGAGGATCAATTCTTATCTTCCATATATTATATATATATATATATATATATATATATATATATATATAGGAAAAGGCTCCGTTGCACACTACCTTGGTGCTCACGGCGTGAACACTACATCTTCGGGCGTTCAAATCGAAAATCCGAACCGTTCACATTGATCTACACATCTAAATTAGTCTAAATATGTAAAATCAAATCATTTGAAATTCATTTGCCCATCCATCACGCGACTATAAAAACAATGAATTTCAGCCATACAATTTTGTAACACTTCAATGAATGGGCAAATGAATTTCAAATGATTTGATTTTACATATTTAGACTAATTTAGATGTGTAGATCAATGTGAACGGTTCGGATTTTCGATTTGAACGCCCGAAGACGTAGTGTTCACGCCGTGAGCACCAATAGTAGTGTGCAACGGAGCCTTTCCCTATATGTATATATATATATATATATATATATATATATATATATATATATATATATATATATATTTACTTTGACCGGTTCGTGGGGTCTCTTGAAGATTAATGAGTTTAAATTTTAAGATTTTGAACAGATTAAAAAAAAGTTGTTCTCAATAAATGCTACTAGCCGATTTTGACCAGTAAAGAAAATTCAATGAAATGTTTTTATGGCATTTATAGAATCTGTTGTAACGAAAATAAATCCTGGTTTTAATAGCAAAAATAAAGTAAACATTTATAAAAAGAGGAATACTGTTGAAAAGAAATAGTAGAGAAAAACAGTATTTCTTCCTCCTTTCAGTTTTTGAGCGATTCATTTTCCTTTTTTGGAGTGTAAGTTGATACATGTTGCATTGATGGCATCACTGTAAACAGAAACTCGTTGTATCCTGAGGGAAGTATTTGGTGATTAACGATTTATCTCCAGAATCGACCAAATAGCTTCTTGAAGACAGTGCAATCCACACCTTGAGCCGTCCTCACACTTTCTTCCTGTTGCAGTCAAAGTCGATCGATCTATCCATTCCAGAACCGTGCGGTGCTATCAGAAAGTTAACTTGGGCATTCAGGTCTACTAATTATTTTCTCAACAGATTAGAAGAATGTATGATGAAGCACGGAGGTCGAAGCGTCGAAGAGAGTAGAAGAGAAAAATAGCAACATCAACAGCCAGGAAGAGTGACGATCAACTGCCTGGGGGATGGTTGACCGCACACCCGCCCGCAGTTGCACAGAGTTTTGGCCGAAAAGAGGTTGGTCGATCGTGCGCGACGTTGTGTTCTTTTTTAGCCTCGATTTGTTAGGTAGTTTCAGCCCAATCTTCAACTCTAAGTCAGATCGTACGGCTAATATTCAGTTACTTCTTTTTTGGGTTATATCGGACGACTGAGAATCAAGATTAACCTAGGGTTCTCCATTTTCTTCTTCTATATATTGTTGTAGCCTCCAATATGAGAGGAAGTACTTCATTGATATTTTCTCCATTGCAATGAGAGGCTTGAGAGAGAGATAGAGTTCTTGGTGAATCAGTTTAATTCCTTGTATCGAGTGAATCATTAACTCCTTGTAATCTTTTCTATTTGAATATTATATCTCCGTTTTTTTTTCGTCCGGATTAAGCGAAAGCTAACCGGGATAAATTCTCCTTGTATTTGTGTTGGATTGGTAGATCTATTTGCTTGGGTGTTCATTGACTCGTCTCATCAACTTCGACTTCCTCATTGCTCTATTTAGTTTCGCTGTGCCACTGTGTGTTTGTAGACACACCATCCTAACAAAGTGGTATCAGAGCTTCAGGTTTCTGAGTTCCTTGGTGAAGATGACATGTCACAATCTTTTGAAGATCAAGCAGTTCGATGGAAAGATCAACATCAAACTTTGGAAGGTAACATGTATGATGTCCTTGTTCAAGAACGTCTACAGTTAGCCATCAAGAAGAAAGAAAAGTCATTCGATATAAGGAGGATACTTGAAATGATATTTATGAAAGAGCCATATCCGACTATCTTTGGCGGACAAGGTCAAGTACAGATTTCTTGAAGAAACTGATGTAGCGAGTTTGTAGAAAAAAAGTCATGGCTTATTAGTCTGGTTCGTCATTATTAGACCAGATGCATTGGAAGAGGAAGTTATTCCGTTTATCTATGAGGGAAGGTACCGATCTCCAAGATCACATCACAGAGTTGAACAAGGTATTGTCTGAACTTCGAGTGATCAACACGGATGTGAGTAAGAAAGATAAAGCTTTCAACTTGACATATTTACTTCCAGGTTTGTATGCGCTTTTGATCACTACCATGCTAAAATGTAGATCTGCCAAGGAAAGTATTTCAGTAGATGGTGTAATCAAAGCATTGAAGAAAAATCAACTTAGGAAGGAGACTCAGAAATCATCGTCTACTCCAAGTTATCTAATAGTGGAAGGTCCTTCAGGTAGAAGACAAAGTGCTATGAGAAAGGATTTGATTTTTTGCCGATATTGCAAGAGGTCGGGACATATCAGGAAGACTATTGGAAATTGTAGAATCAGAAGAGCGCCCAGGGTGAAAAATCAACCGCCTATGTGGTTAGTGTTTCTGATTCAGGTGATTCGTGTCTTCTTGTTTTAAATTCTTTAGAAGTAGATTCTAATTAGTTTCTTGGCGTAGGGATTTCTTCTCATATTTGTTTCGAGATAGAGTTATTTTTTACTTATAAGTCTATTATAGGGTGTTGTGTGAAAATGGGTACTAGAGAGATTTGTGAAGTAATGGGTCAGGGGAAAATTGAGTTGAAGATGTCATGTCTAAACATGTTCACTCTAAGGAAAGTTTTGCAGATTTCTCTGCTTAAACGGAATCTGATTTTCTTGAGAACTCTTGATGTACGGGGGTGTAGGTACACAGCTCGAGGTGGTGTTATGTCTGTTTTTTAGGGTCGTCGAAAGGTGATTAGAGGTATAAGAGTGGTTGGTCCAAGCCAAAATAATATCTACAAGGTTTGGGGAATTCGAAATACTTGCACAAGTGTTGCGTCTTTTCTCGTTATTCCTACAAGCTCATCTAGTTTGCCGCAACTGGCATCATTGAATCGAGACTATGACGTTTGAACATCGTCGAGAGGTAGAGAGTGTCTTGATGTAGGTGGAGTACGTTCGGAGGTTGGCAACACCATGATAACGCCAACTGATGTGTGCTCTTGAGGGGGTATACTGATCGGTGATATTGGGTAAAGATTTGTTCAACTAGTAGAAGAAACTATTGTTCTAAGTATTTTTGCAAGTGGAGTTCATTAGAGTTTGAAGATGAATAATCACATCATGTAATAGCACCCGTACGCAATCCAATGTGGAGATTATTAGGATTATGTCTTGAATACTCGTGTTTCAGATTAGAAGAAGGTATGATGAAGCCTGGAGGTCGAAGCATCGAAGATATAGTAGAAGAGAAAAACAGCAACATCAACAACCAGGAAGAGTGACGGTCGATTGTCCTAAGGGACGGTCGACCGCACCCTCAACCGCACACCTGACTGCAGTTGCACAGGGTTGTGGCCGAGAGGAGGTCGGTCGACCAGTCTTGTTGGACGGTCGACTATGGGCGACGCTGTGTTTTTTTTTAGTCTCGATTTGTTAGGTCGTTTCAGCCAAATCTTCAACTCCAAGTTAGATCGTACGGCTCCTATTCAGTTACTTCTTTTTTATGTTATATAGGACGTCTGAGAATCAAGATTAACCTAAGGTTCTCTCTATTCTTCTTCTATATATTGTTGTAGCTTCCAATATGAGAGTAAGTACTTCATTAATATTTTATCCATTACAAAGAGGGGTTTGAGAGAGAGATAGTCCTTGGTGTGCGAGTTTAATTTCTTGTATTTAGTGAATCATTAACTCCTTATAATCTCTTCTAGTTGAATATTATATCTCCCTCTATTTCCCATCCGGATTAAGCAAAAGCTAACCAGGATAAATTCTCGTTGTGTTTGTGTTGAATTAGTGGATCTATTTGTTTGGGTTTTTATTGACTCGTCTCATCTACTTCGACTTTCTCATTGTTTTATTTAGTTCCGATGCATTACCGATGTGTTTGTAGATACCCCATTCCAACAATACACTCTTCCAGTCATTCTATCTTCAGCTACGAGAATGAGAGCAGGAGCAATAATGGGTGACGGGGAAGAGGTTAAAAACTTGGAATAAATGGCGGGCAGCCCTTTCCTTACTGTTGTGTTTTACCAATCACACTCCGGGATTACTTCCAGCCCCTAGTTTTTTATTACCGCACTGACATTAATGATTTGCATTGTATCTATCATGTTTCAATTAGTAACAACCCCCCACCCCCCTTAATTTTTTTGTAATTTTAGGGATCTCCGAATTTGTATTCTCCTTGTAAATATAAACACATATTTTGCACGTAAAAAGATATTATATTGTTATTAAGGGGCCCCAAAAATAATTGTTTGTGCCTTTAGAAGATTTCGTCTCGGACCCCTCGGGAACTCACGGCCGGCCCTGATTAGTAATTAAAGTATATCATTTGCTATTTAAATAGAATTAAGATGTTGATGCCTTTCAGAATACATAGTTTTTTCACTATTTAATATGAGCAACTAAGGAACATAAAGATCTTATACTATCATAAACTAATATCATAGGAAAACATAAAGAACTATAAAGCATTGTTTAGGCTTAGGTTGCAAATGCAAACATATTATACAACTGAACCAGAACGCCCTTAACAAACTAACATGCGAAACAAATTGTAGCCCTTGTCATCTTTCGGAAGAAAGGTGCTTTCAAAAGCGAATTCCGTGGTTTTCAGAATCTAAGTACTTAAACTTACAACATGTACAGCAAATTTAACTTCATTCTCACCAACAAGATATTTGTCTCATGTTTAGTCCCCAACTGTTGCTTATATATCGCGATAAACATTTTCCATTGATATCCCTATAATACTAGTTAACGTGAAGTTGGACAGCAAAGCTAAAGCTGAGTGGTTTCTCTCTAACATGTGCACTCTTCGTTATATCTAACCACTGTTAGGAAATTGTGGCGCAACGGAGTTGTTGAGCAATGGTAGCAAGGAGCACAAACAGATCTGATGAACAACCAAGCAAATAGACCACACTAATCACACAAAGATTTGTTCCGATTTGGGCGAATCCTAATCTGAGAGAAATATAGGGGAATATATTTTTTAATTAAAGAAGATTGCAGGAGTTACTTACAAACTCATTCACCAAGATTATAAAAGAATGCTAGAGATAAGATTAACACTGAGCACGTGCATGATTCCGTTTACAAGTTACACGATTCATGTTCACAAATTGCATGATCCATGTTTACATGTTTACATGTTTTCCTGTTTACATGTTACACTTGTTACTTGTTCCATACTTGATTGTATGATTCCTTGTTCATGTTGATTGTTAGTTGTTATGTCATATTTTATTGTTCACTGCTTTTTGCTACTTGCCATCCGTAGCTTGCTCTAACGGACATTCCCCCCAAACTCTAGATGTTGAAATCCCAGGTATATGAGAAGAACTGACTGAATGAACAAATATTTTAGATGACGAAGTCGGATTCTTTTAATTAGCCTGCATTTAGTTTCTTGTTTTTACGCTTTTCTAGTCACTACTGTTGTTTCCATACTTTGTTTTCTGATCGTTTTTGTCCCGAAGTTTATTCTAGATGTTGGATATTATTTTGTGAATTTATTTCTGGATTATTGAAGTTTATTCATAGTTTATGTGATTGTACTATGCCTGCGTGGTTGTGATTATCTCTTTTATTATTGAGCTGACTTTTACAGCTTATGAATGATGTGTTTATATCATTCACTGAGCCTTAGTTGCGTGCCCGTATTTTCATATTTTAGGAAGCGGGCATGACATATTCGGTTCAGGTGCTATGACGAACCAGATTACCGTCCCGCCAAAGAGGCTGTTCACATAAAGACTATGAATATTATAGTGGACTTCGCAATTCCATCGGAGTATGAGTTGCTTCTGCCAGGCCCCGGGTTCAAGGGGTTCTCTGTGATGAACAGTGAGTTTTGTGTCTTCCCTTATGATGCCTTTCATGCCGGGTTGCGTCTGCCCATGTATTCATTCATGAAAGAGGTTCTGGATTGGTACAAACTTAGTTCGATGCAGTATATGTTGAATATGTGGAGACACTTAACCGGCCGAGCTAATGCTTATGCTTGTTGGGTATTTTGGTGCTTTATCCTCGAATGCCAAAACGTTGACATCGAACCGAGTCTGAATGTCTGGAGGAGGCACTTCAGACTCCATCAGCTGAATAAGATGGACTTCTAGTTCTATCTCTCTCCTTGCTGCGACATGGGATTAGTTGAGAAACCCGACTCAATAAAGCACTGAAAGAGCAAGTATTTCACTGTCTGCAGTTCCGAGCTGTGGGGATTCTTCACAAAGTGGATAGGGGATGAGCCTAAGAAAGTGAAGGTCGGCTCTGAAGTGAGTGAGGAGGAGAAAAGGTTAAGTGACGCTCTTTGAGGATACAAGGAGTTGAAGTGCAAGGATATGACAGAGGAGACCCTCTTCTAGGGGAGGTTGATCCCGATGAACCCGAGTATGACACTAGTTTTGGTTTTATTTTTATCAAGTAATTAGCCATATTTTCCTTTGGATTTATCTTGTTCTCATATTTATGCATGTTCTTTTCGTAGAAGCAAAAGGGATGGACTTTGACATTGTCATGGAAGCCTGTGCTGGGTTAAGTAGCAAGGCACCAGGGGATAAAAAGAGCAAGAGGACTTCGATCAAGTCAACATCCTCAAAGGCGGCCAAGAGCTCTTCGGCCTCCACCCTGGTGGTGGCTTTGGTGTAGCCTTCAAAGGCGTCGACAAGCACTGCTACGAGGAGCCTTACCCTACGCACTATCGTTGTGGGAGAGCATCCTTCCCTGGTCACCGTGGTAGATGCAATCCTCTGTGGGGAGCATAGGAAGATCTACATGCTAAAATGGAACGTCAAGCGGCACGACGACTTCCTTGGTGACCAGGCGAACTGCCTTAAGGCAGTTAAGTGTCTCCCGACCCTAAGGAATCGAAAGAGGTTGAATGACAAGTCGATCGACTCCTCCATCCTTGAGATCTCCCGAGCAAACTTATTGATATGTTTAGTTCTTTGTAGTGTAGTTTTTGTATTCCTCCGTATATTTCTAAGACTTGAAGTTTTTCTTCTTCGCATATCACTTGCCACTTTGGCAACCTGATCGAGCAGATAAAGGTCAAGGAGGAAGGCCTGAAGGAACAAGGCCACTCGAGCCGAGACGGAGAGGAAGAGGACTGCCAAGGAGCTAGAGGCGGTGAAGAATCGTGAGGCGGCTCTTCTCGCTCGGGTCCTTGACCTTAAGGTCAAGCAAAATAGGGAGAAGGAAGAGGCGGTGAAGGAGAGGGAAGCTGTGGTGGCAAAGGTGGAGGCCAAAACAGAGGATCATCTCTTCACTAATATGAAGAGGACATACACTAAGGCTAATCAGGATATGGTCGAGCGAGTCCCTAACTTCAGTGACAAAAGATGCTACCTTGGGTTTAAGCTTCGGGAGGAGCCAGCTGAGGAGGAGCCGGAAGACGAGGAAGAAGAATATGAAGAGAAGGAGGCCACGAAGGGGCCCACAGTCGGAGAGGAGGAGAGCCCGGTGGAGGATGCAGGGCCGAAAGGGAAGGAAGCGGCCTAGACTTCCACTCTTGTGGCTCCGCCGACCGAGGTAGACTTTTGATCTATACCCTCAATCTTTCATCTTCTTATTTTTTTGTTGTAACTTGCCTAATAGAGAACAGACCACTGCTTATGTAACTTCACTTTTGATTAATGAACAATATTTTTGGTGTCCAATACTTGAGTTTTTTTTTAGAGTCAATAACTTTTGATGTGTTTTATGGGATCTCTTGAGTCTTCTTAACCTCGAAGCTAAGTCTATTGTATTTACTGGAGTTGAAAGATAATGATACATACTGGAAGAGATCCTCTAAATGCCTAGATTGATCGTCTTCGTCACTTGCTAATTACGGTCAAAACCGAGAGGGACCGCCTAGGAATGTTCATCCCGAGAAGGACTTGGAACTTGACTTCTTGAACTTGGAATAGGTGCTTAACGCCCTCCAAGAAGAAGGCAAGTTCCAAGTCCAAGTCGTCAATGAGTTCAGTGTGGTTGAGTTAATCGAAGGAGGAGAAAGCTAACTTTGAGAGGGAGCCTGCTTGCCCGTTTCCCTCGTGGGAATGCAAGCAACTTCTGCGTCTCAGGAATGTGTCCAAGAGTTTCTTGACACAACCTAAGAACTTGATAATGCAGTCATCCCTGACCTCATACTCTCCTTGAATCTGATCACTACCAGCTAGGAGTTGCTGAACACTTTGACTTTTTGGGCCCCTGCTTTCCGAGCTAAGAGGAGGCTAGAAATCATCATCTCATATTTGGCCTCGTTGTTGAAGACTCAAAAATTGAGATGAAGTGAGTTATGGAGAGTGAACTTGTATGGGACAAGCAAGATGACACCGGCCCCACTCCTTTGAATACAAGAGAAGCTATTGATGTAAACACTCCAGATCGGAGGATCTTTGCCTTCCTCGGGAGGATCTTGGATAGTGCTTTCAACAATGAATTCGGCTAAGGTTTGGGCCTTGATAGCCATCCTCAGCCGGTTGTTGATGTTGTGCTAGCTCAATTCGTTGGACCACTTCATGAGTCACTTAGAGTGCTCTAGTTTATGAAGTACCTGCTTGAGGGGTTGGTCAATGAGGACCGTGATAGAGTGTGTTTGGAGGGGGGAGTTTTCGAGGTGGCTATTATGATAGCATAGGCCACCTTTTCCACCTTGGGATAACGAATCTTGGCATCGTGAAGTACTTTGCTCACATAGTGGATTGTCTTCTAGGCCATGTCTTCCTCCCTTTCTAAGACGGCACTGATGGTCTGATATGAGGTGGCCAGAGAGCGCTCCCCCCAGCTCTAGCTTCCTTGGGGGGGGGGGGTGATGAGATACGCCTTGAGCCGTTCAAAGGCCTTTTGATGCACTTCCCCCCACTCGAAGCCCTTTTGCAATATCCCGAGAAAATTAAAATATCTTTTCTTCCAATTATTTAAAATTTCAAATGAGTTTATATATATATATATACCCTTCTCTCCTCATTTTCCATTAAAAGCTTCATTCTTTCTCTCTCTATATATACCCTTCTCTCCTCATTTTCCATTAAAAGCTTCATTCTTTCTCTCTTCTTTATCTTTTGGTAAGTTAACCAAAAAAAAAAAAAAAAGGAAAAGAAGAAGAAAGCAAGAAGGAAGAAGAAGCATTTGAGTGAGGAGAAATAAGAGAGTTATAGCCATTACCATTTACCACTCTTTTGCAGGTGTGTTCAATGGTGAAGAAGGCCATGGCGGAAGAACAGGAGCCACAAGCCAAAACTTGTTTCAATCATCTCAAACCATAGGGTGGGCATTCTACAACTCTAAATACTTGATTTTACCATGTTATTATGTGTAGGAATGTTATAAGTATGATTGATATCATGCTTGTATGGTAGGAAGATAAAATGTATGCTTGTATCATTAAAGGATTGAATTTCATGCTTGTTATGTTCTTGAATCATGTTAGAGTTAGAAAAATTCTAACTTGGTCATAGCTTTTGGTCATAGCTTAGAATCTAGATATAAAAATTTTATGGCATGATCCTCTGTATTTGTAGAACTTACTCAAATTATTTCATAATTTTCTGAGTTTTTTTACTATTTTAAATAAAATCAAATTTCGAAACAGAAAGTAGGGAAATTCTGGCTGTTTTTTATGATACTATGATTATATTAAAAAAATCACAACACGATATTGGTTGAGTATTTTAAATTGAAATTTATACAGAAGATACTTGGGTATGTTAATAGAAGCTATGCCAAATTTTACATTTTTCTGATTTTATTTGATATATTTAAGTGAATATATGGCTGACTGTATCTAGAGACATGAGTGTTCTGATTTCTGTTTGACGAAGCATATTACAAAAATCATAACTGCATTTTGGTATAGAAACTTGTGATAAAATTTTATATGTAGAATCTACTAGGTATCTACAACTTATATCTAAAATTTTAGAATTTTTAGACAAAATTTGGTGGTCTTTAAAAATTAGATTGTGAAAGAAGGAATAGTACACTGCCTAAAAGCAGCAGCATTTTAATACCAGATTCAATAGCCACAACTGCTTGTATAAATTTTTGGATATGCTGGACTTGTGTATGTGTAGTTATTGTATTCCATATTTTATAAATATTTGAGTTCTAGGTTATTTGATATAGAATTTACAATACACCACGCTCAGTAATGTTAAATTTCTGCATGCCTGATAAATTTGAGATTTTTCCATCACTTGTGAATAGAATCTGAGAAAGTGATCAAATAGAGAAGTAAAGTAAAGGTTCTTAGCTTTCTGTAAAATCTCAAATTATGCAATTCCTATTAGTAGATCATGAGATATGATTTTTTTCTAAATCTGGACAGAAACATTTTACGTGGTAGTTAATGTTTTTGAAGAGTAGGCTAACTCTCCCTACTCTAAGTCCTTCGATATTGTGACTTAATAGTATTTTCATACTTAAAAATCTTGGTTGTATCATTGCTTGAGTTATAGAAACTTGTAGGAATGTTTGGCCTTGTGGTGAGTTGTTTAACTCATTGTCTACGGCAAGATAATACCCTAACACTTTCAACCCTTAAACCTAGTTTACAAACTTCCACCTCGAGGATTGGATAGTCATTCCTCATGCGTCGTTGGATCTAAAGCCAATGGAGGTTGATCGCGGCAGAGGATGTGGACAAGGTCCAAGATAGGGGAAGTAACGAGCGAAAGTGATTTTGTTGCCAGAGTCCTGGGTTGAAAGACTAATTTTGGGTTCAGGGTAAACTTGTGTAGACCAAGTAGTTGTCAAGCATATTGTTAGAGCCCTATAGTAATCTTGTACCCTTATGTTTACCTAGGGTAGGTTCGGTGTTAGGTGGTAATACTTGTAATCTGCACTAGTTTTAATAGGCTCTAGTCAGGTGTTGTACTCCCCGGTCGTAGGGATACATGCAGTGCTTCTCACGAGTTGGGAGCACGGGTCTTTCATTTCGATCTATTAATTCCTGAAGTGCCATGGTAAGAACAGGATGAGATTTCCTGTCGAAACCAAGGAATGGACACTGCAACTCTGTCATGTTCCATGTTAGTGGACACAAGGTGACCATAGACTGCTGTCTTATAAGTCTTGGCATCACTTGGTATGTTGTGGGTACCTTGTAGCTCGCCGCGGCTTTTTAGTGAGGTCCGGGTGCCGAGAAATAGTGGAAAACGAGGACACCACTATGTGACTGCAGTAATGGGAATAGACCGTAAATATGCTACCTCATCAACTACGTTGTATCTATCAGGAACATGATGAGTACAAGAGTAGGATGCATGGCGAGGGTTCAAAACCCTGACCTTGGAGACAACGGCTTGATTTGGCACGTATGTAGTATGGGATGCATGCGTTTCCAAGTCTTGCTTGCATTAGAGTAAGTGCATTACTAACCTGCGCATTAGAATACTAGGTCATGACATACACGGACACTAGAACTTAGATACATTTTCTTGTTGCATCAATTCTGATTGTAAGTTGGAGATCGCTGCTTTTATCAGCATTACGTCAGTATATGTACTGACGTGTCCACTCTATTAGGTACTGGATGTCGATTCGCAAGAACAGGAGAACTCAATTCAGAGCAGCATCCAAGTGAAATTTCAAGTGCACATTATTTTATTATTTGTAAACTCTGATTGTCACCATCGGAAGTATTGTAACACTTGAATCTTGTAACATTTTTATTGAATAAAAAGTTCTAAAATTTTCCTATATTTTTCTATGTTATGTGACTGTTTGAAGGAAATATTCTAGTTTGTGTCTCGAAATTCAAGTATAGGGATTCGGGGCGCAACAGAGTTGGTATCTGAGCAACCTTCAAACTATAGTCCAACACAACAGGAAATTAGATTTGGATGCCACTAGGAGAGTCGAATTTGGCCAGTTAGTAGAAGATTATAATTCATATTGTTGATCTTTTCAACTTATGTTTTATAATTTTCTATATCTGAACTAATTACTGTATTTTCTCCTGACAGATGGCGATTGAGGACTTTCAGAATGGGTGGGCAAACGGAATAGGGGCAACGGGGAGAGTTTCAGGATCTGCAGGTACAGGACAGAATCCTGCAAATACTCTGCCCCCTCCACCTCCACCACCACAGCCTACAGTCGTGGACCGTGCTTTAAGCTAGCTATTCCGAGAATTTGTGGCCTATAAGTGGAGTCACGGTCAGTTGGAGGACCGACTCGAGTCTTGTGGACTTGCCTTGATGGCCACAAATAAGAAGGTGGCACAACTGAAGAAGTTTAAAAAGAGGACTGTTATTAAGCTTCTGCTTATGAAGCATAGTTATCAAGTTAAATTGGCACGACTAGAGCGCAAATATGAACAAATGTTGTCACAAATTGCTCAGCTGCAAACCCAGCTGGAGCAACTAACTGTAGCAGAGGGTTCTACCCCTGGGGATCACCAGGAGGAAGGAAATGAGTGATCTTCTTGTATGAATATATGAAGTATGGTGTGAAATTTTGATGTACATAAGGTAATACTTTTTGTAAGACTATGATAGAATGTAAGGTGTGATGTTTTGGTGTAGAAAAGATAAAGCATTTTGTAAGAACTATGTTGATATGAAATGAAACAAGTACTTATGTTTTAATGTAATATGAGTTTATGAAATGAGTTTAATGTAATGTTTTACTGCAAACTTCATGATAAGGAACCTGTGGTATTCCCTTTAAATATTCAGATGTCTAGAAGATCTAGAAGTGGTCAGACCAAGGGAGAAGGGAGTGGAGCCAATGGCACCGGCCTCAACGTCGAAGCAGAGTTCACTCGAGTATATCAGATGTTGGGAGCATTCGTAGAAGCAAGTAAGAGCCAGACGCTGCAGCCAAGGACAAAAGGAGTTACTCAAGGAAACACAACTACGGACCCGATCAAGATGGTCAAATCTTTTAAAAGAATGAAGCTGCCGGTCTTTGAGGGCCAGACCAACCCAACCACAGTCGACAATTGGATTCATCAAGTAGAGACAGTATTCGAAGTTATGATGACACCAGATAATAGTAAGGTCCGATTAGCAACAATACTATTAGAAAAAGATATCGGGTCTGGTGGCAATCGATGAAGTGTAGCTTGGTAGAAAGCCCGATGGCCTGAGAAGATTTCCTAAATGAATTCAGACAACACTATTTCCCCTGGACGTGCAAGAAGAGAAAGTAATGGAATTTCACAATTTGAAGCAAGGAAGTATGTCGGTTAGGGAATATGAAACTAAGTTTACCCAACTGTCTCAGTATGCATCGGAGAAGGTTCAAGAAGAGGTGAAGAGAGCTAAAAGGTTTGAGCAGGGACTCAGACTAGGACTAACATCTAAGATGGTACCATTATGCATTCGCAAGTTTGACAAGTTAGTGAGGCGAGCGGCTGTAACTGGGATGGACTGGACGAAAACTAGTCATCACAAGGAAAAACAGGAAATTGGAACAGGGGGAAGAGGTCTACTCCAACGTCAAGATTTAAGAAGCAGAGCAGGAACTAGAAGTTCCAGAGGATGGATGACAAGGTAGAAGGATTTAAGCCAGGAAGATGTTTCCTCTATGGTGAACTGGGACATTTTAGGGACCAATGCCTAAAGAACAAAGGGGAAACTACTAATACTTGTTTTAACTGTGGGAAGGAGGGACATATTAGACCTAATTGTCCCCAGCTTCAGAGGAATAAAATCGGAGCAATGCCGAAGATGAACGACAAAGGGAAAAAGCCAGTTCGTCAAGGGCAGGTATTCACATTGACCGAAGAAGATGCAGAGGAAAATGAAGGAGTTATTACTGGTATGTAAAGAAGAGTTGTACTTAAGTTTCAGTTGTATTTTGAGTTTTGGAGAAAAGTATAATGAAGGTTGTAACTCTTTTGTAACAGGATGGATAAATATTAATAGAATTTTGCTACCGTTTTGTTCGATAGTGGTTCAACCCATTCTTTTGTGTCCAAATCTTTTTCAAGAAAGTTAAAGTACACACAAGAAGCAAATCAAGAATTAACCTTGGTGGTAGCTACACCATCAGGAGCAACTCTTACCACAGATCTGTGTTATAAGGGTTGTAAACTCCAGATTAACGGAGAGACCCTAAGCATCGATTTGTTAGATTTGGGCTTTGCTAGAACTGATATAATAATTGGTATGGATTGGATGTCTAAGCATAAAGCAAATATTGACTGCAAAGAGAAGAAGGTAGCCATCACAACAACTGAGAAATCAGAGTTTATATTTCAAGGGAAGAAGAAGCAAAATAGAGAGATTGTTGCTGCTACGACTGAAGTGAAGGTACCAGAAAAAGTTAATAAGATACCAATTGTACGAGACTTTCATCTCATATTTTTGGAAGAATTACCTGGACTTTCCCCACACAGAGATGTTAAGTTCAGCATCACAATCCAACCAGGCAGTGCTCCAATATCAAAGGCACCTTATAAGATGGCGCCAGTAGAGCAAAATGAAGTCAAGAAGCAGATTGAGGAGCTGTTACAAAAGGGATTGATCAGACCAAGTTCTTTACCCTAGGGAGCACCGGTTTTGCTTGTTAAGAAGAAGGATGGATATGCAAGAATGTGTATCGATTACCAAGAATTAAATAAGGTCACTATTCGAAATAAATACCCGATTCCCAGGATCGATGATTTGTTCGATCAACTTCAGGGGGCAGCTGTATTCTCCACGATTGATCTGCGATCCGGTTATCATCAAGTTCAAGTCAAAGAAGAAGATGTACCCACGACAGCTTTTCGGACTCGGCATGGACACTATGAGTTTTTGGTAATGCCGTTCGAAGTGACCAATGCTCCAGCAATCTTTATGGATATGATGAACCGTATCTTACGGCCATTTATTGACTCCTTTGTAGTGGTCTTCATAGACGACATTTTGGTGTACTCGAGAATAAAAGAGAAGCATGCTGAACGGCTGACTGCAGTGTTAAGCAAGCTACAGGAGCATCAATTGTATATCAAATTGTCCAAGTGTGAATTCTGTAAGCCAGAGGTTGCATTCTTGGGCCATGTCCTTTCTAAGGAGGGAGTGGCCACAGACCCACAAAAGATAGAAGCAGTGAAGAATTGGCCACGGCCGAAAACAGTCAAATAAGTAAGAAGCTTTTTGCATATGACTGGGTATTACAAAAAGTTCATCCAGAATTATGCAAGACTAGCAGTACCCCTTACAGCTTTAACTAAGAAGAACAAGAGCTTCGACTAGACAGAGGAATGTGAAGAAAGATTTCAAAAGTTGAAGAACAGACTGATTTCTCCACCAATCTTGGTTTTGCCTCAGACTGATAAAGGGTATGTGATCTACAGTGATGCTTCCTATCTAGGGTTTGGGTGTGTTTTGATGCAGGAAAGAAAAGTCATAGCATATGGATCAAGACAACTCCGACCACATGAAAAAGAATTACCCTACACATGACTTGGAGCTTGCTATAATAATCTTTGCCTTGAAATTGTGGCGACATTATGTCTACGGAGCAACAGTAGAGATGTTTACCGACCACAAGAGCTTAAAGTATATATATCAGCAAAAGGATTTGAATCTAAGGCATAGACGATGGCTGGAAGTTTTGGAGGATATCCGGCCATAAATCATATTATCCAGGAAAAGCTAATGTGGTAGCAGATGCACTCAGCAGGAAGAGAAGTGTAGCTACGCTTATGCCAAGTCGGAAGGAGCTAGAGGATGAGATTAGGCAAGCCGACAATGAGGTTAATTACTCAACACTTGAGTACAATTTTGGCACAATTACAATTACAGCCGAATTTGAATGAGCAAGTGAAGAAAACTCAGATAGGAGAGATTGAAGACTAAAGAAGCAAGTAGACGAGGGAAAACTTTCAAAATTCAGAATAAAGGAAGGATCACTCTGGTATGGTAACAGGCTGTGTATACCAAAGGACAAGGAGCTGAAAGAAGACATCATGAAGGAAGCCCACTCCACCTTACTTGCAATTCACCCCAGAAGCACCAAGATGTATCGAAATGTGAAGCAGTATTATTGTTGGTCTGGAATGAAGAGAAATATAGCAGAATTTGTAGCCAAATGCCTTACATGTCAGAAAATCAAAGCTGAAAACCAGATGCCTGGGGGATTACTACAACCACTACCTATTCCGGAGTGGAAACGGGAGAACATCAGTATGGACTTCATCACAGGGTTACCCAGAAGCTCTAAAGAAAATTATTTGATTTGGGTAATCGTATATCGACTTACAAAGTCAGCACATTTTCTTCTAGTGAAGACGACCTGGTCATTATAAAAGTTGGCAGAAGTATACATTGAAAGTATAGTAAAGTTGCATGGAGTACCAGTGTCGATAGTTTCTGACAGAGATGCAAGGTTTATGTCTAAATTCTGGCGGTATCTACAATCAGCCTTGAGAAGTATAACAGATTTTAGCACAGCTTTCCATCCACAATCATACGGGCAGACAGAAAGAGTGAATAGAATACTTGAAGACATGCTAAGAGCGTGTATCCTGGACCTTGGAGGGATCTGGGAAAGGTACTTAGCATTGGTAGAGTTTGCTCATAGTAACAGTTATCAGGCAGGCATCGGTATGGCTCCATATGAAGCTTTGTATGGAAGAAGGTGTAGGACGCCTGTGTGCTAATAATACAAGGAAGGAGAGTGGCGGATATTTGGACCTGAGATCGTGCAACAGACCTCAGAGAAGATCAAGCTAATTCAGAAGTGGTTGCAAGGGGCACAGAGTAGGCATTAAAGCTACGATGACAACCGCCGAAGAAAGTTGGAATTTGAAGAGGGCGATTCAGTTTTCCTCAAGGTCTCACCAACTAAAGGCATCATCGGGTTCGGGAAAGGTGGAAAGTTAGCACCAAGGTATATTGGGCCATACAAGATTTTGAAAAGAATTGGCAAGATGGCGTATAAGTTGGAGCTACCGGCTGAGTTGTCTCAGGTGCACTACGTTTTCCACGTCTCTATGCTGAAGAAGTATGTACCAGATCTGAGCAATCAATTACCGGAGATTCCTGAAGATCTACAAGTAAACCTCTCCTACAAGGAACAACCAGTCAGAATACTTGATCGTCAGGAGAAGGTATTGAGAAATAAAGTTATTCTGAGGGTCAAGGTTCTCTGGAGGAATCAGTTCGTGGAAGAAGCAACTTGGGAACCAGAGAGCTATATGCGGGCTTCATTTCCTGATTTATTTTGAAATCTTGTTTTTTTTTCTTTTCTCCTACTAAGCATAGTTCTGGGGACAGAACTATTCTAAGGATGGAGTAATGTAATATCCTAAGAAATTTAAAATATTTTTATTAATATAAAATATCTTCTCTTGCAATTATTTAAAATTGCAAATGATTTTATAAGTGTATGTATGTATTAATATTCTATATATATACAAATACTTAGTTATATATATAATTGAATTTTACCATGGGAATTAAATTTCTACTTAGGTGAAAATAATTTACCTAAGGGTTAAAATCAAACCTTGAACACTACCCATGGTTTTATGAAACTATGGGTGTGTGTTGTCAATTTTTGCATGAAGCAAATGCCACTTAGCCCCTCCTTCTAACCCAAACAGGTCAACCCCCCCCCCCCCCCCCCTCCTTCTCTCCTCATTTCCCAATTTCCATTAAAAGCTTCATTCTTTCTTTCTTCTTCATCTTTTGGTAAGTTCAGGAAAGGAAAAAAAAGGAAGAAGAAGAAGAAGAAGAAGAAGAAGAAGAAGAAGAAGAAGAAAGCAAGAAGGAATAAGAAGCATTTGAGTGAGGAAAAATAAGAGAGTTATATCCATTACCATCTACCTCTCTTTTGTAGGTGTGTTCAAGGGTGAAGAAGGCCAAGGGGAAGAAGATGAGCCATAAGCCAAAGCTTGTTTCATTCATCTCAAACCATAGGGTGGGTGTTCTACAACTCCAAATACTTGATTTTACCATGTTATTGTGTGTAGGAATGTTAGAAGTATGATTGATATCATGCTTGTATGGTAAGAAGATAAAATGTACGCTTGTTTGCTTGTAGGATTGAATTTCATGCTTGTTATGTTCTTGAATCATGTTAGAGTTAGAAAAATTCTACTTGGTCATAGCTTAGAATCTAGACCTAAAATTTTTATTGCATGATCCTCTGTATGTGTGGAACTTACTCAAATTATTTCTTAATTTTCTGAGTTTTGTTTACTATTTTAAATAAAATCAAATTTCAAAACAGAAAGTAGGGAAATTCTAGCTGTTTTTGGTGATACTATGATTATATTCAAAAAATCACAACATGATATTGGTTAAGTATTTTAATTTGAAATTTATACAGAAGGTACTTGGGTATGTTAACAGAAGCTATGCCAAATTTTACATTTTTCTGATTTATTTGATATATTTAAGTGAATATATGGCTGACTGTATCCAGAGACATGAGTGTTCTGATTTCTGTTTGATGAAGCATATTACAAAAATCATAACTTCCTTTTGGTATAGAAACTTGTAATAAAATTTTATATGTAGCATCTACTAGGTATATACAACTTATATCTAAAATTTTAGAATTTTAGACAACATTTGGTGGTCTTTAAAAATTAGATTGAGAAAGAAGGAATAGACACTGGCAGAAAGCAACAACATTTTAATACCATATTCAAATAGCCACAACTCCTTGTATAATTTGAATTTTGATGCAATTATTGGATATGTTGAACTTGTGTAAGTGTAGTTATTGTATTCCAAATTTTATAAATATTTGAGTTCTGGATGATTTGATATAGAGTTTACAATACACCATGCTCAATAATGTTAAACTTCTGCATGCCTGATAAATTTGAGATTTTTCCATCACTTGTGAATAGAATCTGAGAAAGTGATCAAATAAAGAAGTAAAGTAGAGATTCTTAGCTTTCTGTAAAATCTAAAATTATGCAATTCCTGTTAGTAGAACATGAGATAGATTTTTTTTTCTAAATCTGAACAGAAACTTGTTAAGTGGTAGTTAATGTTTTTGAAGAGTAGGTTAACTCTCCCTACTCTAAGTCCTTCGATATTGGGAATAAATAGTATTTTCATACTTAAAAATTTTGGTTGTATCATTTCTTGAGTTATAGAAACTTGTAGGAATGTTTGGCCTTGTGGTGAGTTGTTTGACTCATTGTCTAGGGTAAGATAATATCCTAAGAATATCAACCCTTGGACCTAGTTTTCAGTCTTCCGCCTCGAGGATTGGATAGTCATTCCTCGTGTACTATTGGATCTGAAGCCAATGGAGGTTGATCGCGGTAGAGAATGTGGACAAGATCCAAGATAGGGAAGTGGCGAGCGAAAGTGATCGTGTTGCAAGAGTCCTGGGTTGAAGTTTCAGGGTAAACCTGTGTAGACCAAGTAGTTGTCAAGCATATTGTTAGAGCCCTATTGTAACCTTGTACCCTTATGGTTACTTAGGGTAGGTTCAGTGTTAGGTAGTAATACTTGTAATCTGCACTAGTTTTAATAGGCTTTTGTTGCGTTTTGTACTCCCATGTCGTAGTGATACGTGCGGTGCCTTCTCACGAGTTGGGAACACGGATCTCTTATCTCGATCTGTTAATTCCTGAAGTGCCATGGTAAGAACGGGATGAGATTTCCTGTCGGAACCAGGGAGTGGACCCAGCAACTCTGTCATGTTCTATGTTAGTGGTCATGAGCAGACCATAGCCTGCTGTCTTAAAGGTCTTGACGTCACTTGGTATGCTGCGGGTACCTTGTAGCTCATCGCAGCTTTTGAGTGAGGTCCGGGTGCCAAAAAATAGTGGCAAATGAGGACACCACTATGTGATTGCAGTAACAGGAATAGACCGTAAATCTGCTACCTCATCAACCACGTTGTATCTGTCAGGAACAGGATGAGTACAAGAGTAGGATGCATGGCGAGGGTTCAAAACCCTGAACATGGAGACAACGGCTTGATTTGGCACGTATGTAGTATGGGATGCATACGTTTTCAAGTCTTTCTTGTATTAGAGTAAGTGCATTACTAACCTATGCATTAGACTACTAGGTCACGACATACACGAACACTAGAACTTAGATACACTTTCCTATTGCATCAATTCTGATTGTAAGTTGGAGATCGCTGCTTTTATCAGCATTACGTAAGTATATGTACTGATGTGCCCACTTTATTAGGTACTGGATGTCGATTTGCAAGAACAGGAGAGCTCAAGTCAGAGCAACGTCCAAGTGAAGTTTCAAGTGCACATTATTTTATTATTTGTAGACTCCAATTGTCACCATTGGAAGTATTGTAACACTTGAACCTTGTAACATTTTTATTAAATAAAAAGTTTTAAAATTTTCCTGTATTTTTTAATGTTATGTGAATGTTTGAAGGAAAGACTCTGGTTTGTGTCTCAAATATCCAGTATAGGGATTCGGGGTGCTACACCTTCGATCCTCGGAGGGCCTTGAAGAAAGGGAGGCACTTCTCCCCGGATCTGGAGAGGAACCGACCGATGGTGGCGAATCACCTTGTGAGCTTATGGATTTCCTTAATATTGGTCAGGGGAGACATGCTAAGTACAGCTTCGATCTTCTCTGGGTTGGCCTCGATTCCTCTCTGGCTAACCATGAATCTCACAAACTTTCCTAAGGAGACCCCGAAGGAAACATTTCGAGGGGTTCCGCCTCATATTTTGTTGCCAGAGGACGTCGAAGGCTTCCTGGAGGTCAGCCACATGATCTCAATTCTTAGGACTCTTCACAACCATATCGTCTATATAGACTTCCATGTTGAATCTGATCTGTTCTTTGAAGACTTTGCTCACCAACCGTTAATAAGTGGCACTAATGTTCTTTAGCTGGAAAGGCATGACCCGATAGAATTAGAGACTGAGGAGATCCTGTCTAAAAATGGCATCAATGCTAGGAAGAGAAAAGGGATCATTCAGGAAAGCTTTGTTTAAGTCAGCAAAGTTGATGCACCATCCACTTGCCATTGGCCTTCTTTACCATGACTATGTTAGCTAGCCACTCAGGATAGCTGACCTCTTGAATGAACCTATCGGCTAGGAGCTTTTCAACCTCTTCTTTGACTGCTTGCTGTCTATCACGGGCAAACTTGTGGCGCTTCTGTTGAACAGGCTTGACATCTGGGTTGACACTTAGGCGATGCATGATTAGATCTTCTGAGATGCTAGGCAAGTCAACAGCAGTCTAAGAAAACAATCTTGGTTCTCTCTAATGCAACGATGAGTTGTTCCTTGACTCAGTGAGAGAGGTCTGGACTGTTTTGAAAACACTTGGATGGATCTTCATGGGAGAAGGGGACCTATTGGCTCGGATATGACCTAGTTCCGTTCTTAAGGGAGCTCTAGGGCTTCGAGCTGGAGGACCAAGCCCCCATTGTGGTCGTGTAACACGTCCAAGCCACTTATTGACTTCTATTAACTTCTCCTACCCTAGCTGATGTGGGGAACTTGATCTTCATATGGAAAGCCGAGGCTACGGCGTGGAGAGCCGCTAGGCCGGGACGGCTGATGATGGCATTGTAGGCGGCCTTGACATTAATGACTATGAAGTCCATTGCCTCAGTCCGGGTGGTTGGAGCTTTTCTTATGGTTACGTCGATAGTGACTATTCCTTCAATTTTGATCGAAATCCCAGAGAACCCATGTAGGCTAATTTGGCTTTGGTAGTTAATTAGGGATCAAAAGCAATATGAATAGCAATAGGATTAGCAACCAAAACACCACGAGCATCCAAGAACAAAACAAGGAGAACAGGAACCAAATAAAGAGCAAAAACAATAATAACGATCAAGAACAAATCGAGAGACGGAAAAATCAATCACAAGAAGATCAAGAATGAGAAAAAATGAATATATATTGAAAACAACTCAAATATTCGGTCCAAAATACAAGAAGACTATAAATACTCAAGAAAGAAGAAAAAAATACACCAAGAATATGAAAAATAAAAAACAGGGGTTACAATCCTACCCACCAAACTAAAAGAATTTCGTCCTCCAAATTCAAAAAGAAGATACATATGGTAACCCCGAAAGAAAAGAAAAGAAAGAAAACAAAGCAAAACAAAACAAAACAGCCACTACTCAAACAAATGAGGAAACTTCTGTTAAATCTCCTCCTCAGCTCCCAAGTCGACTCACTAGGTGAGTGAGAATTCCAAGTGACACGAACCAGCTTAATGACCTTGTTCTTAAGCACTTTCTCCCGCCGATCCACAATAGCAACTGGCAGAATCTCACAAGTCAAATCCGACCGCACGGTCAACTCAGAGTATTCGATCACGTGACTCTCATTGCGGATATATCTCCTGAGTTGTGAGACATGGAAAAACATCGTGCACTCCTGATAACGCTGGCGGCAAAGCGAGACGATAGGCCACCCTGCCTACTCGCTCCAAAATCTCAAACGATCCAATAAACCTAGGGCTAAGCTTGCCCCCACCACCGAACCGAATGACACAACGCCACAGGCAATACCTTCAGGAAAACATGGTCACCAACGACAAACTCCAAAGCCCTCTGATGGACATTAGCCCACCGCCTCTGTCTATCCTGAGATGCCTGAAGATGCTTTCTGATCTAAGTCACAGCATCAACTGTCCTGGTGATCAACTCCGGACCCAACAACTTCCTCTCACCAATGTCATCCCAGCACACTGGTGATCTGTACTTACGCCCATAACGTTCCTCGAACGGAACAGCTCTAAGACTGGCCTGAAAGCTGTTATTGTACGAGAACTCTACGAGATGCAAATGGTCCTCTAAAGATCCACCGAACAGGCAACATACAGGACCGCAACATGTCCTCAAGGATCTGAATAGTCCGCTCTGATTGTCCATCAGTCTGGGGATGAAAAGTTGTATTGTACTTCAACTTACTCCCCAAACTAGCCTGAAGACTCTCTCAGAACTGAGATATGAATCTCATATCCCTGTCAGATACAATATTGACTGGAACCCCATGAAGCCTGACAATCTCTTGTATGTACCGCTCAGCAAGGCTCTCAGTAGACCGACCGACACGAAAGGGAATGAAGTGAGCACTCTTCGTCAAACGGTCGACAATCACCCAAACAGCATTGTGACCCTTAGGACTCCTTGGCAAAGCGGTCACAAAATTTATGGTGATATATTCCCACTTCCACTCCGGAATAGGAAGCGGTTGAAGAAGTCCAGCGGTTCTCTGATGCTCTGCTTTAACCTAGTGACAGATCAAACACTGAGCAACAAACCGAGCTACAGCCCTTTCATACCATGCCACCAGAAATGAAGCTTCAAATCTCGATACATCTTAGTACCGCCAGGATGGATAGAATACGAAGACTGATGAGCTTCTTCAAGCAACCTTTGACGAACTTCACCCTTAGGGACACACAACTGGGAGCCAAAACGAAGCAAACCATCGGCTTCAATAACCATGTCCGTTGTGGACCCAGACTCAACCTCAGCTCGGAAACCCTGCAACAGCTCATCACCAACCCGAGCCTCTTTGATCTGATCAACAAGAGAAGACTGAAGCTGGAGCGCAAGACAACACCGACCAGAACTCGGCAAAAAAACCTCCAAATCCAACCTCCGCATCTGCTCAATGAGATCACTCTGCTGAGTAAGAAACATAATTGTCGGTCTCCTGCTCAAAGCATCTGGCACCAAGTTTACTTTACCAGGATGGTATTGCGAACTGATGACATAATCGGCCATAAGCTCCAACCATCGCCTTTGCCTCATGTTTAATTCCTTCTGGGTGAAAACATACTTGAGACTTTTGTGTTCTGTAAAGATCTCCACTCGGTCTCCAAGTAAATCATGTCTCCACAGCTTCAAAGCATAGATTACTGCCGCTAATTCCAAGTCACGAGTAGGATAATTCTTTTCATGTGACCTCAACTGCCTCGATGCATACGCAATGACTCGGCCCTTCTGCATAAGAACTGCCCCAAGACCCTTACCTAAAGCATCACAGTGAATTACAAATCCGTCTGAACCATCTGGAATAGTCAACACAGGCGCTGACGTCAATTTGTTCTTTAACTCAACAAAAGCCTCATTGCACTCAACAGACCAACAAAACTTCAGATCCTTTCCTGTCAGTTTAGTTAACGGCCCTACAATCTTCGAAAAATCTTGGACGAATTTTCGATAATAGCCAGTGGACCAAGAAAACTCTGCACTTCGGAAACCAACTTAGGAATAGGCCAATCCTTCACAGCAACAATCTTAGAAGGATCTACAGAAACACCATCGCTAGAAATGATATTCCCCAAGAAAGAAACCCTGTCGAGCCAAAACTCACACTTGCTAAGTATCCCATAGAATTGATTCTCTCTCAAAGTCTGCAAAACCATTCTAAGATGCTAAGCATGATCTTCATGATTCCGAGAATATACCAGAACGTCATCAATGAAGAACAACTCAAATCTATCCAAGAACTGAGAGAAAAACTCGGTTCATAAGACTCATGAATACAGCAGGGCGTTCGTAACCCCGAACGGCATCACAAGATACTCATAGTGGCCATATCTGGTCCTGAATGCATTCTTCTGTACATCAGTTGCCTTCACCTTGACTTGGTGATATCCCGAACGAAGATCCAACTTCGAGAAAATAGCAGCCCCACAAAACTGATCAAACAAATCATCGATCCTGGGCAAGAGATACAAGTTCTTCACAGTAACACTGTTCAGTTCCCGATAATCAATGCACAGGCGATGAATACCATCCTTTTTGTTGACAAAAAGGACCGGAGCATCCCAAGGCGAAACACTTGGTCGGATGAAACCCAAATCAAGCAACTCTTGAATCTGCACCTTAAGCTCTGCTAGCTCAACCGGTGCCATCCTGTAGGGACTCTTCAATATCGGTGCAGTACCAGGATGAACATCAATATCGAACTCCACATCCCTATCAGGGGGTAAGCCAAGCAACTCATCTGGAAAAACATCCAAGGAATCCCGAACTACTAGAAGTACAGCCTCACAGCCTGAGTGCAATTCCATCGCACAATCCACCTGTACCACTACAGTCTTTGCTCGGCCAAGGGAAGACTCTCCAGCATGGAACTCAAATTCTGCTCGATCTGGAATTCTGAAAACAACTTTCTTGGCACGGTAATCAATAATTCCATGGGCTTCACCCAACCAATTCATACCCAGAATGACATCGAATCCTGAATTTTCAATTATAATCAGGTTGGCTTTGAAATCTGTGTCCCCAATAACAATAGGACATTGCCTGCACTCACGGGAACAAATGACAACACCACCACCTATCAAAATGTTCCAAGCCTCTGACATGTTGTTGCAATCCAACTGATGGCGAGCTACAAATCGAAAGGGGACAAAAGAATGGGTTGCCCCAGAATCAAAGAGAACATGGGTAGGAAAAGTGCAAACAAGGACGTCCCTAAGGAAACAAAGACAAGGAGAAAAGAAAAGCAGACAATCAAGGGTGAGGGAAAACAACAATGCCGAAGATAACAGGAAAAAATAAAACAAGACCAAAAGAAAACAAAGAAAGGAACAAAAAGGAACAAAACAACAAAAGCAAAATATACCTGTCACAACTCCATCAGCTGTCTCGGCATCCACAGCAGTCAAATTGAAATCTTGACCTCTCCTCGGAACAACGGCCCTCTGACCGACAATCTTTCGTTGAGGAGGAAGCGGTGGCCTAACAGGACCACGAGCTGGAGCTACCTGCTAGATAGGACCCCTGGTTGGAAGAGCCACAAGCTGCTACAAGCAATCTCGCACAGAATGATCAGCAGTGCCACACTTAAAGCATCGACGAGAGGCACGAAAATAGTTCTTACGCTCATGCCCAGAGATCTGGCAAAAGTCACAAAAACCACCCCTCGGAAAACCAGCAGAAGGATACGGAGCTGCCCTGACAGGCTAGGCATGCATAGGCCTCCGAACAGGACCAACAGAAGGCCCAGCAACAGCAGCGGGAACAGTCCGCTGAGAAGAAGTCGAACCACCACGAGCCTGCTCCTGAGCTCGAGCCGCCTCAAGAGCTTCAGCATAAGTACGCAAACGGAGAGAAACAAGATGCCTCTTGATATCCTGCTTAAGTCCATTCGTGAATCTACGAGGCCTATCCTCTTCGGTAGCCACAAGAACGGCAGCGAAGCGGCTAAGTCTAGTAAACTCAACGGCGTACTCATCTACAGACCTGGAACCCTATTGTAAGAAGTCTCATGTTACAACATTGTTTGAACAATTATGTAACAAATTCCAAAATAGAATAATGACTTAACCTGTTTAAGGGCTTGGAACTACTGCTCCATCTCAACTCGGGTACTACTGGGGAAGAATTTCTCCAAGAATCCCCGAGTGAAGGTAGCCCAAGCAATAGGCCTCTCAAGTCGCTCGGACTCGGCCATCCACCAGATATGAGCCAGATCCACCAACTTGATGGAAACCACATCCACCCTATCAGCCTCGGCAACACGAGCAGCTGACAGCAAGCGCTCAGTCCGGATCAACCACTGTTCAGCCTCCAAAGGCATCTCAATGCCGGAAAAACGATCGAGATGCAGTCTCATAAAATCCGTGACTGTACCTGGACGAGACGGAAGAGCAGCTTGCACAGGCACAACTGGAATCTGACCCCGAGAAGCTTCCAGAGCAGCCATCACTAGATCACTGTGGTTCTGCTGCTGATTAATCAGCCGCTCGAGCACAGTAGTGACAGCCTCAATCGGATCAGGATGAGACTGAGAAGAACCCCTACGAGCCATAGTCTCCACAAAAATCAAAACAGTCAGCATTCGGATCCGAGTTGGTAAAAATTTCATTTTGCATATGTATATTTATGTGTGGTTGATGAAATATTATGCAGATCCCAGTACGAGCCAAGCTTATCTAATATATTAGCCAAACCTGGGCTCTGATACCTCTAAAAGCCTTGTCACGCCCCTGCTTCCCAAAAAGAATACGAAATATAGATACGCGACTCAGCCCAGCAAATAATTTGCATCATCCATAAGCTGTTCAGAATCTTTACAACAAATCTCAAAATAATTAGAGTCGGAAGCCAAAAGAATCATCCTCACACAGACATATATATCTCAAAACAAAACAAAGTGCCAACAGAAATTAATTGAAATCCAATAATATAATAGTCTCAAATAAACAGATCCGAACAAGTTAATATCCTGGGTCACATTGCCCAAATACAAATAAAATCCAAGTACTCAAATATATTGTTCAAAAGTAACAGATAATAATAATAGCAAAAGAAGTCCAGCACTAATATTTCATTTCTCCAATACCATCAGGCAAACGACCATCCTGATCTGCAATCAATAAATTGCTGGAGAAAGAAAAACAAAACAAGTACCCGTCAATGCAAGTTACGGGTCGCTTGTAATGCCAGATACAAGTACATAGGGAAACTAACAGATCTAAATAATAGCAGAAACAGATATAACATGGTATAGCAGAATCAACTAGCATGGTATACTAACATGTGTCAAGTGTCAAAGTCAAATAGCATGCAGACAGATATACAAATAGTGTTAAATAATAGTGTCAAGTGATAGTGTCAGACAGATAACAGATACTCAGATAATCAGATGATCAAAAAATCAAATAACAGATTCAGATATCAGATATCAGATACAGATACAGATACAGATGTCAGATTCAGATTCTTATAAGTCTTGTATTAATTACTAACTAGGTAGCTCTTCATGTGTCATCATTTAATCACATGGTTGTTACATTCAAAATAGTTACGTTTGTAGATTCCATAGGGGATCATATAGGGCCGTGTACTAAGAGTTCAGATAGACAGATATCAGATAACAGATCCAGACAGACAGATAGAATCTAGTGGTTCTCTTCTTCCCTACACCTTCCTATAGGAAGTAATATAGACAGGGTACAGAATAACAGATAACAGATAATCATATGGAAAACACGGGCCCCCTTTTAAGTACACATTTCTATACTTTTCCACTACTAAATCTTTTTCATAAACCCCGGCTTGATCATTTTATAATTATTATCAGACTGATGTGTATATGCACGAAACAGAGTAAATCTAGCATGATATTACAACCCACAAGTTCAGAATAACAAATAAGCATGTACAGATGGTAAGTAGTCACATAACAGAATAAAATAGAGTACTTCCTAACTCAGGACAGCACGATAGTATAGTATTAAAACAACGATTCTCGTTACTGCAAATATCAAATTTAGATCCGTCAGAGAATCTGGAAAATAGACTTCCAACCGAATCCAGCGGATACATGTAAGTCATATAGTGTTTTAGAAAAACATAACTCAAAACTGATTTGAAACCAGAAAATACGTTCAGCTAGAAATCAGTAAATCGAATTCAAAATCAGGAAAACAGCATTAAAACATCATAATAAATTCCAGGAAAAATCTGAGGTATTTTTCCTATGTGTCTAGTATCAGAATATAAAGGTTCACAATTTTTCAGTAAGATTAGTTTAACCAACAAAAATCAGAAAACATCAAGAAATGATAATTTGGCAAATCTGGAATTCCCAACACTACTGTACGAAAACTGTAATATCTCGCAAACCGTGAAACGAAATCCAGATCCGTCAAAAGGAGAAGAAAATAGACAAAATAAGCTAACTTTCATATTTCATAACTATTTTTCATATAGAGAAAAGGAATTAGGGTGAAAATACAAATCTTTTCAGAACAGTGAGCAAAATCCAGCAGGTATAGTTTTTATAAACAAGCATGAAACGGTACATAAAACTCATCAATAAAATCCACCAAAATTCTGGGTAATTCCTAAATAGGTATAGAAATACTGTGCAAAATTTCAGATAAAAATAATATGCTTAGCACTAGTATCAAAATAATTTAGTCATCGAAATCATCAAGAAACGAAATCTGGAAATATAATACACCTTTGTAGTAAAACAATCATATCTCAGACATACGAAAACGAAATCGATCTCTGTTAGAAAATTTGGAAAGAAGACAGATTCCTCTAAAAATCATGTTTAATACTGAAGTTAAGATACTGACCTTAATATGGTCTAAAATACCAATCAAAACTGATCACCGACAAAATATAAATTTTCCTCTTAATCAACAAATCAACATACAATATACGAAACTCGTTCCAAACACAACCAAATATGTTATAGAGTCTACTAAGTATCCAAACATCATGAAATAGGGTATATAGCATGTCCACAACAAGTATATCACATGGATCCAAACAAACACACAAGTTCTCATAATTATCTCACAAATATAATCACACCAAGAATGGTCAAAACCTAAGTTGTTTCATGTCAAATTTGTGTCGTGAGGCAAATATGGTCAAATAGCACTATAGAGACAATACTTATCAAACATACATCACACACGAGTTGTCTCTTGAAACCAACTACGCTACAAGCAAAATTTATGACTTGTATCATACAAAGAAATTGAGTACAAGTTACTTGCCTTAACCGAAGACGAAACGAACACCAAGAATAACAGGAACGGATTCCGGCAACAAACAAAACCCACGAACAATAACCACGAACCAAGCAATCCACGTGCTACTCCGTGCATGAGCAAAACTCAACCAAGAGGAAGAGAGAGAGAGAGCGGTCGGGAGTGGCGGCGCTGGCCTGGCTGCTGGTGCTGCTGCTCTTGTTGCTGTTGTCCTGGGCGCGCGTGACGTCGGAGAGAGCGGGAGAGATAGGCGGAGAGAGAGGTATGGTGGAGATGGTGCTCGGGAGTAGGTGGTCGGCTAGGGGGATCGGGTTGGGGTGTGCAGGCGGCGAAAGTAGGGTAGTCGGGATGGGGGCTTGGGGTGTTGGTCAGGGGTGTTGACGGTGCAAAACAGAGAGAGGTCGGGGGGTCGGGTTGTAGGCAGAGTTAGGGTTAGGGTTTAAGGGTGAGAAAGATGGGGGTTTATATAGGGTTGAGTTTAGGGTTGTGGGTATTGGGTTGTGGATAGTTTAGGAGGAGTAGTAGGAGGTTTGTTTAATAGGAGATAGTTTTAATCGGATTTGTATAGGATTTAAAATAGGATTGTAGGCTAATTTGGCTTTGGTAGTTAATTAGGGATCAAAAGCAGTATGAATAGCAATAGGATTAGCAACCAAAATACCACGAGCATCCAAGAACAAAGCAAGGAGAACAGGAACCAAATAAAGAGCGAAAACAATAATAACGATCAAGAACAAATCAAGGAACAGAAAAATCAATCACAAGAAGATCAAGAATAAGCAAAAATGAATATATATTGAAAACAACTCCAATATACGGTCCAAAATACAAGAAGAGTATAAATACTCAAAAAAGAAGAAAAAAATACACCAAGAATACGAAAAATGAAAAACAGGGGTTACAGATGTACTTCTCACATCTTTGTCATAGTTCAGAGAAGTCCCAAGGAGGCTATTGGGGAAAAAAAAATTCCCAATTTGAGTTGAGATGAGAAGTGGCAAGAGAGAAATAAAGATTAAAAAATGATCTAGATGAAGCACGCAAGATTTAACCAGGTTCTACCAGTTGTTGCCTACATCCTCCCTCCTCTTCTCCACCAGTTCCACTAGTAGAAAAGATAATTACAGGGGCTTCTTCTCAATCTGATATAATATAGCTTGAGGCTTACAAATTTTATCTCGCACAATACATTTGAGATGATGGACTCGAACTTACAAAGAGGAATGCTTATGTTGTTGTTCTTCATCTTGTCTACCTCATGCTCCTCATCTCATCTCCTTTTATAGAGAATGTTTGGCTCTTGTTATCCCACCCTTCATCAATATTGCCACATCTTTATATGCATAAAAAAATTCCATCGGGCATGCCAAATCATGTCCACGGACATGGGAAATCCGAAAAAAATGTGTATTGATGGATCAAAGTTAATGGGCATCACAGTCGACGAAACATCATTCACCATGCATGAATAACTCAGACGGTAGACAAAAAGACTGAAGAATGTGGCTGGACTTCCAGTTCAGAGACTTCTTGACAAGAAACGCTTTGAGGAGGTATCGTGGATGTTGTGTCGGAATGCGCCGTCGAATCAAGGGCGGGAATAGACCTAGACTCGAATGTGATGCGTCAGATGAAGTCTTTAAGAGGTTCTCCCGCCTTCTGTTTCAATTTGAGCAGGGTGGCACTCGTCTTCTCTGTTTTGCGGCTGCTGATGAAGTGTGTGAGGAATAGCTCTTCGAACTGATCGAAAGAGTAGGGAGACGGGAGTACCACTCCTGTGCTGATCCCTTTAGTGTGATCGGGAAGATTCTATAAAGGAGCGCATCAGAGGCTTTGTGGATCATTATGAGAGTTTTAAAGCTCTCGATGTGATCCGCTGGATGGGATTCACCATCATATGATTCGAATGTAGGAGGTTTAAAGTTTTCTGGGGCAGGGGCTTCGAGGATAGCCCTAGTGAAAGAAGGTCGGATGGGGCGGTACCCTCTTCTTTTGTGACCATCCCCTTGGCCGATCTGATCAAGGCAGTTATCCATCTCGCGAAGGCAACGGAGCACCACATCTTCTCGCCAATCGGATCGAGTTGACCTGCAGGACTCTTCTTCTTGGTTGGTTCTGTTGACCCACAAGACTTTTCTTCTTGGTTGGTTCTTGGGTGCGGACTACTCATCGGGCATCCTCTGTCCGAGGATCCTTGGAGGGCTTTAACGACTTGATCAGCGAAGTCTCAGAATTCAGCCCGAGAAATGGGCACCTCCTCTTCTCTGTCACACTTGCGAGATTGCCGACTAACTAGAGTCAGGTTCCTCTCACGTCTTCATCCTTGTGGGAGGGTGTTCGACGAGATCTCGACCGCCGCCGTGATGAAGGGCTTCTCTAGCCTTTTGGCTTTCTAGTGAGGAACACCATCTTGGGAGTGCCTTCATCTAGGCGATGACAGAGGTCTACCCTTTCGAGGCTGGAGGTGATGACTTCGCGGAGGTCTAGCCACATAGGGGGCACCGTGGAGGGGTTGAGGTGCAAACTAATCCCCGGTTCTAGACAAGACGAGATTCTTCAGGATGGTTGTGTCGAGAGCCGACTGATGCAGCCCTACTAGGAGGGGTGAGACAGTGGACGAGGTGGTGGAGATGGCGATGGTGATGGTGATGGCGGAGGAAGAGGATCGGCTAGGCAATTGGCGACACCCGCTTTTAGCTTTCTTGTCAAAGGCGTGGTTGAAAGTTTTTTTGGTGGATGTATCCGATTAGAGCGGCATATTTGTCTTTCCCACAGACGGCACCAATATATTGCTACTTCTTTCGGTGTGGGTGCAATCAAATTATGGGTTCTTTATTTGATGAGGAAAGCTCTGAACTGAACAATCAATCGTGATCTGAGTCTAGTTGGCGGATGATCGCCTGAATCTCGATCTGCATGGCTGGAATCATCTAGATGTGGATCTGGATCTAGATGCCTGAAAGCGTCCAAGAACTTGCAAAAAGTCTTTAACAGCGGAGGTGGCTCAAGCGAAAGACCCGTCGACGCTCAAGTCAGCAACCCAGAATAAAGATTAAGGTTTTTAGTAGTGAAAGATTGATTACCTTCAGCTGAATGAGAGGGGGATAGTATTTATAAGCTATGAATCAATTATAGAAGATAGACCAAGAAAGGTATTGAAGATTAGATTGGGAAAACCCTCTAGTTAGGAAAAAGAATTAGTTATTTAATTCCTAATTTGGGGAGATTTGACTGACAACTGTGATTAGCTAGAAACCCCTATTTCTTAGACTATAAGCAAGCCATAATTATGGATCTAAAAACAACTCATGTTCTTCTGACTGCTTGACTGCTGCTGTTGAAAAGTTACCGTACTGCTCATGTGGCTCCGATTTTACCCATATCATTTTCATTGGGATAGCTCTAGTTTTTGCATTCCGTAGAATTGGATGTTATAAACGTTGAAGAATATTAAGCAAGATATGAGCATTTTCATAACAAAACTGACGTTAACAAACAATTGTCCGAGGAAGATAAGAGGAAAGAAATATTGTCATTTGACATCCAAACTACGAAAAGCAAAATAATTGTGCAATAGAAAATACAACTGAATAAATTCTTCAATTTCAGGTAGACAACAGAAAGAGCAGAGGATAAACAACCTGTTGAACAGATTGAATTCTGTGAATCAGACTCAGCGGTTGTTGCTGTACTAGGAATATGAGACTAACCTCCCAACCATCTAAATCAGACACCTTACAAGGAAAATACCCGGAGTAGGAATTCCCAGTATCCATCCAAAATTTAAGACCGAATCTAGCCGAACAACTGTATTTGTATTCCGTATGTAACGAGCCTTCTGACAAGTTTCAAATTGAAATGGATGTAAAATAGATCTGCATACAGAGAAAGGGTTGTGACTACGCATTGTAATCATCCAAACCCAGATCTCTGAGTGCATCAGTTGCCGGATCTTTGCAACTCTGATGGCTTACTTTGGCCCTCCTTATGAGCTTCTCGATGCCGTTGCTTAGAAGAATTGTCCTGTGGAGTGATACAAAACAAAAGGGGAACAAGTTATTATCATAAACAAAGCACAAAACAGAATATACATTGCGAATTACAAATTACAAATTACAAAAAGGTACCATGTATTGTATTTTATAGATGTATAATAAAGTGATGTTTAGAAAATCCCACATATGAGACTACCGCTTTTTACTGATGAATGTGAAGGTCAACTAAATAACCCTCACAATTTATCAAATCAATATACTCACTGCCTGGAAATACCTTTGCATACAACCAGCAAAGGTAGACACAACACCAACCTGATGGATATATGATTATGTTCTTTATTGGTGATTGCCACGCACCTTCATGAACTTTTAGGGGCCAATTTTGCATTTTCCAACTTAATGGACATAACGAACACAATAACAGTATTTCAGAAGCTCGTTTTCTGCACCCCATGACATGAGGTGAGAGATTCATCACTCCCAAGTATACGAAACCTAACTACCTGACAATAGACTGTATTCAGAAGTTAAACTTGACTTATTTGGATAAAAATATCCTTACCATGTTTCAACAAAAAAGGTACACTTTAAAAGAATCAAGCATTTTAGCAAAAAATAGAACTTCATAAAAAATTGGTCAATTTCAATCTGATCAAAGTTTCTTTCAAGGAAATTTTTCAACAGAAAGATTTTTCCAAAATATCTTGGATACAAGGGGTTTAAAATATATGTAATAACGTCCAATGGGGCTAATGGGAAATCACGGTCAAGTAAGAGGCTAAAGACACATTTTCCCTATTCAAATATGATTTAAAATTTAGAAATTAGGCAACTAAATGATATGTTTCCCACAATGGCAGATTTTACCTAGCCTGCTTATCAGATCGAGATTACTAAGAAAAATTAACATGGATCTAGTGGCGTACACTCTAACCTGTTCTCTACATTTCTAGCTACAAGATTGCGGATCATAAGACAAGATTGGCGTTGCATCTGAGATGCAGCTGGGAACTTCTGCATTGATTGTATTGCCAAATCTCCAGCGCCAGCTTCAACAGCACGTGCTGCATTCTCTGGGGATCTTAATGAGAGTACACCAATAATAGACATTATCTGCACCATAAACCTTCTATTTTTACATGATGGGGTCTAGGGCCAAAAATAATCATACTTAATTGTTAATCGACTACCTCCAGGAGAACAGAAGGATCATCAGAAAATCTGGAAGATAGTTTTATTAATCTATCGAGACCGCCCTTCTGGACAATAGCAGTCTTGTTGTCATCACTTCCTGCCAACTATAAGCATATCACAAGGGATTCTTAATTAGTATAGCTTTAATGGAGAAATGCCTATTAATGAAGAGAGTTGATTGTTCGGACCTTAGATAGCAAAGAACAGCAAGCTTTAGCTGAAACCTTATTGTTATATTCGCCACCACCATCTATAAACTGGAAAATTGCATCTATGCCACCATTTTCAGATATTGAACTACAAATTTCATCCTGGGAGAAAGAATGGAAGATGATAAGAAACCAACAGGACATTCAAATGTGAAGATCAAGAAATAGACAGATGCAAAAATATAAAGAGAAAAAAGATGATGAAATGTTCGCTTGTAAAGTTTAAAGAGACGAAAGAGTGATTCACCACCATCAACACCTTAGCCTTTTCCCTTGATAAATGTGATCGGTTATTTAGCAATAAAGATTTGACAAAATTTTGGGATCAGCTCGCAACCTACCATCACCCTCACAATAGGGTCAATACTAAGGCCAAATTGAGAAACAAATGACTGTATAATAGGGATTGTGCAACTAACAACCTAAAGACAATGGTAGAGCCCAGAAAAAGCAGAAGCGCTGGATTTAAATTTGCTATGAATAGTATTCAGTTCTAGGGAGTAGCGAGAAGAATTATGTCACAACATATATTAGAAGGGGAGTTACATAACTCAAAAGTTGAGGATTTATAACTTTGTTTTTTTTGGTAAAAGATTCAGGTAACATGTAACAAATGTTTTTCATCAATACCAACTCTATCCTTGAAGGTAAAAGGAACCCAATCAGTGTTTAGGGAGTAAAAGACTGAAGGTCTAACCCCTTGATACTAAAGATACCAAACGTGGCTAAGGCACAGATGTGGAAAAGATTCAAACTGAATAAAAACAATTATTAACATACAACAATTTCGGAGATTTTAAACAGCCTAATGATTAAAGCAGCAGTTCATTAAGCAGTTGTTTCAAATTTGAAAGACTAAAGGCTACCTCATACTTATATGAGGTGATTTCCTCATATAGAGTACTTGTACACACCCGATGAGGCCCATTAAGGAAGATATACGCCGTTCAACTTGGATTACATAGTTATTTGGATGTTCCAAGTGGTTGCAAAATGGGATGGTTTTTCAACAAATATAACAATTGGCACCATAAGATGCACGGGTTAGAAGCCTCCAAATGAGTTTACAACATAAGAAACATGATGAACGGTCGGATCATCTATGTAGAGTTCCACCGTGAGTGTACAATCACTCAATATGAGGGAATTGTCCTCGTATAAGTATGAGGCTCCCTTCCTAAATTTGAAAGTACAAAGCAGAAACCTTCTGAAAAGTAATTCCTCCTAGGCCCAGACCCGAAAACACCGACTATTGAATCCTAGGCTACTCAAGCATGCACTTCATTATCAGTTTAGGAGATGGCTGGTGAGAATTAAGATGTTGCATGTTAAGGATAAAATGATATTTTTTAACAAGGGTAGCATCTAATAACAATATTGATCGCAACAAGTTGCCATAGCTTATGACCCCAAAAAAAGGTGTTGTAGCTAAGCTGTACTTCCGTTTTCTACATTCTGAAGAATACCAACTAGTAATTGATGACGCCGGACTCACTTGGAAACATTTTTTCCAGAGTCAAAAGCTTCCATGGCTACTACCGTGATTGAGCTTTTTGCCAGTGATCTTAAAATATGCAAAACTTCAAATGTCTATCTGAATCAGTTAATGTCATCATATCGGTGGAAAGGGTAAGCATCTGATAATTGATAAATAGATAAAGTTAGATGTGAAATAATAGGGTCCTCAATACACTGGTGATTCAGACATAACATAGCATTATCATTCCATTTCATATTTAGAAGTCATGAAAACTTACATTAACTGCAACCGCCCTTAAAGCAATGCATGCCGAAACTAAACTAGATGAACTGAGTTTCCCTCCTTTGAGTGCATCTACAATAGCATTTGCAATTCCAAGTTTTGCAAATCTTCGAGCATATCCAAAAACCTGGGTTTCATATTCCCTTGTTAAGGTGGTATAAGTACGCAGTTGCCTTATTGCATAAATGTTTTCCAAGAAGAATTAAAAAAACATTACAAGAGTACTATCTATTAACTTCAAATTATAAGGTGATAACTTTCCCAGATATAATAAACAAATAAAAGAATGAACAGATCAATGACTGTTCAATCAAAGCCTGTAGACTTTTTTAAATAAAGGAATTTTTTCCTTATCAACTCATAAAATAATCCATATTTCCATATCGACCCCTGAAATGTTTTCCATTACCATATTCACACATAAAACATTTGAAGTGTGGACAAATTAACATTTCACTCCAAATACTGTTACAATTTAGAATATTCTACAAATTAAGTAAAAAACAATGAAGTATCATTTCCAAATTACTCTTACGTATCTCTTCCAACATCCCTTTTCGTTCCCCCCTACACTTCTCACCCAACCCATTAATGCTAGCAAAGCCTATGATGGGTACAACAGGAAAATAAAAGGAAGAGAGAAAGAAAGAAAGAAAGAAGAGCAGATTAAATTCAAAGCTTACTTGAATAATTCATGCATATAAAAATAAAATCCAAAGAAAATATGACAAATTTATGCAAGGAATAGACATGTCACCGTCTACATACTTGAGAAGCCAACACACGGTTATCATCAGATGTTAAAAGGACACGAATGGCATCATATAAGCTATCTGGAGTGCATTTATTCTGTTCCCTCATAATCTGTAGGATAAGTTCATCAACTTTCAAGTCCATGAATAATTCCTTCACGACTTCATTACCAGTCGAAGCTGCAGCGATGACGGTGAAAACACCATCCAATACATCAGAACTTTGCTCCTTATTGATTAGAATATCCACAATAACTTTGGGCCCACCACTCTGCCTAAATGTCTCTGTACTTTGAACATCTGTAATGTAACAAACTAAATGCTATCAAGGTTGCACTATGTACAACATTATGAATAAAGCTATCTAAACATGGTACAGTTTCAAAACAGATCGCAATGACATTTTTCTAGCTCCTTACTAGGAATAATAGAACTCAATGTCTTCAATGCAGAAGTAAGAGGCTTCTCTGATTTAATTTTAGAGACTATCGAGATGAGAAGCTCCAGGCCTCCATTTCTTGCAGCAATTGATGCATTTTCCGATCCCTCAGCAGAGCAAAGATCATAGAGCTTTTTTAGCAGCTCAATCATCTCTTCAGTATTGGAAGTTCTGTTGAGTGCAATAGAAAGCTTACCTAGAGTCTGGATAAGGGGATTGTCCTTAACACCATTAACTCCAGGGATGCACTTTACAATTCCTAAACAAATTGAGAATGTTTGGAAGGTATTTAGGTCTCAAATAAACTACACAAGTCTAAATTAAAGATCGAATCATAAAAAGTACATGGAAGAAAGCAAATCGAAGGGACCCTCAATATAAATCATACCTACATAGCAAAAAAGATAGTAAATATTGATACAAATAAGACTCCTAGAGTCACCTCTTCAATAGCTAAGATGATAGTAGTTACAAATAGGTATCTTTCTTCAGAAATATAGATGCAAAAATGATGCAAAAAAGATGCAAAGAAGAACAAGCAGAAAAGGCTTCATCAACTGAAAGCAACAAAATTAACAAAAAAAAGTATAAGGATGTACTGAACCACATTAGACAGGCCAATTATAATCTTCAGTAAGAAAGTAGCATGCATATTCTCACAGTTCATTTTGGAAAAGAAAAACAACTGTATAAGATTTAAAACATATATGTCAAGAGTATGAAACATTGTCAATTATGTAGGCAACTGAAAACCAAGTAAATACCAAGGTTTCAAATCTCAGTGTTAAGAACGGTGTCAAGTTGCCCAAAAATATTTTATCGGGGCCCATAAGAACAAGTATCCCTTATCAAGAATAGATGACTTAATAGACCAACCACAAGGGGAAAAGAAGGAAAGAAAAAAAATCAAACATAGACCTCTGTTTGGGCTACCACCTATCCAAAATAAAAGGAGAAAAGTCATTCCGAAAACTGCATTTCAAACTCGATGTGGTCACTATGAATTCGTAGGAATGCAATTTGGATTGACCAATGCCCCTGTAATCTTTATGGATTTGGTGAACAACGTTTTCAAAAAACTAATCTGATAAATAAGTGATATGGTTTTCACCAACGACATTTTGGTGTACTCCAAATCCAAGGATGCGCACAAAGACGAAGACCAGTTGAGGCTAGTATTACAAATCTTGCAAGAAAACAAACTCTTTGTCAAGAATGGCAAATTTGATGGACCCTTTGTTTGGATCAAATATTCTTTATTCCATCTTAGTGAGAAGAACAACCCACAAAAGTGGGGAGTAGGGAACTCCTAGATTATTCCAGGCTTGGACAGGAGGATACATGCAGGGCAGCCCCCAAATTGAGGCCGGTGAGGCAGCCGCCTCAGACCCCCGATTTTTTTGCAATTTTAGGAACTCCCAAATTTGTGTTTTTCTTATAAATATAGACACGTATTTTGCGCATAAAAAAATTATATTGTAATTAGAGACCCCCAAAAATAATTATTTGGACTTTTCTCCTTAAGTTCCCCGGGAACTCAGGGCCAGCCCTAGATACATGTACCCTTATGGACCCAAGTGCTCTACAGATAGATGAGGGCAAATAGTGTCTTCAGCATATCATGTATAATATGATTGCAAGTCGGCTCAAAAAAGAGAAAATACAGCCACTAAGTAATTCTCTTTTTTTGTTTACATTGCAAAAGATTTCAAAGTTTAATTCAGATTGTAATTTCTATTGCCTCCATGGGTATGCTTCATTATTGTTAATCTCTTTTTTCATCATGTACGCCTTTCTCTATTCATGTCTTATTGTTGTGGCAACTCCAAGGTGCAACCCTTACAGGGCAATTTGTCACCACCCATTTTTGTTTTTTTAAAGCAAGGGACCACAGTAAACAAGAAGACACTAAAAAGATAGTTGGGAATTGGGAGTCAATGAGTTACTCACTTTCGTTAGAAACTCTAAATATTGTATTACTATAATAATTGAAGTAGGTTATAAGTCACAGCGACTACTTGAGAGATTGCTAAAAAGTAGTACCAGGAGAAAGTGATTAAGATTTGTAATAATCTTAAACCATGTTTAGATTAAGAAAATACTATCCTAAGAATGTTCTGATATCTCTTAAACTTGAGACACTTGCTAAGATCGTGAGTACACAGTTCATGGGTCTAACTCTAAATATTGTATTACTATAATAATTGAAGTAGGTTATAAGTCACAGCGACTACTTGAGAGATTGCTAAAAAGTAGTACCAGGAGAAAGTGATTAAGATTTGTAATAATCTTAAACCATGTTTAGATTAAGAAAATACTATCCTAAGAATGTTCTGATATCCCTTAAACTTGAGACACTTGCTAAGATCGTGAGTACACGGTTCATGGGTTCTACATGTGTAGAATGTAAACAGTTACTTTGTCCTTTGGATTGAAAGAAACCCAACAAAAGAACTATTATGCAGTTCAAATATAATGGTAAAATTCAAGAAAGGTAGCACAATCAATTAAAAGAAGCAAACAAGTAACATACTAGTTCAAGCAAAAGTAGCGTAATCTAAACCATGTGTGTAGCATCTATGTTTCTAGTTTAGCCACTAATTGGTAACATATTTAGTAGCATATAAGCTCAACATCACTATCTTTCTAACTCTTTGAAAATATTTTGAACTTTTGCGTGAAATGTATTTGTCAATATTTGTATACTTTCTACATAACTCTCTGCTTGTCTTCGGAAATGCATTCTATTGGATTGAGGACTTCACCATGCCTCAAAGTTGAAAGGTAATCCCCTTTAACAAATTTACATCTTTTTCCATTTTCCTGACTATTTGCTGCAGCCTATAAGTATTTAGCACACAACAACTCCAACTAGTTTGTGAATGTATTTGTCAACTAGTTGCTGATTATGATTATCAGCAACGAATTTGGAACTAAGTAGAACAGGGTAAGTGTCATTTAAATAACCACTCCTGAAGTTCGGAAATTTCTTTTGTGAATCATTGTGCTCCACAACTAACCCATTTTAATGAGAGACGGCTCAAATGAAGATTAATAAATCCACCTAATACGGAAAGAAAAATCACCTTGTAATCAAACATAATACCTCAACTACTGTAACTAGAGAGTTGAGATGTGCATTTTAAATTCCAGCACAACATTTTAAATTCCAAACTATATCAACTGCCCACTTAAATTCAACCAACTACTTAGAATCTGAATCACCCATTCAGAACTTCAAACTGTACCGTCTATCAACCTATAATCTAAAGATCAAAGAGAAAAAAAAAAGAATAAAAAATTATAGTGTCACACGTGCACAATAACTAGTGACAATCCAATTTCATGGAAGATGTTGATGATGATGGTCACCATGAATTAATCTTAAACGACTTGGTGTTTTCCAATCTTCACTTTTTTAGTTGGGTTTTTGGGTTCAACTTCTAATCCATTTCTTACTACACTCGGACAAGGCAATTCCCAAATGATGAATGAACATGTAGACTAAAGTTAAGCATCATAATAACAATAATACTAACGATGAAGATGATGATTATTTAAAATGAAATTGAAGGAAAGGGGGCGATTGGTAATAATACCAGAGAGATCAACGCCTTGAAGGGTTAGGGTTTGGATGGCATCTTGGAGGGCTTCATCGGCATCCATATCCAGATCCTCCATGTTCTCTTTCACAAGAGAATCGAACGTTTCTTGAGAGATGCTGAGCCCATTCGATATCATCTTCTTCTCGCGATTCTCGATCTAAAACCCCAACAAAAACAAAACCCAACAGAGAAAAGGAGTGATCTTTGTCGGAGACGCTCTGCTCCTCTCTTTTTTAATTTGAACTACTAGATTTAGATCTTTGAGCCGGTGCTCTGCTCGTGCAAATGTTTTAAGGGAACTTGCATATTGATGAAGAAAGATTTGCTGTACTTACCCACTTTTTGAAAATATTTGGGGGGTCTGACTCACTTCCGAAAATAATTAGCGATCTGATCCAGTTTTGAACACGTCAGCATAAGTCGTTATTGAAAATAACGGCATAGGTAACGGCATAGGTTATTTATATGCCGTTATTTTCAATAACGGTATCATTTTACAATTTATTTTGCATGTCGTTATTTGAAGTAACGGCATCAGTATATTTCTCATACAAGTGTGAATTGGAAAATATTCTAATTGTTGAAACAACTTAGAAATAATGTCGCTATCCCCAAGAACGGCATACGAATTACCTCCAATAACAGTATCAGTTATAATAAAATGATATGTTGCCGCTGTTCCAAACAAATGCAACATATCATTTTATTATAACTGATGTCGTTATCTCCAATAACGGCATCAGTAATTCGAATGACGTTCTTGGGGATAATGACATTATTTCTAAGTTGTTTCAACACTTAGAATTTTTTCCAATTCACACTTGTATGAGAAATATACTGATGCCGTTGCTCCAAATAACGGCATGCAAAATAAATTGTAAAATGATGTCGTTATTGAAAATAACGGCATATAAATAACATATGTCGTTATTTTCAATAACGGCTTATGCTGATGTGTCCAAAACTGGGTCAGATCGCTAATTATTTTCGAAAGTGGATCAGACCCCCAAATATTTTCAAAAAGTGGGTCAGTACGACAAAAAATTCATCAACTATTGATGAATTTTTTGCCGTCATAGGGCACTTTTTTTAAACATTTGCGTTTTTTGGCCAGTTTCCCAACTATTAGCGCTTTTGGACTACTTTGTGCCACGTCAACAGCGACCGCTATTAAAAAATAGCGGCATCTTCATTTTCGAGGTCGCTAATGAGAATAGCGACCTATATTTTAATTTTTTTTTTTGAATTTCTTGTTTGTCGTTGCTATTCCCATTAACGACCTTACTATAATGAGGTCGCTGATGGGATTAGCAACCTCGAATGAATGTATTAAGACACTTAGCGATTCCTAAAGAGTTTTTCCCAAAAAATTAAAACTGAGATCGCTATTGAGAATAGCGACCTCAGTAGGAAACATAATCTCCTTGTTCTTTGTAAAATTTGCAAAATAGTCATACAATTAAGGTCTCTATTCGGAATAGCGACCTTAGTACAATAAAGGCCTCTATTCCGAATAGTGACCTTAGTTTTATAAATAAATTGATTGTTATTTTTCAGAAAGAAAAAGCTCTCTAGATTTTGCTAAGTGTTAGAATACAGCTCATTAAAGCCTCATATATACTAAGATCGCTAGTGGGAATAACGATGTCAAACAAAAAATTTTAAAAAAATTAAAACATAGTCACTATTCCCATTAGCGACCTCGAAAATGAAGAGGCTGCTATTCCCTGCTATTGGGAATAGTGGTCGCTGCGACGTGGCGCAAAATAGCCCAAAAGCGCTAATAGTTGGGAAACTGGCCCAAAAACGCAAATATTTTCGAAAGTGGACTATGTAGGCAAATAACTCCATATTGATGAAGGTAAAATTAGTAAATGATCTGCACCGTTCAATTCTGGGGGCAATCTCAAAGTCATCTCACTTCCTCTTTTGGGTCTGTTACCCAGGTCTAGCCTAGTGTAGGCCGGGTTGCACCCCCTAATCAAGGGACTCGGAAACTTCCCCTAATCAGGTTCTTACGCCTATAAATACAGCATCATCTCTACAGTAACTAGGTAATGGCAATTTCCACCATTTAAGCTCTCCTTAATACTCTGATTATTTACTTGAGTGTCGGAGGGTCTGTTGCCATGAGTCCTCCCAGTGTCCCAGACTTTTGCAGGTATCCGACGCCCATCGAGCCATCCAGATCCTCCACATCCTCCACATCAGCCTCACAGTAGAGCCAGATCGGAGGCCGAGATCTGAGTTTCCTCTTCCACGAAAGAACTCACATTATCTATTGCTTCCACATCCAAAAACAAGCAGCATCAGATTGGCGCCGTCTGAGAAAAACCTAGATTCGAGCCTTTTTTTCAAATTCTACTTCATGATAGACGACCCGTATGGCTCCTAGGGCCAAGAAGACTCCACCTGGGGGGTCAGCCGTTCGACCCCCCACTTCTGCCACGCCCGACACGAAGTCGAGCGGCAACTCAAGGGTCCTGACAACCGCAGGTCCAAGGATTATAGAAGCCCGTCCCGAGCACTTCCCGCTCAGTGGCACGGGAGGTCGCCCAGCCAATGGTCTCTGACCTGGGAAACGTCATCAGCAGTCGATAGAATGAGGAGGACCTCCGAAACTACCTCAAAAATGTCATTAGCAATTGACAGAATGAGGAGGACCTCCGAAAACGCCTCAACTGATCCTAAAGCGGGGGGACCCCTCAGTGTGACTCGCCACTGCTCCCACGATCGAGATAGGGAGCGTAGCCGCTCCCGAGGGACCACTGACCCTCCAACGGCCGAGGGGATGGGGGTCACGTAACCAGGGCAGAGTTCCACGAATTCCGAGATGAAATCCTTCGAGCCATCCGAGGTGGGGGCCCACCCGAGCATCCAATCGATCGAACAGGAGCGGCCGAGCATGGGAACGATGAATCCCACAGGTCAACCCGATCCAAAGGACGGAAAGACCCCATCTTCAGGTGATTTTAGGAAATAGAGGGTTGCCTTGCTTGAATCGCCGAGGGTGGGAGGCAGTCCGAATAGAGATACTGGTCGAACAAGCTGCCATTCTCCTCCCATATTCTCGACGGGCCCATCCCGAGGAGCTTCAAACCTCCAGTGTTTGAGACTTAGAATGGAGAAATGGATCCTGCAGATCACATCGAGGGCTTCAAAACCCTCATGATGATTCACAACGCCTTGGATCCCCTTCTTTGTCGCATGTTCCCGGCGACCCTGAGAGGCCCCGCACGGGAATGGCTCACCAAACTTGCCCCCGGTTCGATCTACTCCTTCGACTAGCTCGAGGAGAGCATCCTCTATCACTTTGTGACCAGCTGAAAGGCTGAGAAGACGAGCGCCTCTTTGCTGGACTTCAGAAAGAAGGATTTGAAATCCCTCTAAAACTTTGTCCAGAGGTTCACGGCCATGGCTCGGTCGATCTCCTCCCTCGATTCTGGGGTAGCAATGGCAACTTTTCGACACAATATCTGCCATGACTCGCTGAAAGGCCTCTCTGACCAAGAATCCCGCCGGCCGACTTTCCCGACATTCTCCATAGAAGCAAAAAGTAAGTTTACTCCACTCATCCGAGCGTATCTGCCATCCTGATGGAAATCGAGAGCGACAACATACTCCAACACCCCCCACGGTATAATAATCCCAACAGGAAGAGGGACAAGAGGTAATACTATTATTTCCATCAGGACCATGGCCATGACACCGACAGTTGCCAAGCTCTGAAGGACGAAATTGTGACCCTCATTCGGAGAGGGTACCTTGCCAAATTCACTCGGAATGGTCCGAGAGCCTCTTTGCCCCTTCGCGAGGTGAACAGACGTCCAGAACCAGAGCCCAAACCATAGGACACCGATAACCTGGACATCCTCCACTATATCCTTGGTGAGCCCATGGGGAGAATCTAGCTCCTCCTCCAAGGCCTCCATCAGGGAGGTGAAATTTGTTCACAACTGTCCACTTCCCTAAGGTTTTGGATTGGCTGTCTCCTTCTCGAATGAGGACCTCAAAGGCATTCGGGTCCCACACTGTGATGCCTTGGTCATAAGCCTTGCGCTTGCTAACCACGAGGTGTGCCGCATCCTCGCCGACAATGAAAGTTCGGTGAATATCATGTTCCTAACGGCCTTCGAAGCCTTGAAGCTCTCCCGGGATAGGTTGAAGCTGGCAGGGTACACCCTCCATGGCTTTTTCTGGTGCCTCGGTCCAGTTTGAGAGGGTCGTTACCATGGACGTCACCGCCGGGAGGGTTCCGACCTCCCGAATGAAAGCAATGGACTTCATGGTGGTTGGCATTAAAGCTGCCTATAATGCTATTCTAGGCTAACCCGGCATTGCCTCCCTCCAAGCGGTACCCTCGACCTACCAGATGCGCATGAAATTCCCAACCATGTCCGGGGTCGGAGTTGTCAAAGGGAACCAGGAGGTGGCCTGAACCCGTTATACGGCCACGGTGGGGGGAGCTGTCCTACCTTTTGAAGCAGTTGAGTTTCCGTCGGTCCTGGATTCAATGGTTATCGAGCAGGAGGACGACAACGTGGTTCCTTTATCAGTTCAAAATATCCCAACCAGAAGACCCGCACAGGGTCTCCAAAGTGGCCCGCCCAATTGCATAGCGACTTGAAGACCTGGGGGGCAGGCTAGTCGAGAGGACCTGAAATACAAGCATTTGATGAAATTCCACGAAGAACCCTAGGGGTCCGCACGTGTAAAAAGGCCCTCAAAAGTCGATCCATGTACTTGCCTTCCGCTATCAATGAATAGAATTTAATTTTCATTCCAAATTCAAGTTATCCAGTCACTTGCTATCAGCGCCCGAGGCCCAAGCTCATTCATTGTAGAATAACCCCCTCGGGGTCGGCAACTGATTCTGAAGGCTCCAATGCCAAATATCCTTAAAGGATATCCCCCGATAACCCCCTCGGGGTTGGCATCCGATGCTGAAGGCTCCAACGCCGAAAATCCTCGGAGGATCCCCCTCAGGGTGCAGATCCGAAGGTACCTCTCTATGTGACAGAAATACTGCGTGGACCACACAGACGAACAAAGAATCGAGACAAAAGTTTCTTTCATTAAAAAGAAAAACAGTTACAAATGGGGCAATGGCCAGCCTGCATTTTGGCAATTACAACAGAACCAACTAAAACTACTGCCTACGCCCTTTTCTGCTCGTCACGCACTTCAGCACCGACTGAGGTTGCTCGTCGTACGCCCTATGAGTCGTCTCGCACTTCAGCAACGGCTCGCGCGTGGCCTATGCCCCAACTCATCGCCATCTCCAACGCCTCGAGTGCAGAAGAGGCATCATGCATGCCCCAAGTGCAGAGGTGGCATCCCGAGACGGAAAGTGATGATGATGAAGGGAGTCTACTAGGCCAGGCAGAGCGACATCCCCATATAGGGGATTGACTCGCCGTGCCCAAAAATAAGGCATCGTGCGTGCCCAGCCCCGACGACGACTCCCTCATGTGAGGAGAGTTTTCTCTGAGGAAGGGAACTCTCATCCCTGCCCCCGGCTAGGGACATCAGATCCTGAAATCAGGGATACCACTGCTGACCCCAAGAAGACGTACTCCTCTCCTCTCTGAGCCTCGGTGAAACATCCGCACAAGGGATCCTAGCTGAGGAGGCCCTGCCAAGTACTGAAGGGAAAGAATAGAGCAACATTTTTGCACCCCCCCCCCCCCCCGATACCCCGTGGGAAATACTTCAGATCTCGAAATCCGAGATGAAGAAGGGTCGCCCAACAAAATAGTGATCCTGGTGCAGTTGAGCCCAGACCCCTGCCACTTCCCTACTGCCCTCGGTCCATAGACGGATCTTGGGGTCGTTCATCACTGGCTCGGCCAAATGCCAAGACAAAGCAAGTCGAGAATGGGATTTAGAAAAAGGTGTGAATATCCCATCCACCAGAAAGGACTTTATAGAGGCCATGGAAAGCTTCCCAACGGCCCCCATTTATTGCGAGCGACGCTACAACTCTCTAGGCACATTAAATGCATCAACGAGTGACGCAAGCAAACACGTGCTACGTCACATGGCTGGTAAGGCTCAATAGAATCCTCGGCGTAGGATCCGAGTGTAACACCCCGAATTTCAGATAAGGACAAATTCGAGATTCCACAGGATCTTTACTTCACTTCGTACAATTTTACAAGGAATTTAAAACTTTTCATTCACAATACATCAGAGTTCCTTTACACTTGGTTTTTACACAGCGGAAGACTAAAAGATTACAACAATGAAATACAACTTGTATAACTTTAACATCATTTGCAACATCTTTAACTTCTAAACAGCAACATCATATCCACTTTATAACTCCATGAATAGTCCATTACCTGCATGTCAATCTGTTGTCAGTTACTTACAACTGATGAAATGTTATACACGGCTATCCTATCTATGCCGGGAATAGTATAACGATCTCATACTTTAACAGATCACAAAAAGATTGAATGAACAAGTAAAGTGTCAAAAGTGATTATTCTAAACATAAGTGTATGTCATGTCTTAATGCCTAATGCATACCATTCTACACTAGGATGACACTAATGCACATTTGTTCGGATTCTATGCATCCCATACTACATAGGTCCGAGGGCAAGCGCCTACGTTCTTCACAATACAGGGCTCGATCCCTCGCCATGAAAACTACCTGGTAGCAAAACAAAGTTCAGACTATTCCACGAATTTGAATCCCAGCCTTGGAGTCCACCGCCGGCTGTTATAACAGATTCCACATCGTGCGAATCGTCCCGTATGTGACCCTCTAGCCCAGTATATATATATATACATTGGAGACGGTAAACACAAAACTCATCTGTCCGACTACTCAAGATCTTGGAGTCCACCGCCGACCCGTCCTCATAGTCCCGGATTAAAATATAATAATTCGTCTCCCACAGGGCAACCTCAGTCTACCAACTGGGTCTATAGTCTTGGAGTCCACCGCCGACTATATAGAGCACCCCACTTACGTTTCCCTAAGTTTACTACATCTTCACTTATGTGCCTAAATTTTCTTAAGTTCAAGACATGAATAATTTCTACTCATAGAATCAGTTTTACCTCCTACCGGACTTAATCAAAAAATACGAGATGGCTCCTTAGCCATATCTCCAAATCATTTCTCAAATCTTTTCTTTCAATAATGCCGGTACTGAGGTCTTACTAACTCTAAGTCATAAGCTTTCATGTACAAGAAAACATGGGTACATATACCCTTTAATAATCATGTCTTAAACCTAAAGAATTTCATCTTTCAATTCATTCACAAAAGATCACAATCTTGTCTTAACACTTATCCACAAGTATTCATTTCTTAGTCTTGCCACTAATCATGATCTAGCTATTCATAGCAAATAATAACTCATTCATAAATTTCAAACTCATATGATATCTTATTTTATCACGATTCATGATTCCTTAATAATAATAATTCTTTTTCATGAAACCATTTCATTCAACATCGATCTCACAAAAATTTATCCTTTTCACAAACATGATTTTATCACTTGCAATTTCATTTGCAATTTAAATACATATATTAATCAAGTATTCAACACAAATGAATAATCCCATCAAAGACAATTAGTTACATATCAACATTTTACTTTTCTTCTAATGATATAAATCATGTTCTTCAATAATTTAATTTTTGAAGACAAATATCAATCTATCTCAAAGTTATTTTTATTTCTCAAAAATATACATGTAAAACTTTATACTTATTTATAGATTCTCCATCACTTAGTATGAACCCTAGATTATTCTCCAAATTTTTAATTGCATTTGTCTCATTAACACCCCAAAAAAAATCATTTGAAAACACCCCAAAAAAATTTAAATAAAAAAAAGGGTGGTGGGGTTTTGATCCCGTGAGCCAACAGAAGCAAGGCCCCAACAACAGACCGAAAGCCAATAGCCCAAGTAGGCTAGGTGTTTATTTACCAAGCCAAAAACCTATTAAGCCTTCTCGGAATTGAAAAAGTAGTTTTAAAAAATAAAAACCAAAAAACTTTGGTGTGATCAGGTTTCGAACCAGAGCCAATCAGAGAGCCAGCGCAAGGTCAGACCACTAGACTATCTACACCCAGCGACTCTCAGGAAACCCGAAAGGTTTTATTCCAATTTCGTATTATTTCATTCATTTTCGTAAAACTTACTTTTCTCTTTTAATCAAATCTTCCATTAGTCTACAATAATTTAATTAGACTGAAATTTAACAGAAACTCATGTATTAAAAAATTTATATTTGATAATACATCTAAAGTTCAAATCTATTTCTTCTCTTTTATTATGTGAATTGTAATTCATTTTAATCGAACTAGAAAATTTGTATTCTCTTACAACAATTTAAAATAAGTTATTCATACCCGTTTCACTTTGCAAAAACTCCTTTTAACTATAAGGAAAATTTCTCCAAATACTTTTAAAATTACTAGTTTCTATATTAACATGCAAACTACAATTTCTCTTGTCATTTGCAAGCAACAAGACAATTACTTTGCTCTTTAAACAAATGTTAACATTTCTATTACTTAACATATATGAAAACATGAATTTATCTTCTAATTATCACATCAAATTTTTACTACTCATTTAGTATGCAATCCCTACAATTAGAAAGTATAGGATCACCCACAAACATAATGTTAATCCATTTGTCAACATAGCATGATTCACTATTAGTCTCACCACAATCATAGCATAGTTATTCTATTTTATCAAAACTACTCGTTCACTTTTATTAGCATGTACATTCTAAAAATTAGAAAGTAGGAGAACGCCCACCTTGATTGAAAGCTTGAATGAAAGAAAGAACACCACTTCTAGCTTTAAGAACTCCTAGCTCTTCTCCTAGCAATAGTCTCCAAGCACAAGAACATTACTTCTCTTACTCTCTTTTCTTTTATTTTTCTCTCTTTCTTTCTTTCTTGCTTCTCTTTTCTTTTCTCTCTTTCTCTTATTTTTCCTTTGTTTTTGGTGTGAAAAGAATGAGGAATGGAGGGTGCTATTTATAGGATTTTGCTAGGGTCCTAATTGCATAATTACACACCTAATAACTCACTCAAATTAATTCACCAACTCTTCATATTTCATAACTCTCCTAACTCCCACCCTTTCATTTTTCAACTCTTCAAAAACTTAACTTCCAAAACCCCCCTCAACTCTTCATCTCCCCACTCTCCTAACCATAACTTCTCACTCTTAATTTAATCCCGGCCAAAAATCAATCCAGCACAAATTGTGTGCTGTTTTGATCTCCATCGTGGGCCCCTCTTCTCATACATTCATGTGGGCCCATTCATACACATTATACTATCCATTTCCAAACCGGCCCACACCAAATCTCAACAACAACCATATCCTTAACAAATCCAACAACCACAACATACAATCCTGTATGCATCTTTTCTTTCCTTTCCAAACCGGTGGGCCATACAACCAACAGCCCATATCTTCACATACATTTATCAAACCAACTCATTTCAAACCAAATCCAATACCATATACAACAAACTATGTATATATTTATTTATTTATTTATCTATAATATTCACAAATTACGGGGTATTACATACACTCCGAAATTTATTTAAAAGGAATAATTACGCTCAAATATGCCTGCCGAAAACACGTGCGTTGCACGTAAAATATCAAAAAAGTGAAATCGATTTTATCGATGGAAAATTATTAAATATAATCGAAAACAACATAAGAAAAATTATATTTACTAATTTCATGATGAAATCACTACACGTAGAAAGCACGTGCATTATACGTGCAGAAAATCGAAAATGCATTTTAATCAAAATAAGGAGAAAATAAATTTTCGTTTTATAAAATAGATTTAAATACATAAAAATAAATAATTTAAACCTATAAAAAATATTATACGTAGTGGTGGAAACACGTGCATCAAAACACGTAAAAAGCACGTAAATCCCATGGATTATATTTTAGTTGACTGAAATCAATACGGAAAATGTATAAATAGTACGAATCCAAAATATGTAGTGAAATACATTACAAAATATGCGCGCGTAACACCCAGGGGCAAAATTGTAATTTCCAATTTTGCAGGGTGTTACACCGAGGCTGACCCTTATGAGTCCTCGTAGGCCTCAACCTATGCGCTCGACATGGTATTTGAGGCTGACCCTCATGAGCCTTCATAAGGCCTCACTTCGCCCGCTATGGAGGACCCAACACCTAACTGCGATTAGCGCTCAACTCACAAGATTAACAGCGACCGCAATTGGCAGAGAATACGATGCAAGCAGGGCCGCATAATCACGAGAGCTGACTAACAATCACGGGAGGAATTACAAGGCGGACCTCTAATTTTTAGCAGATGGTCTGATGATTTCAGGCAAAGAATCAACAATTCAAAAATCAGAAGGCAAACCAATTTATTTCATCACATAAACAAGTACAAACACGGTGGCCAGTCCGCGAAAAAAGGCTAAAATACAGGTGACCTAACTTTCTACGTCGGGGACCGAGACCTCCTCCTGAACTAGAGGAACATGGATGATTGGATCGTGGTTCACCAAATCCTTCCTAACCTTGGGGCCGACCCTCTCATCGTCCGACTTTGGGGGAAGGTCGTCGAGATCGATCCCCGGGTGCTTCACCTCAAAATCTTTAAGGGCTCTCCCATATCCCTGTCTTCAGCCTCCACAATCTCGGCCAGTGCCGCATCATACTCCTTCTTCAACCTCACCGCCTCTGCCTGTCAGGTCCCCTTCTCACAGATCACTCGGCCCCTCTCCTTCGAGAAGTTCCGCTCGAGCGTCTCTTTCCTTGGCCAGGTCCACCTTCAGCTGGCCTATGCGCTCCCGAAGGTCACTGGCCGTCGAGAGGAGTTCAGCCTCGATAGACTCTGCACACCGCACACTCCACTAATGCTGATCCAGTCTCCTCTTCAGTTTGGCCCCATGAATGGTCACCTTCACAAAATCATCGGGACGCGCTTAGCCAAGCACAAGAGTAGTAATTATGAGAGGGATGAGAAAAATTTACCCGAACTGAAGCCTGCACCAAACCAGCGAAAATCTCCTACTCGGTTATGCCCTCAAAATCGTCAAGGTCACGGGGACTGGCGAGATGGGAGACCATCTCCAATGCAACAGTCCGGCTAGCCGTGTCACGCCCCGCTTCCCAAAATACGGAATACGGGCATGCAACTAAGGCCCAGTGAATGATATAAGTATATCAACTCATATCATCCATATGTTGTACAGTACCAGTAAGCTCAACAACACAATAATAATAATCATATGAATGAGAATATAATAGAATAACAAATATCTGGGTTACAGGAACTTACAAAAAGTTTAAGAATACACAATGCAATAATAGTTCATCAAGTTCTTTCAGTATTCCATCATTTGTACCTGTATAAACATTAGCTCAAAGAAAGGAGAGATACCTGTTAGAGCAAGCTATGGGCCGCAAGTAGTACAAGCAAAATACGAACAAGAGACAAGGTATAAAGGGAAAACAATAAAAACTAGGAGTTCAAATACGGAACAAATATGATAACGAGAAACAATATATATAACAAGAAAGCAACAAGGACTGAATAATAAAGGAAACAAGAACTGACAATGCAATTGTAATACAACATGATCAAGTGTAATGCAAGTAAAAACTGGAACAAGTCTCAAAATGTAACCAATCGGAAACCAGGAATCATGTAATCATGTGATCATGTAACTTGCAAACTTGTAAATAGGATTTTTGTAAACATGTAAACAGGAAACATGCATGTGGTCAGTATTAATCTTAATTTTATCAATCGTTTATCAATCATATCTAATGCACGCAATCCTGCGTCCCATACCACATGTTCGGGTGCATACAATCAAATTAACATTTAGACTCTAACGGTAAATTTTATAGGATCATGTACTCAGGTCTTGCAGTGATAATAATAAGAATCATATCATGTCATGTAATTAGGATCATATCATATCATGTAACCATAATCATATCATATCATGTAAATATATAAAAAGTCACTATTACGGGAAATAAGGGCCCCATCCGAGTACAATCTACTATATTGTCCACTACTAGATTCTTTTTCTTATTACCCAGACTTGTTATTCTTTTACAATAATTAAACATGAACATGCAATAATGATAATGGTATCAGGACATGATTAAGGAGGTATCATGGGCTATGAAAATATACAAGTTCAATTACTTAAATGCAAGAAATAAACATATTTACAATCAAGGATATGAAGTTACAATTCTGGACAACAATACGTTGTTCTACAAAAAACCACTTTCCCATTGCTACAGGAAAGAGAATCAGGTACCGTCAGGGGTTCCAGAAAATAGACTCCATGCCGATTCCAATGCATATATACACGACATATTATAATCACAGTAGCTATGTCAAACAGTCAATTATTTACGTGTCTAAAATTCTGACAGCAACATAGGGTCAAGTTCTCCAGTTTATAACTTTACTATAAAATCCTTATTAAATTACAGAAAAAAATAATCTTGTTCGTGACTGTGCCTATTTGTAGAAGGGAGTTTATCAGGTCATAATTTCAACAGTAGATTATAGTAATAACAATTCATTCAAGTCACCATATTTATCTATATCTACACATATTCATATATAATTCTAATGCATGTTCATGCAATGTATGTGGTGACAATGAAGTTTACGATTTCCCGTGTGTATCGAATCGACGGAGGCAAACAGGATGATTCAATACACTATCAAGCAAATGATTCAAACATGAAGATATCACAAAGCATGTAACAATATGATGGTTCAATAATTTCGATCTACAAGAATTATATGTATGGACAAGGACAGTAAATGGAATTCAAGACATGGTAACAATTATGGAACTACTTGTGGATTTTAAATAAAATGCTTGTACGAGAACAAAAAGAGTGTATAAGGGATGCTTGCCTTTATAACGTGACGATCACGAATGATCAACGGGGAGAAGAGAATCCTAATGGCACGGCGGCGACAACAATCCACGATAATGAACGACAACAATGCAGCAAGAAGAGAAAGTAACGACGACGCCAATAAGCACAAGGAAACAACAACAAGAGACAACGACAGCGAGGGAGTTGTTCGGTGGTTGTTTGGAGGAGTTCAGGAGTGGTGCAATGGCTGATCGGGTGAAGCAGTTGGCAGTGTGGTTGCAGGTGGTGTTAAGTTGGCGTCAAGTTGAGGAGGAGGGCGGTGGAGGCAATGGAGATGTTGTCGGTGGTCGGGTTCTTGGGATGCGGATGGTAGCACGGCGGTGAGGCTGCATGGTCTGGACTGAGGTGCGGCAGTGGTTGTGGTTGGGAGACAATGAGGGGCTATGACTACTGTGGTGGAGTGGGTCAGTCGGACGGTGCGCGCCACAGGCGAATGACAAGTAAGGGAGGGTGGAGACGGAGTGCAGTCGGAGAGAGGCAACTGCAAGGTGCTGTGGTGGTGCATGGTAGTAGAGGAGCAGCAGGGCGTTGGGAGTGAGGTGCAGCAATGGCGGGAGCTGTTGGTGGGGCGGTGAGCGGCGGTGCTTGTCGGTAGCAGTGGAGAAGGAGGAAGGTGGTGCCTGGGGTTGCAGCGAGGAGATGGTCATGGGGGAGTTGGTGTTTAGGTGGTGCTCGGGGCTGTGGTGGTGTTAACGGCAACTGGCAAGATGGAGGTGACGAAGATGAGGGCAAGAGGTCCGGGATGAAGCTCGGGATGGCGAGGAGGAAGGGTGGTGCTCGGGGTGCTGTCTTCGACGGTGGAGCTTCGTTTGGAGGCGGTCACCGGTGGTGGGTGAAGGCGAGGCATCGATTGCGGCAATGGCGCAGGGCATCGAGGTGCTATGTTGGTGGCGCTCGTCGAAGGGGCAGCGACTGCTGGCTCGGTGGTGAGATGGTGAGGCACTAGAGATGAGAGTGGCTGCGATGGAGAAAGAGAGATCCTGCGGTGTGAGGGTGCATGTGATGGCCGTCGGAAATTTGGAGAGGCTGGTTGGGGATGGGTTTCGGGAAGGAGAGGAAAAGAAGAATAGGAGCTAGGGGTTGTTTAGGTAGTTGATTAATGAAGGAGATAATTAAGGGGATTAGTGGGATGTGGGGGGTTATGGGATTAAATAATGAGATTATTGGGATTAGATCTTGGGGGGTAGTAATTAGATATTATAATAGAGGCAGTTATAAAATATGGAGGGGTGGTGTTGTCTGTTGGGTTGGGCTAGGATTGAATTATATCAAAGTATTAAGTTGGTCCATGGTTTAGGCTTTACATTCTAATAAATAATACATATAGAAGGAAAATAATTGGGCATCATAATAAAGAATAATCAAATAGTTAAATTATAGGATGAGCTAGTATAACTGAAAATAGTTGTAATAATAATAGAATAAGCTTTAATAGAAGATTCAAAACGAATTAAATACAAAGGAATTAATTTTAAAAAACATAAATAATTTATGAATGACCAAATGAAAATACACAGAAAATTGTACAAATCGGAAAATGTTAGTCACAATGAAATTATAGAATTGATTAGGAGTTGGGCTTATACATATAATCATTCGAATAAGAAAAATAAAAACTTATAGAATGGAATAAGATTTGTATTATAATATGTAGTCATTTGAAAATAGCCACAAATACAATTGATGATTAGAAAGTATTTTAATAGGAGAATAAATTTAAAACAAAATGAATTTAAGAGCGGAAAAGAATTTATAAAGAATCGAAATACAGAAGATACACAGAAAATATGTTTAGACAGAAACGAGAATTACAGGCCGAGACCTCTGTCTCCTTCACGGACCACAAGGGAACCCATACCTTCTCCTACGTGGGGGGTTTGGCCGAGGTTGTGGCATCGGATGTGGGCGATGGAGAGGGTCTTTCCCCCTTCTTCTTGATGGTCAATCCGACCATCTTAGCCTTTGGAAGCTCCGCCCCTTCCGCCTTCTTGGCCAGAATCAAGGCAATCGCTTAGTGAGGTCTCCCCCTATGAAACCTTGACGTCAGTTCTAGCCTTCATCCTTGCCTCTGCCTCCTGAGCTCTCTCGGTTATTATCTTCTTGTGCTTCGCTTTAATGAGCTCAGGATCGGCCATCTTCAATAGTCTCGGTTGGACGACATGCATTTAGAAAAATGGAAGCAGAAGGAGAGTGAATGAATATGACCAACAACTGAGGTTGTATATATAGAAGTAGGACATCGATTACCACACCAAGGCACGATCACACATGGAAATGCGAGCACGCACCAAGTGCAAGCTTCCTCCACCTCGGAGCGGAATCCGATCCTGAGCATCATGAAGAAAGTTCAAGGCATCGCCAATTCGCCCTGTCCTCGGAGAGAAAACCGAGGCTGAGCTTCAAAGGAGGAGTTCCCTCCCCTCGGCATGGCTTCCGAGCTTGGACCTTAAAAGAGGATTTCCTTCCTTCGGCATGGCTTCTGAGTCCGAATACTAAAAATGGTGTTTCACCCCTCGACATAGCTCCCAGGGCTGAACCCCCATAGGAATTTCATCCCGCCACTTCGTCCGATACCGCTAGGCTCGACGCTCGACAATATCCAAGTCGTATTCATACTGCCACACTGCTCGCTCTCGTAAAAAGTGGCTTGCAATGGAAAGGAAACTAATGAGATACCGATTAAGGGGTATTGACGCTCCAGAACAAGCACTTACCGCTACCGAGTGCTAAGAATATTGGATGTACGCTGTGCTGAACGTCTCCTTTGCAAGGGCCTTCTTGTCCCACGGAGGTGCAAGATTGTTCACCACCTCGACAGCCATCCAAGACTCCACAATGAAGTCGACAAGCTTCACCAACCAGTCGGGAGCAAAGGACTTCTGGGCCTTATCAGGGATGACCTCCTCCAAGATAGGATGGACCGGTGGCACTGGGGAGGGGACTCCATCAGTTCTTGGGCTAGGAGGGATCTCTCACTCGGCTCTGCCCGAGAAGAATCCCCTAGGTACTGGACAGCTAGGGCTCTCGTCCCCTTTATTTTCTTTGGACCCTCCTTCGGGGACCCTCCAGCACTCGGCAACATCCCCCCTCCCATCACTTATCCTCGGTCGCTTGTTGTGCCACCGGAACAACCAAAAGTGCACCAAAGTCATCATCTTTTGAGGCTGCAAAAGAAGACTGTCAAGACGAAGCCTCAAATGCCAACAGGAAAATACAAGTGGAAGAAACCTACCAGGAACATAAGGACTCAACTCGCTGACCGCCAGCGACATATCTGTCACCTGGACCAGTCGATGCTCCGGTTCTCATCGAAGAGCCTACCAAACTCCACCATCTCCCCTTTGGAAAGCTCCTCGAGCTTCAGGGGATCCTTCAGAGCCGGTTCGTACGACCAGGAGTTCGGTATGTCCCAGGGCTATGGGTTGTAAACGATAATGTACTTCTTTCTCCAATCCTTTATGGAGTCGGGATGGTTGAAAACCATGCACAGCTTGGACCGGGGGGCAATATACCACCGGTAGGAGCTCATCGGAAGTGCGCTTAATCCCAAGCTCGCTCAGAAGTACCTGAAGCTCAGAAGGATGCCCTTCCTCTGGCTGAGCATGATGAAGCTCGTCAACTACTTCCATGAGTTTGGTGCGTACTGTATCGGGCTCATTCATGCCCATCAGAGAACCTGCTTGATGAATGGGTGGAGGGGCAGACGTAGTACTAAGGCAAAAGCATCCAGAGGAAACATACAAAACTTGTCTGCCAGCTGGACGGTGGGGCAAAGGCCCGGCTTTGGGAGTATCAAAATGTAACTTTTCCTGAATAACGACAAGGTCGATCTCCAACAAGATGTTCTGCGTCTCGTTAGCTTCTGTCTTTGGCCTGTTCGACGAATACGGGGTGATGTCAAACTGAACCGGATCCTACAAATCCTTCGGATAAACTCGAGAAGACACGCAGCCTACAGGATCGTCTCGGTAGCGATCGGCGTCTGCTTCATGTCAGGGGAGAGATCCTGCCTCCTCTTCTTGGCAGGATGGTGACTGCGGGGAGGTGGGGCTCTCATGATGTTGTCCAAGGCAATGGCCCTCGCTCTACATAAAGAAGAGGTTCCTACAGTCTCACCCTCATCGCGGCTCGGGATGTTATAACTCTCTTCCCACTCTTCCTCCGCCTTCATCGGCGCCAAAGGGCTCTCCTCCTGGGTCCCCACATCCACCATCTTCTGACTTTCACTCGCAACCTCAACAACCTCAACCACAGTTCCCTCCATCGACATGTCAGGGCCACCCACCTCGGTACTCACTCTCTCAATGTTGACTTCCTCCGATACGGGGGCCTACGAGAGTTGTTGTTCGGCCCCGCTAGTCCTCGACAAAGAACTAGCAGAAGCTCCGGAAGAAGAAGATCCACTATCTCCTAATGACGAGGCTGAGCTACTGGATTGGCAGGTAAGCATGTTATGAACTCAGAAAATTTGTTGCGAAGAAAGAGAAGGTGGTCCCAAATGGAATGGGGTAGAGACTTATAGAATGAGAAGTAACTTCTTGATAGACGGACATGTGACACCCCCTCGATAACCACAAACAGGGGCGGAACGTCGCTTGGAAGATAGTGCCATGTGGCAACTAAACCCTAGCTCTCACAAGGCTTCAATTTTGCCGTGCCCTCGGCGTGGCATCCGAGGCCGACTCCCATGGGAGTTTTCCCAAGGCCTCAATTTTGCCGCACTATCGGCGTAGCATCTGAGGTTGACTCCCATAAAGAGATTTCACAAGGCTTCAATTTTGCTGCGCCCTCGGCGTGGCATCCGAGGCCGACTCCCATAAGGAGCTTTTCCAATGCCTTAATTTCATTGCACCCTCGGTGCGGCATTCGAGGCCGGCTCCCATGAGGAGTTTTCACAAGGCTTCAATTTCGTCACGCCCTCGGCATGACATTCCAGGCCGACTCCCATGGGAGGCTTTCACAAGGCTTCAATTTCTCTGTGCCCTTGGCACGGCATCCGAGGTCGACTCTTATGAGGAGTTTTCACAAGGTTTCAATTTTACCACGTCCACGACGCGACATCCAAGGCTGACTCCCATGAAGAGCTTTCACAATGCCTCAATTTTGCCACGCTCTTGGTGACATCCGAGGTCGACTCCTGTAAGGATCTTTCACAAGGTTTCACTTTTGTCGCACCCTCTGCGTGGCATCTGAGGCTGACTCCCATGAGGAGTTTTCACAAGGCTTCAATTCACCGTGCCCTCAGCGTGGCATTCGAGGCTGACTCCCATGGGGGGCTTTCACAGGGCTTCCATTTTGCCGTGCCTTCGGCGTGGCATCCAAGGCCAACTCCCATGAGGAGCTTCATAAGGCTTCAATTTTGCCGCACCCTCGGCGTGGCATCTGAGGCCGAATCCCTTGAGGAACCTAACGAGGCTTCAATCTCGACTCATCCTCGGCATGGCATCCAAGGCCGACCTTCATGAGAACCTCTCTTAAGGCCTCAATTCTATAGTGCCGTCGGCGCGGCAACCGAAGCCAACCCTCACTTCGCAGGGCCTCCCGACCACCATGCCCTCAGTAGGGCATCCGAGGCCAACCCTGTGAAGACCCTGGGCGGGGTATGCTCCATCCTGTCAATTCACACTACATCAGGGTTCTCACCGTCCAGACGCGCATAGATCGCCATCGTCTAATCGACACCCTCACTAGATCGACTACTCTGCGAAGGAGACCGACATGTCTCCTCCAAGAGTGGGAGCTTATGATGTGGGTAAAATTAGCGAACGATCTGCACCGCTTGATCCTAGCATCAATCTCAAAGTCATCCCACTTCCTCTTCTGGGTCCGTTACCTAGGTCCAGCCTAGTGTGGGCCGACTTGCACACCCTAATCAGGGGACCCAAAAACTTTCTCTAATTAGGTTCTCACTCCTATAAATACAGCCTCATCTCTACAGTAACCAGGTAATGACAATTTCTACCATTTAAGCTTTCCTTAATACTCTGGGGTCAGTCGCTGGGACTCCTCCCGGTGTCTCAGACATTTTTGCAGGTATCCGATGCCCGCCGAGCCATCCAGATCTACCACATCCACCATATCAGTCTCACAGTAGACTTAGATCGAAGGCCGAAATCTGAGTTTCCTCTTCCTTGAAAGAGCTTACATTATCTGTTGCACTCACACCTAAAAATAAGCAGCATCACATATAAACCCCTTTCCTATCTGATTGTTGCAAACAAGTTCTATATATCTATATAATAAACACAAAGAAAAGCTATAAATTGGCTCTCCTTCAATAGTAAGAAAATCAATGGTCCTGATCTAAGCTCCCAAAAGATATTTCCCCCCCATAGTTTCCTCCAAAACTCAAATTTAAATCCCCCTCCCCCCAAAACAACTCCTTTATTTATTTAATTATTTCTCTCTCTCTCTCTCTCTCTCTCTCTCTCTCTCTCTCTCTCCCCTATTCAGATCGCCCTATATTTCCCAAGCCAAAGAGCTCCAATTTCTCTCTCTCTCTCCCCTAGAGTTTTTTAGCCACTAACTCCAAATCCCTAAAATCATTTTCTTAAACCTTCGCTTCCATTCCATTGGCAAAGCCTCCATCGTCCTCTCAAGTGCGAATCTCAAAGCAAATCCAAATCCAAATCCTTTCTCTCTCTCTCTCTCTCTCCCTTAGAGTTTTTTAGCCGCTAACTCCAAATCCCTAAAATTATTTTCTTAAACCTTCGCTTCCATTCCATTGGCAAAGCCTCCATCGTCCTCTCAAGTGCGAATCTCAAAGCAAATCCAAATCCAAATCCAGTATCGAACCCCAATCAAGAGGTCATCGTCGATTCTGATCCGCTGCTGTTCCGTATCGGCAACTCCCCTCCACCAAATCGAGCGCGAATATCAAGCGACTCCGTATCGGCGACTCCGCTCCACCGAATCGAGAGCCTCTACATGCGATGCAGCAACTCTAATTTCATCTCATTAACCAAATTCTCATTCTAATTTTTAATTTTATGTGTGCAGGGGATTACTCAGTTTTTCGCTGACTCGAATTTTGTGTGTGCATGAGATATAAGTTCAGAGAGTTGTGATTGGGTTTAAAATTTTTTAATTTGGTGATTTATTTGATGAGTTTTTTATTGGTTTTGATTTAAGGTGTACGCAAGTGAGAGATGGATTATTTGGGGGCCTCAATTTGGGCTTCCAAACTATAGCAGGACAGGTAAGCTAATCAGCAACCTAAAATTACTTGGTAAATATGCAACATTAATTTCTTTACTACAAGAGAATATACTATCGTGAAGCGTTCTCTTCACTGGTTATTAGAAACCATGCATAACATAACATATAAGAACTTTTAGTGTATGTTTTATATAGGATTGGGATGACTGGTGTTTACCAGTCAGGGTGCAAACTCTCCACTCAAGAAAAACAGCTAAAGTAAATTTTTATTTATCCATTTTGATTTCTTTTTTATAAAGGTGCAATGGGGAGACAAAGTGGAGATAAAGAAATGATTAGCTTGGATTAGAGTTTTGAGAACTTCATGTATTACATTTTGGTTGAAATAATAATAAGAGGTATTTCAATTGTAAACTGAGTCTCAAAAAAACAAATATTTAGATTATTGGTATTGTAGATACCTTCACATCTGCACTTGGGTTATCATTGTATTTAGACATGCTCATAGTAATTATGGGATTAGAGTAAGCTCTATAAAATCTATATGATTATGTCCTTGCATAACTATTACAAGCATCTAAAAGTGATGTTGAAGTTAAAACAAACTATATGCAATGTTTCTAACAAACTATATGCATTCCAGGTAAGTTCAAGCTAATGATCAAGAACGTGATGGTTAAGCTTAAAGGTGATTGTAACCCCCGTTCCCGCAAATATACAATTTCTGAATATTATCTGTATTTTGAATATTTATAAATTCATTTCTATTTTAAATTCACTTTGTATCTACAATTATATTTATTTTGAATGATGATATATTTTAACTTTATTTTCTATTCCTAATTGATCGACTATCTATATTTTAGTCCAAATCAAATATATTATTAATATTTGGATTTAATAAATTTGTTTAAACTATATATATATATATTATTATATATATATATATATATATATATATATATATATATATATATATATATATATATATATATTATTATTATTATTATTATTATTATTATTATTACTATTGTTGTTGTTATTATTATTATTATTAATATTATTATTATTCTTGGTTGTTCATTTAATCTATCTTTCATTAATTTTATTTATAATTTTGAAAGCCTATAGATCTTAATCTATATTTTATTATTATTGGAGTATGAATTTTATGTATACTATTTGATTTAATTAATTAATGTGTACTACTATATTGCTATCTATTATATTTTAACTGTTGCTGCTGATTTTGGTGTGGGAGCAAATAGATGAATTTGTGGATTCTTTTGGAAACAATAAAGGCAAACATGATGACTTTCACCGGCATTTGATTGTTCCTTGTCGCTGCCGTTGACCTGCGAAAATTTTGATACACCGGGATGGATCCCGGTGACGAACCCTCCGACGGTCAAGTCAGTAATTAGGAAGATTATTTATCACGCCCCGCTTCCCAAAAGGAAATACGGAATATGAATACGTGACTAAGTGCAGCGAATGATTTTCATCATCCATAAGTTGTTAGGATCTTTACAACATTTCACAAAAACATGAATCAAAACAGAATTATATCTAGAAAACATGTTCAACCAGAAATCAGAAGTTTGTATTCATAAACTGGAAAACGGCATAAAAACTTACTAATTAAATCCAAGAAAAATCTGGGGTATTATTCCCTAGTATGTTTAGTAACAAAAAATAAAGTTTCATAATTTTCCAACATAGATAGAATAGTCAAGTAAAATCAGAAAGCAGCAAGGTGTAGCAGATTTGTAAATCTGAAATCATAAACACTGCAGTACTAAAACAACAATAGACTACAAAATATAAATCGAAATCCAGATCCGTCAAAAGGGTGATAAAATAGATACAGTAGGCTACCATTCATATTCACAAGGTTTTTATAAATAACAAATAGAATTAGGTTGAAATCAAGGTTCTTTACTGAACAATATGAAAATTCTGCAAGTATAGTAGTTGTTTGCAAGTATAGAATAGGGTATAAAAGTTATCAATTAAATTCACAAAAATTAAGGGTTAATCCCAATCAAGTCTAGTTGTAACCAGAAAAATATTGGATCAAAATATTATCTTTAATATCAGTAGAAAAATAAATTATCATACAGAATTCATATAAAACCGAATATGGAATTTTCCTACATATCTGTAGTAAAACAGTAATATCTTGCAATTCACAAATCGAAACTGAGATCTGTCAGAAATTTTGGAAAGTAGACAGAATTCTCTATAATTAATATTCACAAATAATTTTCATATACTGACCTTAATAGGGTCCAAAATACTAAACAAAAATGGGGTGCAACCAAAAACTAAAATATTCTTTATGCATAAAATCAACATAGATCATATGAAACACATCCAAATAATAACAAACGTGAATTATGGCGTACTAGATGACCAAGAAACATGGCATAGGGTATTTAGCAAGTCTACAATAAGTTATACTATGACTAACACAAGCAAGCATACGATATCATACGAACAACATGCATGTATATATCAAGAAGTGATTATCCCCAAGTTATTTCAAGTCGTGTGTGTAATGAGACAACTACGAGCAAATCAACACATAGAGACTAGATATAACAGGAGTTTTGCACAAGAATTGTCTCTAGAACACAACTACACTACAGGCGGAATTTAGTACTTGTATATGCAACAGAAAATTATACAAGTTACTTGCCTTATAGCCGACGACGAAAACAACGATGCAAAGAGTATAATGGGAACAGATTTCTGGGCACGAACTCAACGAATAACGAGCGAATCACATGAACCACGAACAAAACACGCACATAAGAGAGAGAGAGTGTGTGTGTAAGCTATGTTTTCCCAAATACATATTTCTTGTATTTTGACTAATTATAAATTCACTTTGTTTTGAAATTTGTTTCGGATATTTTATTAAAACGTTTTCTAATCAAAAACTATATTTTGTTCGAATAATGGCATAATTTAATTTCGGTTCCTAATTGATCGATTATTTGTATTTTTACTCAATTTAAATTTAAATGTCTTATTGCTTTTGGGTTATTTTGATAAATGTATATTTTGTTATATAATCTTATTATTATTATTATTATCGTTATTATTATCTTATCCATGTGATTTTACTATTGTTATTATTATTATTATTAGTATTATATATTTTTTTGTATAGCCCGAATATACTTATTTAATTGTATTTTATTATTCGATTTGATGTATGTTTATACGTATATTTTTAAAACTCATTTTAAGCTCTTATTGGATTTTAAATCCTAAAACTCTGTTTTCCCTAATGGATTCTACCCAAACTCTTTTGCTTATTGGATTATACCCTATTCAAACCCACAACCCAATAACTCTTTACTATATAAATCTACCCTAACCCTACCCCCTATTCCTGTGCAACCCTTCAGCCGCCAACCCCTTACTCCCCTGTTCATTGTCTCCCACCATCATCTCCCGCTCATCTCTTCTCCCGCCTGTGTCGAGCCGCTCCGAACCCAAGCCCTGAGCACCCCCAGCATCGACCTCCACGTCGTCGACTCCGCCTATGCTTCGCTCACCCCGAGAACCCTGCCATGGCCTCTCATCCGCCTTGCCTTCCTCTTCCTTATCGCAACCAGAAGCGGCAACTGCAATGCCCCGTCTCCACCATCCTACCGTCACAGTCACCTGCACCACGCCTCGCCTCCTGAGCACAGTCCAAGTGCTCCTGCTCGTGTAGACCCCTACAGCCGCAGCCGCACGCCACTGTGACTACCACCAAGCCGACCCCCCTGTGCTCTGCCAGCACTTCGGTGTCGCACCAGATCCCCGTTTTCTCGCAGCCCCGTGTCACCTTCAGCCGAAGTCAGCAACCCAGCGGCGCACGCCTGTGCGCCGCCCTGTCTTTCACCTGCAGCGCGACAGCCACCCATCCCTAGTCGGGCCGTCCCCCTACCGTCCACCACCGCCGCAGTCACTCTCTCTCTCTGTGTCACTGAGAAGAAGGGGGAGAAGGAAGGAGAAGAAGGGTTGTATTGAATTATGGCCGTTGATTTGATCATCAAGATCATCACCATCTGATCGAATCGTAGCCCTCCATCTGATCTTATCTTGATCTCTCGATCTGGACCCTCTGATCTGATCAAGATCGGAGCCTTCATCACTAGATCTGATCATCACCATCGCCAAGCAGATCTCAACTGTCCGATCCGATCGTGATCATCTTCATCAGATCGAATCTCAAGCATTGATCGTCTTGATCTTGATCATATCATCAAGATCCATGCTGATCATGCTCGTCGCCCGGGATCCATTCCTGTTATTCTTCGTTGGATTCATCGTCACCCCAAGGCAAGTATCTTCTTGTACATTTTGTTTTCTAGTACAAGCTTTTCCTTAAAAACATTGCAAGTAGATTGTGAATGTGACTCCTGTTGTTTATCATTGATGATCTCATGTTTTACCTTATCTATCACATGATCTAAGAGTCACAACCCTTCGTTGATACACTTGTTCACAACTAGTATAATTTTGATAGATTTCATGCAAAAAGTGTCTTATTTGGTTTCTGTCCTGTCTTGGCTTGCTATTTTGACCCCAATAAAACCAGAATCTGAAATTGAATCCTGAATATGAAATGTAGCCCCAAGTGTCCAGTTGCCAATAACATCTAGAATTGTCAAATTTTGAGTTTTACTGCTGCTGTGTTTGTAATCGCAGATTCATAAAAACTGTTGCACCACTTTGGTTTGCAATTAATTTAACTATGCTACCAGTAAGTAAATAACTTGAAATTTTGCATTCTAATACTGGACACCCTAGAGAACATTCTCTAATTTTCTTAGAATTAATTAATGAACTTTCAAACCTGTTTCATATATATAAACTCAGTTTTACGAATTTTCGCTGAACACAAATGATGTATAGTTTGTTTTTTTGACATCAATTGGTATAACTTTTATGTGTCTTAATTATATGTGTTGAAACCAGACAGGAGTCTAGTTTCTCGATCTTCTGACGGATCCACATTTGCATTCTTATAGAGACGGGAGTCACAGTTTTGGTGCAGCAAGGTCATGCTAACCAGATTTGGAATTCTCGTCGTTCTTGAGATTTTGATTTGTTTTGACCCTCGAACATGTATCCTACCTAGCCTAGAATTGTTCCATATTCTTGATCATGTTTACTTAACCTATTTTGCACACTTTTATGCTTGATTGATAATAATAATAAATAACAAGCCGGGATTTAAGGAAAAGACCATAGTAGTGGGCGATATAGGTAAGTGTACTCGAAAGGGGGCCCGTGTTTCCCAGTACTCGGTTCATGAACTTGTTGTATCTTGATGTATTTATGAATCCATTACTTGGCTCATGAACTTGTTGTATTCATGAACCCACTGTCTGGTTCTTGAATGTGTTAGTGTATTCACGAACTTGTACTTGGTTCGTGAACCTGTTACTTTATTTTCGTATTTATGAACCTTGCTTGCTTGATACTTGATACCTGAGTACACCACCCTATAAAATCCACCACTAGGCCTAAATGTAACTGATTGTATGTAGCAACCATGTAGTAAAAGTATGGATGCATGAAGTGCTACCTAGATAAAATTATACATTAGACTTAAGATTAACTTGTCACTTGTACACACTTGATACCCTACTTGATGCTCGTTACTGGGGTCTTGTTACTTGAGACTTGTTACTTGTTACTTGAAACTTGTACGTGATACTTGTTACTTGATGCTTGATAGCATTACATGTTCACTTGCCACTTGCTCTACTACTAGTACTTATTACCCAATCTTGTCACTTGAGTTGTCTTACTTGCTAGCTAGTTTCTTGAATCCCACTACTTGTTGCATCCCTATTATATTATGTTATATATTCTTAATTCCAAATCTTGTTTTATATTTCTTGCACTTGTTTTCATACCCTTGCTGGTACTATTTGCGGCCCTAACTTGTACTAAGGGCATTTGTCTCTTTTTTTCCTTATATATATATATATATATATATATATATATATATATATATATATATATAGACTTCGGAGACGAATTGCCTGCTGGAATTGATGAGCATACGTTCTAGACTTCACTTGGAGAAAAGACTTGCTTTAAATATTTTGTTTTTGAGTTATTTATTTCTTTTGCTACTTGAATCATGTAACGGGCTTATAGTCCTGAGTTTTATCTTTCGATCCAGATTTAAAAACTATTTGGAATATTATTATTTTGTTTCAATTGTTTTCTATTGATTAATAAATTATTCATGCATGCGTGGTTGTGTACATTTGTTATATTTTTATTATGATGCTGAGTCAATCCTACAGTTCATGAATGATGAAAATTATTCACTGGTGTTTGCCACGCACTCGTATTCCATGTTTTTGGGAAGTGGGACGTGACAAGGTTTTTAGTGGTATCAGAGTCAGGTTTGGTTAATGTGTTAGTTTGACTAATTCGTTAGACATACTTGACTCAGTCAGGATTAACTCAACATTAAACAGGCCATGCAATCACATGAACAATTTGATAATCAACTCGATCTGGACACTAGTCTTATCCCATTCATTTTGATACCTTTATATTCAATTCTTTGATTTCTTGTTTACTTCCATCTCTTACAGTCGTCCTAATTTGTTGATTCTATATTGGATATAAATTTATTCTTTCCGTGCCCATGTTCTTTTGGTTCCGGTGCAATCAATCTCTTATTTCTGCTTGCCTCGTTGATCCCTTCTTGTTTTAGCTCGTGTGTCATTCATTGCTTTCCGTGCCTTGCATTCATCTTTATTTGTTGATTCATATTGTGTATCATACTAGTTGTTTCTTCCCTATCTTGTTCTCCTTAAATTCTTGTGCTATCCATTCTTTTCTTCCCACCTGGTTAGTCGATCGGCATCAGTGGATCTTCAACGACATGTTAGAGACTTATTTAATTCCTACATTACTATATATTTTTATGATATATTTATTGTGTAAATTTTCTACACTGCATATTTATTTTCTCATTCACATTGCATTGTGCTTATGCATGTATTTCATTCCGTTTTTCTCCATACTTTTATAAATCATTTTCACTACTACTATTTTGTATTATTGTGTTTGATATTTATAATCTATACATCTATTTTGATATTCCATTGTGTGACCTTCAACTCCATTTCTTACTCTTTTACTATTTTCATATCACGAATTTCAAAACAGAACATCATACTTAAATTAAATGTCCCATATCTCTGTGCATTTGGAAGGTTACATCTTCCATTTCATCATTTCGGTGCAACCTAATGTCGAGATGGCAAATATGCAACTCGATGTCAATGGAGGCAAATTGCAACTAGATGTCGGGGAGGCAAAATGTGCAACCGAATATCCAGACGGCAACCTGCAACATGATGTTGTGAAGGCAAACATGCAACTTGATATTAAGGATGCAAGATTTTCTACCTATTTGCTAATTGATATTTCAAGATTTTGTACTTATATAATGAAACTAATGGTAAAGAAATATTTTCTTTATGACATTTTGTTTATACAATTACACCTTATGTTTCCATACAAATTGAACTAGTATAGTTGATTTTACTCTATTTTGTGTTTATAATTTTTATTTTCATTTATGTTAAGATTCAGTACATCAACTATGGTTTAAGTTTTCGTTCTTTTGTGAATTACTATTTATTGCCACCATTTTCCAATTCTTTAACATTTTAGATTTCTCACTTATGTTTCCACATCCTGATTAATGATTTGACGCTTACTTTTGTAATATTTAATGAATTCCTTTTAAGTCTTCTTGCATATATATATTTTGGTCTATTTTGCTCGTTACCATTTAATGTGTTTTTCTAGTACTGATTATAATGTTAACATTCACTAATTGTTATATGTCTTTTACATTCATTGTTATTAATATTATCTTTACTTAGCTAAATTTGTTCGTATTTATATGTATCTTGATTGGTTATTTTCCCAAAACTATTTTTTTTATATCACCTTTAAAGTTTGTGTTCCTTTGTTGTTTGTATGTATTATCATTATTATCGGTATTGTTAACGTTTTAATTTTATTATTGTTACTATTACCAGTATGATTATGATGATTTTTATTACTGTTATTATTACTATTGCTATTATTATTTTTAATATTATTGTTATTATTATTTTATTATTGTTATTACTATTCTATTATTATTGATATTATTATTTTTATTATTAATATTTGTTGTTATTATAATTTTTGTTAAAGCCGATTAATTTTGATCTATAGCATATCTTTCAATTATTTAAATTGAATCCAAACTTTATATTCTTTTTGCATTATTTATTTATATCTATCTTGAGCCCATACTCTCCTTGATCCTGGTGTCTTGTCTTCCTGCTCAGTTCGTCGATTGGTGTCATGTGGCATACAGCAACATGTATGTTGCTTGGGACATCACCATCGGAGTAGCGCAGTGGAAGTGTGGTGGGCCCATAATCCACAGGTCCCAGGATCCCCTTGTTGCTTCTAGTTCCTTATATTGTTTGCTTTCCTCTATTTCTCGCATTCATCCTCATCCGTTGACTTATTACTTGGTACAACTCTTTCTTGTCCATCCTTTTTTCGATTCTAGCTCTATCTATTTCATCATCTCCTTGCTTTGTTATCTTGCGCTGTGGTTTCCTTATGATACCGTTTATTCTCTTTCATGCATTCCATTTGACATCGTTGTTATCCACTTCCTTCTTTTCTGGTGTTGCCACTGCTTTGTCTGTTCCCTTGAACTCTCCGTTTAATTATTTTCCAAGTTTGTTTTTGCCTTGTTCTATGTACCGCCTAAGCAAATTTCGAGGACAAAATTTTTGTTGTAAGGTGGGTAGGATTTGTAAGCCCTGTTTTTCCAAATACATATTTCTTGATTATTTCCTGTATTTTGACTAATTATAAATTCACTTTGTTTTGAAATTTGTTTCGGATATTTTATTAAAGCGTTTTCTACTCGGAAATTATATTTTGTTCGAATAATGGCATAATTTAATTTCGGTTCCTAACTGATCGGTTATTTGTATTTTTACTCAATTTAAATTTAAATGTATTATTGCTTTTGGGTTATTTTGATAAACGTATATTTTGTTATATAATCTTATTATTATTATTATTATTATTATCGTTATTATTATCTTATCCTTGTGATTTTACTATTGTTATTATTAGTATTATATATTTTTTTGTAAAGCCCGAATATAATTATATAATTGTATTTTATTATTCGATTTGATGTATGTTTACACATAAATTTTTAAAACTCATTTTAAGCTCTTATTGGATTTCAAATCCTAAATCTCTATTTTCCTTAATGGATTCTACCCAAACCCTTTTGCTTAATGGATCATACCCTATTCAAACCCACAACCCAATAACCCTACACTATATAAACCTACCCTAACCGTAGAACCCTAACCCTACCCCTATTCCTGTGCAACCCTTTAGCCGCCAACCCCTTACCCCCCTGTTCATCGTCTCCCACCTCCAACTCCCGCTCATCTCTTCTCCCGCTTGCATCGAGCCGCTCCGAACCCAAGCCCTGAGCACCCCCAGCATCGACTTCCACATTGTTGACTCCGCCTATGCTTCACTCACTCCGAGATGCCCGCCATGGGCTCTCATCGTCCGCCCTACCTTCCTCTTCCTTGTCGCGACCAGCAGCGGCAACTACAATGCCCCGTCTCCACCATCCCGTCGTCGCAGCCACCTGCGTCGTGCCTCGCCTTCCGAGCGCAGTCCAAGTGCTCCTGCTCCTGCAGACCCCTACAGCCTGCAGCCTTGCGCCACCGTGACTGCCACCAAGCCGACCCCCCTGTGCTCCGCCAGCACTTCGACGCCGTACCAGATCCCCGCCTGCTCGCAGCCCCCTGTCGCCTTCAGCCGAAGTTAGCAACCCAGTGATGCACGCCTGTGCGCTGCCCTGTCTTTCGCTTGCAGCGCGACAGCCACCCATCCCCAGTCGTGCCGTCCCCCTGACGTCCACCGCCACCGCAGTCACTCTCTCTCTCTTTATCACTAAGAAGAAAGGGGAGAAGGAAGGAGAAAAAGGGTTGTATTGAATTCTGGCTGTTGATTTGATCATCAAGATCATCACCATGCGATCGCATCTAAGCCCTCCATCTGATTTGATCTTGATCTCTCGGTCTGGACCCTCTGATCTGATCAAGATTGGAGCCATCATCACCAGATCTGATCATCACCATCGCCAAGCAGATCTTAGTCGTCCAATCCGATCGTGGTCATCTTCATCAGATCGAATCTCAAGCGTTGATCGTCTTGATCTTGATCATCTCATCATGATCCGTGCCGATCGTGCTCTTCGCCAAGGTGTTAGGGTTATATACTGAAAGCATCACTTTTGTATCAACTTTATTTCCTTATTTTTTTTGAGTGAGAATCATATGGGCATATGTTTGCATATTGTGTTTATTATAATATTAAGTATCTGATATTCTATAAGGTTGATAATATGGTGTGAGGTGACACACAGAAGATCATATTATCAGTTCCCTATAGAATATATAAATAGTTCACAACCTAGACGGACTTGGATAATCCATTGGAAAGGTTGTAGTGTAATCTGGTATTAGTCTATCTTGACTATAGGTTTACACTAGTACACTTTGTGTGTATTGAACAGGACCACTTGAGGTTGTTCTCTTTGTACTGACTATAAAAGAGAACAAATACCTCTGTTATTATGGATGCTTATGCTCTTAATCCAGATATAATAACAGACATGTATATGCAGTGTGAATTACTTTGACTCATAAAAGAGTGAGATTCATTATGGATCAACAACCTCTATGAATTGGGTAATAGCATTGTATGTATGATGGGCTGTTGATTGTAAAAGGAATCCATGTCCCGATACGTCGGGTTGATGATGTCCCCTTAAGGAGCTCATAAGGATTGTCATGTAAACCCTGCAGGTGGATTACATCCGACATGACAAATAAAGTTGAGTGGTACTACTTAAGGATAAAAGATGTTGATCAATATAGTTGTCAGTAACTTAATTTGATCGACGGACATTCGATATCTTAACATGGGGAGCTCAACGAGCATATAATAAAAGGAGCCCATAAATATAATTTGGGATTAGGAAGGTAGTGCAACAATAGCTCCTTAATGGACCGAGCTATTGTTAATGGGCCTGGGTTGTGTGTTCGGGCTGAACACGGGATACCCAGATTCGTTAGGAGACCTAACCCTAATTTCTCCTCATGGTCCCTGCCGTAGCCTCATATATACCCTCTATTTCTCTGGCCGTCATTGATCATCTGAAATATAAGATTTTTTCTCTAAATTCGTGATTCACGTAAGGAGAGAAAGAGAGGTCAGCTAAGGAGAAGAAAGGTTGGGAGATCGTCACCCACACGACGTCCAACCCGAGGAAGGAATACGTGCAGAAGATCTTGGGGTTGCTGTCGTCTTCTTCTCATCGCAGGTATAATTCGTGAACCCTAGATTCCGCTATATAGGGTTAGATCACGTATTTAATCTGTTAATCTTTTATGATCGATACGCACACCAATCCGTAGTCCTGGGAATCATCTCAGTTCCATCAATTGGTATCAGAGCCAGTATTGGATCTGCGTATTGATTGTTACATCCATGTTGTCCAATAAAACTTGCGTTGTATGATAGTCGGTAGATGTAGATCTGTTCTAACTCTGTTTTGCAGGCATCTTAGATCCAACTATTATGGTCCTATGCATGTTTTGTTTGTGTTGTTGTTGTTCTGTGGATGTAATTATTGTGTTGTTGTTGTTTTGTGGATGTAATTAATGTCACGAGGGTTGATCGTGCTTATAATTTTAATTTTTCAATCTAGATTATGTGTGAACTCCTTCGGGAGGCATAGGATTGATGTAATTTTAATTTTATTTTATTTTTATTTTTTTTCGATCGATCGTGATGGCGGTGGTGGCTGTTTCAGACGCTGGAGGAGATGCTGTTTTTAGGCAGTCCGGAGATCGACAGATGGTTTTCGATGAAGAAATCGGGCAGCCAAACCTTCAAAAAAAAAATTTAAAAAAAAAAAAATAATTGGGGCGCTGCCCCGAACCCCGCGACCTGACCGCAGGGTCAGATTTGGGATTCGCACAGTCGGGGAAGAATCAGGAAAAATGGCCATAATAGTTGGATATTTATTTTCAAATTTATTGCCATTATTGCTTATTCTGATTATGCATGTTTATTATTTTGTGATTTTTTTTGAAAAACTAGGATCACATTAATAATGGACAACATGGACATAAATTAACTAGTAGAAAAACCCTCATTGTTAAATAACTAAGTGGGAGAGGGAATTCATTTAACATGAATCCCACGGTCTCCATTGCTGGTTTGTAGGTGATATAATTATACTTGCGTGTTGGCTTTAGTGCTTTCCTCCATATCGGATGAGTATAATTATGGATCACCAGTACAGACTTCCATAGGGATAATTGTAGAAAGTTACCTAGTATGTGTTCACTTCTCCATCTGAAGGAACTCAATACAAGATAATGGACTTAGTATTAAGCAATGGTATACACTTAGATACAAATAATGGTATCCTCCCCATCGGAGTCACTGCTATTATTTGTAGGACCAGAGCAAGACCAACAGATTAATTTTATTTGTCAAAAAGTTGTGTTGACATGATAGTAAAATTAATAGGAAAAACCTACTTGAACAAATATTGAATTTGTATACGTCCACACTATTGTGGCATGCTAAATTCATGGTGTATAAGGTGTTGGTGAATTTTTTTTATTATTGTTTTGAGGGAATCAATATTTAATTAATTCAAAAAGTTTTTCCCTACATAATTTTTTTTATGTGATTCTCAGGATTTCAAAAATGGGTTCTTTCAGTCCACTTATGGTGATTCTTAAAGAAAGCAAACTTACTGGCCCTAATTATATTGACTGGAAACGTAACTTGGATATTGTCTTAACTGCTGAAGAGTACAAATTTGTACTCAATGAAGTATGCCCACCTAAGCCTGATGCTAACTCTGATGAAGAGGTCAAAGAGGCTTATAAGAAGTGGAATAAGGCAGATGAGATGGCGCGGTGTTACATTTTGGCATCTATGTCAAATGTACTGCAGCATCAGCATCAGGCCATGCCCACAGCTTATGATATGATGTACAACCTTAAGGAACTCTTCGGACATCAGAGTAGAGCAGCTAGGCAATTTGCTATGAAGAGTTTGATGAATGCATCTATGGCTGAGGGGACACCAGTAAGGGATCATGTTCTCAAGATGATGGGTCATCTAAATGAGATGGAGATCCTTGGTGCTGAAATCGATGGGGAAACCCAGGTCGATATCATTCTCGGGACTCTGCCTAAAAGTTTTGACTCATTTTGCCTTAATTACAACATGAACAAAAGGCTGTATACTTTGGCAGAACTTGCAAAAGAACTACAGGATGCTGAAGCTCTCTTCAAGCAGAATGCCCATGTTTATGTGACTGAAAAGGACTCTACTTCTAAGCCGAAAGGTGGTAAGAAGAAGAAAGTTCAGAAACAAGTAAACTCAGCAAAGAAGGGCATGGGACCTTAAGGCGCTGTGAAAAAGCCAAAAGGCAAGTGTTTCAAGTGCAAAGGGTCAGGACATTGGAAGACTGACTGTCCACTTCTCAAACAAAAGAACAAAGAAGGTATATCTCATTCACTAGTTGTTGAAACATGTTTAGCGGTGTTATCTACCGGCACTTGGTGTGTAGATACAGGAGCCACTAATCATGTCTGCAATACATTACAGGGGTTCCAGGAAACCAGACAGCTCAGTGATGGAGAGATATGCTTGTTTATGGGTGACGCTACAAGAGTAGCGGCCGTTGCAATAGGAGATGTTATTTTATCTTTTGGTAGAAATAAGTCTTTGACATTGAGAGATTGTCTTTATGCACCTTCACTTAGAAGGAATTTAATTTCTGTTTCCATGCTAGTTAAGGATGGATATTCAGTTTATTTTAATGACAATATTGTTATTAGAAAAAATAAGCATTTTATCTGTTCTGGTGCATTGGTTGATAATCTATTTGTCATTAATCCTATTTCGCCCACGATGCAACTTATGGAAATGAATAATATGTCTTCTAACATAAATAAGAGAAAAGAACCTTCTTGTATGAACCAAACATATCTTTGGCACTTACGATTGGGGCATGTTAACCTAAGAAGGATTCAAAGACTGGTTAAAGATGGACCTTTGAGTTCATTGGAAGATGGACCAGTCTGTGAATCCTGCTTGGTAGGTAAAATGACCAAAAGGCCTTTCAAGGCAAAGGGGTATAGGGCCAAAGATGTGTTGGAATTGGTTCATTCTGATTTGTGTGGGCCCATGACTGTCCAGGCTAGAGGTGGCTTTGAATATTTTGTCACATTTACTGACGATTATTCAAGGTATGGATATATTTATTTGATGCGCCGTAAGTCTGAGTGCTTTGAGAAATTCAAAGAGTACAAGGCAGAAACGGAGAAACGTCATGGAAAATGTATCAAGTCATTACGTTCAGATCGTGGTGGCGAGTATCTCTTTGGGGAGTTTAGGGACTATTTGTCAGAGGCTGGGATTACATCCCAATTATCAGCACCTGGAACACCCCAATAGAATGGTGTAGCAGAAAGAAGGAATAGGACTCTTATGGAGATGGTTAGATCAATGATGAGTTATTTAGATTTACCAGATTCGTTTTGGGGATATGTCTTAGAAACTGCAGCTTATATTTTGAACTTGGTTCCTTCTAAGTCAGTACCAATCACTCCCACAGAACTGTGGACTGGGCGTAAGCCTAGTCTGAAACATGTTCGGATTTGGGGTAGTCCAGCACACGTGCTGAATGGGAAAGCCGATAAGTTGGAATCTCGTACAGAAGTACGCTTGTTTATAGGCTATCCGAGAGGAACGAAAGGTGGTTTATTTTATAGTCCTAAGGATCAGAAGGTCATTGTTAGCACTAATGCTCGATTCTTAGAGGAAGACTATGTGATGAACCATAAACCCATAAGTAGAGCTGTTCTAGAAGAACTGGGAGGTGAGACGCCAAATACTTCAGTACCAACAGTACAACAGGATGTACCACCAGTAACTGCACAACGTGTCACAAATGTTGCACCACAACCGATAGTGCCTCGTCGTAGTGGGAGGGTTGTGATACAACCTGATAGATATATGTTCTTGGGAGAGTCATCAGACTTTGTCCCTGAGGAACAAGATTATGATCCCTGTACCTACAAGGAAGCACTCCAAGATAAAGATGCAGAGTCTTGGCAAAAAGCAATGATATCTGAAATAGAATCTATGGATTCTAATCAAGTCTGGGAGCTTGTAGAACCACCTATTGGTGTAAAAGCCATTGGATGCAAGTGGGTCTATAAGAGAAAAAGAGGATCAGACGGTAAGGTTGAAACCTTTAAAGCTCGGCTTGTTGCAAAAGGTTTTACTCAAAGAGAGGGTATCGATTATGAGGAAACCTTTTCGCCAGTAGCCATGGTTAAGTCTATTCGGATTCTTTTATCTATTGCAGCTCATCTTGATTATGAGATTTGGCAAATGGATGTCAAGACAGCTTTCCTTAATGGAAGTCTTGAGGAAGACATCTATATGAAGCAACCAGACGGGTTCATTGAAAAGGGCCAAGAGCATCTTATTTGTAAGCTCAAGAAGTCCATTTATAGACTTAAGCAAGCTTCCAGATCTTGGAACATATGTTTTGATCAGATGATAAAATCCTATGGATTTGATCAATGTCAAGATGAATCGTGTGTATACAAAAAGTGTGACGGAAACGTAGTGCTATTCCTAGTACTTTACGTGGATGACATCTTGCTCATTGGAAACAATGTGAAGGTATTATCTAACGTAAGGGTATGGTTATCCAAACAGTTTGATATGAAGGACTTGGGAGAAGTAGGTCACATCCTTGGGATCAAAGTTCTACGAGATCGCAAGAAAAGGATGTTGGGCTTGTCTCAAGCTTCCTATATCGATACTATACTAACTCGTTTTAGCATGCAAAATTCTAAGAAAGGTTTCTTACCTTTTAGGCATGGAATTGCCCTATCAAAGGAGCAGTGTCCGAGGACACCTAAAGAGATAGAGAACATGAAAGCAGTTCCTTATGCTTCAGCAGTAGGAAGCTTAATGTATGCAATGCTATGTACAAGACCAGATATCTGCTTTGCCATTGGCATGGTTAGCAGATATCAGTCTAACCCGGGACAAGATCACTGGACTGCCGTAAAGCATATTTTGAAGTACCTGAAAAGGACTAAAGATTACATGCTAGTTTACCAGGCAGATAGTTTAGTTGCCTTGGGGTATACAGACTCAGATTTTCAGTCAGATAGGGATTCCAGGAAATCAACCTCAGGTTATGTATTTACTTTGGGAGGTGGAGCCACTATATGGAGGAGTATCAAGCAAAAATGTATTGCTGATTCTACCATGGAAGCCGAGTATGTGGCAGCCTCTGAGGCAGCCAAAGAAGCGCTTTGGCTCAAAAACTTCCTATTGGACTTGGATGTGGTACCTAATTTGCCTAAGGCTATTACACTTTATTGTGATAATAGTGGTGCAGTTGCAAATTCGAAGGAACCACGAGCCCATAAGGCAAGTAAACACATTGAGCGTAAGTACCACCTGATACGAGATTTCGTAAAGAAAGGAAAAGTTGCTGTGATCAAGATAGCTTCAGCAGACAACCTAGCTGATCCCTTCACTAAGAGCTTACCAGCTAAGGCTTTTGATAGTCATGTTGAGGGAATGGGAGTCAGATGCATAGCAGCATGGCTTTAAGTATAAGTGGGAGATTTGTAACAGTATACTGAAAAGCAATGCTTTGAGTATAAGTGGGAGATTGTTAGGGTTATATACTGAAAGCATCACATTTGTATTAACTTTATTTCCTTATTTTTTTTTGAGTGAGAATCATATGGGCATATGTTTGCATATTGTGTTTATTATAATATTAATGCAAGTATCTGATATTCTATAAGGTTGATAATATGGTGTGAGGTGACACACAGAAGATCATATTATCAGTTCCCTATGGAATATATAAATAGTTCACAACCTAGACGGACTTGGATAATCCATTGGAAAGGTTGTAGTGTAATCTGGTATTAGTCTATCTTGACTATAGGTTTACACTAGTACACTTTGTGTGTATTGAACAGGACCACTTGAGGTTGTTCTCTTTGTACTGACTATAAAAAAGAACAAATACCTCTGTTATTATGGATGCTTATGCTCTTAATCCAGATATAATAACAGACATGTATATGCAGTGTGAATTACTTTGACTCATAAAAGAGTGAGATTCATTATGGATCAACAACCTCTATGAATTGGGTAATAGCATTGTATGTATGATGGGCTGTTGATTGTAAAAGGAATCCATGTCCCGATACGTCGGGTTGATGATGTCCCCTTAAGGAGCTCATAAGGATTGTCATGTAAACCCTGCAGGTGGATTACATCCGACATGACAAATAAAGTTGAGTGGTACTACTTAAGGATAAAAGATGTTGATCAATATAGTTGTCAGTAACTTAATTTGATCGACGGACATTCGATATCTTAACATGGGGAGCTCAACGAGCATATAATAAAAGGAGCCCATAAATATAATTTGGGATTAGGAAGGTAGTGCAACAATAGCTCCTTGTGGACCGAGCTATTGTTAATGGACATGGGTTGTGTGTTCGGGCTGAACACGGAATACCCAGATTCGTTAGGAGACCTAATCCTAATTTCTCCTCATGGTCCCTGCCGTAGCCTCATATATATCCTCTATTTCTCTGGCCGTCATTGATCATCTGAAATATAAGATTTTTTCTCTAAATTTGTGATTCACGTAAGGAGAGAAAGAGAGGTCAGCCAAGGAGAAAAAAGATTAGGAGATCGTCGCCCACACGATGTCCAACCCGAGGAAGGAATACGTACAGAAGATCTTGGGGTCGCTGTCGTCTTCTTCTCATCGCAGGTATAATTCGTGAACCCTAGATTCCGCTATATAGGGTTAGATCACGTATTTAATCTGTTAATCTTTTATGATCGATACGCACACCAATCCGTAGTCCTGGGAATCATCTCAGTTCCATCACAAGGATCCATTCCCGTTATTCTTCGTCGGATTCATCGTCACCCCAAGGCAAGTATCTTCTTGTACATTTCATTTTCTAGTACAAGCTTTTCCTTGAAAATACTGCAAGTAGATTGTGAGTGTGACTCCTCTTGTTTATCATTGATGATCTCATGTTTCTCCTTATCTATCACATGATCTAAGAGTCAAAACCCTTCATTGATACACTTGTTCACAACTAGTATAATTTTGATACATTTCATGCAAAAAGTATCTTATTTGGTTTCTGTCCTGTCTTAGCTTGCTGTTTCGACCCCGATAAAACCAGAATCTGAACTTGAATTCTAAATATGAAATGTAGCCCCAAGTGTCAAGTTGCCAATAACATCCAGAATTTTTGAATTCGAAGTTACGATTTAGGAGATATCACAGTTTTACTGCTGTTGTGTCTGTAATCGCAGTTTCAGAAAAACTGCTGCACCACTTTGTTTCGCAATTATTTTAACTATACTACTAGTAAGTAAATGACTTGAAATTTTGTATTTTGATAGTGGACACCCTAGAGAACATTCTCTAATTTTCTTAGAATTAATTAATGAAGTTTCAAACCTGTTTCATATGTATAAACTCAGTTTTACGAGTTCTGGCTAAACACAAATGCTGTATAGTTTGCTGTTTTGACATCAATTGCTACAACTTTTATGTGTCTTAATTATATGCGTTGGAACCGGGCATGAGTTTAGTTTCTAGACCTTCTGACAGATCCATATTTACATTCTTGTAGCGACGGGATTCCCAATTTTGGTGCAGCAACGTCATACTGTCCAGATTTGGAATTCTCGTCGTTCTTGAGATTTTGATTTGTTTTGACCCTAAAAAATGTATCCTACCTAGCCTAGACTTGTTCCATGTTCTTGATCATGTTTACTTGACCTGTTTCGCACACATTCATGCTTGATTGATAATAATAATAAATAACAAGCCGGGGGTTAAGGGAAAGACCATAGTAGTGGGCGATATAGGTAAGTGTACTCGGAAGGGGGCCGTGTTTCCCAGTACTCGGTTTATGAACTTGTTGTATCTTGATGTATTCATGAAGCCATTACTTGGCTCATGAACTTGTTGTATTCATGAATCCACTGTGTGGTTCTTGAACGTGTTAGTGTATTCACGAACTTGTACTTGGTTCGTGAACTTATTACTTTATTTTCGTATTCATGAACCTTGCTTGCTTGATACTTGATACTTGAGTACACCGCCCTATAAAATCCACCACTAGGTCTAAACATAACTGATTGTATGTAGCAACCACGTAGTAAAAGTATGGATGCATGAAGTGCTACCTAGATAGAATTAAACATTAGACTTAAGATTAACTTGTCACTAGTACACACTTGATACCCTACTTGATGCCGGTTACTTGAGACTTGTTACTTGCGACTAGTTACTTGAGACTTGTTACTTGACACTTGTACGTGATACTTGTTACTTGATGCTTGATACCATTACAAGTTCACTTGCCACTTGCTCTACTACTATTACTTGTTACCCAATCTTGTCACTTGAGTTGTCTTTCTTGCTAGCTAGTTTCTTGAATCCCACTACTTGTTGCATCCCTATTATATTATGTTATACATTCTTGATTCCAAATCTTGTTCCATATTTCTTGCACTTATTTTCATACCCTTGCTTGTACTATTTGCGGCCCTAACTTGCACTAAGGGCGTTTGTCTCGTTTTTTTGCACTAAGGGCGTTTGTCTCGTTTTTTTTCTTTTTCCCTTATATATATATATATATATATATATATATATATATATATATATATATATACAGACTTCGGAGATGAATTGCCTGCTGGAATTGGTGAGCATACGTTCTAGGCTTCACTTGGAGAAAAGACTTGCTGTAAATATTTTGTTTTTGAGTTATTTATTTCTTTTGCTACTTGAATCTTGTAACGGGCTTATAGTCCCGAGTTTTATCTTTCGATCTAGGTTTGAAAACTATTTGGAATATTATTTTTTTGTCTCAATTATTTTCTGTTGATTAATAAATTATTCATGCATGCATGGTTGTGTACATTTGTTATATTCTTGTTATGATGCTGAGTCAATCCTATAGCTCATGAATAATGAAAATCATTTGCTGGGCTTTGTCACGTGCTCGTATTCCATATTTTTGGGAAGCGGGGCTTGATAGAGAGAGAGAATCGGGGTGCACTACGTCGAGGGAAGGCGACGGTGCATGGGCGGGCGGTGCCGCTGCTGGCGTCGGAGGAGAGCAGCGCCGTGGGTGCACGTCGCCGCTGGCATCGCTGCAGGAGGAGGCAGGGTGGTCGGGTGCTGCGGTCTGGCTGCTGGGGCGTCGCGATAGGGAGGCAGGGGAGCACCAGGGGCGAGCAGGAAGGGAGTCGACCAGGGGGGTCGCGGCACTCCAGGCGGGGCACCGGGGCTGAGGGCGAGGAGCGGGAGAGAGAGATGAGCGGGAGTAGGGGTTTTAAGGGCGGTGGCTAGGGTTAGGCTTGCACAGGAAGTAAACATGGGTGTGTATATATATATACAGGGATTAGGGTTTGGGTGTAAAACGGGTATAGGATAGTGGTTTAATGGTTGGAGAAGATAATGGGTATTAAGACCCATAAGCAAATATAATAGGATCCAATAGGTTTTTAAAATAGGGTGAACCAAAAATAATGAGATGGGCACAAAGCGGATAATTAAAATAGGGCATGAACAAAATAAAATAAAGAGGATCAAAAAGTATACCTCGATCAAACAGAGACGAAACAATAGACTAACAAATGAATCAAGAAAATCAAGTAAAAGACGACAAAACAAATAGATGAATGTATTGAAAAAGAAGATCCAATACACGGGCCAAAAAGAGATACAAGCTGGAAAAAAAAACCCCAAAAGAAAAAAATGCAACAAAAATACAGAAAATGGAAAACAGGGGTTACATTATTAAAGGGCATTTATGTGGAAAAATATTGATTACCTTTTTATGGTGGGAGAGAGAGGTATTTATAGTCGCCTTAAGAGACAGTTTAGAGATAATTATTTAGATAAGATATATAGAGTTTAGACTCGTTTCATGATAAGAGAGGCAGTTTAAACCGCCTCTTAGAGATAATCATGAATTTGGGCTAGTTTGAAATGGGTTGCCACCCACGTCCAATAGGATAGATCCATTTTTGGGTTACTAGGTTTTGTAGAGAGACCCAGTTCCTATTTCAGACCCGTTTGTAGGTACAATTACCGTTTTACCTGTGAGAGCTTTAAGATTCGTGCTCGGTTTGAACGGTCTTAATTTAATCATATTTTTAGCCATATCACGAGCCCCCCGCTCCTGAAGGCTGAGTTTAACAGCCTTTGGGGAGTAGTTTTCTTGTTTTAATGGTGTACAAGATTATATCGACGTTCTTAGGAGCTTTAGAATCGCTCATGGGACTTAACATCGTTTAATTGAGACTTCCTTGTATTCAGATGTGTTTGTGGGATCTCTTGGATTTTTATTGATTTTTTTTGTAATTTTTTAATTATTTTTCGAATTATTTATTCAGTTTTGCGAAGCAACAATCAATTTCAAAAGTATTAATCAATCATTCTACTTAATAATTATTTTTGCAGGAACCTAAAAATATTTTCCCGAATTTATAATTATTTTTTAGAATTTTTAATTAATTTTAAACAAATTTTAATTATTTTTCACAAATTTTAAATAATTAATTCGATTTAATAATAAAAATAAAAGAATTAATCAATTAATTACCGATGTGGCGCAATATGGAGCATCGATCATGTCATCAGCATGATTTTTTGGACAGTCAAACAGTTGATTTGGAGTTCGCTGATGTGGCTTAATCTAGATGGTTCGATCGTGAGCGCGCATCAGGAGGGGGACGTTTTCCCCATTTTCACGCTCGATCGTTCGAACTTTTGGACTTTGGATTAGAGCTACGTGGCTTGATCAGAGCCATTGATCAAGATCAAGCGTGAATCATGAGGCGATGATTTTCCCCATTTTCACGCTTGGTTGTTTGGACGTTCGAACTTTGGATCCATGCTACATGGCGTGATCAGCCGTTGATCAAGATCAAGCTCGAATCTTGAGGCGATGATTTTACCCATTTTTACGCTCGATCATTTAGACGCTCGGATTTTGGATCCGAGCTACGTGGCATGATCAGAGTCGTTGATTAAGATCAAGCACGAATCTTGAGGCGATGATTTTCCCCACTTTCACGTTCGATCGTTCGGATGCTCGGATTTTGGATTCGAGCTACGTGGCGTGATCAGAGCCATTGATCAAGATCAAGCACGAATCTTGAGGCAATGATTTTCCCCATTTTCACGCTCGGTCGTTCGGACGCTCGGATTTTGGATTTGAGCTACGTGGCGTGATCAGAGCCGTTGATCAAGATCAAGCGCGAATCATGAGGTGATGATTTTCTCCATTTTCTCGCTTGGTTGTTCGGATGTTCGGACTTTGGATCTGAGCTACGTGGCATGGTCAGAGTCGTTGATCAAGATCAGACGCAAATCTTGAGGCGATGATTTTCCCCATTTTCACGCTCGGTTGTTCGGACGCTCGGATTTTGGATCCGGGCTACGTGGCATGCTTAGAACCGTTGATCAAGATCAAGAGTGAATCACGAGGCTGTTTGACTAGTCAATGAGTTTTCGGCTTCGCATCATGTTCCTGCCTTTACGAATTTTGTCGTTTAGCATTCTGATGGGCTTTTTAGTGGTTTCGTGGGCCCAAAGCTCCCGAGCGGCACCCCCTCTTTCACTATAAGTCTCCACCCCTCCCCTCATTTTCACCTTCTCTCTTTTTACTCTTAGTAAAAAAATTTTACTGCTGGGTGGCTCAAGTGGCGTTTGCAGCCAATCTTAGTGCTTTCCAGCGATCTTTTCCGATCGTAGCTGTCACATCAAGGTATATATATATATATATATATATATATATATATATATATATATATATGTATGTATATATATATTATTTTATATATTTTACGAGATTTCTAGGGTGTCGTCTGGGAGTGAGACCTCCACCTCGGACCATGGGAATGATCGGCTGTTGGTACTGCCGCAAACCGGGGACAAGGGGAAGTAGGTTGCTGGGTCAGTGGTCATCGAGACGATAGTGGAGGAGGTGAGGAGAGCGGGGGAGTCGGGAAGGCTACCATCTACTTTGACTAACCTCGGGAGAATTAGAGGGTATTCCGATGATCTTCTTGTCAAAGTTGTCTACGGGAGCCCGGCTTCGTACGAGGAGAACAAGCCAAGGGAATGCTCCGTGGTTGACAACATCACTTTGGTTCTTACGGAGAGGGACTTGCTGCGCATTCAAAGAAGCTTTATGATACCGGCGGAGTTTACCCTCCTTCTTCCAGGTCCAGGGTTCCGAGCATGTTCAGCGACCTCGCCAGACACGTGCGTCTTTCCATTTGATGCGCTCAATGTCGTTCTTCGTCTACTCCTACCGTCGTTCGTGACCTAGGTATTGCAATGGTACGGACTGAGTCCTGTTTAGTACATGGCAAACATGTGGAGGCACGTCCTCGGATTCATACTTCATTGCCAAGTAGTGTGGGTTGAGCCTCAGCTCAGCGTCCTCCGAAGCCTTTACTGGATCCATCGCATGAGAAAAATGGAGTGTCGGTACTATTTGTCGCCGCCGTAGGGTGTGAGATTGATTGAGAACCCGGACTCCATTAAGTTTTGGAAAGAGAAGTATTTCTTGATCTGGGGTAGCGAACTGTGGGATTTTCCTACAAGATGGAGGGAGGATGTGCCGAGGTGGGCGAAGGCCGAGCCCATATTGAATCCGAAGGAAGAAGAGGTCGTATCGAAACTCCTCGGTCGCCCTACCATGAGTTGGAAGGATATGACCGAGGAGGTTCTCTTCGGTGGGGGTCTCAGTCCGATCGACCCCAGTATGCTTCAGATATTTCTCTTCGTTTTTTTTTCTTTTAATCTTGTTTTCTTCATGCGCTAACCTTTTTGACCTTTGTTCCTACAGAGGCCCCTAGTATGGATTTCAGAGGAATGCTATTCGATTGAGGAGGAGTAGGTGTGTAACACCCTGAATTCCAAAATACAATTGAATTAAAGTTCCACAGGATCTTTACACTTCTTTCGTACAATTTTACAAGGAAATAAAAACTTTTCTTTCATCAGTGTTACATTTACATTTGTACATTGTCGCAGCGGAAGCAATATTACAATAAATTACATGAAACAATATTTAACTCAATCCTGTGCAGCATGTATGCTTCAATTGTCAAGCAACTTTACCCTGCATATAAAACTGTGGGCGCGTCAGTTCATTCAACTGACGAAATATTATACACGGCCATCCATTATGTCGGAAACAGTATAACGATTCTCATTTCTTAACAAATACAAACTTGTCACAAACAAAGCTAAAGGGACTATCCTATTGTTGTCGTGTTGTGAATGTGCACTTAGTCCTTAATGCAATTATTTATATTATATGACACTAATACGCACTTGTTCGGATTCTATGCATCCCATACTACATAGGTCCGAGGGCAAGGCCTTAATCGTTCTTCATCTTGTAGGGTTCAATCCCTCTCCATGACTTAATCTACTACTGTAACTACGGTAAGTATCCTAGATGTTTTCTGACCTACGAACTCATGTCTAGGCGCCCTGGAGGGAATCCCAACGCACTGACACATGACTCATCATGCAGGCATCTTGTAGTAATTTAGCTCCTACCATAGACATGACACCACCTGCAGTCGTCAAACACCCCACGAGTGTTGCCACCGGGACGGTACTCTGAAGCAGTATCCATGCCTATCATGACTCATCATGGGACATCCTATGAATACTCTCACGCCACCAATCCAATGGCCCTCATACTCAATATTTTTCTCTTACTTTCATCACATCTTCACTATGTATCTAATCCTTAGTTTAATTGAATCATGAATAAAATCAATCTCTTAGAATGTAGCACTCCCATTATACTGGTCTTTATTCATTCAGTTTCATATGACCCAACCTTGGTATTCTCATTTCAAAATATCATTTTACAATTCTTTCATTGCCGGTATAAGGCTTGGCTATACCCTAATTCTCAATTTCAACTCATAATTACAATGTCATGCTCCTAAGATCTTTTCATGAAAAATCACAATTCATGTTTCAAAAGCGTAGTATTCATGTATTCACATCTTTCATAACTCATCACAATTAATAATTTAATGCATAGATACTTGAAAACTGAAATTCTTCAAACATGTCACATTCACTAGTTTATAAGCTCACATGATTCTATCTAAATCCATTCCAATTCCACAGTTCACATTTTCAATAAGTTTCACAATTCATACCCTTCAAATTTCTCATTACCAAAAATCTCATTTTAAACCTTTTAAACAAACCATTCAATTTTCTTAAAGAAACCATTTAAGTTAATGAATAAAAGAGTTCCTTTTGTAAAAAGTAGTCTCATTCATACGAAGCCTCATGTTATAGAGATTTCCCTCTCAAAATGCAGATATTATTTGAAACTTCAGGATAGTCGACTGATAACTTGACCAGTCGGCTGTTCTGCAAGGTTCTAAAGCTCGAGAATAATCAGAGAAGTCGACTGTCTCATATGGCCAGTCGGCCGTTCCGCTAAAAAATTCCAAAATGAAAACGTTGAGGGCAGTCGACTTGTTACAATAGTCGGTCGACTGTTCCGTACAAAATTCGAACTATATTTTCTTTTTCTCTGGCCAGTCGACTGTTTCAATGTGATCGGTCGACTGTACTACTGGTTATCCAGATTTCAAAAAGTATTTTCAGTTCCTTTTTCTTCCCTTTTTGAGCCATAACTTTCCAGATTAAAACTACATTCAATTCCCCCGTAACCAACATTTTTTAAAGGTGTTTTTCACTCTTTTAAGACATGTAATTAGCCATAGTTTGTGTTTTATGAATACCATTTCGACCTTTGAAAACCAATACATAATTGTTCATAACCAAGGATGCTTTCTCACACATAATTCACCACAATGATGTTTGCTTACACAGTGATAACTAAGATATTCTTTGGGCACAAAGATCAACTTTACAAGTGAGAAAGACCTCTATTTTTATTAATCACTCTACACACGATACATTTGTATGCAAAGGAACGTTCTTTTTTTCTTTATTTATTCACGTTTCCACATGATGTATAAAGCATGGAAATTTTCATTACATCTATTAACAATCATTTCAATCGATTTAACTTTACACACTAGCATTTTTATTCAATCAACACACATTTCTAATTGACAATTTTCTTCTAATTGGAAAAACATGTATTTCATTTCAACTAGTAGTTAATAATAATAATTCAATCATCATTTCCTAGCATGAGTTCTACTCTAGAAGTCATGAGAAACACTCACCTTTTGAAGAAAACCAATTAAGAAAATCCCCTAGAGCCTCCTAGATTGCAAGCGAGTGCCTTCTCCTCCTAGATTGCAATGCACGAACTTCTCCTCCTTGCTCCTTGCCACAAACTGAGAGTACCAAGTGATGGATGGCTGGCCTCCAATGGGGGAACACTCACACTCAACTCACAATAATATTTATATCTCCTATGTAATTGTTCTCTCCTATCAATAGATTACTAATGTAAAATACAAATAAATAGGAGGGGTATTTATACTAATTTTAATGTAGATTGGAAGGCTAGGATTCAATGGATGGTTATAGAATGAAGGGCTAGGATAGGAGTAGGAGTTATAGCAATTACCCACATACTAAGTAACCACCCATGCATACTCACCCACACTCCCATCACTCCCATGCACAAACCGGCCCAAATAAAGTGTGCATTGCACACTACGTGTATGCACGTGCCACCTAGTCCCCTATTTAAAAGTTTATACAATTTTAATCAATCAAATTGTTCACATTTTGTCTCTACATGACAAGTGTGGTCATTTAATTGATTAATTAAATTGGTGGGCTTCATAAATAGTGGGCTTCGGCTTGTGGGCCAAGACAACAAATTACAATTAATTAAAGTGGGCTAAAACAATTAATTAGTGTTTGAGGCTTTTAGAAAAATAAAGGAAAATAATTGTTCATACTAAAATGAGATTTCATATAAAATAAATAAATAATATACACATGAAGTTTGCACGTGCACAACACGTGAGAAATAAAATGAAATTTTGGGAGATTACAAGGTGGGAAGGCCACCGATAGAAAGAAGAGGAAGGGAAAGACAGCGGGGCCGTTGTTTGACCGAACTGCGAAGGGCTCGGTGGTGACAGCCCTAGTGGTTAACTTGGAGTCCCCATTTTCTACTCCGTCTTCCCCGTCTGCCACTCTTGTCCCGTCTGCCTCTCCTGCCCCATCCGTCGAAGAATTCACTTTCGGCGCTGCACTGGCGCTCGAGGTGCCACCATTTACAGCTGAGGCGGAGGTGATTCTTACTGAGGAGCACAAGAAGCTCTTCGTCCCTGACTGGCAAGTGATGAAGCATGATGGCTTCTTAGGGGACTCCACTATGAGCATGCAAGCGATTCGTCATCTGCCAACCCCGAAGGACCGAGCGGCGTTGAAGGTGAGGACAGTTGGCGACGATGCCCTCGAGATTGCTAAGGCGACCATGTCGGTGAGTTGTTATTTAAACTCTCAAAACATAGGAATTTTTCCTGCATTTCACTTAGTTTTCCCTTGCTTTTTTGTAGATTACGTGCCACTTTAGCCACCTTTTGGAGCAGTTTGCCGAGCAAGAGAAGGCGCTCAAAGCGGCGAGTGATAAGGGTCGGTCAGAGAGAGACAAGATCGTGAAGATGTACGAGGCGAAGAGGTGTCTGCTGGAGTCTCAGGCTGTTCAGACCAGCTTCCTCGAGTCTGCCTTGGCGAAGGCGAATGAGCAGATCGCCTTTGAGATGGCGAAGGTGGACAAGGAGAGGGAGAGGGCTGACAAGGAGAGGGAGATGGCTGCGAAGACTGCCGAAGATGCGACGAAAGAGTAGGAAGCGGTTGTAGAGGCAATTCGAGTCGAGGAGAAAGCGCACAAGCGCACAAACATGGAGCAGTCCTACGCCAGGGCCCTCAAACATGTGGAAGCACGTGTCCCCGGTTTCGACATCTCGGGGTACAGTTTGTACACCCTTCTCGAAGGCGAAGTGGTTGAGGGGGCAGAAGGCATCGGTAGAGGCGAAGAGGGAGAAGAAGAAGGAGAGGAAGAGGAGGATGTTGTGGTAGACCCTCAGTTAGTAATTGTGGGGGTACCGGAGGTGATCGCGGAGCAGTCTGCCAGGGTGGCTCCTTGACCTTTTTGTTTCTGCATTATTATTTTTTCTTTGAGCGCTTTTTTACTGATGCCTTATAGAGGACTGGCCACCGCTCTTGTATCTTCTTTTTGGAAATGAAAAGGGCTTCTTGGATTCATAGTGTTTGGCGGCGAGGCTTAAAGTTCTCAGTTTATTAGCACTTGAACTTAGAATTAGTTTTGTAGATCCCCTTGGACCCATCACTTAGCCTCCTTAGAATTAGAACTCAGAACTATCTTGTAGCTCTATTCGAATTCAGGGCATTTTACATTTCTTTCTTTGATTGGCTTCCCCAGGGTAGCAAGGTATCGCATCTCCGCTCTAAGCTAGGCGTTACCAAGTTGGAGCTTGCTCGGTCTTGGGAGATGCTTTTTAAAGCGGAGCGGGAGTTAGGTCATTTGAGGTTGACCTTGACTCGCCGAGATATCGATATGATGCATTTTGAAGAGAGAATTCGCGAAGTGCCCCCTGAAAGTGAGGAGACCTGCCCTTCGATGGTTGTCAGCCAAGGCTTGAGGCTCAAGTTCCTTTGTCACTCTTTATTCGAAGCGAGATCCGAGAAGCACGAATTAAAGAACGTGGTGCTCGAGAAGAGTCTAGAAGCGGATCATCTTCGGAGGACTATCTCTTATGTCTCACGGGGGATTAGTTCGGGCTGAGTTCCTCGCTTGAAGCTCAGAGTGACGGATGACTCTCTCAAAGAGCGGGTCGTTGAGTTAGAGGCGGAGAATCTTCGTCTGCAACAGCTTTCTGAGGGGAGCAACGTTAGAAGCACTTCTTGTCCTCGAGATGAGTACGCCCAAGGAAGTTCGTTCCACGAGTTAGCACTTCATTTGCCTCTTCTTTTGCAAAATCTTGGGGATGCTCAAAGCGGAGTGGCCGGCTCATTGAGCGGAGCATCTGTTGGTGCAACAGCTAAGTCTATGGGTCTCGATGGTACCACTCGGCTCGTAGGCTTGGAGATCTCTTCGGAGGCTACGAGGGAGTGGCACCGTGCTCGTCGTCCCCGCGTATCTCTAAATAGAAGTGTACCACTTCCTAGGAGGAGTTAGGGCGAGACTTTGTAGTTTTGTAGGAGTCTTTAGTCTTGAATAGGATTTGTATCTCCATCTTTGGCAGAATAAAATGTTTATAGTATGGTCTTGGAATAAGACTTGTATCCTGACTTTTAATGGAATAAGATATTTGTAGTATTCGAGCAATGTTTTTATTGATTGCATCTTTTGATCTTGTAATGAGCTTCTTTTAACACTTTGTGTTAAAGAGTTTTCAACAGCTGTGGGAGCAATTTCGAATGGTGAGCTACTTCGCACTTGCTTGTCGCAAGTAGCTAAAGTGGCATCAAACCAAGTGTTGGATTCCAAACTTGTTGTTTTAACAGAGTTCCAATAGTTGTGGGAGCAATTTCGAATGGTGAGCTACTTTGCACTTTCTTGTTCGCAAGTAGCTAAAGTTGCGTCGAACCAAGTGTTGGACTCTGAACTTGTCATTTTAAGAGAGTTTCAACAGTTGTGGGAGCAATTTCGAATGGTGAGCTATTTCGCACTTGCTTTTTCTCAAGTAGCTAAAGTGGCATTGAACCAAGTGTTGGACTTCGAACTTGTCGTTTTAAGAGAGTATCAACAGTTGTGGGAGCAATTTCGAATGGTGAGCTACTTCGCACTTGCTTGTTCGCAAGTAGCTAAAGTGGCATCGAACCAAGTATTGGACTCCGAACTTGTCATTTTAAGAGAGTTTCAACAGTTGTAGGAGCAATTTCGAATGGTGAGCTAGTTTGCACATGCTTGTTTGCAAGTAGCTAAAGTGACATCGAACCAAGTGTTGGACTCCGAACTTGTCGTTTTAAGAGGGTTTCAACAGTTGTGGGAGCAATTTCGAATGGTGAGCTACTTCGCACTTGGTTATTCGCAAGTAGCTAAAGTGGCATCAAACCAAGTGTTGGACTCTGAACTTGTCATTTTAAGAGAGTTTTCGTACTTAGAGTGTGCATTTTGGGGTAAGATAACCAGAACATTTAGAGAGTAAGTTTTCTGGGAAATAAACTGCTTTTATTAAAGAGGACTAAGTGGCTGCTTCTAAGTTGCAAGTATTATTACATTTGAAAAAAAAATCAACTAAATAAGAAGGAAAAACAAACTTAGAAATGCTCTAAGATAAGAAGTTGCTTGGAGCGGTGTTTAAACACCCTCTTGGTACTTCAACAAGTATTCCGCATTCCATGTTCTTGGTACTCTCTTGCCCCTTGGGCCTTCAAGTTGATAAGCACCAAGGTGAACAACTTTGGAGATCCTATACAGCCTTTCCCAATTACGTGATAGTTTCTCGTTCTTGATCGGGAAAGAAATTGATAGTTTTCTAAGAACCATATCTCCTTCTTTGAGATTAGTGGGGCAGACTCTCTTGTTGTAGGACTGCTCGATCCTATGCTGATAGATCTCCTGACGGATGGAGGATCTTTCTCGAATCTCATCGATGAGATCCAGGTTGTCCTGAAGCTGGTTCGAATTTTGCTCTTCATTGAAGGCAATCAAGCGGGGAGAAGGTAGGCCAACTTCCAGTGGAATGACGGCTTCGGAGCCATAAGTATGGTTGAAGGGAGATTCTCTTGTGGGGTTCCTCTTAGTAGTGCGGTAGCTCCAAAGCACATTGGGGAGTTGTTTGACCCATAATTCCTTGGTGGATTTGTGCAGTATCTTTTTTAGGTCAGAGAGAATTTGTCGATTGGCGTTCTTAGCTTGACCGTTGGATTGCGGGAGGGATATTGAGGAGAATCGTTGCTGGATACCAAGGTCCGTGCAAAAATTGTGGAAGGTTGGCCCTGCAAATTAGGGCCCATTGTCCGTTACTAAGATTCGAGGTATGCCGAATCTGTAGACGATGTTCTTCCCGAGGAACCGTTGGACTCTGTTCTTGTAACCTCTGTTTCCCCAAATCGTATTTTCTGTGTATTTTATGTATTTAAAATTTATGTAAATTATTTTTATGTTTTCAATTTTTTTTTGTTAAAATGTATTCTTGGATCGTCTGTTAATGTTTATATTTTTTTAATCAATGATTCTGATTGTAACTATTTTCCAATGAATTTATACTATAATACAATTCTTAATTTTGTTATTATTACTCTTATTATTATTGTTATTATGGTTATTTTTGACTATTTATTAAAAATCCACTTTTATTTACTAACTGTATTTGTAGTATTTTAAATAAATTCTATTTTTATTATGCAAATTACATTTTTATTATAAATAATCTTTTTATTTGTTATTTTATTTTCTTATTGAAACCCTAATGGATTTTTAACCCAACTACCTAAATCCTATTTACCCTATTACCCAATTAAACCAATTATCCACTCATAGTTGCCCCAAACCCATTAATTAATTATCCATACCTGTTTTCTATACTTAACCCATACCGCATCGCCTTTAACCTACCCGTTTTCTGAACGTATACCCGACCCGTTGCACCCCCCTTACTGTTCCGCCATCAACTTCGCCCCCTCCCTTTAACCCTATTTCTCTATCCCCTATATAACCCATGCTTTGTGTTTCCCTTGTTCACCTCCCCTTACAGCCGCCCTAGCCTCCTCGTCCTCCCGACCTCTCCTTGCAACCCTTCTTCGCCCCTCCTTGCACCCACAACCGCCTAAACCCATCCCTGTCCTCCTTCACCCCGACCTCCTAACCATCTTCCTGTGCTCCTGTCCTCCCCCTGACCGTCGTGCAGACCCTCGACCCTGTCTCCCCCCATCGCCCTAGTTCCTCTCCTCCGGAGCTCGGCAGAGCAGCAAGCCAACCTTCGGCCTTGCTCTCTATCCACTGTAGCAGACAGCGTGAGTGCTGCCCTCTCCAACTGCACTCGCCGCTTCTCGTCTCTCTCCATGAGCTCTCTCTTCCCCGTCATCCAAAAGCTCCCCTGTGCGGTGCCCTCCTCTTTCCCTGTCTCATCCCCATCTCCTCTCCTCCTACGTCGTCAGCTCCTCTCGACGCGCCTGCACCCTGCAGCTGTCCTGGTCTCCTCCTGTCACGATGCTGCACTGCGACAGCACTGCAGCGACCTCCGCAGTACAGCCAGCCCTGGTCAACCTTCTCCGCAACCACACCTCGCTAGCAATAGCCGGCCAGCGCTCCTCCCTGTGCTCCCCTGTCGTGCCGTAGGACTGCAGCAATAGCAGCCAGCACGCGTCCCAGCCTTCCCCTGGCCGACGTCACTGTCCCTTTCGGCTCTCCCTAGCCACATCATCCCACCGCAGTGCACACTTTTCCCCTGGCTATCCTTTCTCCTGTGTTTGTGGTTTGGTGGGTTTTGATTAAATAAGATCTCGACCGTCGGATCTACTTTGATCATCATCATCTTGATCGTCACCATCGGGGTGATCTTGGCCGTTCGATCGCGATCTTCATCAACTTCATCATCACCTTGATCTGGACCGTCCGATCTTGTTGATCTTGATCTCATCCGTGCCGATCCGCCCGATGGTTGTTTGATCATCTTGATCTTGATCGTCAACGTGATCCGTTCGTTGGTTTGTGTTTGTGATTGGTTCGTGATCCGTTTGTTTTGTTCGTGCCCAGGAATCCGTTCCCGTTATTCTTGCTTGGTGTCATTTCCGTCATCGTCTTTCAGGCATGTAACTTGTATTCTTTTCTTTGTGTAATACAAGTACTAAATACCGCCCGTAGTATAATTGGGTTCTAGAGACAATTTGTGTGTGAAACCCATGTTGAAATTGTCTCTATAGTGATGATTTGACCATAGTTGCCTCACGACACATATGACATGATACGACCTAGGGTTGACCACTTTTAATGTATATGTTCATGCTATTTTGAGTTATCTGTGTTTGATGTGTTATTCGTGTTATACTTGTCAAATACTTGTAAAATACCCTATTCCATGTTGTTTGGACATCTAGTACACTATATTTCATGTTTGGGTTGATTTAGATGAGTTTCATATAATCTATATTGTTTTGTGTGTGAAGAACAAATATGTATTTTTCTGTTACACTGATGTTGTTCAGTATTTTAGACCCTATTAAGGTTAGTATTTGAAAATATTTTGTGAACATGAACTGTAGATAATTCTATCTATTTTCGAACCCTTTTGACGGATCTCAGTTTCGATTTACGAGCTGTGAGTTATTTCCATTGTACAACAGCAGTGTCGAAAGATTTCCAGATTGTGTTTTCTATGAATTCTGAAGAGTAATATATTTTTATTCTGGTATTAAAATTATTATTTTGATCTCAAATTTTGCTCAGTACTTCTAAACCTGATTTTGATTAACCGAGAATTTTGGTGAATTTATTTGAATAGTTTTACAAACCTTTTCATGCTTGCAAATAAAGATTTTACATGCAGAATTTTACTACTGTTCAGTAAAGAACCTGATTTTCGACCTTTTTCTACTTGTTTTTTCTAAAATATTTCTGAATATGAAAGTTAGCCTACTGTATCTATTTTATTAACCTTTTGGCGGATTTGTATTTCGATTTATGGTTTGTGAGATATCGCTGTTTTCGTACTATAGTGTTTACAATTCCAGATTTACAAAACTACTACATCTTGATGTTTTCTGATTTTCGTTGACTAAACTATTTATATTGAAAAATTCTGAAAATTTATATTCTGTTACTATACATATAGGGGAATATCCCAGATTTTTCGTGGGTTTAATTAATGAGTTTTTATGCTAATTTCCTGACTATGAATACAATCTTCTGATTTCTGACTGAACGTGTTTTCTGGATTCAAACCTGTTTTGAAAGTTGAGCTTGTGAAATACTATATGACTCATATATGTTTGCTGGATTCGAAAGGGATTCTATTTTTTAGATTCTTCGACGGATCCAGATTTGTATTTTTGTAGCAACGGGAATTCCTATTTTAGTGCAATAGTGTATTGCTATCTTGAGCTAGAATTTATTCTATTCCTTTATAAACTGTATATCATCTGTACATGTTTATCTATCACCCTAAACCTATTACATGTTTATACCATGTTATTCTTGACCTGTTTATGACACATTCATGTCTGTCTGATAATAATAATAAAATAACCAAGTCGGGGTTAAGGGAAAGATCGAGTAGTGGAAAATATAGAAATGTGTACTGAGAAGAGGGCTCGTGTTCCCTATCTGTTACGTCTTCATGACTACATGATTCACGACTCAATTTATCTGAACCCTGACTACATTACTTCCGTATAGGAAGATGTACTCAGAAGAGAACCCATAGGTTCTATCTGTCTGTCTGATCCCTGAGTGCACTGCCCTATGGACTCCACTACAAAATCTAAACGTAACTTGTTTGAATGTAGCAATCATGTGATAAAAAATTGGGGCGCATGAAGTGCTACCTAGATAGTAATCACACAAGACTTATAAGAACATGACATCTGTTATCTGACATTTGATATCTGATTATCTATTATCTGTCTGACTATCATCTGACACTACCATCTGTATATCTGTCTGCATACCATCTGACACTTGACACTTGACACATGTTACCTTTATCTGTTAGTATACCATGTTATCTGATTTGTTTTCCTGATTCATGTTAGATATTACATTTCTGTTGACATGCCTATACCATGCTATGTTTGTTCTGTTGTTATTTTATATTTGTTATTTATCCCATGTCTTGTATCCAGCACTACAAGCGGCCTGTAACTTGCATTGGCGGGAGTTTGTTTTCTTTTTTCTATTTCTGCAATTGTTAAATTGCAGATTTTGGAGAACAGGTACCAGATGGTGTTGGTGATATGAGATATTAATGGTGAAGTTTTTATTATTATTTCTGCTGCTTAATTTGAACAATTGTATTTGATACTTGGATTTATTTGTATTTGGGCAATATAACCCAGGATATTTGACTTATTCAGACTAGATTATTTGAGATTATAATATTTTTGTTTTAAGTATTCTTGTTGGTATTTTGATTCATATGTGCATGCTTGGTTGATTCTTTGCTTACAACTCTGATTATTCTTGTGAGATATTGTAAAGATTCCAAACAGCTTATGGATGATGAAAATCATTCGCTGGGCTTAGTCACGTATCCGTATTCCATATTCTCTTTTTGGAAAGCGGGGCATGACAGTTCTCAGTGATTGTCACTAAAGGTTCAGCTTCAATCCATTTGGAGAACTAGTCGATTGCAACGACAAGGAACTCAGCTGGCCTAGTGCAGGAAGGAACAACCCGAGCAAGTCCATCCCCCACATTGCGAAAGGGGTCGGACTGGATAAGGAGGACAGCTGGGCTTGTGGTAAGCACCGAATTGTTGAGAACTTTTGGTAGTAGGCACATTGGCGAATGTGCTGTTCGGCGTCGTTAAGGAGTGTACGCCAGAAATATCCATAATTTAAGATTTTGCGAGTGAGGGACCTTGCTCCCAAATGAGCGCCGCATATCCTTTCATGGGCCTCCTTTAGAGCATACTGGGCCTCCTCAGGGGAGAGACATCTCAAGCAAGGTCTTCCGTCCACTTGAGTGTAAGAGCGCTCGTCCATGATCCCTTCGATGAGCGTGTATCGCTCGACTCTGAATCTGATTCTTCTAGCCTCTTTAGGGTCTGGAGGGAGGATTCCGTCTTTGAGAAACTCAAGCAGGGGCTTCATCCAACTCTCCCTGAGTGCTAGGGGCAGCGTCTCCATCAATTTGGGGCCTTCTTCCTCGATGCTGGGTTTCAAGAGGACTTCTATCAAGATGGTTCATTCTAGCCCCTGGAGGGAAGAGGAGGCCAGCTTTGAAAGGGCATCTGCCTGCGCATTTTCCTTTTGGGGGATTCGTTGGTGTTGTGCATCTTTAAAAGTAGCCAGCAGCTCTTTGACCTTGGCCAAATATTTGACCAAGCGATCATCTCTTGCCTCATACTCCCCCGATACCTGGTTCACTACTAGCTGTGAATCATTAAATATTTTGATGCACGGGGCCCTGCCCTTGCGTGCCATACACAGACCGGCTATGAGAGTCTCATATTCAGCATCGTTGTTTGATGCCCGAAAATTAATGCGGAGTGAGTACTGAAGAACGAAGTCATCGAGGTCAGTCAGGATGACCCTAGCCCCACTTTCGGCAGAGCATGAGAACACATCAACATACATGATCCAGAATGGGGGTTCATCTATTGCCTTGCTAGGGTCAGGGATAGTGCTTTCTACTATAAATTTTGTCAGGGCTTGTGCCTTGATAGCAGTTCTGGGCTGATAGTTGATATTATGTTGGCTCAGCTCTATAGACCACTTTATAAGGTGTCTCGAAGTTTTGGGCTTGTGGAGCACTTGCTTGAGTGGCTGGTCGGTAAGGACGACCACTGAATGAGACTGGAAGTAGGGGCAGAGCTTTTGGGCTGCCATGACTAATGCATAGGCCATCTTTTCTACTTTTGGATAACGGAGTTCGGCGTCCCTGAGAACCTTACTCACATAGTAGATTGGCTTTTGCGTCTTATCTTTTTCTCTTACCAAGACGGTGCTAAGGGTCTGTCTTGAGGTGGCGAGGTATATGTAGAGGACTTTCTCGGGCTTTGGCTTGCTCAAGAGTGGGGGGTTGGCTGGATAAGCTTTGATTTGATCGAAAGACTCTTGCTGCTGTTGCCCCCACTCGAAGCCTTTCGCCCCTCTAAGGACCTTGAAGAACGAGAGATATTTTTCTCCTGACTTGGAGAGAAAATGTCCTATGGTCGCGAGGCATTCTGTGAGTCTTTGTACATCTTTGATACTGGAAGGGGGGCATGTTCAGTATGGCCTGAATCTTTTTCGGGTTGGCTTCTATGCCTCTTTGGCTAACCATGAACCCAAGAAATTTGCGAATGAGACACCGAAGGCACACTTGTTCGGGTTTAGTCTCATGTTGTGTCTTAGCAACACATCGAAGGCCTCATAAAGGTCGGACACATGATCCAATTTGCTGATGCTTTTTACCAACATGTTGTCCACATAGACCTCCATGTTCTAGCTGATCTAACCTTTAAAGACCTTGTTGACAAGGCACTGATAAGTTGTACCGGCGTTCTTTAGCCCGAAGGACATGACCCGGTAGCAGTATAGGCCTTGGTCGGTTACGAATGACGTCTTTGGAATATCAGGGTGAACATCCTGATCTGGTTATACTCGGAGAAGGCATCCATAAAAGTCAAAAGTTCGTGACCGGAGGTTGCATCAATCAGAGCATCAATGCTTGGAAGTGGGAACGGATCTTTCGGACAAGCTTTGTTCAGGACCGTGAAATCAATACAAATCCTCCAGCTCTCGTTGGCCTTTTTGACCATCACAACGTTGGACAACCATTCAGGATAGTTGACCTCCTGTATGAACCGAGCATTCAAGAGTTTCTCTACTACTTCTTTGATTGCCTGCTGGCATTCTGGCGCGAACTTGCATCACTTTTGGTGGACAGGTTTGGCATTGGGAGCAACACTAAGGTGACGCATGAGAAGTTCTTCAGAGATTCCAGGCATGTCGGTCGCGGTCCAAGTGAATAGGTCGCAATTTTCCCTTCTGCATTGGATAATGTCGGTTTTGACGGGAGGGGGAAGGACCTTACTAATTTGGAATGTCCTGATTAGATCTTCTTCTGAGAAGACTATTTCATCCAACTCATCGACCGGCTCTGAGATAGCTTGGCTACTCCCTTGAGGAAGCTCGAGGGCTTCAAGAGAAAGGACCGACCCTCCTACCAAAGTCATGTAACATTTGCGAGCCATCTCCTGGATCTCTATGACTTCTCCCACCCTTTCTGTGGTGGGGAATTTCATCTTTATATGGTAGGCTGAGGGTACGGCCTGAAGAGCAGCTAGGACGGGTCGGCCCAGAATGACATTGTAAGCGGCCTTTACGTCTACCACCATGAAATCCATCTGTTCGGTTCGAATGGTTGGGGTTTTGCCAGCGGTTACGTGGAGAGTTATAACTCCCTCGATCGTCACTGGCACCCGGGAGAACCCGTGGAGAGTATAGCTAGCGGGCTTGAGGCGATCCTTAGACAACTTGAGGCCCTGGAAGGCTTCTAGAAAAAGGATGTTAATCGAACTGTCGTTGTCGACCAGGACTCGGTGTACTTCGAAGTTAGCCAGATGGAGGTTTATCACAAGAGCATCACAATGAGGCATTCGTACGCCTTCCAAATCCTTATCTGAAAAGGTAATAGGAACCCTAAGGCCCTTGGGGGGAGGATGATTCTGCACTGAGTTCACCTTTCGGACGAAGGCTTTTCGGGAGGAGTTTGAATCTCCCCCCATTGGGCCTCCGTGAATGCGGTGTAGGACAACTTCAGCTTCGGAGTCTGGGGTTTCAACAGGTCGCTCAGTTCGCTTAGTAGCCCCTTGGGGGAGGCGGAGGAGGATCTACCTTGTCCTTCCTTATGAACCTAGAGAGTTGCCCCCTCTGAATGAGGGCTTCAATCTCGTCTTTGAGGGTCCGACAGTCATCTGTGTCGTGACCATGATCCCTATGGAAGCGACACCATTTGTCCCTGTTCCTTTTCTTGCCTAGTGTCTTCATCTTCGGATGTGCTGGGAGCAGTCATTCTTTCCCGACCTCCATTAGGATGGCTGAAACACTAGAATTAAGTGGGGTAAACTTCTCAAAATGGGGAGGAGGGCGGCGCTGACCACCATTATCTTTTTGAAGCTTCTTAGCCCCTTCTTCTTCAGCTCCCTTCCGTTTGTTCTCGGACAGGGGTTCTTTCTTATCAAGTGGGAGGAGGGTCTCCTCTACCCTGATATATTTCTCGCTCCTCAGTAGGAGTTTCGAGAAGTCTCGAGGCAGCTTTTTAGCGATAGATGCCTTCAAGTTGACATGGTTGATGTTGTGTCGGAACACAGCAGAGGCTACCGACTGGTCTAGGGAGGCGATTGACCAGGCCTCGGTGGTGAAGTGCTTGACATAGTCCCTTAACCGCTCACCCTTCCTTTGACTGAGTGCCAGCAAAGATGTGCTTGTCTTTCGGCGAGACGGTTACTCACAAAATGAGTAAGGAAGAGCCCCTTGAAATGATCGAAGGAGAAGATGGAGGCAGGGCGAGTCGCAAATACCATTCTCTCGCGGGTCCCTTCTGCGTGGCCAGGAAGGTTTTCCAAAGGAGCTCATCCGAAGCCTGGTGGATCATCATGAGAGTTTTGAAACTCTCGATGTGGTCAGCGGGGTCTGACTCCCCATTATATGACTCAAAGTGAGGGGGTTTGAAGTTTTCCGGGACCGGGGCTTCCATGATGGTTCGGGAGAACGGAGGCCTGCTTAGGCGGAAATTCCTTGCCCCCTATTCTTCTTCTCTATCAAGTCTGCCAAGGTGCCTCTCCATCCCGTGAGGACGGCGATAGACCGAGTCTTCCTTCCGGTCAAATCTTGCTGATCATCGGGAATCATCCTCATGTGGAAGGGGACTGGCAATGCGATGGCGTTGGCTTGGGGCAGGATGAGGACTAGGTGCCTGTTTGACCGTGGTTAGGAATAACATTGAAGCCCTCAGAACGGCATCTTGGAAATCCTAAAACTCTGCCCTCGTGGCAGGTGCCCCCCGATCTCAGTGGTCCCTTAGGGCAGATCGACCGGTCGAGGTGCGGCTCCTCCTCTGACGGTGCAGGGGAGACTCTGTAACACCTCGCAAAATTGAAAATGACAATTTTGCCCCCATGTGTTACGCACGTGTATTTTGTACCGTTACTGGTAATATTTGTAACATGTTTCACTACGTATTTTGGATTCTGACTATTTATGCATTTTCCGTATTCTTAAAATCCTATTTGAGTCAACTCAAATATAAAATTCTAATCTTTGTCTTTTTATGTGCTTTATACTTATTATCGATGCACGTATTGATTACATATTTTTCACCGCTAAGTATAATATTTTAATGTGTTTCAATTATTTATTCCATGACGTGTTTGGATTCGTTTTATAAACGGAAATTCATTTTTCGCTCGTTTTTATTTAAATATTTTTATACGTGTGCTGCACGTGTTTTCTATGTACGTAGTGATTATGTTGTGGAATATATATATATCTATATAATAAAACACAAAGAAAGCTATCAAGTGGCTCACATTCAATCTATCCCAAAATCAATGGACCAGATCTACTCTCACAAAACATATTTTCCCGCCAAAATTTCAAACTCCACAATTTCAAAAAAAATACACACACACTCTCTCTCAACTCACAAAACACCCTTCCCCTATCTGCTTCTCTCTCAAAACCCCAACTCAAACAACCCAACCCGTCGTCTTCTTCCTCCATTTCCCCCAAAATCGAAATCGAACCCAGCCGTCGTCTTCTTCCTCCATTTCCCCTAAAATCGAAATCGATATCATAAGCGAAATCTCTCTCTCAACTCACAAAACACCATCCCCCTATCTGCTTCTCTCTCAAAACCCCAACTCAAAAAACCCAGCCCGTCGTCTTCTTCCTCCATTTCCCCCAAAATCGAAATCGATATCATAAGCGAAATCGAAATCGAAGAAGATGAGGATGTTCGATCCATGGCCAGTGTTCTTGAAAAGGGAGTGGGCCCGCAACTGGCCGTTCATCGTCGGATTCTCCATCACCGGCGCCCTCATCACCAAGTTCACTGCCGGGCTCACCGGTAACAAAAGAACCCCAAAACACCCCGATGGCTAGCGCAGGAAGGTAAGCTCTCTCATGCCATATAGTCCAAATGACTGCCATGTTCATCTAGCTATAATGGATTTGAATAGCTTCGTTCAGTTAATTAATCAGCCTGGATTTGATGAAATAGTTTTACTTGATTAGCTTTTTTAGAAAATACTGCAAATACTTAAGATTTTGTTCAAAATGAATTTTGGTAAATTAAATGATTAATAAACTATCTTTTAAATGACAGTAGTTTTCTTTTTCTTCATAATTTCATCTTTATCCTCTCCATTCTTGATTGTTGATTGAAATTCTTGATTGTTGATTGAAATTTGGGTAACTGTTAACTCGAACTTGCAACCTCTTGCTCACTACAATGAGGCTTTACCACTAGATCACAGTGGCATGCACATCAACCTTTTATTTTGTTTGTTTAGTTATTGATTACGATCTATATTCTTTTGCAGACGTTATGCTGCGAGTTCATCATTAATGTTGGTCCAGATTTTAGATTGCTATGGAACACTGTGAAATCTTTTCTTGGTACTAAAACAACTTCAAAGATACATGTAAGAAAGAATGTTTTTTGTCCCTCGCAGCTTATTTATCTAGAGATTGAGAAATATATTGACTTTTAATTTCACTTCAGGTTCTTGGAACCAAGTGCCAAAATAAGTTACTTGAAATAATTGATTCAAGGTAAGTTCTGTCTTTTTCGTTATAACCTATTAATCATTATTTCTTTGTATTGTTTTTCTCAGCTTCCGTTTTGTATGCTTTTCTACAGTGAATTGCCAGATTTCCTTGGCGGCTCTTGCATCTGCTCTGAACATGGAGGGTGTCTTAATTCAGACCTGGGCCCCTGGAAAGATCCTCATGTATTGAAGGTATAAAAATTTTGTTCTCATATGGTGATAAAAAATGCCCATTTAAGCTAAAATTCTGATGATTCAACTGTAACCTGATGGTTCTTGATGGAGAAGCCCAATGTGCTAGGCAAATTATTACTGTTTCTAGTAGCGAAGGGAAAATTGTTGCTTATGCTAAGCCACAATACCCAGCAGTAAGATCAGTAACAATGCTTGATATCTCAAGTGAATTATTTAATAGGGGTCTAAAGTTCAATTTCTCTGTCTACTTGGACCAGATAAAGTATTGCGATACTTCTACTCCCAAGTCTAGATCAGAAGCTGTAGATATCACCTCTGGAAAATCAGCACGTAGTTACATTGCACAATCTCAGTTGACCCCTGTACGCGAAGAGGTAAAATAACCATTTCTTTGACTAAACAAATATTGTTAAGTAACTAGGTATGCCCGTGGGACGTGCCTACGGCACGTATTGGGGACTGCATGTAAATTTAGTTAGATTTATTTGATTGGGTGAACTGCATAAGTGGGTGTAAATTTAGTTAGATTTAGTTAAATTTAGTTAGATTTATTAGGGACTGCATGTAAAAAAATTAAAACATTTTAACGAATAAGTGGGTGTAAACAAATACACCCACCTTTCTAATACAATCAACTACTCTATACAGGCCTCCTCTGAAATTATATTGTTTCCTAATAGTTTTCTAATATGACATCTTTAAAATATTTCATACGGCACGTTATCGCGACGTCTTAACTTTCTTTAAAATGTTTAGTAAACATTTCGACAGTATTATTTAAAATTTTACAGGTAGGATTGTAGTAAAAATTTCGATAGAATCTCTCATGAAATATTATTCCTTTGAGAGCAATTCCTTAACATCATAGACAGTCAAATTGAATCCTCCCTAGCCCAATCCAAGCCACATTATACAGACATAATATATATTAGGCTCTGGGAAAAAAAAACTTCATATGACTAAAGATATATTTTGGAATCACAATAGATTTTAGGAAATTTTCTAACTATAGAAGTCTATTAAATGAACAGATGCCAGAAAGTTTCTAATGGGAAATAATCTATTAGCAATTGGCAATATAGTAGGTGATTACTTCCTTATGTATAACTTAGGGTATTACTCCCATGATTATCATAGGAGTAATAATATGGCAGTGTATACTCCCATGATTATCATAGGACTCAACCAAAATGTTCCTCGAGCTGCTATGGGTTGGAGTCAATTTAGAGTTTCTTCGATAAAGTATGGTAGTTATATTAGAAAATCTGATAACCTTATGGGGCCTACAAGGCATAAGAACTATGGTATCAAGCAGGTCTGTCCAGAGTAGATGATGTTCTTCATTCATAATTAAAAAAAAAATTACTTATCCTTATAAATGTGAAAACACATCTAAAGAGCCAGAATTAGTGAAACTTATGATGATTTGGTATATGTAAATTTGTTTTTTTAGGATCAGGTCCCCTATTTCTCCAATTTGTTCTCTATGGTATGCGAAAAATAAGATTTTGGTTGAAACTATGGAATCAAATATCCGCGGATACCGAATCCATATCGACTAGATCAGATTCAAAAATGTTCTAGGCTATCTGGAAACGCAAAAGAAATAAAATGATAGAGAATCAGGTCTGCCAACCTTTTTTTATTTAGGATTGGCCAATTTGTTATACTCGGCATGTGTTACCCGATTCTAGCGAGATATGAATCGGGAAAGGGAAAGAAAGTAATGAACACATTGAAAGAAAGACACAAAGGATAACATATTTATAAAGTTTTTACTGAATATGATAAAATACAAATATGTTGTGAAAAATTGTATTTTTTTGTTGTTGAGATAGAAGTAAAAAAAATGATACTCTGATCCAATGTTGCTGATTTTTCCGACATGGGATATAATTACGGAATACCAAATGCCAGGCAGATATTGATCCTGTAACCTAGAATTTAAACCTTGGTTTAAACAGCTCGGTTGTCAATTTTTTGCTGCTTGATCAGTTTCGGAAGGGACTTATCTAAAAAAAGCCTAAAAAGTTGGTTTTTATTTTATCTGAATTGCTCTTAGAATAAAACCTAGATGGTGAATTGTGTGATCTAACATATCTTACTTTAGAATCCCAAGAGAAAAACATGCTTTTAAGAAACCTAAAAAGTTTTGAAGCCAACAAATTCGAAAACAGGTTGAAAAAACATAAAAGGAGTTGCTGAATTCCTATACACTCTGAACAAGTTCTTATTCACACTTCACTCGGGAAAGGGAACATGCTTTTTTTCAATTCACAGTTGCTTTTTTATGTTTGGGGAAGAATTAATGTGCTTCAATATTTTGAAGCACATTAATTGAAAAACATAAATATGACAACATACAGATAAAAGGTGAAGCAAGAACTTCATCACTTTTTTTGATACACATAAAAATTCTCCATTTCTAATTGCTGGCTACACTTGGTTAGTTCAAGCTTCCGAGAATGTGTATAAAAAAGATAACTAAAAGTAAAAGTAGTTTAATTCAAAACTCTACCTATTAATCAAAACACAATCAAGCCTTTAGTGTGATCATCTTTTTTTCAATTCACACTTCACATTTACACTATCAAGCCTTTAGTGTGATCATCTTTTTTTTCAATTCACACTTCACAGTTATACTACTCATATGTTTAAATCTGTAACTATGGTTATCTTAAACACTTCACAATTCACACTTCACAATTCACAATTCACACTTCACAGTTACACTTCACAGTTTTTCAATTCTTTACTTATTTCATAGAGATGGATATTAAATATAATTATGGTTATCTTAAACACTGGAGGCATCAAGTGAAATAAGAATGTAGCAGTCGATGCATGTACTTTCTGATACTTTCACTGCAACTGTGTTGTGAACGTAGTAACATACCCAAAATATGAGTAGTGGACTCCAGTCACTCAACAATCTAACATAACAGGTGAAGATTAAATATACACCGATCCAAAGGAGTAAAAAAAAAAGGAAACATGTCCCAAATCTAAAGTTTTACATATTTTAAGCGAGACAACTAATCCACATCACGAGACTGCTCTGAGTTAACGCCTTGAGACTGATAAACATTAGTAATGTCTATTCCGGAACAAGCTGCTCACCGTCAGCATCACCTTCTCTCCTTCCGGAGTGGGCCCAGAACCAGGAGCCTGTTTCTTCTTAATGCCACTCACAATGTCATCAATTCTCAACAGCATGCAAGCAGCTTCAATGGCAGTCTTAAATGTTTGAGCCTTCACACTGTATGAGTCCCAAATCTGGAGGAAAGCAAATTAAGGTTAGAGGGCATTTAGAAAAATTGAATAATAAGAAAAGCATTACTGATCTCAAAGCGTAGAATTATACCTTTCTCTCCTTCATGTCAACCATAGCACCAGTGTTCCTATCAATACCAACCCATGCATTCTCTCCATTTGCATTCTCTCCATTTGAATCTCTCTTTATTTTTCTACAAGACGATGCTAAATTTTCAACTATATAGTAATTTGAGTTGCAATAACAAGTATCACCCTTTCTATTATTTGATGGCAAACATTAAATCAATAATGAGCCAGCAAACTCTTCAAATCAATTAACTTAGAATGAGGGTCGTCTATTAACTTATTATTTTTCCTTTAATGAAACAAGACGACAAATCAGTAATGCTGTTTTCCTATTATCAACTTGGTACAGCATACATATTATGTATTTTCCTATGAACAAAAAAATGTCCTTGGGAAAAAATAGAGTACATCACTACATTGTCAATCCAAATCAGTAATATCATGTAAAAGCAATTCCTCAATTATGTCAGTACGGTATATTTGGCTACAAGATTGTAGCCATAATAGTAAGTTTCATGTAAAACTCTTTTTTCTGGGTTGCCAATTTTCTGTTATACTCTAGATTCTAGAACCTTCTTTTTCTGAGTTTTCTGCTATACACTACAGCCTTGACCGGTGAATCCCATCATAGCAAAAATGTCATTTTGGGAGTTTCACAACAGAACTTCGGGATTTAGCCAATTAGAATAATCATAAAATTAGTTCGAGTTTCATGAGAGAAAAGTGTACATGTGGGACTCACCATTTTTGAAACCTGATTGACAATAACTAAATTTTATAGAGATAAACAATAAGACTATCTTCATGAAACTTCGATTTTAAAAAGTTCGTAGAAAAAAAAATACTATGTGTGTACGGATTGGCACACATTAATCTAACTAACCTGGAGTGCAATCTGAACACTAGCAACATCCTCAAGTTCAAAAAATGCATAAAAACCACCTGAATCCTGCAAGTTCAACAAAAGAAGCAAAATTAAGAACAGTTTATGATCAGGCCAAGGTAGGGGGAAATGGATAACATCATACCTTGCGGCTCCTCACAGTAACACCATCTGGCCTGATTCTTCCAAAGTTCTTAAACTCTTGCTCAAGATCATTAGCATACACAGAAGAAGACAAGTTCCCCACATTAACAGATTTGACCTCACCTATAATATGAATGGCTGTTAAATGATTGATATGTATGCTGTACCAATGTAGTGACATTTTTTTGTTCATAGGACAATGTAGATGACAAATCCATTTATATATGATAGATTTACCTTACTAAAACTTATTTTCATTGTTGTTTTACTTTTGAACTTTAATAGAACTGGGAAGCAGCTGACATGGACCTCAAATTTATAAATGCAACTACATTGATGAATTGAGGTTGCAATAAGGTAAATTTATATTTCCTACAACTACACCCTATGTTAACCGTTAATTGCTGCTAATTTAATGCTTCTTTTTTTCCCAGATTGTCGTCCACACTCAAAACTGTCATGTACAGATTGACAGTTTAACTTTTTGTAGGGTGATGAGGAACATGTTTGGTTGAATCCATTGTTCTGTTTGAAAGGTAATGGTTTCAAAACTATTACTATTGTTTTAATTGTTTATTGTAAACTCTTACTATTTGATTCAAAACTCTAACTGTTTTTTTAGGCTCACTGTTTGGTAGATATTTTTGAAGACTTCAACCATTGTGGGAACCTACAACCATGTAATTTTTTTTTTACATTCAGTTGGTTGGTGTTTAGTATGGTGGAGGATGTAATAGTTGTAATAATTGTAATATTTAGCATTTTTGGAGATGATGTAAGTAACTGTATATAATGATGATATAATATAGTTATGTTAATACCCGTACCCGCAATTTTGTGGAGTATTGGGTTCTGTGTTTGGTTTTTAAAAGGTTTTTCGAAGGTTTTTCAAAAAATTTATTGCATTTTCAAACGAATTTTTGGTTTTTATTTTGTATCTTCCATTATATTTTGAATTTCCCCCCCAGAGCCTTATATATATGATGCCTGTGTGATGTTGCTCGATTGAGCCTGGGGAGGATTGATATTTATTGCCTGTGGTGTCATATATTTAATTGTTAGCAGAATTCCGTAAGGAATTTCTGTAAAAGGGCTAATATTTTAAGGGAGGTTCTGTCAAAATTTTCACTAAATTTTCTAAAATTTATTATGTTTTTAAACGCTTGGTTTTTATTTTGTATCTTAGTCATATGATAATATCTTGGTTTTTCAAACGAAATTTGTTGGTTGGTTAGCCTTGAGGGCTAATAAAAGGCTAAGGCCATTTCATCATCACCAAAAAAGACAACAGGAATTTTGTTTGTTCATTTAATTCCTATCTAATCAGGTCAAACAAACATGGGACATGAAGGACAATCATTTGCCAACACCATGCCAAATTCCCACAGTAAAATGAGCCACATATTTGCAACTCTCTTCCCTTCCCTTCCCTTTCATGAGTAATGTTAGCTGACCACCACCACCACCCTTCTGCATCTCAGTTTGGGCCATGGCATGCTTATCATCCATGAAGTTAGCTAGCTCCCAGCAAAGGATGGAGGCAGCATCCCTCAATGGGTCATCTCTTCTCTTCTTTTTTAACAACAGATCATGTCCCGTTTAACAAAAGTCGATGAATCGATCGTTTCCTCCATCTCTGAATCTGCAGACAGAAAGAAGCCCACAAGATGTCGAGAAAAATTATGATATTGGTCTGCAAACAGAAACCCATAAGCTCCAACATGCAGCAGAACATTATGATCGGTTCCATTATTTATTTACAGCAGTAGACACAACTCGACTAACAAAAGATCATATATATTTTGATCCAAACATCAAATGAACTGGATATAACAACTATCCACTCCGTGACGAGGCATCAATTAATTAACTTATCAAATAGGTAATCCTAAAAATACATCTTATGTCATCTAGATAGAAAATATACAGCAGTAAAAGGTGACTTAATGCCTCACTTAATGGAGCTAGCCTGATGCCAATCTTACATTAAGAAATTCCTTTCCATAAAAAATTTTGGATACTAAAACTAACAAAACACATTTTATAAGAGCCCTATATATTTTGTATCTTAGTCACTTTATTTTGTATCTTGGTTTCTACAAACACATTTTTTTTCTTCCCAGAGCCCTATATATATTATGTCTATGTGATGTTGCTTGGATTGGCCTGGGAAGAATTTATATTTCTTGACTGTGATGATAAATTTTTAATTGTGAGCAGAATTTCGTAAGGAATTGCTGTCAAATGGCTAATATTTTAAGGGAGGTTTTGTCAAAATTTTTAGAAAATTTCCTAAAATCTATTATGATTCCAAAATATATCTTTAGTCATATGAAGTTTTTTTTTCCCAGAGCCAAATATATATTATGTCTGTGTAATGTGGCTTGGATTGGGCTAGGGAGAATTCAATTTGACTGTCTATGATGTTAAGGAATTGCTCTCAAAGGAATAATATTTCATGAGAGATTCTATCGAAATTTTTACTACAATCCTACCTGTAAAATTTTAAATAATACTGTCGAAATGTTTACTAAACATTTTAAAGAAAGTTAAGACGTCGCGATAACGTGCCGTATGAAACATTTTAAAGACGTCGTATTAGAAAACTATTAGGAAACAATATAATTTCAGAGGAGGCCTGTATAGAGTAGTTGATTGTATTAGAAAGGTGGGTGTATTTGTTTACACCCACTTATTCGTTAAAATGTTTTAATTTTTTTACATGCAGTCCCGAATAAATCTAACTAAATTTAACTAAATCTAACTAAATTTACACCCACTTATGCAGTTCACCCAATCAAATAAATCTAACTAAATTTACATGCAGTCCCGAATACGTGCCGTAGGCACGTCCCACGGGCATACCTAGTATATATATATCAATAAATATATATTTCTTATGTTGTATTCGATTATATTTGAATATTTTTCCGTTGATAAATTCGATTTCATGTTTGATATTTTTCGTGTGACGCACGTGTTTGCAGTGCACGTATTTAAGCATATTCTTTTTAAAATAAAATTTTGAAGTGTGTGTGTGTGTGTGTGTGTTTATTTTATTTGTGCATGAAAAACTATAATTTTTAATCAAAATAATTTTACTTAAATATTTTCCTATATAATATGAACCTATATTTTTAATTAAATATATATGTGCGTATGAATGAAGTGTGTGCAAGTTTGATGCACGTGCACGTGTGTATGCATGAAAATGGTAGACCGGCTGATTTGGGGAATGAGGGAAATATGTATATTTTGAATTTGTATGAGTGGAGTTAATAATGTAAGTGGGGGTAATTCTTATAACCATCACATATTTCCTATATAATCACCAACATATTCACTCTCCATTTCTCCTTTACTCCTTCTCTGTCAATATCCGAACCCCTCCCTCCTTCTTTTCCTTGCTCTGCGGAAGCCATCCATCAGCAAATCACCATCCAACATCTCACTTTGCCTTCTCTACTCACACCTAATACATATATATGTATATATACCTATATTTCCCTGTGCTTCATGTCTCTGCCTAAACCATCAATCCAGCAAAAATCCCCACCGTTTCTCCACCTACCACATATACAACATACAACCTATAATTCTTACAATCCAATTATATATATATATATATATATATATATATATATATAGAAGTAAGAGGAGGAGATGCTTCACTGTTGCATGCCGAAAAGATGAGATGAAGTGCTGTTGTCTTGCTGCCGAATGGAAATTTGGAGATTTTCTTTGTGCACGGATTTCGAGGAGGCCGATTGGGATTTTGGAGCTCTTCGAAGGAGAATTATTGCTTATTAAATTCTTCAATTTTGGGTGGGTGTTTCTAAAATTCTTTCTAAATTGAAAAAATTTGCCGTACTGCCCTCTTTTTTGAAAATAATTAGTGACTTGCCCTACTTTCCAAAACAATTAGCAATATGCCCTTGTTTAGGACACGTCAGCAACAAACGTTATTGGAAGAAACGACATCTGTTATTTTGATGCCGTTCTTCGCAATAACGGCATCTCTTTTTAAAAAAATTGTCGTGCCGTTATTGGGAATAACGGCATAGCTTATTTTTGACTAAAGATCGTACACTATCAATTGTGACTCGAGAGAGAAATGCAAAATGAAAATAACTGATGCCGTTCTCTTAGAGAACAGCATAGATTATACTGATGCCGTTTTTCACAATAACGGCATCAGTTATAATCGTTTTGCACAGCTTCCTATAATCGAAAAACCCTTCTTCTTCTCCCTTATCCCTTGCGATTGTTTCCTTCTCCATTCCGACTCCGAAATCCCTAACCCCCCCCCCCCCCCCCCAAAAAAAAAATTCCTAAAATCCCAAGTATTTAATTGATTTGTACTCAGAGTCTACTCTTCAATCTCTCATTGAGAGTGCCAAATCAATCCGAATCCGAAATTATTGTAAGTATCCAAAAACCCTAATTTTATTTTGTAAAGTTGATTTTGATACTATGATAGATATGTGCATTGGTAGTATAGTACAAGTGATGTAGATTTGTGTTATTTAAGTAGTAATTTTGGAAATAATATTATGGATTCTTAGTGATATAGGGTTTACAAAATGTTGAATTGTTGAGAAAGGTGGAATTGTTCAATTTGTTAGGAAAACAAAGAATTTGGAGAGATACTTTGTAAGGGGGGGGGGGGGGTGGTTTCGTTGTCATTATGATGATTGCAAGTAGTTCAAAATTCATACTTAGTTTATAAAATCCATTTTTTACAATGTTATGAACGATTCGGATTTGAGGAATAACGCGTTTGTGATGAATTATACTTAGTTTATTTTGAAAATTCTTTTACTAAAATTGTTGTTGATTAGTGTTTGTTATTGTTGACAGGCCAATGGATCCTACACAACCATCTTCTTCCCATGGTGATGGTGCTTCTTCTAGTTCTTCGTATGGACCACAGGGACATTCGGGTCCATTAGATCCTACCGTTCTACATCTGCAAGAAGACCACAGATCACAGGCCGTTTGGACAGAAGATGTAGAGAAGATGAGTTTCCGAATGCACAACATAATGCAGGCGATCCACCGTATTGAAAATTACTTGGTCAGCAGCAGATTCAACGGGATGTCAAAGCTGGCGAAAATCAAGTGTGACCACGCCCTACTTACCGCACTTGTGGAGGGATGGAGGCTGGAGACACAAACGTTTCACTTACCGGTCAGGAGAGATGACGGTCACCCTACAAGATGTAGTGGTGATTGCGGGTCTTCCAATTGATGGGGTGGCCGTCACCGTCAACTTGATGTTCAACAAGGTAGCATTGGTACGAGATTATCTTGGCTTGGAGGTGCCTGAAGAGGACCACGGAATATTCGTTGGGGAATCCATTAGACGTTCATACCTTGACGATCAGTTCACTAATCGATTGCCAGACGTGCCGACGGACATCCAACTCCAGAACTATACCCGCGCATATCTACTGTCGATGATTGGAGGGATTCTATTCCCTAACTCTTCAGGTGATGTAGTGCACCTCATGTACCATCCACTCATTGCTGACCTGCAGACAGCCGGCCGATATAGTTGGGGTAGTGCGGCTCTAGCCTCCCTCTACCATGCACTCTGTAACTGTTCGATGGGGTTGATTCAAATGATCGGGCCGATGTCTATCTTGCAAATATGGTGTTGGGAACGAAATCACCTCGGCCGACCCCGTATCACGGTATTGTCAGAAAGTTGGAGAGTACTACAGGAAAATCCTATGCTGAGAGCTCCTCTCGGTCCCTACTGGGCGGGGAAACATACATGGAGGGATAAACCACATGGTGTCCTCACCTATTACAGGGACGAACTCGATCAGTTGAGGGAAGAGTTCGTCAATTGGATCCCGTACACAGATGATAGGCTGCAACGTCTACCACCCATTTGCACTGCCAATAATCAGTTGTGGTTGACATTAGCTCCACTTGTAAACTTCTCAGTCGTGGAGTTTTATTACCGCGGCCGTGTTCTTCGCCAATTCAATGCACAACAACCCGTCCCCGTAAACTCATTGTACGACCGTAGACTTCACAACATCACGGGTCAAGGTCGTTTACCAAATATGGATTGGGCCGATCACCACCGTGCTTATGTAGGATGTTGGAATGAGCGGAGATACGAGTTGGTAGTAGAGGGTATTGTACGGCCGTACGACGGATCAATGCAAACAGCTTATATGGCATGGTACCATTGCATCACAAGGTTGTATGTTGTGCCAAAAATGGATCTTCCCGCGGGTATCCAACAACCGATACCCGCGCACGAAGTTGAACCACCACCCGCACATTCATCTTTGCAACCCATGTATCAACCAAAAGCTTCATCATACCGTCTAATGGTAAATAAGTTTGTTCGGTCAATTACATTTATTTCGATGAATATTACTTATGATGAATTTAATTATGTCTAATTTGGTTTAACATTATAGATCGACAACACATGGGACATGGTGAGGAAATGTGCGAGTGTCTTGAAGAGTAACGCCAGTAAGGCATGCAAAGAATTGGCACGAGACCTCCTCTGCAATTGTCGTACCTCTCTTGAAAAGGTTGGAGATGGTTAATGTTTCAATGAACTTATGCGGTCGACCAAAGTATCAACTCAACAAGTTCGACCTAGCGCTAGGCAAGCTCCACCTCCACCACAACAAGCATTGGAATTAGGAGATCCCCTCGCACCTCAAACTCAACCTCAAACTCCGTCACATCATCCACGAAGGGGTAAGACCATTCGCTTCCCTCCTACGCAAAGCGAATTGGCAAATCCGGAAATTGAAGTAGGAGGAGGTTATGAAGAAGAAGGAGTTGGTCCAAGTGAACCCGCAACGCAAGAGATCCGAGAACGTAGGCGGAAAGTCCCGGCTCGAAGGAGGAGAGCACCCCAACACTTCACGCCGAGTTAAACCGAAGAAAACTTTATGTATTATTGATCTTTCTTGTTTTTTTTGTAATTATAGACTTTATGTAATGTATGCTATGTAGTTGATGAATTGTTTAAGTATTTTTAAGTTTGATGTGCATGTTTTGAAAGATTTCAGTTGTGCATGTTTTGAAATTGGATGTGCATTTAGATTTCAGTTGTGCAAATCTGTGAAGTATTTGAAGTCTGTGAAATCTTTTGAAACCTGATGAATTGAATTGAAAAGGCATGCAAAGAAGTCTTGATGTAGTATGTGAAGAAGAAGGAGTTGGTTTGTGAAAATTTAAGATGAATTGAAAATTGATGAATTGAATTGAATTGACTTGAATTGAAGTCTGGATGTTGGTTTGTGAAAACATGCACATCAATGAATTGAAGAAGTTGGTCTGTGCATGTCTGTATGTGAAAAACATAAATAAAAGATGCCGTTATTTGCAATAACGGTATCTTAATCCTGTAATGTTATCGCGAATAACAGCATCAGCATAGAGGGAAAATTAGCAAAGTTGGAGTTTGCTGCCAATATTTCTGTCTCCACAGTCGTTATTCAAATTAACGGCATCCTAAACTGATGTCGTTATTGAAGATAACTGCATCTTCGTATAACCCCCCTACCCTCCAAGATAACAGCATATCTGAAGATGTACATAAGTATGCCGTTATCCAAGATAACAGCAACTTCAAATCCTGCCGTTTTCCAAAATAACGGCATCTATTAACTGTGCCGTTGTTCATAATCACGGCATCAGTTAAACCTCAAAATTCCAAAATTTAAGATTTCTGCCAAACTTTCTGTCTCCACAGTCGTTCTTGAGAATAACGGCGTAGAAAGAATATGCCGTTATTCACAAGAACGACATCTGTTGTTTGAACAGTTGTGCATGTTTTGTTGGGAATGTTTATTTACAACAAATTTAACTATATCCACCACCCAGTCATACAACAAATCTCATTCCAAACGATTTAAACTTAAATTGCTCAACATATAAAAACAACTTTATAATTTCATACAAACACTTACAAAAGAGGAGACATAACTAACATACAATAACAAGGAAAATATTCAAGTGCGGGTAGATTGTGAAGTCCCCACACTTTGTACATTCTTACAACTCCGTCTATTGTGTCCACTCACACCACATTTCGAACATACTTTTCCGCTACTCCCACCTTCTCGAGCGTCCATGTCATTGCGAATGCGAGTACTCCTAGGCCTCCCCTTCACCTGACGAAGAATAGAATCAACTATAAGTACCGGTGCGCTTTGGGTAGGCCAATAAGATTCGTCTGGTATAGGATTGAAAGTTGGTGCCCATGTTTTTACTAACGAATCCGTAGAGGAGAAGGCATCTATGTATGGTTGATAATCAAGCACACGTGAAGCACATGTCGCTAACACATGAGAGCATGGAACATGGAACAGTTAGAATTTGCCACATGTACAAGTTCGGCCCTCTAGGTCCACTGTATGCGAATGTCCACCTTTTTGATATCCACCATCCATTCTAATGCCCGTTTTCACCCCAAAAACACCGTCGTGATTATTAAACATTATGGCCTCATGTAAATTGGATTTTTCACGGCGGACATCAATTAGGTCCTGAATCCGGGGTGCCAATAGTTTACCTTTAGTGATAAGTGTCTGCGCGGTTTCACGGCGGTCGGTGAAGTACATGTTTCGACGGAAAAATATTTGTTCTACAATTGCGGTTACAGGTAAGCTACGAACACCTTTTAGAACCGAGTTGAAAACTTCGGACAGATTTGTTGTTATTATACCATATCTACGCCCACCATCGGTAGTAAGTGCCCACTTCTCGATCGCTTTTTTCCTTCACCCAGTTAGCCGCATCAGCATTGCTAACTTCAAGTTGTGTCATCTTTTCCTCGTACTTTTTCCACTGATTTTGACACGCAATTACCTTCAACTTATTCATCAAAAATTTGGAACCAAATTTTTTATGAAAATTGCTAGCAAAATGGTGCATACAGTACCTATGATATGCAAATGGTTCCCTCCACGTACCAAACTCATTTCTGATAAAATACCGGCATGTCAGTCAGAAATGACACAAAGACCTTCACGATCTGTAACAAAGCACCGAATACAGTTCCTGAACCATGTCCACGTTTCTATGCTTTCACCGTCAACCAGTGCAAACGCAAACGGAAACAACCTCCCGTTTGCATCTGGTGAAATCGCAATCAACAAACAGCCTTTATATTTTCCGTACAAGTGAGTGTCGTCTACACTTATAACTGGTCTACATGACTTAAGTCCTTCGATAGAAGGACCGAATGCCCAAAAAACACCCTTAAATGTTTCTATACCCAAACTGTTCGCAATCTTCGCCCAATGTACAGCCGTACCCTGATTTGAAGTTTGAATTGCATTGAGTAGATATGGTAATTTGGTGTACGCTTTTTCAAAAGAACCATATAGTTTCTCAATTACTTTATGTTTTGCCTTCCAAGATTTCCAATATGATATTGTGTAATGGAACCTACCTTTCACTAAGCCAATTATGGCTCTTGGTGATATTGAGAGTTGTCCCTTCAGAGTATCCATTATGACCATCGATACGACCGTCGAGTCAATTTTGCTATGATCCTGAGTCAATGTAGGATTCACACATGTGTGTACACCTTCAAGTTTTTTCACCACAAAATAATTACGGCCTTTGGGAACAATTGCATGCAAGCACCTTGGACAACCAACTTCATTTTGAAGTGATGGATTTTCTGCAATCTCCTCGGCTGAATAGTTGATGGGCGCATATTTACATTTCACATGGTATAGACAATGATCTAAATTTACCGTCACGAATTCTCTGTGGTTCTTCACGGCGTACATCTTCACTTGATGTTGTAGAGCATCTTTGGTTGGAAATCTTTGACCTATGAAGAGTTCATCCAAGTTGGAAGAACCAATGGAAGACTGTCCATATTCATGTACGGTGGCACGGGACATCCATTCACTTGATTGCGATCCACGCATCGCTGCACTTGTGTCCTGACTCGGCAACACGCGGGCATTGTTAACCGGCACATCAACATTGGCATAAACAACTGGAGCTTCAACAGCAATCTCCTCATCATCATCCTCGAGACCGCGTACCTCATCTTCTTCCTCTTTGACCAAGTCGTTATTTACAACGGCATTATCAAAGTCTTCCATAGCAATGCTAGCTACCAAAATATTTTGTGGCAATGGGGTCGGATGTACCTGCTCGTATTCGGAGAAAACAGGTTCCGTTGGAGTTGTGCTAGTATCTCCAATTGTATTTGAAATCCTTGCGTGTGACTCTGCAGATGGTTTCAAAGTCCTTGTAGGCCTTGGACTTTCGATAACAACTCTTGTAGTATTTGGAAGCTTCGTTTGATCGATATATAACTCAACTATATTCCAACCACAACTTGGATGAAGTGTCCTAAGCAACATAGACCTCAGAGAACTGTCACTGTCTATGAGTACCAACATGAAATACTGCCCATCCTCTTTACCAGCAGAATAACGTCCTCTGAGTTTCAGACTCATTTCACTTCTATCCCAATTAGTGACTTCATATGTCTTATCTATTAATTCTGCGTACGTAAAGTTGGGGGTAGCCCAAATAATTACCGGTTCAACATCACTATAAGAATATCCAATTTTCGGATCCTTAATTACTTCACCCCCATAATATAACCAAATAGGGATATCAAATTCCATACCTATGCATAAAAATTAAAACATATTCAAGTCATTCACTACTCACAATAAACATAACATTGGAATAAAAATCAAACATAAGGTTAAGATGATAATACCTTCAAATTCAACCAAAAAACCACTAGTAAAAATTTCGTTGTGGATGAAGACTGCAAATGAGAGTGGGGGTAAGGAGGTAGGATGTATGGAATTTTACAGGACTCAAATGGTTGGAATTTTTTGATTTTGGGATCTAGGGTTTGTGGGTAACAGGAGCGATGAGAGAGAAAGAGAAGTTTACGAATCAGAAGGGGTAGGAAAGAGGAGAAGGGGTTTTTCGATTATAGGAAGCTGTGCAAAACGATTATAACTGATGCCGTTATTGTGAAAAACGGCATCAGTATAATCTATGCCGTTCTCTAAGAGAACGGCATCAGTTATTTTCATTTTTGCATTTCTCTCTCGAGTAACAATTGATAGTATACGATCTTTAGACAAAAATAAGCTATGCCGTTATTCCCAATAACGGCACGACAATTTTTTAAAAAAGAGATGCTGTTATTGGGAAGAATGGCATGGAAATAACAGATGTCGTTTTTCCCAATAACGTTTGTTGCTGACGTGTCCTAAACAAGGGCATATCGCTAATTGTTTTGGAAAGTAGGGCAAGTCACTAATTATTTTCAAAGAAGAGGGCAGTACGGCAAATTTTTGTCTAAATTAGGAGTATGATTCATGCTAGTAATAAATGGTTTATTTGTTAGATTTAAATTGGTATGATGAAAGTAGATTACATGCTAGTTGAGGTAGAATTTAATGGTTAGATTTTGATTTGTGTGATAGATGTGAATTGCTTAATTGTTCTCTGAAATTTGTTATGTTACTTTATTAATATATTTGCATGCTAGAATACATGCAAATTGATGAATCATGATTGGATGAAGAATTGATGTGTGATAGAATATTTCCTATTATAGTCAAAATAATGCAATATGTATGAAAAAAGATTTTTTTTATGCTAATGTGAAAAAGAAATGTGGAATTAATCTCACTAGTATATTTTATGAGTATAGAAATTTTTATGAAGAAGTTTTGATGAAAAACAACATTTTATTTGAAAATTAATTACATATGTTTCTAATACAATTTGGGAGGAAGTTTTTGTTATATTGTCAAAAGAGAATTTTATAAAGTTTAAATAAATATACTATACTGTATTTTGATAGAATACATTCTGAAAAAATATTTTGAATCAGTACAAATTGATCGAAGAATCGAGTTTATTAAAGGAAAATTAATTACAGTATGGTCTCTACAAAAAAGCAACTAATCGACTTCATATCGGTTAGTCACTCAAGACCCACTGGTCGGGTGCATTTTGGGTGCGTTACTGTAGCTGGGCGGTGCTACTGGCCTTAGGTTCGAGTCTTGCAAGAGACTCTGTTTTTTTGAAAATTCAATTTTAAACCAAACCCGAAAGCCAGACCCTGTGTATAATTTAAGTTATCTATATAACAGTTAGTTGCCTTGGACTGACTGGTTCTCGGGTGTGAGTTGGGACGGTTACTGTTCATCGGTGGGGGAGGGGGGGGGGGGGGGGGTTGTGTAGAACCCCGTATTTTCAAATATTAATTTAAAGATTTGTAAATGAATTAAAATGGTTTTCTGGAGATTTAATAAATATTTATCTTTTTACACGTGCGAAACACGTGCAAATAATTTTGGTGTAAATATACAATTTTATATTTTTAATAAGTTCTCATACTTATTATGGAGTGTACTCTAAGTTTTGGGATTTTTCTGAATAAAGAAACTATTTTTACAAATATCTCGAAAGAGAGGGGCTTTTATGTAAAAAGTCGTTTGGATCTTAAATAAACTATGAAAATTCATTTTTACTGATATTTTGGTTTTCCATGGTTAGCATTTAAATTTAAATATATTTAGATTTTATTTAAAGTCGATTTGGTGAAGATTTAGTCAAAAAGAGTGTTTTTGCAAATAAGGAATTCATGTAGAACTTTGTGCAAATGTTTTTCTGGAAAGTAAAAGTCAAATATTTTGATTGGAAAATATAATATGTATTATTAGATATTATTTCGGATTTTTCTGGAATTTTTACGAATATTTTATGATGTAATTGCAAAAATTACAAAAGGGAGGGCTTTTGTGCAAAATTGCCACCCTGAGTGTAAATCCGAAATTTTCTTATCTCTGGGTTGTGCTGGGTTGTTGAAAAACTTAGTGGTAAAAGGATTTTATTTAGTTTTGATTTATTTAACTTATTTTAACTAAGAAAGGTTATATATGTGAAGTAATAAATTGAAAAATGACTATTTTGCAAAAGTACTTCAAAACCCTAATTCCTTTCAATCCCGGCCTGTATAAAAGAGGACGTGCAGCCGTCATTCACTGCACAACTCTAGATTTATTATATTATTATTTTCTTGGTGATCAAGAGGAGAATTTTTGGATCTCGCAAAAAGGAAGGCTTTTCGTTGGATCTTTTCAATTCAAAGGTGAGTGATATAAATTTGTTTTGTTGTTTGATTTATGTGAGTGACATTGTTTGTTTTGTTTTGATTTTTTGATGTGATATGAACTATGTATTGCGGTATGATTTATGTGAATAGTTGTTATATTGTTGTTTGACCTGAATGTTATTCGGTATCTTTGCATGAGAACGATCCAAAGGATTGTTGTTTGTACCATGTTTGTGAAATCTATGAATGACTAGTGGATCTTTGTTTATAAAATTGTGTTGCTAAAAGCATGTTAAGATTTGAGTATGGTTATGATCGGATGGTGAGCATCTGGATCTTGTGTTTATAAATCAGATCATGCTATGAGATGTGAAGAAATTTAGTATTGAAAAAAAAAACCTTAATGAAAGAATTAGGAATTGAGAACATGAGAATTGAGTTTTGAGATTTTGGATGATTGAGTATTGAATCCAATCTGAGATATTTAGAGATTTGTCACTTTTATATGAATACGAGTTATTTTCATAAACAAAGAATTTTTAGAAAACTCCAGTTTTGATTTTGTACTCAGACCTAATTTATGAAAACTGTAGGCCGACAGTCGACTGGTCTACTATTCAGTCGACTGGTACGACCCTACTGTTGTATCTTCAGTTCTTTTGAAATCCCCTCTGGACAGTCGACTAGACTCTTATGCAGTCGACTGGTGCCCTGAGATCTTTATTTTGTAAAATTATTTCAGTCCTTTCTGGACAGTCGACCTATCCTCTTTAAGTCGACTTATGTACTTAGGATATTTTCTTGAGAATTATTGGAATTTTGTCTCGATTAAGTCGACTGATGGCTTTCAAGTCGACTGGTATGACTTAGTTTATTTTTGTAAAATTTTGGATATTGTCCTCTGGACAGTCGACTTACCACAGTATGAGTCGACTGGTACTGATGGATTTTTGTAACTTGAGTGTTCTTTCGAATGATTGGCTTTCAGATAAATCAATCTATACTTGATCTTCAGTTCAGTATTTGATATTAAGATATTCAGTTAAGCCATTTGATTTAAGATACTCAGTTGAGCCACTTGTTTAGTGGAACTTTGATTTAGACATTTGAGTTGAGTCTCTAGAGGTGTGTGACCCTAGTATACCGGTGTTGAGTTATTTTGTTGAGGCCCGTAGAGGCATTTCAGTTATTCAGTTTTGAATTTAGGCCGGTAGGGTACACCACTCTAGGAGATTCGTTGAGTAATTAAGTAACCCAAAAGTAATAAGGACAGGCACTAGTGGTGATATGACGAACGGGAACATGGGTTATGCACCTCAGTATGGCTTTAGATGTGGGATTTAATCTCCGGAATTATCCAAGTAACTTACTTGAGATGTGGGATTTATCTCCGGAATTATCCAGGTAAATTACCTGCGATGTGAGATATATCTCCGGAATTATCCAAGTTATTTGCTTGCAGTGTGGGATTGATCTCCGGAATTATCAAAGTCGAGGCGACGCACATGGGGTATTCATGTGATGATGTGTCAATATTTAGATGTGGGATGATCTCCGGAATTATCCAGGTAAATTACCTGAGATGTGGGATCTATCTCCGGAATTATCAAGCATGGGCTAATTCTCACAGTTTATCTTTATCTCGTAGTAGTCATCGTGATAGGAATAGTTTCATAGCGGGGGGTTGAACCCTATAATGTGAAGATGTTAAGGGCTTGCACCGAACCTATGTAGAATGGGATGCATAGACTTCGACAAGTATGCATTAGAGAGTCTGCATATAGATTTTGTGTTGTCTTGACTTGGTTTTATGCATGAGTTTTCCAGTTTTCCTTCACTTGACACTTAGACTAGATGCACTTGTTGTTTTTATTCTATGATGTTTTCATGCTTTACATCTTTGTTATTCCTCATTCATTTATCATTGTGGATAATACATGATGTTGATGACTTTATGTTTTATGATTAAATTATGTTGTTTGTTTTTATGTCACTCACACCATTTATGGCTGACCCCTTTAGTTTTGGGGGTTAGGGATCATCTCTAGCCTCATGTGTTGCAGGTTGTTGCTTAGAGTTTGGGGGTTTGCATGCTTGAGTTAGCTTTGGAGATTATAAGTAATGTAATAGAGCCATGTGTAATTTTTGTAAAGAGAAGTGTTGTAAAAAGAATGTTTTTAATTCAAGGTGTTTGTATTTCCGCTGTATTTGAAAAAGATTGTTGTAATAAAAGTTGGAAGAAAATTATTTGTGTTTTGAGCTATGTGTACTATTACATTGAAGTGGATGCTGGGATTGTGCCACGTATTTTCTAAGATATCATATCCACTCGAGCCCTCTCTTTCTAATCACAGCCCAATTAAGAACATAGACGACAGCCACTAAACAATCCAATCACAGCCCAATCAAAATTTGCCATCCTGGATCTTAAATCTTCAGATGCATGAATTCAGTTTCTTTAACAGTAAAAGAAAATGAAAATTTCCAGTATCCAAGCATATATGTTTCTCAATTAATTCTTCATCCCAACTAAACCATTGATGTTTGTGGCTCCAAAATAAACCTGCAGAAGGTTTGTTCAGCCCAATTCTTGTACAGATTTGGAGGATTTTGGTATACATACAGCATCCTTAGTTGACAGTGAACCCATTTTGGAAAAAAAATCATGCTAAGATGGCAACCAGATGCACGAATTCAGCTTCTTTAACAGTAAAAGAAAATGAAAATTTTCAGTATCTAAGCATATATATTTCTCTATTAATTCTTCATCCCAACTAAACCACTGATGTTTGTGGCTCCAAAAGAAACTCGCACAAGGTTTGTTCAGCCCAATTCTTGTACAGATTTGGAGGATTTTGGTATACATACAGCATCCTTAGTTGACAGTGAACCCATTTAGGTAAAAAAATCATGCTAAGATGGCAATCAGGAATTCAGCTTCTTTAACAGTAAAAGAAAATGAAAATTTCCAGTATCTAAGCATATATGTTTCTCTATTAATTCTTCATCCCAACTAAACCATTGATGTTTGTGGCTCCAAAAAAACCTGCACAATGTTTGTTCAGCTCAATTCTTGTACAGATTTGGAGGATTTTGGTATACATACAGCATCCTTAGTTGACAGTTAACCCATTTTGGTAAAAAAATCATGCTAAGATGGCAATCAGATGAATGAATTCAGCTTCTTCAATAGTAAAAGGAAATGAAAATTTCCAGTATCTAAGCATATATGTTTCTCTATTAATTCTTCATCCCAACTAAACCATTGATGTTTGTGGCTCCAAGAAACCTGCACAAGGTTTGTTCAGCCCAATTCTTGTACAGATTTGGAGGATTTTGGTATACATACAGCATCCTTAGTTGACAGTGAACCCATTTTGGTAAAAAAATCATGCTAAGATGGCAATCAGATGCATGAATTCAGCTTCTTTAATAGTAAAAGAAAATAAAAATTTCCAGTATCTAAGCATATATGTTTCTCTATTAATTCTTCATCCCAACTAAATCATTGATGTTTGTGGCTCCAAAATAAACCTGCACAAGGTTTGTTCAGCCCAATTCTTGTACAGATTTGGAGGATTTTGGTATACATACAGCATCCTTAGTTGACAGTGAACCCATTTTGGTAAAAAAATCATGCTAAGATGGCAATCAGATGCATGAATTCAGCTTCTTTAACAGTAAAAGAAAATAAAAATTTCCAGTATCTAAGCATATATGTTTCTCTATTAATTCTTCATCCCAACTAAACCATTGATGTTTGTGGCTCCAAAAGAAACCTGCACAGGTTTGTTCAGCCCAATTCTTGTATAGATTTGGAGGATTTTGGTATTCATATAACATCCTTAGTTGACAGTGAACCCATTTTGGTAAAAAAATCATGCTAAGATGGCAATCAGATGCATGAATTCAGCTTCTTTAACAGTAAAAGGAAATGAAAATTTCCAGTATCTAAGCATATATGTTTCTCTATTAATTCTTCATCCCAACTAAACCATTGATGTTTGTGGCTCAAAGAAGATTTTAGATCCAGGATGACAAATTTTGATTGGTCTTTGAATGGAGATTCTAGTCATAGATCGATTCTTCGGAGCTCGACTTTCTAAAGAAAATGCCATTTGGAAGTATGCGGGTACATGTTTGTTGGATAACCAAAACTCCCATTTTTATTGAAGAAAAATAAGAATAAGGCTCATATCAAGTGTAGTTTTAAGGACCTGTCATCGTGGAAGGAAACCAAATATAGAAGCCAGAAAGAGGAATGGTAGAGAATGAGGATACACCAGGCTAACATAGCGGCATTTTCCTCATCTCTCTCTCATCCCTGCTTTCTCTTCAGCAAACGCACATAAAGAGACATCTGCAACAACAACAAGAGCGACAAAAACAACAATAATAATAAATTATTATGAACGAGATGTCTCTATATGGGTTTCCAGATCTCCACTCGAGCCCTCTCTTTCTAATCACAGCCCAATTAAGAACACTTGTTGACAGTCACTAAACAATCCAGTCACAGCCCAATCAAAATTTGTGATCCTGGATCTAAAAACTTCAGAATTCCCAACATCTGTACAAGAATTGGTCAGAACAAACCTTGTGTAGGTTTCTTTTGGAGCCAGAAACATCAATGATTTAGTTGAGATGAATAATTAATAGAGAAACATATATGCTTAGATACTGCAAATTTTCATTTTCTTTTACTGTTAAAGAAGCTGAATTCATGCATCTGATTGTCATTTTAGCATGATTTTTTACCAAAATGGGTTAACTGTCAACTAAGGATGCTAGCTGTATACCAAAATCCTCCAAATCTGTACAAGAATTGGGCTGAACAAACATTTGTGCAGGTCATAGAATGTCATCTAAGCATGCTATATGTCAAAGTGGGGTTGGTCATAGAATGCATGAACGACACGTATTAGTGTTTGTGAGCATGCAGTGGGGTGCAGCTATGATCACTAGTTGGATCACCAAAACTCCCAATTTTATTGAAGAACAATAAGAACAGGGCTCATATCAAGTGTAGTTTTACGGAACTGTCATCGTGGAAGGAAACCAATTTAATATAGAAGCCACAAATGGAGCTAGAAAGAGGAATGGTAGAGAATGAGGATACACCAGGCTAACATAGCGGCATTTTCCTCAACTCTCTCTCATCCCTTCTTTCTCTTCAACACACGCACACAGCAAGAGGGGGTTGGTCCAACAATAATAATAGATTATAATAAACGAGATGTCTCTATATGGGCTTCCAGATCTCCACTCGAGCCCTTTCTTTCTAATCACAGCCCAATTAAGAAACATAGACGACAGCCACTAGACGACAGCCACAATGCAGACTCACAAATACTAATACGTGTCTTTCATGCATTCAAAATTATAATATCTTCAAAATTACCAATTTAAAGACTTACTGGTGGAATTATCCGTGGGTTCCTTGCTATTACCCCAATAAAGGATGAGAATTTGCTTGCATTATCACCAACCGGTTGCCCGACACCGTTTTCCTCCACCACAATCCTTTCGTCATTCTTAAGTTTCCATATGCCCGTCATCTTAGTTCGCCCTCGATGTTTTTTGACAGTGGGCGGCGTGCTACCCTCTCCCTCCTCTGTTTGACTGCCACTATTATCTAGGATTAACAAACCAACATAATTACAAAAAAATAAAAAAGTGAGATTTGTAACAAATTCAACTACAATGATAGTTTGATGCAAATGACACTAAACATAGTTTAATGTAAATGACACCAAGCAGTAGAAAATAGAAAGATAATTAAACCAATTATTAAATTCACATACAACATGTTCGGAATTACAAGATATAATATTACAACAAGATTTAAGACACAAAATTACAGGACATATAATATTGAGCTATGAAAATCAAGTAAACTACAATACGACATCTTCCAATAAATCGCCCTCTTCTCCATCCTTGCGGAGCCAAGTCCCGCAAATTCCGTCGTTGGTTGTGTTTACATCAAACATAGGAAACTCAGAAGTAATGTAACTGTTCATGACTTCACCGTCTTCATCTTCTGAAGTATCGCCCAGTTGGAATACATCTCTTGGTTGCATAACGAGAGCCACATACGATTTTGGCAGGGTTGGATCTTCAATGTAGAACACTTGTTGCACTTGGGATGGGAACACAAATGGTTCGTGGCTAATGTGTGTACCGATGTGAATCAATTTTGAGAAGTTTACAACTGTGAAGCCTAACTTATCCTTGTTATTAGCAAAATTCCTATCAAACTCAGCCCAATCCCCACGAAATAAGACAACACGAAATTGACCAAAATAATTCAACTCAATGATATCCGTGAGCACTCCATAGTAGTCGAGATCTCCATCTACCGGCCTCGTGTACGACTTGGAAGCATAACTTCTAGTCTTAGAAGTCACTACCATTCCACTATTTTGAGACTTCAAATTACATTCACGATCCTTAGTACGAAATCTAAAGCCATTGAATATGTATCTTCGTATCTTTTGGCCATCTTATAGGGACCTTTGGCAAGTACTTGTATTTCAGATGACACACCTTCAGGACCCAAAGAATGTACCTATTAATTTTGCGCAAATCGTATCAGCACCATGGATAATGTAGATATAATGAAGATTAACTTGCATTTTCTTAATTCACCTACATGAGATTCAAACCACTTATGAAATTTTTCATTCATCAACTTGTTTTGTTCACGTGGTGGTAGTCTTCTTGGTCTAGCCCTTCGTTTGATGTTCTTGACAAATTCGCCAAAATACAAGCAATTGAAATAAGGAATAACAAAAGTAAGTTAATATCGAACTCTGCGGTTTTCACTATATTCGATTTAAATTCAAAAGCAACTTACTTTCGAAATGGTTCCACTGATGCATGGTGGTCTAGCACATATCGATGTGCCTGTTCCCACGTTAAGTTATCTAGCTCAAATCCATTAACTTTACCAACAGTAGTGCCAGCAGTATCAAAAAGATATTTAGCACCATCAAGATTGGAAATGTCTGGATTTCTCCTTGGTCTAGTCAAAGATGTCTCTACACCCTGCAGATACATGGAACAAAAATGTGAACACTCCTCTGATAGATATCCCTGAGCTATTGACCCTTCAGGACATGCTCTATTTTTAACATAACCCTTGAGCCGGTATAGGTACCTGAACATGTACAATTAATGAATTAGAGCGGAGTAGGGGATTAAAAGAAATGAGCTTTTGAAAATTCTGTTTTGTAAGATGCATGAATTCTTTTACCTCTCAATGGGGTACATCCACTGATAGTGAACAGGACCGCCGATTCTGGCTCAAGTGAATCATTATAGTGAAGAACGATGGCGGAAATATCATCTCCATTTTACTAAGTGTCAATGCCGCCCGCTGCTCCAATTGATGAATATCTTCAACACGAAGCATTCTTGAGCAAATACCTTTATATATGCTACAAAGATCTTTCAGGACAGTAGTGATTTGCTCACACATTGAAGACCTTAGGGCCACAGGAAGGAGATCCTGCATTAAGATGTGGTAGTCGTGTGACTTTAGACCCTGAAGCCTCTTCTCTTTAAAGTTGACACATCTTGTTATGTTAGAAGAATAGCCATCAGGAACTTTAAGTTCCAGTAGAACTTTGCAAAACAATTCCAACTCCAATTTTGACATTGAATGGATTGCAGGAGGTAGGAGTACTTTCCCGTTCGGTAATTCCTCTGGGTGCAACTCTTGTCGGATGCCCATTGACTTTAAATCAAGTCGGCTCTTGAGATTGTCCTTTGTCTTCCGGTCATCTCCCATAACTGTTCCTATACAATTTTCACCAATATTTTTTCCGATATGCATCACATCTAAATTATGTCGCAATAAGTTGAATTCCCAATACGGCAACTTGAAGAAAATACTCTTCTTCTTCCATGCACCTAAACTCGTCATGTTCTGATCCTCATCTTTGCCACATAAATCGGTTTCCTCACCTTGCTCCGGCCTTGCCCTTTTCTTGCTCTTTTTGCTGACTTGTGGTTCTTTTCCATATTTGAACTGATGACCATCTACCCGCCTCAAAATATCTGACCCAGAAGAAGCTCCAGGAGCATGTTCGCACTCGTCGGTACCATCAAATATCGCTGTCTCTGCCCGAAATATATGTGTGTCAGGCAACCATCTCCTATGACCCATATAGCAAAACTTTATGCCATTGTACAACCACCTTGAACTAGTTTGGTCAGCACAACAAGGACATGCATAACGTCCTTTAGTGCTATATCCAGATAAATTTGCATATGCTAGAAAATCATTGATTGTCCAAGACAACACGACCCGAAGAGAAAATATTTCTTTAGCCACAGCATCATAGGTTGGAACACCCACCCACAATTTCTTAAGTTCATCTATTAACGGCTATAGGTACACATCTATATCATTTTCAGGACCTTTCGGTCCAGGAACTATCATGGACAAAATAAATGAGGACTGCTTCATGCATTTCCAAGGCGGCAAATTGTATGGTATTAACACAACAGGCCATATGCTGTATGTACTACTCATTTGCCTAAAAGGGTTGAAACCATCACTAACTAGTCCAAGTCTCACATTTCGAGGATCTTCTGCAAAATCGGGATATCTTTCATCAATTTTTTTCCAAGATTAAGAATCAGCAGGATGTCTAAGAATCCCATCATCAGTGCGACCTTCAGCATGCCATTTTATATCAGAAGAAGTTTTCGTAGACATAAACAACCTTTGTAGCCTAGGAATCAGAGGAAAGTAACGCAGTATTTTGGTAGGCTTCTTTCTCCTACTTCGCTTAGTAGATCCACTGGTTTGATCGTCTTGATTTGGTGTTTCTGACCATTTCGAAGAACCACAGACTTCGCAATTCTCCAGACTTTCCTTACCTCCCGTGAAAAGCATACAGTCATTTGGACGTGCTGCTATCTTCTCATACCCTAGATCGAAAGAACTTAGGAATTTTTTGATCTTATAGGCTGAGTTTGGAATACAGATTTCTGGAAATGCTTCATTCAACAGTTCAAGTAGCATACTGAAGGACTTAGCAGACCACCCATTTAAACATTTAATCTGAAATATTCTGACAATGAATGAGAATTTAGAGAATTTGGTGCAATCGCGGTACAGCGGAGTACTAGCATCTTCAAGCAACTTAGCGAAGGATTCTTGTTGTTTATTATTTTTAGGGGCGGGGTCAGGCATTTCCTCGTCCACCTCACCACCAATGTGTGATGTTTCTGTTGACTCATTATGAACTTGGGTTGTTGGATTATTGGTGTGGAAAGAAACATTATGAATCCCTAAGGCGTCTTACAACAAAGCATGCATCTCATCGGGAACACTTAAGTCTTCGTTTACTAAGGGCTCATCTTCATTTTCTAATACAACCGGACGAACAGGAGCTGACGTATGATCCTCTCCATGACAAAACCACCGTGTGTACCCTTGAAGAAAACCGTTGACAACCAAATGTGTATGTACTACGTCACATGTCCTCAAATTACAATTTGTACACCGGAGGCATGGACAAAGGATTAGGTTGGGATCACGGGAATGTCATTTGGCAAAGATAATAAAATCTTTAATACCATCCCGGTACTCCTTGGATAATCGTGGTTTACTAATCCAACTTCTATCCATTATAACAATAGCACACAATCTGAAATTAAAATTTGACATATTAAATAGTATTAACAGTAAAAGGCATTTTGTATATTTAATTTCACCTTTTTTAAAACCATCCCTAGCTGCAAATAAATAAACGATATAACAATTAACTGTAAAATAAAGAAATCGTGGTTCCAAAAATGTATAAAAAAACAATTAAATCTTAATACAATCTACTCTATTCACATAACCCTAAACAACCTTCGTGGAAATTATCACAACCACCTTAGTGGCATTTTATCGCACACCTTGTGTTCGAGTGTAATATCGATTCGACTATAGTCTCCCCTGTATTTGGCTTTCCATTCAAGGAGATGATGATGGTAAAGGGTATTTGCTGAGGAAGAGGAATCGGACGAATAACGAGGGCGTCGTGCTGTAAATACGATAACAAGAAGATCTGATGACTCATGAACTATTCTGTTCATGGCTACAAATAATCAGTTACTTATCCCAAAATAATAATAATAATAATAATAATAATAATAATAATAATAATAATAATAATAATAAACCTGCACAAAAGAAACTAATATGGCTACTAATATGTTTCTCTATTAATTCTTCATTCCAACTAAATCATTGATGTTTGTAGCTCCAAAAGAAACCTGCACAAGGTTTGTTCAGCCCAATTCTTGTAAAAATTTGGAGGATTTTGGTATACAGCTAGCATCCTTAGATGACAATCAGATGCATGAATTCAGATTCTTTAACAGTAAAAGAAAATAAAAATTTCCAGTATCTAAACATATATGTTTGTCTATTAATTCTTCATCCCAACTAAATCATTGATGTTTGTGGCTCCAAAAGAAATCTGCACAAGGTTTGTTCAGCCCAGTTCTTGTACAAATTTGGAAGATTTTGGTATACAGCTAGCATACTTAGATGACAGTCAACCCATTTTGGTAAAAAAATCATGCTAAGATGGCAATCAGATGCATGAATTCAGTTTCTTTAACAGTAAAAGAAAATGAAAATTTCCAGTATCTAAGCATATATGTTTCTCTATTAATTCTTCATCCCAACTAAACCATTGATGTTTGTGGCTCCAAAATAAACCTGCACAAGGTTTGTTCTGCCCAATTCTTGTACAGATTTGGAGGATTTTGGTATACATACAGCATCCTTAGTTGACACTGAACCCATTTTGGTAAAAAAATCATGCTAAGATGGCAATCAGATGCATGAATTCAGCTTCTTTAACAGTAAAAGAAAATGAAAATTTCCAGTATCTAAACATATATGTTTCTCTATTAATTCTTCATTCCAACTAAATCATGATGTTTGTGGCTCCAAAAGAAACATGCACAAGCTTTGTTCCGCCCAATTCTTGTACAGATTTGGAGGATTTTGGTATACAGCTAGCATCCTTAGTTGACAGTGAACCCATTTTGGTAAAAAAATCATGCTAAGATGGCAATCAGATGCATGAATTCAGCTTCTTTAACAGTAAAAGAAAATAAAAATTTCCAGTATCTAAGCATATATGTTTCTCTATTAATTCTTCATCCCAACTAAACCATTGATGTTTGTGGCTCCAAAAGAAACCTGCACAAGGTTTGTTCCACCCAATTCTTGTACAAATTTGGAGGATTTTGGTATACAGCTAGCATCCTTAGTTGACAGTGAACCCATTTTGGTAAAAAAATCATGCTAAGATGATAATCAGATGCATGAATTCAGCATCTTTGATAGTGAAAAGGAGAGAAATCAAAAGAAATTACCGAAGAGAGAGAGGTGGGCGACAAGTGGGGCGACGAGCGGTGGCGTAGGAGATAGAGAGAGAGCGGGGTGACGAGCGGTGGTTTTCGATCGCAAATTCACTGCGAAATAGAGAGTGGGAGGAGGGAAATCGAATTGGGCTGTCGAAGATGACGAAGGGACGGAGGCCAAGCGCGCGAAATAGAGAGAGGGAGGAGGGAAAACGAAGGCGGCCAATTTGGGTTTGGGAAATTAGCGAGCGAAATGTTAGGGTACGCGGGGATTTATCTCAGTTAATTCACCGGCGTTTGAAATTACAAACACCGGTGAATGTATCTATATATTCCCCGGTGTGTGTTATTAAAACGCCGGTGAATAATACCATTCACCGGCGTTTCTAAAGAAAACGCCGGTGAATATCGTGATTCCCCGGCGTTTTATAGAGGCCGCCGATGTATAACCATCCAATCTGACGCCCCATTTCTGGTCACTCCCTACCCTGGCGCGAATGGTAAAACGCCGGAGAATATACGCCAGTAAATTGCACATGTGTTGTAGTGTATCATGCTATTGTTTATTTCACCTTATGATTTTTATGCATATATACGTATATAAATTTTGTATGTTGGTTTTCTGGCTCTACTTGACAACTCCAAAGTATTTCGATGTATACCTTCTATATCTTTAGTTTTCAAATCGTATGCATAATTATTATAGTTACCTTACAAATTATTTTATTGGTATACAGAATCATTTTATGTTGTCTATACTTTTAACTACATTTCATTCTCGTTTATTTTTCAAACTGTTATACAATAGTCTTCTTTTAAATTGCTAATTCAAAATTTTGTCATACAGTACCAATTCAGTTTGTGATTTTCTACCGCTTATTACTTTAATAAATTTTGATTATTATATCTACTTATAAATTATCCGTTGACTATGTTTCTCTGTATTGCGTTGTTTTTCCGAACTATTCCACAATTAATGACTAAGTTTATTTTTTCTTTTATCTAATGCTTTACCTAATAATGAAAATTTCTCTCAATCTATCCTATCGTTTGTCACATTTATTTTCTTATGCTATTTTTCTAGTTTTCTTGTTCCGTTCTTATAAAATTTTGATACTCATAGTTTTTCTTATATAGAGTTTGTCTTGTTTTTCCCTATTGCTTATTTTTATACTACATTTATTTTCTTAACATTTACAATTTTCTATATACAATAATGATATTTTCATTGGTGCGTACAAAATACAACTTTTACCTTAGCAAGTTCTGAGGACAGAACTGTTCTTGGGGGGGAGAGTGTAACACCCCGCAAAATTGAAAATGATAATTTTGCCCCCATATATTACGCACGTGTATTTTATACCGTTACTGGTAATACTTGTAACATGTTTCACTACGTATTTTGGATTCTGATTATTACATTTCCCGTATTCTAAAAATTCTATTTGAGTCAACTCAAATATAAAATTCCGATCTTTGTGTTTTTACGTGCTTTATACGTATTATCGATGCACGTATCGATTACGTATTTTCCACCGCTCGTGTAATATTTTAATGTGTTTCAATTATTTATTCCATAACGTGTTCGAATTCGTTTTATAAACGAAAATTCATTTTTCTCTCGTTTTTATTTAAATATTTTTATACGTGTGTTGCATGTGTTTTCTATGTACGTAGTGATTATGTTGTGGAATATATATATATATTAATAAATATATTTTTCTTATGTTGTATTTCGATTATATTTAAATATTTTTCCATTGATAAATTCGATTTCGTATTTGATATTTTACATATGACACACGTGTTTACGGTGCACGTATTTAACCGTATTCTTTTCAAAATGAAATTTTGAAGTGTGTGTGTGTGTGTTTATTTTACTTGTGCATAAAAAACTATAATCTTTAATTAAACTAATTTTACTTAAACATTTTCCTATATATTATGAACCTATATTTTTAATTAAATATATATGTGTGTATAAATCAAGTGTGTGCAAGTGCGATGCACGAGCACGTGTGTATGCATGAAAATGGTAGCTAGACTAGCTAATTTAGGGATGGAGGGAAAAATGTATATTTTGAATTTGTATGAGTGGGGTTAGTGATGTAAGTGAGGGTAGTTATTATAACCATCACATATTTCCTATATAATCACCAACATATTCACTCTCCATCTCTCCCTTACTCCTCTGTCAATATCCGAACCCCTCCCTCCTTCTTTTCCTTGCTCTGTCGAAGCCATCCATCAGCAAATCACCATCCAGCATCTCACTTTGCCTTCTTCACTCACACCTAATACACATTTATGTATATATACCTATATTTCCCTGTGCTTCATGTCTCTGCCGAAACCATCAATCCAGCAAAAATCCCCACTGTTTCTCCACCTACCACATATACAACATACAACCTATAATTCTTACCATATATATATATATATATATATATATATATATATATATAGAAGTAAGAGGAGGAGATGCTTCACTGTTGCATGCCGAAAAGATGAGATGAAGTGCTGTCATCTTGCTGCCGTATAGAAATTTGGAGATTTTCTTTGTGCACGGATTTCGAGGAGGCCGATTGGAATTTTGAAGCTCTTCGAAGGAGAATTATTGCTTGTTAAATTCTTCAATTTTGGGTGGGTGTTTTTAAAATTCTTTCTAAATTAGGAGTATTATGCATGCTAGTGATAAATAATTTATTGGTTAGATTTTAATTGGTATGATGAAAGTAGATTGCATGCTAGTTGAGGTAGAATTTAATTGTTAGATTTTTTGATTAGTTTTGTAGATGTGAATTGCTTAATTGTTCTCTGAAATTTGCTATGATACTTTATTAATATATTTCCATACTAGAATACAAGCAAATTGATGAATCATGATTGGATGAAGAATTGATGTGTGTTAGAATATTTCCTACTATAGTCAAAATAATGCAATATGTATGAAAAAGGATTTTCTTTTATGCCAATCTGATAAAGAAATGTGGAATTAATCTCACTAGTATATTTTATGAGTATGAAAATTTTTATGAAGAAGTTTTGATGAAAAACAACATTTTATTTGAAAACTAATTACATATGTTTCTAATACAATTTGGGAGGAAGTTTTTGTTATATTGTCAAAAAGAGAATTTTATAAAGTTTAAATAAATATACTATACTGTATTTTGATAGAATACATTCTGGAAAAGAATTAAGTTTTGAATAAGTACAAATTGATCGAAGAATCGAGTTTATTAAAGAAAAATTAACTACAGTATGGTCTCTACAAAAAGCAACTAACCTACTTCATATCGGTTAGTCACTCAAGACCCACTGGTCTTCGGGTGCGTTATTGTAGGTGGGCGGAGCTACTGGCCTTGGGTTCGAGTCTTGCAAGAGACTCTGTTTGTTTGTAAATTCAATTTTAAATCAAACCGGAAAGCCAGACCCTGAGTATAATTTAAGTTATCTATATAACAGTTAGTTGCCTTGGATTTACTAGTTCTCAGGTGTGAGTTTCCGACCTTTGCCACTTGTTTTTCTTTTTGATTTTTGTGGTATTTTTGAGGTTTTAAATGAAATAAAAATTGGGAAAATTTTTATTTAATTTTCTAAAATTATTTAGACTTTACAAAAATTATTTTTACAATATTTGGATATATTTTGTGAGAATTAAAAGAGGATTTTTCATTAAATATTGTTGAAGGACTCGGTTTTTATCGATTAAAATGTGACTATTGTTTGATTTAAGAAAGATGAAAATTTGGAATGCACTTAGATTCTTCTTAATGAGATTTTATGGTTATTAACATTAAGAGATTATTTGTATTGCACTCAATTTTATGAATGATTAAATTGATAAAAGAAGTGGAAATGAGATACTTCATGTTATGAGATTATAAAAGAAATATTTTTTTAGGAAGGATTTATGAATAAAGAAATTGAAATGTTATTTTGAGATTGAATATGAATTATTGTTGATCTCTACAAAGAGATGGTTATTGGAATCTAGAGGCTAGGCGAGATCCTAGTGACCGGTAGTTTTTATTAATGAATTTGAGAGCTAACCAATGTGGGTTGAGTATCTCTTGAGATGTAGCCAGTTGGGCTGAATGTTTCTTTTGTTTTGGTTTAAGTCGGGTAGGGTAAGCTAGCTCTAGGTTGTGATGATTTTCTTCCAAAACAAATTAAAAATGTAAGGACTATTGTAACGCCCCGAATTCCAAATAAGACCGAATTCGATATTTCATAGGATCTTTACTTCACTTCATACAATTTTACAAGGAATTTAAAACTTTTTCAACAACATCAGAGTTCTTTACATTTTACATACACAGCGGACGAATAAAAAGATTACAACATTGAAAACAAGTACAACTTATACAACTTTATTAAAGTAAGTCATCAGTTGCATCATAATATCTTTATTCCTTTATAAATAGTCCATTACCTGCATATCAAGCTGTGGGCATGTCAGTCACTTACAACTGACGAAAATGTTATACTCGGCTATCCTCTCTATGTTGTACATATAACAATCTCATTACTTTAACAAATCACAAAAGTTTGAATGAACAATAAAGTGTTAAATCGTGACTACGCTAAGCATGTAAGTGCATGTCATGCCTTAATGTTTAATGCACACATTTTTATACTAGGATGACACTAATGCACACTTGTTCGGATTCTATGCATCCCATACTATATAGGTCCGAGGGCAAGCGCCTACGTACTCTTCAATAAAGGGTTCGATCCCTCGCCATGACAACTACCCAGTAATGAAGCAAGATTTAGATCATTCTACGATAATGGATCCTAGCCACGGAGATCCACCGCCGACTGTTATAACAGATCCCTCATCGTGCGAATTATCCAGCAAGTGCCCTTCTAGCCTGGTATACGTATATACATAGGAGTATGGAAAACTATCCGCCCGACTACGCTAAGTCTCGGACTTAAAATAAAAATCTGTCTCCCACGGAGCAACTACAGTCACGGAGATCCACCGTCGACTGGGTCTATAGCCACGGAGATCCACCGCCGACTATATAGAAGCAACTCACTTACGTTTGCCCAGGTTCACTACATCTTCACTTATGTGCCTAATTATTTAGTTCAAGACATGAATAATTTTTCAAGCCTAGAATTAGTATTACCTCCTACCGAACTTAATCAACATTCACTGAGATAGCTCCGTGGCCATATCTCAAAATATAATTCAATTCTTTTCAATTTAATAATGCCAGTACCCGAGGTCTCACTAACTCTAAGTCATAACTTTTTCAAGTACAAGAAGTCATGGGTACACATACCCTTTAATAAACATGTCTTAACTCAAAGTATTCTATTCACAACTTGGTATATGTCTTGTTTAGCATCATCATTCAATTCATTCAATATCTTTCTAAGACAACAATTCTTTTCATGAGTCTATAGCATAGATCCACATCTCTTTTTAGGAAGTTAATCACATAAAAATTCATAACCATAAATAAACATATTCACATAATGTCATCAAGGCAAACAAGTGATATAATAATTCTTTCCAAAACTCCATATGAATTCTCACAAATTCTTAATCTCATTTAGCATTTCTTACTCAACAAGAGGGTTTGTTTATAGCAAAAGAATCTTATTACCTATTTTTCTGTTCTTCAAAAAGAATTATTTATTCAAATAATAATTTTGGAAAACAAAGTACATTTACTATTTCAATTTATTTGTTACTTTCTCAAAAATATACAAGATTAAAATTAAAACTATTCTTAATAAATTATCATGTAACTTTATGTGAGCAAATTAATTTTTCTCTTCCAAAGTCAGTGAAGTCCCAAAATTTTTTGAATATGAAAAAAAAAAAGTGGCAACAGGTTTCGAACCCGGTCTGCCAACACACACAGCAAACGCCCAAAGGCCCAAGGGGCTAGCTGCAAAGTCCATTTGGAAAAACTCTTTATACAATTCGTACAGTCCGGGTTTTATTAAATAAAAATCAAAATAAAAGGTAGCTATCAAGTTTCGAACCCAAAACTTCTTATAAATAGTGTTCTGTGGTACATTGGCTAACTAGTAAGTCTAAGTATATTTTCTGTTTAAGAGTTATACTATTATAGTTTAGATTATACTATTCTGAATTTAGTTCGTTTTCGAAAAATTCATTTATCCAATGATCCAATCTTTTAGGATGTTGGATAAACTTCTCTTTTGGACTGAGATGAATGTTAAAACCAAAAATCAACAAGTTCAAACTTATTTTTAGAATATATCTTTATTTTCAAATAGATTTTTTTCTCTTTCTTTTTACATACAAAAATCTACATTTCTCATCGAAACTTGAAATTAAGAATCATGTTTGTTACAACCAGTTCATGTACTTCAATATACTAGTTAAATTTTGTGATAAAAGTCAAGCATATCTCTTAATCAATCATGAATATCTCAAATGAAGTTCTTCTTGCAAAAATTTGTATTTTTAACAAATGTCCACATGTTTCATGGCAATAACCAAAGAATTATTTTTCTCTTTTCTTTTTCTTTCTAAATCATCATGTCTCTAAGCATATGCCGAAAAATAAAATTCTTTAACAATTTCTCGTACATATCGCACATATACATAGATTTACAAGTATTCTAACATGATTCATGTTATGAACTCTTCATTTTAATTAGCATGGTAACAATTCATTTACTAAGCCTCAATAAGATTATTGCATGTTATATTAGCATGGATTTTATCTATACATATCACATTCAACTTACACTACTCATTTAAATTATTTAGCATGCAAGTTTCTACTTTAGAAAGAAGGAGATCACCCACCTTAAATGAAGTTTGAACAATGAAAATAAAGATGGAACACCACTTCTAGCTCCAAAGCAACTCCTAGAAAGACCTTCTCCTCCTAGCAAGACTTCTCCAAGCAAGAACTCCTCTAAAATGAGAATACTCTTCTCTCTTTCTTTTTCTTACTCTTCTTTTGATTTTGTTTTTGGTGCCAACGAGAAGTAGGAAATGAGGTTCTATTTATAGGGTAAAGTTAGGGTCTAATATGCAAAATTCTACACCTAATAACTCTCTCTTTTAATTCTTCCAACCTTTTATTTTCTTAACTCCTAAACTCCTAACTCTTCATCTCCCCACTCTTCACAAACTCAACCCCCCCAACTTTTCCTCTTCCCTAGCCCAAACCGGCCACTCCCATGGGTAAAACCCGGCCAAACTCAAGTGTGCATATGCACACATGCACATACAAATTTAGTACAATTTTTATAGTCCTAAATGTGTACCAAAAGTTGTAACTTGTCATGTATTAGTCCAAGCTCAACTTAAAATTAGGATTTTATTAATGGACTTATCCCATGGGCTTTTATTTTAATTACTAATTTAACTAATCTAGTGAGCTCTTCTTTTAATCAACTAATAATTTGTCTATTGGGCTACATTTCATTTTTGGGTCTATGGGTTAAAGGAAAGCTAATTAAAATCTTGTGCATGCTAAAAATAGATAATGAGAGTCACAAAATAAGAATAAAAATTTGCACATGCATCATACGTGCAAAAAATAAAAAATGCCTTTTAATCAAATAGGGAGAAATGAATTTCCGTTTTATAAAACGAGTTCGAACACGTAAAATAAATAATCAATACTTATAAAATATCACACGTAGTGATGAAAAAATACGTAGTTGATACGTGTATCGAAGACACATAAAAAGCACGTAAAATACAGAGATTGAAATATTATATTTTTGTTGACTCAAAATAGGGCAAATCAATACGGGAAATGCATAATTAGTCGGTAATCAAAATACATTGTGGAAATACGTTACAAAATACACATGCATAACTCACAGGGGCAAAATTGTCATTTCCAATTTTGCGGGGTATTACAACTACACTATAGTGGAGATGTGATGAAAGTAAGAGAAAAAAAAAAGTATGAGGGCCTCAGATCTACGGTGTGAGAGTATTCATAGGTTTCTTGCTTGATGCGTCTTGTCATGGCGTGGATACATCTCCAGAATTATCGGGACCGTGGCGACGCTTGTGGGGCGTTTGGTAACTACGTAGTGCCATCGTTCCATGATGGAGGCGAATTGTCCATAAGCTCTGCATGATGCATCTCATGACGTGAGATTCCCCTCCAAGCTGTCTGGGCATGGGCTCGTAACTCATAGCACATCTAGGATACTTTCCGTAGTTACCGTAGTAGTTTATGTAACACCCCGAATTCCAAATAAAGACGAATTCGAGATTTCCAGGATCTTTACTTCACTTTGTACAATTTTACAAGGAATTTAAAACTTTTCATCAACAATACATCAGAGTTCGATTACAACTTGGTTTTATACACCGGAAAATAAAAGATTACAGCAATGAAATACAACTTGTATAACTTTAACATCATTTGCATCACAACATCTTTAACTTTTAAACAGTAACAGCATATCCACTTTATAACTCCATGAATAGTCAGTCCATTACCTGCATGTCAATCTGTGGGTACATCAGTCTCTTACAACTGACGAAATGTTATACACGGCTATCCTCTCTATGTCGGGAATAGTATAACGATCTCAATACTTTAACAAACCACAAAAATTGAATGAAAAATAAAGTGTCAAAAGTGATTATTATAAACATATAAGTGTATGTCATGCCTTAATGCCTAATGCACACATTTTATTCTAGGATGACACTAATGCACAGTTGTTCGGATTCTATGCATCCCATACTACATAGGTCCGAGGGCAAGCGCCTACATACTCCACAATAAAGGGCTCGATCCCTCGCCATGAAAACTACCCGATAATAAAACAAGGTTTAGATCATTCCACGAATTTGAATCCCAGCCCCGGAGTCCACCACTGACTGTTATAACAGATCCCACATCATGCAAATCATCCCGTAAGTGACCCTCTAGCCCGGTATACGTATATACATTGGAGACGGTAAACAAAACTATCCGTCCGACTACTCAAGATCCCGGAGTCCACCGCTGACCTGTCCTCATAGTCCCAGATTTAAATAAAAAGCTCGTCTCCCACGGAGCAACCTCAGTCCACCAACTAGGTCTATAGCCTCGGAGTCCACCGTCGACTATAGAGAGCACCCCACTTACGTTTGTCCAGGTTTACTACATCTTCACCTAAGTGCCTAATTAATTTCTTTTAAGACATGAATAAATTTTCAAGCCTAGAATTAGTCTTATCTCTTACCGGTCTTAATCACCACTACCGAGATAGATCCACAATCATATCTCAAATTTATATCTCAACTCTTTTATTTTAACATTTGTCGGTAACAAGATTTTACTAACTCAAAACTCAACCATTCATGCATAAGAATTTTGGGTACACATATCCTTTAATAGTCATGTCTTAATACCAAGATCATTTCATCAATTTAATTCATCTCACAACTTAAGCAATGTCTCATTTTAGCACTATTTATGATTCTTTAATAATAACAAGTCTTTTTCATGAACAAACTTCATTCAACAACGATCTCCTTAATAACTTAAGTGCAAATAACCAATTCACATTTCAACACATATACCAAATACTCTTAATTTGCATAAGTGAATAATCACATCAAGATAAATTCATTCACATGAATAATTTATTCTCATTCTACCAATAAATCTCATTTGTAATTATCAAGCTCATTTTTCATTTCTCATTTTGCTTCTTTTAGCACAATTCAAAGTCTCATTTGGCAACATAACTCAATTCCATCAAATATTTCTATAATTAAAATAATAGTAGATTCTCTACAAAAGAAATTAATTATTCTTAATCAATGTCTCATTAGCATTTTTCATAGTTCTCTTATTTGTTCATAGTTCATTCATGAATCACAACAGTCATAATTCTATTTACAATTTTAAACTAATGAAATATCTTTAACAATCAAACAGAATCTCTTCAAGAGTAAATAATTCACACAATGTATTCCTTATATTTTTTAAGAAAAATCATACATTTCTTATTAATAAATCTTCAATCTTTACTTACTCTCTATATCAAATTTTTCTTTTTAGAGTCTCAATTATACATGAAAAATCTTGAAACTAATTTTAGTAAGTTCTAAATCATTTTATAGGAATAATATAATTTTTTTCAATTTTATTTGCTTTAAAACTCATCCAAAACATTAGAGTGAAAACAAACAAAACAAAAAAATAAAATGTTCAGCCATAGGGTTTTGAACCTGTGAAGCTCCAGGCAGCGATCAAAGAAGCCCACACCAACCACTAAGTCCATATGGACTTGTTGTTCTATTTCTACACTAAAGAACTTGTATACCAAGTCTCGGCGTTGAAATAATTTGAAACATAAACACAAAAAAGGTTGTTGTCTACGGGATTCGAACCAGGCCAGGCCGCAAGGCAGCGCAGCGCGGAAGCCAACAGGCCAGGCAAGCTCAGTGACTTTAATCTCTTCTTTCTACTTTTTGTTCGAAATCTCTATTAGTCTTTTGTTTTTCATAAACTTGATTCTTCACTTCTAATTAATCCTTTATTAGACTAAAATAATTCCTCATGAACTAAATTTATTCTTTTAACAGTAATTTACTAATTTTAAAAATCATAATTTAGATAATGACCCTAAACTTCCAATTCCTTTCTTTTAATAACCTCTATGTTGCATTTCTTCAAATTTAATTATATCTTTTCATGAACAAAAGTAAATAAGTTTAGTAGGGTTAACATTATCTTAAAAGAAAGATTTGCTTACTTAATAAAATAGAAATTCTAATATTTTTCATATAATCTATTCTCTTTATTTATGCATAATCAAATTCTTCCTTTTCTTTCTCATTCACTAATGAGCAAGTTTGTAGCTTTTAAAACAATTCATGATTCATTACTATCATTGCCACCTCTAACAACATAAATTGCTACATCAAAATTTCCAATAAATATTTAACACACATAAAGTTTATAAATATTCTAACATGATCCTTAATATTTGACTATTACACCCAATACTTCTATTATTTGTTTAATCACAACTATAGCGATCTCATTCTTGATGTGTTATACTAGTATGAAATTTATCTACATATTCTACATGATCATCAACTCATATTATTCATTATAATTCTAACATGGATGTTTCTAAATTAGAAAATAAAGAGATCACTCACCTTAGTTGGAGAATGAAGACTACAAAAGAGAAAAGGGTTCCTTCTTGTTCCTAGCTCCACAAGCACTTCTAGCTCCTACCAAAGTCTCCTCTCCTAGCTATGGTTTCTCCTTCTTAGCAATGGCTCCAAGCACAAGAACTCTCACTCTCTTTCTTTTATCTCTCTCTTTTCTTTCTTTCTTTCTTTTCTCTTTTGATTTTGTTTTGGTGCAAGAGAATTGTAGGGATTTGGGTCTCTATTTATAGGATAAAGCTAGGGTTTATTGTGCAAAATTCATACCCTAATAACCCGCCATTTATCATAATTAAATCTTCATTTTCATAACCCCCTCCCCCCCCCCCCTTAAACTCTCCAAACCTTAACTCTCCTTCCTCTCTCTCTCACACTAACTCACATTCATTTCCTCCTTTCTCCATGCTAAACTGGCCATTTTTGTCCAAGTAAAATCTGGTCACACTCCAAGTGTGCATATGCACATATGCATATTACAACCAAATTCAAACAGCACAACTTAGTGCTGTGCTTTAATCCCATGCCCCCCCCCCCCCCACCCCAGCCATACACCATAACACATTATATAACACACTTAATCCACTTATGAACCAAATGTTTATAACCAACACTATCACACATTAATCCACTTATACACTTATATAATATGTATATATATATACACACTATTCACTATTAAGTAAAAATTTGTTTAATTAAAATTTATAATGCAAAAATAAATGTGCACACATTTTATGAAATTCATTTCGAGAAAGGATACGCTCAAATGTACGCACCGAAACAAACAAGTTCGTCGCACGTAAAATACCGAAATACGAAAATTGATTTTATCAACAGAAAAATGTTAAAGATAATAAAAATACAATTTAAGAAAAATATTTATAAATTTTACGATGTAATTGTTACGTACGTAGAAAACACGTGCATTATACATGCAAAAAATTGAAAAATGCATTTTAATAAAAAATAGGGGAAAATAAATTTCCGCTTTGTAAAATAGATTTAAATACATAAAATAAATAATTTAAATACATAGAAAATATTGTACGTAGCGGTGGAGACACGTGCATCAAAAATACGTAAAAAGCACGTAAAATGCAGAGATTGAAATAGTGCATTTGAGTTGACACAAATAAAATAAAATCAATATGGGAATTGCATAAAAAGTTGGCAATCAAAAATGTGTAGTGAAAACACATTACAAAATACACGTGCATAACACACAAGGGCAAAATTGACATTTCCAATTTTGCGGGGTGTTACAGTTTAACTCATAGCGAGGGTCTCAACCCTACAAGATGAAGTACGATTAAGGGCTTGCCCTCAGACCTATGTAGTATGGGATGCATAGAATCCGAACAAGTGTGCAGTAGTGTCATTAAATATAAATAACTGCATTAGGGATTAAGTGCACATCACCCACGACATCAATAGGATAATCCCTCTTTAGCTGTGTTTTGTGATCAAGTTTGTGTTTGTTAAAATATTTAAGTATCGTTATACTTTCGGCAAAGCGAGGATGGTTGTGTATAATATTTCGTCGGTTGTAAGCAACCGACGTGCCCACAGTTTTATATGCATGACTTGGAATTTATAAGAAGATATAGAGATGAATTTGTTGTTGATGGTTACTTAAATGTTAAAGTTGTTACAATTGTACATTTATCATTGTTGTATTTTATTTATTCTGCTGTGTGTTGACGTAAAAGACTCTGTTGTAATAAAAGTTTTAAATTCCTTGTAAAATTGTACGAAGTGAAGTGTAAAGATCCTGTGAACATCGAATTCAATCTTATTTAGAATTCGGGGTGTTACAGACTCCCTCCGTCTCCTAGGAGAGTTCGATCTCCTGCGGTCTGGCCTACGGGGGGATCGGGCTCTTGGGGACCGAATCGCAGGAGCCCTTTGAGGTTCAGGGCGAGGGATTCCATCATGGGTCCGCCTCCTATTAAAGCAAGTTCGAAGGTCTATCCCCTATTGCCGATTGAAAATAATGTTTCGGGATCCTTTGGCGTTGGAGGTCTGAGAGAGGCCATGGAGTCGGATGAGGGGTTATGGACCGAGACAAGGTCGTGAAGAGGAAGTTGCCTTTGACGACTTCGACGGGAGCCCCCCGGGGCAGCCCTTTGAGGCCCTTGAGGGGCCTGCTGGGGGAGAGGTTGTTGAGGAAGGGGCTGTCCAGGCTGCGGTTGCTGAACTTGCTGGACGGGTTGAGGAAGGATGTCATGGAGTGGAGGAGGAGGAGGAACGGGAGTGGCTCTGTGGCTGGAGGCCGCTACCTTCCCCTTCTTCGGAGGCATAGCTTGGGAACTAACTTCACCGATGCAGTAAGGTTGGATTGCTTTTTGTTTTCCACAGACAGCGTTAATCTATTGCTGCTGATTTTGGTATGGGAGCAAACAAATGAATTTGTGGATTCTTTTGGAAATAATAAAGGCAATCCTGTTGACTTTCACCGGCGTTTGACTGTTCCTTGTCGCTGCCGTTGACGTGCAAAATGTTAGATACATGGGATGGATCCCGGAGACGAACCCTCCAACGCTCAAGTCAGTAATCAAGAAGATTATTAAAGAGCGTTTATGTGGAAAAATATTGATTACCTTGTTATGGTGGGGGGAGAGAGGTATTTATAGTCGCCTTAAGAGACCGATTAGAGATAATCATTTATCTCTATGTCCCGGTGTTTTTGAATAAGATATATAGAGTTTAAACTCGTTTCATGATAAGAGAGGCAGTTTAAAACTCCTCTTAGAGATAATCATGAATTTGAATTACTCTTTAAATATCTGGACTGGTTTGAAATGGGTTGCCACCCACGTCCAATAGGATAGATCCGTTTTCGGGTTACTGAGTTTTGTAAAGCGACCCAGTTCCCATTTTAGACCCGTTTGTAAGTACAATTACCATTTTACCCGTGAGAGCTTTGAGATTCGTGCTCGGTTTGAACGGTCCCAATTTAATCCTATTTTTAGCCATATCATTAACCAATTAGATCAAATGTTATTTATTTTGTGAATCAATACATTCTATTGTATTTATTAGTAGTTGAGTTAATGTAATGCATATTATTTGATTTAATTGTTATATTATATTACTATTTTCATATTTGTTCAAATTAAATCTAAATCCTATTTTCAATGATTTATTCCTTTCCCTATTGGATTTAAACCCTACCCAATAGCCTCTTTTCTTATTGGATTCTAACCCAATACCCGAAACCCAATAACCCACACCCTAATTCTAACTCTATATATACTAATCTCTCCCTTTAACCCTAATTATCTTCTTAACCCTAATTACTCCAACCGCCACTGTTCAAACCCCCTATCGTGCAACCCCCGATCCCACTATTCATCCTTCTTCCTCCTCTCATCTACTCTCAAACCCATTGCCTCGCCGCACCTCCACCATCCCACCTGTAAACCTTCGCCTCGTCTCCATCTCGACCCCGTCCTCCAGCACTGTCGACTGCCATCGAAGTCGCCCTCCACCAAACTCCGTCATCATCGTCCTCTTCAATCGACCGAACCCATCAGCACTCATCCCCGTCACCTTCCTCCTCGTCATCCTGACCTCCGACCTCGATTGTGCAACCCCATCGCCTTCTTCCATCGCCGCTCACCACCACCGAACCTATCACCTTCCCCTTCCTTCCTCTGTTTCCTTCCGAAACAGAGTCCACCGCCCTTGTTAGTCAGTGCACCACCATCGACGCTTTGTCATCACCACCTGACTGCCTCGACTCCGCAACCTTACAGTCCTCTCCCCACGGTTGCTGCCAATCACTGCAACCGCCATTGTCGCTCGCCGTGAAGCTGAAGTCCTCGATGTTTACTGCTATGCTGATTGTGCTGTCTGTTGTTTTGGATCCGGCTGTTTGCTGTTGTGTTGCTGTTAGCTGTTGGAGTCTTTGATGAGTTGCTGCTGTGTGTTACTTTGCACGGAGTTGCACGTGTTGTTGCAGATTCATGCATCGTCGCCTTGGGATCCTAATCCCGTTATTCTGTTAACTACCAGATAATAGTCTAAAGGCAAGTCACCATCTCTTTCTTGAATCGTTCATTGTGTCTGTATTCAAGAATGTTTATTGAAATTCTCGTAAGTAGATCTCATCATACTCATCGTATATTGTTATAGTCTTGTTCCTTGTTGGGAATGTAGAGGATTTACACGAGCTAATCTCCTTATTCTTGACTTCATGTCGATATTTGACTCTAAAGATCATGTCTTTTATGCATTTTATGTAGATCTTTGATTTTATGAATTATTCATGCATGTCATCCCATCGATAAACTATTGTAGAGTTGTATCTTAGGTTGCTATTGATTGAACCATTGATTTGATGTATTGTTTAGCATTAAATTGATGCATGGTTGTGTTTCTTTGCTGTGATCTCCTTGTCATCATGCTTACCATGTTAATCTAAGATAATCGACTAACTGAATTGATAACTATAACCCTAGATCACTTTTATACCATGAAATATGTTAACCCGGAATTTTTACTGCCTGTCTGAAATTGGTATGATCTTTTCGACCCATCTATTGATACTGAACCATGAATGTTTGTAAATATGAAATATAGCCCTATGTTTCTAGTTTCCAGAACACTAAAAATTATTGAATTCCAACTTATATTGCATGAGATATGATTATGTCAATGCTGCTGTTGTTTATTTCCAGAATTTCTGGATTCATGATTACACCATGTTAAACTGATTAAATAGATGAACTAACAAATTTTGCCATGATAAATTCCAGATTGATAGTTAACATTCTTAGGGTCATGATAATTATTTTTACTAATTTTTAAAGTGAATATTTACTAATTTTATAATTGTAACTAATTGACTTCGATAACCAGCCAGAATCAGTAATCTGTAAAGAACTCTGTAGTTGACGGAGCTACTGTTATCAGAAATTTGACTTTAAATATGTGTTGGAACCAGAAGGAAGTCTACAATCTGAAACTTCCGACCGATCCACATTTTATATTCTGTAGCAGCGGGAATTTCGATTTTGGTACAATAACCTACAGCTGTCCAGAATTGAGCTTCCATGTTTGATAATATAATCGAATCTTTATTGTTGTATTTGATGCATTGAATTGTATGAATTGTATTGCATGATCTTAGTGTTGTATTGCTGTCGTTCTAGTGTTCCCTATTGATCGTCTTATCGTTTTCCCATTGATATTATTGCCTCTATTGTTCCCTATTGGTATCGTAATATTATCAACCGTTATTGCATATTGATTGAATAAAGAATTGTTAATCAAGTCGGGGGTAAGGATTGACTAGATTAGTTGATGATATAGTGACTGTACTCGGGGAGGGGCCCGTGTTTCCATAAATATTGTGTCGGCTATAGTTTATCGGTTTATTATGGTTCACGATGGTGACCCAAAATATCGTGTATTGTTATCGTGCCGACTATTATTATCGTTATTGTGCAAGAAATTGCTATTGTTATCGTTATTGTTATCGTACCGAGTACATGATCTATAGAATCTACTACCTTAGTTGATATGGCTAAAATTGGGGTTAAATCGGGACCGTCCAGATCGAGCACGAATCTTGAAGCACGGGGGTAAAAAGGTAATTTCACATACAGATGGATCCAAAACGGGTATTGGGCCTCCTTCGCACGAAACCAACCGCCCGCGAATAGATCCACTTCAACTGGGCACGGGTCCCGACCCGATACAAGCCCGGTCCACCAAGAGGAGAATCAGGGCGCTGATTTGATTAAATCAAATCAACAAACTTGATTGGCTCCCACCAGGGAATCAGGGTCTAACTTCCTAAAACAGAATAGGAGGATTTTTCTCCTAGCTGTTAGGCAGGAAATCAGGGCCCTAATCATTCCAGAAGGCGACTATAAATACAACCCCTCTACCACCAAGACCAGGTTAATCACTTTTTCACCACTTAAGCTCTTTTTTAATCTTTTACTGATTACTGACAAGAGCGTCGGAGGGTGCGTCGCCGGAATCAACCCCGGTGTCTCGCACTTCCCTGCAGGTTGCGGCGGGAGCAAGAAGGCCGAGTCAGGTGTTCAGGTATCCCTCGGATCCACAAATTCTATCTGTTTACCCCCACACCGAAATCAGTGGTAACAGTTTGGCGCCGTCTGTGGGAAACACCACACGAACAGTCTCAGCCCATTCTCCGTCGTCGTCTGCAGCCATGCCGCCGAAGAAGAACCGATCCAGAGGGTCGAACCGTGGGGGCAACCCCACCGACCCGGCAAATGAAGCTCCGGTCAATCCTATCCTTCAGTCCGACCTCCCTCCGCTGACCCAGCAGGTCCCACCTCCTCCTCCTCCCAAGCAGCAGCCCAACAACGGTCCGTCCGGTCATAACGGTCGGAAGGAGAAGCAACCTCTCAATCCGGGCCATGTCTCGATCCACAACGGGTCCTCGGACTCGATGGCTTCTCATCACCCCGACCTCCGCATCACACTTCTGAACCGTCAGAAAGACGACGACCTCCATACCCATCTTGACGAGAGGCGGGCCCGAGAGGGAGCCTCCCGCCAGCGTCAAGGTGAGCGGTCGCCACGTCGTCGGGACGGCAGAAGGTCCCCGGAACGCAGAGGCCGAGCGGCGTCCCCTGAGCGCCGAAGGAGGAGATCCCGGTCCCCCAGGGATCGGCGTCATCCGAGGGACCGAGATATGCCCATCAGCCGAGCCGAGTTCCTCCAGTTTCAAGAGACCGTTCTGCAGGCCCTCAACCTCCGACAGAACGCCCAGAATGCTCAGAGGGTTCCGACGCCCCCCAGGGATCCCAGTCCCCGGTGCCGAACCCGAAGTCCTTCCTCGGCTCCCAGCCGACAGCAGCGGCAACAGAGCCCTCGGCGGTCCCAGGAGTACCGGCGCCGCAGTCCACGCTCCCCCTCCTATTAAGAGGAGTCCGGGGGGTCGTATGATTACCAGCGGAGGGACGACGCCCTCATCCGCCGCATCCACGAAGTGGAAAGACGCATCGGCCGCATGGACAGGGAGGATGAACCCCGAGCAGGAACCTTCTGCCCTAGCCGACCACCCTTCTCACGGTCGATCATGGAGGCCCACATACCGAGGAGTTTCAAACCGCCGCAGTTTGAAACATACTCTGGGGAATCCGACCCGGTCGACCACGTCGAGAGCTTCAAGACCCTGATGCTGATCCACCAAGCTTCTGACGCGGTGCTCTGCAGAACCTTCCCTGCCACCCTCCGGGGGTCGGCTCGGGAATGGTATTCCAGGCTCGCCCCTTCGTCCATCTTCTCATTCGAACAGTTTGAGACACTGTTCATTACTCACTTCGTGAGTAGCCGGCGAGCCGAGAAGACCAGTCTTTCCCTACTGAACCTGCGGCAGCAGAAAGAAGAAAAGCTGCGAGACTATGTGAAAAGGTTTACCGCAGAAGTCAGGTCAATTGCTTCCTTAGACCAGTCCGTGGCCACCGTGGCGTTCCAGTCGAACGTCCTGAACGCCAACCTCCGATCATCACTGGCCAAGAAGGCCCCCCAAGACTTCGCCGACCTCCTCCTGAGGTGCGAGAAGTACATCCGGGCAGAGGAGGCCGAAGCCCTTCCAAACTTCGGGGGGCCCTCTGCAGGGTCAAAGAGGAAGGCGACAGGGGAAGAAGGGTCCAAGAAGGCTCAGAAAGACATGGGCGGTCAGCGCCGCCCTCCCCCCAGGTTCGAGAAGTTCACTCCCCTCACCACAAATGTCTCTACTATCCTCATGGAGGTGGAGAAGGAGGGAATCATCCCTCCGGCCCCGAGGATGCACACCCAGGCGAAGAGGAGAAACAAAGATAAGTGGTGTCGTTACCACCGAGACCACGGGCACAACACGAACGACTGCCGAGCTCTGAGAGATGAGATCGAAGCACTCATTCGGAGGGGACAGTTGGCCAAGTTCGTGAAAGCTAACGATCGAACAGATCGGAACTCACCTCCCCCTCGGGGGGCTAACAAGCGCTCCGAGCGGCGCGAAGAGACGCCCGAGTTCGAAGAAGAACGGGTTTTGGACCTGATCCACGGAGGCCCAATGGGGGGCTCCTCTAATTCCTCCTGAAAGGCCTTCGTCCGGGAGGTCAACTCGGTCCACAGTGCCCCTCCCCCGAAGGGTCTCGGCGTCCCTGTGTCTTTCTCCGATGCCGACCTCGAAGGAGTCCGAACCCCCCACTGCGATGCCCTCGTCATCGATCTCCGCATGGCCAACTTCAAGGTACAGAGGGTCTTGGTGGACAATGGGAGTTCGGTCAACATCCTATTCCTCTCGGCCTTCCAAGGCCTGCAGCTGTCCCGCGACCGTCTCAAGCCGGCCAGTTACACTCTCCACGGGTTCACGGGGGTCCCGGTGACCGTCGAAGGGGTGATAACCCTAGACGTTACTGCGGGAAGCACCCCTACTACCCGGACCGAGCCGATGGACTTCATGGTCGTCGACGTCCCGGCAGCATACAATGTCATCCTAGGCCGTCCCGGCCTAGCCGCTCTGGAGGCTGTCCCCTCGGCATACCACTTGAAGATGAAATTCCCCACTCTCTCGGGAGTAGGAGAAGTCAGGGGAAGCCAGGAAACAGCTCGGAAGTGCTACATGACTTCCACCGGGGGACCAGTGCTCTCGCTCGAGACACTAGAGATCCCCGAGCCGAAGGCCCGTCCAACGTCCGAGCCGGCGGACGAGTTAGAAGAAGTACTCTTCTCCGACGAGGATCCGAGCCGAAAATTCCTCGTCAGCAAGTCCTTGCCGACCGTGCTGTTCTCCGACTTGGTGAGGTGCATCCGGGATAACCGTGACCTATTTGCTTGGTCGGCCGCGGATATGCCCGGCATCTCTGAGGACTTGCTCGTTCACCGCCTAAGCATCGAACCGGGGTGCAAACCGGTTCAGCAGAAGAGGCGAAAGTTCGCTCCCGAGCGACAGCAGGCAATCAAGGAGGAAGTGGATAAGCTGCTGAAGGCCAAGTTCATCCAGGAGGTAAATTATCCCGAGTGGCTGTCGAATGTCGTAATGGTCAAGAAGTCCAATGGCTCGTGGAGGATATGCATCGACTTCACCGATCTCAACAAGGCGTGTCCGAAGGATCCCTTCCCTCTCCCGAACATCGACACCCTTATCGACGCCACCTCGGGCCATGAGCTCCTCAGCTTCATGGATGCCTTCTCGGGGTACAATCAAATCCGGATGTTCCCTCCGGACATCCCGAAGACCTCCTTCGTCACCGACCAAGGCCTCTTCTGCTACCGAGTAATGCCGTTCGGTTTGAAGAACGCAGGCGCCACCTACCAGCGCCTCGTCAACAAGGTTTTCCAGCATCAGATCGGCCGAAACATGGAGGTGTACGTTGATGACATGCTCGTCAAGAGCATCCGCGGCACTGACCACGTAGCCGACCTCCAGGAGGCCTTCGGCGTGTTGAGGAAGTACAACATGCGGCTAAACCCGAACAAGTGTGCGTTCGGAGTCTCCTCTGGCAAGTTCCTCGGTTTCATGGTGAGCCAGCGGGGAATTGAAGCTAACCCCGAGAAGATTAAAGCCATATTAGACATGGCCCCGCCTCGGAACGTCAAGGAGGTGCAGAAGCTCACCGGTCGTCTCGCAGCCATCGGTCGGTTCCTCTCCAAGTCAGGGGAAAAGTGCCTCCCCTTCTTCAAAGCACTCCGGGGGGCTAAAGGATTTGAATGGGGCCAAGCACAGCAAGAATCGTTCGACCAGCTGAAAGCCTATCTGGTGAACCCCCCTCTGCTCAGTAAGCCAGTCCCGGGCGAGCCCCTCTTCATCTACTTGGCCGCTTCCGAGCAGACCTTGAGCGCTGTCTTGGTAAGAGAAGAGGACCGGACCCAAAGGCCCATTTACTACGTGAGCAAGGTGCTTCGGGACGCCGAGCTCCGCTATCCGAGGATAGAGAAGATAGCCTACGCTCTGGTCATGGCAGCAAGAAAGCTTCGGCCCTACTTCCAATCTCACTCGGTCGTCGTCCTCACCGATCAACCCCTCAAGCAAGTCCTCCACAAGCCCGAAACCTCGGGCCGGCTGATGAAGTGGTCCATAGAGCTAAGTCAGCATGACATCTCCTATCAGCCTCGGACGGCAATTAAGGCACAGGCTCTCGCCGACTTCATTGTAGAGTCCACCATCCCTGAGGTTGGCCACGTCCCAAATGGGCCCCCCATTTGGACAGTCTTCGTGGATGGATCCTCTTGCAGTGAAGGAAGCGGCGCCGGCATTATCCTGAACGGCCCTGACAACTTCGTCCTGCAGTATGCGATCCGCATGAACTTCAAGGCCTCGAACAACGAGGCGGAGTATGAGGCTTTCATAGCTGGTCTCGGACTCGCACGAAGTGCTGGGGCGCAGCGCCTTCGGATTCACAGTGACTCCCAACTAGTCGTGAACCAGGTCTTGGGCGAATATGAGGCCAGGGACGAGCGAATGGCGAAGTACCTCGCCAAGGTCCGGGACCTCATGGGCCGGTTCGAAGAAGCCATCATCCAACGGGTCCCCCGGGAGGAGAACTCACAAGCTGACGCTCTCTCCAAGTTGGCCTCGTCTTCTCTACAAGGTCTCGAACAGACCGTACTGATTGAAGTCCTCTCTAAACCGAGCATCGAAGACGAGGCAGCTAGCTCGGTGGAGTCATTACCGGTCATGCTGCAGGACGATTGGATGAAGCCACTGGTAGAATTCTTAAGGGATGGAGTTCTGCCCTCAGATCCCAAAGAAGCACGCCGAGTCAGAACACGGGCCGAGCGCTATGTCTTGATCGAGGGCATTTTGTACAAACGCTCCTTCTCTCAAATAGATGGCCGACCTTACCTAAGGTGCCTCTCTCCGGATCAGGCCGAATATGCCCTACAGGAGCTTCATGAAGGCATCGGAGGGGCGCACTCCGGATTTAGGTCTTTGGCCCGGAAAGCTTTGAACTATGGGTACTTCTGGCCGACCCTTCTTCAAGATGCCGAGCGACATGTTCGGCAATGCAGCTCCTGCCAGAGACACTCCAACATCCGACGTCTCCCCCAGGCCAACCTCACCTCCCTATCGAGCCCTATCCCCTTCGCGATGTGGGGAATGGACTTACTAGGGCCTTTCCCTCCAGCTCCGGGTCAGCTCAGGTTCTTAGTCGTAGCCATCGACTACTTCTCGAAGTGGGTCGAGGCCGAGCCCCTCGCCACTATAACCGAGAACAAAGTGGTGCAGTTCTTCTGGAAGAGCATCATATGCAGATTCGGCGTCCCCCGCGTCCTCGTGACGGACAACGGGACTCAGTTCACTGGCACAGCATTCCGAGCCCTATGCGACGACCTCGTCATTCAACAGCGCTTCTCGTCCGTCTCACACCCCCAGTCGAACGGGCAGGCCGAGAATGCTAATAAGCAGATCCTCGCAGGAATCAAGAAGAGGTTGGACAAGTGCTCCAAAGGTTTGTGGGTCGACCAACTCCCTAATGTGCTGTGGAACTACCGCACTAGCAAGCGGACACCCACCGGAGAGTCCCCTTTCAACCTTACTTATGGGGCCGAGGCCGTGATACCCCTCGAGGTCGGAATACCTTCCCCTCGGCTCATGGCCTATGACGAAGCGCAGAATGCCCGGGACCTCAGAGGAAACTTGGACCTGATAGATGAACTGAGGGAAAGGGCATCGATCCGGCAACAGAGTTACAGAAGGAAGGTCGAGCTAGCGTACAACAAGAAGGTCCGACCCGCCAACCTTAAGCAAGGAGATTTGGTATTGAGAAAGCTAGCTATATCCCTCCCCAGTCAGAGGAGCAAGCTAGCTCCGAATTGGGAAGGGCCATACCGGATCACAAAAATTGTTCGGCCTGGAGCATACCGACTTGAAGACATGGATGGTAAGGAGCTTCCGAGGACCTGGAATGCCGACCATCTCCTGAAATACCAAGAGAGCGCTCCGGCGCCTCTCTAAGTAATCCGAGGTGTCGAACCATTCCTCTCCTCTAACTTGTAACCTGTCCCATGAATTGTACTATGTAAAACGGTTCGCCGTCAAATATCAATAAAGAAAAGTTCTATTATGTTTGTGAATTTGCATGTTTCTCTCCCCTCTAATTTAACCGATGGTTCGGAGTCCAACACTCGGCTCGACTTTACCTCCTCGGCTCGTCTCCGGACGAACCAGGGGTAGATCGCCGTTCGGAATTGCTCCCACAGCCGTTGAACTACACCAATGGTTCGGAGTCCAACACTCGGCTCGACTTTACCTCCTCGGCTCGTCTCCGGACGAACCAGGGGTAGATCGCCGTTCGGAATTGCTCCCACAGCCGTTGAACTGCACCAATGGTTCGGAGTCCAACACTCGGCTCGACTTTACCTCCTCGGCTCGTCCACGGACGAACCAGGGGTAGATCGCCGTTCGGAATTGCTCCCACAGCCGTGGAACTATACCGATGGTTCGGAGTCCAACACTCGGCTCGACTTTACCTCCTCGGCTCGTCTCCGGACGAGGCAGGGGTAGATCGCCGTTCGGAATTGCTCCCACACCCGTCGAGCTCCAGCGATGGTCCCGGGGTCCAACACTGGGTTCCTAGTCCATCTAAACTACTCCGGCAGGTCGATGCCGGACCTTCGTTCGGACACAAAAGTCCGAACTCTCCTAACTACTAGCCGAAGACCGAAAACCCACAAATTCGGTCGGCTTCCGAGCAAGTGGCTTCCCGAGCGTGTAAACGGGGAAAACACACTTTCCCCTCAATTTTCGTACGTGATCTCGATCAGACGGCTCAGATCAAGCCGCCTGCGCAAAACGACAAGATAACGTTTTCTTGGGAACTGAGCCGCCTCGAGATTCGCGCCTACGTTCGACGGCTCAGATCTCGCCACCTACTCTAAGCGACAAAATAACGCTTTTTTGGGTACAGAGCCTTGCCGTACCGTGTCAGATCCACTAAATGACAAAGAGCCGCACCCCTGGAGATCCATTCGGCTAAACAGACGCGCTCGGTTCAAAGATCTCGGCACGACCGATACGGTTACAAGCAAGGACAAACATACAAAGCAACGAAAGGGAATTTTATTAATTGTCGGCGCATAATACAAAACATTCCATTACAAAGTGTTGGCAAACAAAACACACAATGCCCGACCCACTACACTTGTCTCTCATATAAAAACATCCTCACTAAACTGTTCGTCCTCCTCGGCAGACAGCTCCTCCTTCTCCCCCCGGAGCCTCGCCATCACACCACGCAGATGCCACATCTCTGAGAGCAGGTCATCCCGCTCGACAACGATCTTCGACTGAATGTGCCGAATGCTTTTGACCCGAAGAGCGTTGCTGAATGCGGTCTGCGGGTCTTCATCCTCCCCTGCGAGGCTCAGCTCGACGATCTTATTCTCCAAGCATTGGATCTCGGCTTCCCGGAGACTGAGGACCAACGAAAGGTGGTCCCACTCACTCTCGGCTCGGCGTAACTTCATATCGGCGCTCCTAGGGCTCAGAACCACTGTTCCCGAGGTGGCCCCGGATTCAGAGTCATCATTCGAACGCTCGGAGCCCGAGCCATGGATCGTCACAACGAGCTGAAAAGAAGAGAAAACGAATAACACAGTTTCAATACACTGCCGGAGTCTAACACTTGAAAATTTTTCAGAACTATTTGCATTCAGACATGATAGTGTTACAGACGGTCGGTCGACCCTACAGCTAAGTTGTTACAACGGTCAACAAAAATAGGAAAACGACAGAATCAGAGCCTCTTTGGAAGGGGAATGCTTCGGTTTAGGGAAACACGAGGACGGCGAGGTCTACCCTCCGAACCCGACCCTAAACCAACGAAGCGCGACCCCCCTTCGCTACTAGCTCTAACTGCGACGCCAGCCGAAGCCCCGCTCGACGAGGCGGCCGCACTGCTCTGAGCGTCGGCTGGACTCCGCCTGGTCAACGGCGAGCGCATCGCAAGTTCGTGAAACGTAATCCCCCTCTCGCTTTCTTTGCGAGTGCACGAAGTGCTGCGAACGTTAGCCCTGACCGGTGCCGGCTTGAGCGACGCGATCTCTTCCTCCAGTTCGATAATCCTATCCCTCAAGACGTCGTCCTTCGCCAACTTCTTCGGTCGCGGGGCCGTCAACGAGCCCGAGGCATTGGCGTTATCAGTCGCGAGCCGTCGGTAATGGGTGACTTCAATCCCCCTATCTATTGTGATCCTTCTGAGCCTGTCGACTTCGGCCGATAGCCTCTTGCGCTCGGTCGACCCTTTCTCCAGTTCGGAAGCCAGCTTCTCCCACTCCGCCGACCGCTCTTTTTCCGCTAGCTCCAAGTATTGGACCTCGGCCAAAAGGTCGTCATTCTTCTGCTCGGCGGCAGTAAGTTCCCTACGGAGGTTCTCAACTTCGCCTTCGGGATAGGGGGCTGAAGAGCGCTTCCGGTACTGGTACAGCTCGCGACCATACCTCCCCAGAGCTGCCTTCGTATCCTCCAGCCTGCTGAGCAGGAGATATCGCTTATACCGGCTCTGTGAGAGCTCGTCCTTCGTTTTCACCAGTTCCTGCCGAAGGTATTCAGCCTCCGTGATCGGAACGAATCTCACCTGAAATGCAGAGATAAATTCGAGGCCCAACACTTGGAGAAAGTTACGCCAAAACAAACACTAAGTCCGAGACTCAACACTTGGGCAAATTTTGGCCAAACAAAATATTTTTTCATTCAAAATTCGAAGAGTTCTACAACAGCGGTGGCCAGTCCGCAGTTAGGCTTACAAAAACAAAAAAAAGGGAGAAAAGAAGACAACCGAGTCAGGGGTCGACCTTTTTGTCGTTCGGGTCCGTCGACCCCTCGGCCTTGTCCTTGCCCTCGCCTCCGCCGCCTCCTTCGCTCCAGCTCTCCTCCTCAGAGTCGTCCTCCTTCTCCTCCTCGGCCGCGGCCTTCCACGGGTCCTCGACGGGTTCCGTCTCCCCCTCGGGGCCGATCAACCCCTCGGGGACAACCTCCTCCCCTTCCACGAGGTCATAGAAGTTGTAGGAGGACGTGTCGAAGCCCGGGTTCTTGGCGACCACATGTTGCAAGGCACGGCCGTAGGCGTCCAGCATGTTCTGGATCATATGCATCGCGGCCTCCTCCTGCACGGCTTTCTTCACCCTCTTCACCTTCCTGAGGTGTTTTGCCTTGATCTTCTCGGCCCTCTTCCGAGCGTCCTCCGCCTCCGACCGAGCCTTGGCCAGCTCCTCCCTCAGGTCAGCAGCCTCCTTCACCGACGCCTCGAGCTTGGCCGCCGAATCCTTCAGCTCGGCCGCCTCCTTCTCCGAGGCCTCGAGCTTGGCCGCCGTATCCTTTGACAGCTGAACAGCATCGGCCAGCTGCTTCTCCAGCCCCTCCACTTCGGTGGCCCTCTTCGTCGAAAGAAGCAACTCGGAATCGAGCCGCTTCGCGACCTTGACGCGTTCCGCCCTCTCCTTCTCCTTCTCCTGATCCTTCCTCGCCATCTCCTCGAGCAGGAAATTGAAGTGGCAGATGGTCTGAAAGAGAACAACAGAGTTACAATCCGAATCCAAGAACTTAGAAAATTTTCTAAGGAAGAAATTCAGATGAAGAAGAAATCAGCCTACTTACCGACATGGTATCCCGGGCGATCTGCATCACGGAGTCCCCTGCCATCCCGGCCTTCAGGGTCGCTCGATCCTTCGGGGTCGGCAAGTGCCTTATCGCCTCCATGCAGATGTTCCCGTCGCCCAGGAAACCATCGGCGTTCATCACCTGCCAGTCGGGGACGAAGATCTGCTTGTGACGCTCGGTCAAGATCTTCTCCGCCTCGGCAGTGAGGGGCGGAACCTGCATGGACAGCGCATCCTTCACCCCGAACACGCCGCTCGACGAACCCGGAGCGTCCGTCCCCGGGGTCGGCACAGGTGCATCCGAGGTAGGGGGATCGGAGACAATGGCCTCCCCCTGCTCGGCCACCACGACCTTCGTCGGAGAGACGAGGACCTCGATCTCCCCCTCCTTGAGGACCGCGACCTTCGGTTGGTCGGCAGTCTTTGCGACCGAGGGCTTCTTCGAAGCCCGGCTGTCCTGAGGCGCTGCCGACGGCCTCTTCTTCTTCTCCTGCTCTGCCCAGCCCTTCGCCACCAGAGCCTTGTAATCAAGCTTCATTGTCTCTGCAAAAGCCGGATGGAAAAACTTAGAAAATTTTTCATGAACTTTAAACAAGGAGTATAAATACCAGATGCATACGAGGGTCGATCGGACTGAGACCCCCACGGAACAGATGCTCCTCCGTAATATCCTTCCAGCTTAGCGCTGGCAGGGCGAGAAGCTTCCTCTGGACCTTAGCCTCCTCAGCATTCAGCGGGACATCCTTCTTTGTACGCTTGGGCAAGCCGTCCTTCGCCCAAACTGTCAGTATCACCCACGGCGTCAGATTTCGGACGAGGAAGTATTTATCCTTCCAATGTTTGATCGAGTCAGGGTTCTCGATCAACTTAACTCCCGTCCGAGGAGAAAGGAAAAACCTCTGCTCGTCACGCCTCGGCTGGCAAGGTCGGAATAGACTCCGAAAGAGGAACATAGTCGGCTTGGCGTCGATCTCTTGACATCGGAGGAGGAACGCCACGACATGCCTCCAAGTGTTCGGCATCAGTTGGGCGGGACTCAGACCGTACCAGACCAAGACTTCGACCACGAACGGGTGTAGGGGAAAGCGGAGCCCGGCGATGAGGGAATCGACCGGGAAGACGCATATGTCCGGCGAGGACTTTGTGTTGGCTCGGAACCCCGGCCCGGGAAGAAGCAGCGCATACTCAAGCGGGATCCGGAAACCCTCTCGGATCATACGGAGATCGGTCTCGGTGAGTGTCGAGATCCTGTGGTCGACCTCGGACAGCTCCCTAGGCTCGTTCTCCTCCACCAGCTTCGCCGTACCTTGAGTGACCCTCTCCAAGGTATCCTCGGCGTAATCCCGGATGCCTCCCACGGTCGATACGGCGATGAGCTGCCGACCGAACGCCCCCGCTCTCTTCGGCGTTTCCACTATTGTGATCACGGCTTTACCCTTTCGGGACTCCGCCGCGACTTCCTTGGGCACTTCGGCCACTTCACCCTCTTTATCCGGACGAACAACGTCTTGCTCGCTCGGCTCCATTACTCCCTTCCCTTTATCCCCTCGGCCAACGGCTTGCTCCGAGGCGGGGGTCTCAGCCGAAATCTTAACCATGTTTTCCTAAAAAGAGAAGGGAAAGAAACTGACCTTGAAGTGACAGGTGCGGTCGGAAAGTTCGCCGGAACTAAGAACGCTACCGCGACAGCTAGCAACGCCACCAAGGGAGCTAAAAACTGCGAAGCAAAGTAAAAACGGAAGAGAGAGAGTAAAAGTGAAAAGTGAAGACTTGGTCTTGGGGGGGTGAAGATTTATAGTAAAATTGGAGCGTCCCTTGGACTTCCAATGAAACTTCGCGACTTTTGGGCTACTCTCGAAACGTCACGAAGGCCCATCACCACTACTCCTCTCACCAAGTCAACTGGCTCGGCCCCGAGGGATCCAAATCCGAGCTACGAGCGATCCAACCACGCCGACAGCAGGGTCCGGTCGGAATCCGAGCAAGTGCCTTCCCGAGCTGGTAAACGGGGAAAACTCACTTTCCCCTCAACTTTCGCGCCCGATCTCGATCAGACGGCTCAGATCTCGCCGAGAGCACTAAACGACAAGATAGTGTTTTCTCGGGAGCTGCGCCCGTCTTGAGATGCGCGCCATCATCTAGCGGCTCAAGGTACGCCACGTCGCTCAGAAGATTGAACCCTCGGACGCCTTACCTATGCATAGAGGAACCTGGAAAAATTTTGATTCAGTTTTGAGGTGCCGCCTTCGGCGAGCGCCCCCCAGGTCCCGTGCATCAGTCGGTATTCCGCTGACCATGGGCCCCGGTCGGGAACAGATCGGCACTCCCCCCATCTCTAACTTCCCCGGGCTGACATCCATCAGAAGCCATCAGCCCGGAAGGAAGACAGAGATGAGAGAAGGCCCATCAACACTCAGAGGACAGGAGAAACACGCCGTTCCGAGCTAGTTGTTTACAACTGGAAGGCGCGGCTTGTCAGAGGACTCTAACCGCAGCACCTTCACAGTTGCAAACAACAGGCTCGGACGGCCCAGAAGCCCGAGCTGCAACTCATGATAGAGAAGTGCGCCATCCCGAGCTAGTCGGTTGCAACTGGAAGGACCAGTTTGTCAGGGGACTCTGACAGCGGCGCCTTCGCAGTTGTAACAAACGGACTCGGATGGCCCGGAAATCGGCATCGGACATGGATCGTCACTCTCCCACCAAGACCTCCGCCTACTTCGGCACTCACTTCGGAGCAACCAAAGAAGGCAGAAGATCTTGGTGAGAGAACGACCACCCGTCCTCCCGAGACAGCCCATCCCTCGGATCCGGACTATGGTCGTCACCACTCTTGCCTTATTCTCCCCCGCTCCTGACATCCGCTTAGGGACCGTCCGGAACGGGAGAAGATAAAGGTAAGAGAGCGACCACCCGTCCTTCGGAGATAACTCATCCCCCGGTTTCGGACTACGGTCGTCACCACTACTACCTCGTTCCCCCTCGCTCCTGACATCCACTTGGGGGCTGTCAGGAACAAAGGGAAAACCAGGCAGAAGAGCGACCACCTCTCCGAACCTCAAGAGAGAAGCTACTCAAGGCAGATGCCTCCGAGGTCTGGAACTCAATTTGGTTGTGACTAAAATGACAAACGGAGTGGAGTACTTATAGCCTGCCTCCTAGAACCAGCCATTATGACCCTCGGAAATCGAAGCGCCGCATTTTAATTAAGGGAATTACTGATCCTCGGAAGTTGAAATGCCGCGCATTAATTAAAGGAATTGTCCTTAATGACATCGGGAAGACGAAACGCCACACAAGTCACGAAGCGCCATTAACACCATTGGGAACAGAGCCATCTCAGATTGCCAAAAACCACAGGCCCTCGGTCGGCTGCCGAGCAAGTGCCTTCCCGAGCGCGTAAACGGGGAAAACTCACTTTCCCCTCAACTTTCGCGTCTGATCTCAATCAGACGGACCAGATCTCGCCGAGAGCACTAAAAGACAAGATAGTGTTTTCTTGGGAGCTGCGCCCGTCTCGAGATGCGTGCCGACATCCAACAGCTCAGATAGCGCCACGTCACTCGGCCTTCCGAACCCCTGCCCTCGGTCGGCAGCCGAGCAAGTGCCTTCCCGAGCTGGTAAATGGAGAAAAAAGACACCGAGCTACGTGGACCGCTGGATCTCTCAGGAATTCGCGCTCCCGATGATGAACAGCCCAGATTGCGCCACGTGCGCTAAAAGACAAGATAGCATTTTCTTGGGAGCTACGCCCGTCTCGAGATGCATGCCCAACATCCGACGACTCGGACAGCGCCACGTCACTCGGCCTGCCGAACCCCATGCCTCCGGTCGGCAGCCGAGCAAGCGCCTCTCCGAGCTCGTAAACGGAGAAAAACGCTGCCGAGCGGTAACAGCCGTCAGATCTTTCCGAAGCTCGCGCCCGTCCACGATCGACGGCTCAGATCGAGCCACGCCATTAATCGGTATTTAAATCATTTTTTATCCATTTAAATCGTTTTATTTGTTTAAAAATTGCGAGAAAATTGCTAAAAATTCGAAAAAATCAGCTAAAAATTCTGGGAAATAATTGGAAATTCGGGGACACCCTTTCGGACCCCGGAGCGAACAATTATTACCCTGAATGCACCGCTAAAGCCCCCGAACAATCAGCAAACACATCGCAGAATTAAACAAATACTTCGAAAAAAGTAGATAAAAGACGGTCAGATACCCGACGCAGCTCGAGAACAGCACACGGCATCAAAAGTTACCTCACTACCCCCTTTCTAGATTCAAAATCCCACATTTGGACTCCGATACAACTCCACCAGCCACTGAAACCGCTGAACTACTCCTCAAAGTCTGATCACGCTCAGCCTTTAGGAGTGGGGGGCTCGTGATATGGCTAAAATTGGGGTTAAATCGGGACCGTCCAGATCGAGCACGAATCTTGAAGCACGGGGGTAAAAAGGTAATTTCACATACAGATGGATCCAAAACGGGTATTGGGCCTCCTTCGCACGAAACCAACCGCCCACGAATAGATCCACTTCAACTGGGCACGGGTCCCGACCCGATACAAGCCCGGTCCACCAAGAGGAGAATCAGGGCGCTGATTTGATTAAATCAAATCAACAAACTTGATTGGCTCCCACCAGGGAATCAGGGTCTAACTTCCTAAAACAGAATAGGAGGATTTTTCTCCTAGCTGTTAGGCAGGAAATCAGGGCCCTAATCATTCCAGAAGGCGACTATAAATACAACCCCTCTACCACCAAGACCAGGTTAATCACTTTTTCACCACTTAAGCTCTTTTTTAATCTTTTACTGATTACTAACAAGAGCGTCGGAGGGTGCGTCGCCGGAATCAACCCCGGTGTCTCGCACTTCCCTGCAGGTTGCGGCGGGAGCAAGAAGGCCGAGTCAGGTGTTCAGGTATCCCTCGGATCCACAAATTCTATCTGTTTACCCCCACACCGAAATCAGCGGTAACATTAGTCTAAACGAAAGTGTTTTTATGCATCGAACCTATGGAATGGGACGCAATAGTACCTGCATTAGTTAAGACTAAATTGAACAATAGACTTAAGATTGTCATCGCATCATCATTGCATATTGTCATCGTTATTGAACATTGTTATCTTTATTGTTTACAGCTATTGTTATCGTTTATTATTATTCTTATTGACCATAGAGATTGCGTATTGCATCGTTATCGTTTTGCCATTGTTCATTGCTATCGATCCTATTGTTTCATTGAATTCATTGTGTATCCCCTGTTTTCGTAAATACGTATTTCCTGTGTATTTTCTGTATTTAAATTTTTTTGTAAATGATTTTTCCGCTTTCAAATTCTTTTTAAAATGTATTCTTGGATCTTCTGTTAAAGTCTATTTTTAATCAATAATTTTATTTGTAAATATTTCCTATGATTTTTATACAAATCTTATTACTATTATTATTACTTTGATTTCTATTATTATTGTTGTTACTGTTACTATTATTATTGTTACTAAATTTTGCTTTTTAATGTCACCAAAATTTATCACAGTTTAATTATATTTTTATTGGTTATTTTTATTTCCCTAATGGATTTTAACCCAAAAACCCAAACCTATTATTTTATTGGAATTTAAAACCCTATATTCTAATTAACCCTAATCCATTTTTAAAATCCATTAAACCCGTTAACACCCAAACCCAACTATTTACAACCCCAAACCCAATATGCCCGTACCCGTTATCAATTACTCAACCCTAATCCGCTACCCTATATATACCCCTGTGTTTTCCTAAACCCCTTCAGCCGTCTTCGTCTTCTTCTCTCCCTCATCCCCTCGTGCACCCATCCCCCTGTGTTGTAACGCCCCGATTTTCAGTAACTGGCAAACCGTGATATAAGCCAGAATCTTTTCTTCAATTAGCCACAATACACAGAAATACAAGAAAATTTAAAACTTTTTATTCAACACAATGTATTACAAATCCGAATGTTACAAAATTGCAATACATTACAACGGTGTTATAATAATACCTTTACAATCCCAAGTGTTACATCTTTCAACATATTACAATAGAGTATAATGAATAAAGAACAACACTTGGTATTCCACTTGGATGCTTTCCAACAAATAAATAATTTACAGTGGAAACTCTGATGAAATCGACTCCTTGCTCTCTCGCCTTGAGTCCTCCTGAAACATGTACTTGTACTTCTGCAATCCAATACTTGTACTTCTGCAATCCAGTATCTATTGAAGTGGGGATGTCAGTATTCACTAACGCTTTAAGGCTGATAACTAGCAGCAGATCTCAACTAAAGCAAACAGATTGATGAAAAGACAAATGTGTATATATATATGATGTGTCAGTGTATGCTATGACTTAGACTCTAATGCAAGATTACCAATGTAATAATGCACTTATTCTAATGCAAACAAGTCTCTAGAACAGTATGCAGCCTATACTACATACGCCCCTTCTCAAGCCATTTCTTCATATATAGGGATTTGAACCTATGCCATGTATTCTATTTTTGTACCCATCTTGTTCCTGACATAATACTACATGACTGGCGACTATTGCCCGGCGTACCAGACCTCACTCAAAAGCCAACACAAACTACAAGATACTTGTCAACCTTCTTCTGTGCCCTCAACTGGTCATGAGAAGGCATAGAACCTGCCGGGATCGTAGGGTCTATTCCCTAGAAAACCCTCTCTTTCTTATCATGGCACATTCAGGAATTAACAATCAAGATACAGAACCCGTGCTCCCAACTTGTCATGAAAAAGTACCGCCCGTATCCCTTTGACAGGGGAATACATCCCGATAACACCACCTAGTGTCAACCTATAGGAGAGGTTGGATTATAGGGTATTACCCCTAACACCAACTCTCACCCTTTGGCAATATATAGATAAAAGATGGTTAAGTAACTGTTACTACCCTAACGATGTCACTAACCCTAACCAACAAGCGAGACATGCCACTGTGCATCCAACTTGACATTAAAAAGCATCGTACGTGTCCCACTTCTAACCAAACAAGTGAGACATGCACTGTGCATCCAACTTGACATGAAAAAGCACCGTACGTATCCCTCTTCTAACCAAACAAGCGAGACATGCACTGTGCTTCCAACTTGACATGAAAAAGCACCGTAAGTGTCCCTTTTCTAACTAAACAAGCGAGACATGCACTGTGCTTCCAACTTGACATGAAAAAGTACCGTACGTGTCTCTCTCTAACCTAACAAGTGAGACATGCATTGTGCTTCCAACTTGACATAAAAAAACACCGTACGTGTCACTCTTCTAGAGAGTGTAACAATTTTGTCGACACAATTGACCAAGTCCTAATCTAGACTTCTCAAGATCTCCTCGGATCCACTCATAGCCTACTTATTCAAGACAATACCTACATACGAGCCCAATAAGCTTCGTACGAGATAATAACATACCTACGTGCCAAATAAGCTACGTATGAGACCAACAACTACATACAGGCCAGTCGATCCGCATATGAGACAACAATATACATACGAGCCAAATAAGCCACGTATGAGACCAACAGCTACATACGAGCCAGACGAGCTGCGTATGAGAAAACAACATACATACGAGCCAAATAAGCTATGTATGGGACCACAGCTAAATACGGGCCAGTCGAGCCACCTATGAGACAACAACGTACATACGAGCCAAATAAGCTACGTATGGAACCACAGCTACATACGGGCCAGTCGAGCCACGTATGAGACAATAATATACATACAAGCCAAATAAGCTACATATGGGACCGCAGCTACGTACGGGCCAGTCGAGCCGCGTATGAGCAAGACCACACATAAAATAACCATACACGTAATCAACCTAGAAGCAACCAAGCGTGCTTACTGGAAAAACTTGATCTTCTATAATTAGGAGCAACAGAAAAATCTACAACCAATCTAAAATAGGCCTTCTACCAATGAGAAGCTCGCAAGCGACATAAAAGCCTTCCGACAGCCTAGAAGCAACCAGTGCTACGCTTATCGGATTTTAATAGAAATATACTTTTTAGAAAGGTATAATTATCTACCACAACTCTCTAGTAGAACACTATTTCAGATTCTGTAAGGAATCCAAAATTTGGTCCATCGAACACACGCATACAGTTTAACCCAACTGCAGGTTTTCAACAAAAGTTGAAACTTCGCAAGCTGGTAACTTTTGCTCCACTCGTCGGAATCTAATGAAACTGGACAATTTGAAAAGGTGGGAACATCTACTAAAACTTCCTAGTTGACTAGTTGCTCAGATTCCGCAAGGAAATCCAAGTTTCTACCTGTCGAACATACGCAAACAGTTACTAAACTACCGATTTTCAACAAAAAGTCGAAACTTCCGTAGCTTATAACTTTTACTCCACTTATCAGAATCTAACAAAACTGGACAATTTGAAAAGGTGGTAACATCTACTAAAACTTCCCAGTTGACCAGTTACTCATATTCCGTAAGGAAATCCAAGTTTCTACCCGTCGAACATACGCAAACAGTTACCAAACTACCGATTTTCAACAAAAAGTCAAAACTTCTGTAGCTTGTAACTTTTGCTCCACTTATCAGAATCTAACAAAACTGGACAATTTGAAAAGGTGGGAACATCTAATAAAAGTTTCCAGTTGACCAGTTGCTCAGATTCCGTAAGGAAATCCACGTTTCTACCCATCGAACACACAATTGGTAACAAAAGCAGCCGACTTAACTAAGGAAAACTGAACCTTTCAAAGTCCATAACTTCTACTCCACTTATCAGAATCTAGCCCGAGATGCCAATTTGGAATGGGGAGAATGTCTACTACAACTTCTCTAATGGGTTGGCTCCTCAGATTCATCAAGCAAGGCCCTCAAAAACCTCAATGAGTCAAAACAATACCTACTCAGTCAGACAGCTTTTTGCTGTATTTTCCAAAGGTCATAACTCCTACTCCGCCTATCGGAATTTAGCCTGAGAGGCCAATTCGAAAAGGGGAGAATGTCTACTACAACTTCTCTGATGGGTCTCTACCTCAAATTTGACCACTAAGAGGCTCAAAAACAGCAATAAAAAAAACAGTGAGCAACTCAGTCGAGTTGCTGCCCTGTTTTTATAACGACCAAAACTTTTGTGTCTCTTAAAAGAATTTAACGCGATAGGTCAATTCGGAAAGGGGAGAATGTCTACTACAACATCTCTATAGGGTCCCTACCTCTAATTCCGCAAGGAAGAGCAACTTCTAGCCCTCCGAACATACAGCGACACAATCCCCAAAACATTGAGTCCACTGTTTTGGTTCAATTCTCGCTGTTTTGGGAAAACGGCTTGTTTCACCCATCAAAACTACTCCGAAAAGTCCCCAAAAATTCTAGCATACTAATAACTCCTAGGGGAACCTCCCACAAAAATTTCTGGTCACGATTCTATCGTTTACATGGTTAATTAAAATCAACCATACAACCCTAAAAATCGGTTCTTTATGCCTCTAATTTGTGTTTTACCACTTCAAATTTTGCATAAACTTTAATCTAACCCCCATGCACATTAAATTAACTCTATGCAACATTATACAACAATAATAATAACCCTAATACCTAAAAACACATGACATGAGAAACCCCCACCTTATACTTGGTTAGAAGGACTTGCTCTTTTCCTCCTCCTTGCTCCTTGTTCTTGATCTCAAGAACTCCACCATGAAAAATGAAACCATGAAAGCCCTCTTTTCTTTTGATTGATCCCTCTTTCTTTTCTCTCTAAAATTTTTCTAAAATCAAAACTAGTAAGAAGTAGAAGAAGATGGAGAATGAGATAAGAAAGAGATGGAGAAGAATGAAGAAGCGAAATGAGAAATGAATGGAAAGGGGGAGGGGGGAGGCCGGCCATTGAGTAGGAGAGGGAGAGGGAGGTGGGGTGTGGGGGAGGTTTTTTTTTTTTGGGGGGGGGGGGTGGGTTTATTTGCTGAAGTGGGGGAGGGTTTATTTGCAAATAAGTTTTACAATCAAGTCCCAAACCAATCCAAACCCCCCATCTCATGATGATGGATCAAAAAGAAATAATATTTGTCAAATCACATACTACACGATTTGTTCAAATGCCCAAAATCGACACAGTTCGATTTCGTACGTATACCTGATTATAAAGATATTTTTCATTAGTGAAAACGAACAAATCTGTACAAAAAATAATTTAATTTTGAGAAATAAAATAAAATAATTTTATTACTGGCTTGGAAGATTCCAGTATCAATTTGGTACAAAACAGTCGTATACCGACTAATATATTTACATATATAATGTTTATCGACAAAATCGGGTGATGTCCACCAAAAATATTTTATTTCGGAAAATAAAAAATAAAATAATAATAAAATAATAATTTTTAATACCAGCCCGGGATTTTCCAGACGTTTTTCTCAAAAACGTGTTTTTTCAAGATTTTGCACAAGTGTACAAAACCGATACAATACCTGTATATACTTACTAGTATATATGTTTATGTAACTTTTTATTTGAAAAACCAAGTAATTTCCATAAAAAATATTTTAATTTAAAAATAATAATCATCAAAATATAATATCCGTCCGGGATATTACATGTGTGCCCCTCCGCTCGTTGCGACCCCCGACTGCAGCACCCTCCGCCTCTCTTCCCCTCCTTCCGTCGCTCAGTCGCAGGCGCAACCTCCCTCTGTCATGCCGCCCTGCACTCGCCGACCAGCAGCGACAACAACACCAGTCGACAGTACAGCAGCGCGCTCCTCTGCGCTTGTCTCCCTCTCCGGCGTGCCCCAGTGTCGCGCCGCCCTCTTGTCTCTTGCTTCTCGCCGCTCAGCCCCGCTGTCGACCCTCCTTCTCGATGCCAGCATCAGTCGCGTCCATGTGCTGCCCTACTCCCGAAGACTCCAGCTGCTCTGCCCTCGCTACCCTGACTAGACGCCAGCTCCCCTCCTACAGACTCCCAAACCCACTCCCCTAGTCCTCTTCCGCAGTAGGCAGCGACAGTGCCGCTACCTCTCCCCTTCTCCTTCATCGACTGTGCTCCTCCACCCTCCTGTGTGCATCGCCGGTCCCCCTTGGTTGCCGTTGCCTCGCCCTGAGCGCTGCCCCTGTGTGCCGTCGACCACCAGGTGAGCTTCCCTCACCACCGTTGGCATCCTCTTGTGCAGCATCACTCCATCATCGCCACTGATTGTAGGCATTCCATTTGATCTTGATCATCATCGCAATCATGATCATCATGTCCCATTGATTGATTGATTCCAAGTTGTCGATCACCCATGATCTTGATCTCTTGATCTCAGCTGTCGATTACTTGATCCCTTGATCTCAACCATAAGATCTGCTTGATCATCATCATCATCATCATCATCATCATCATCATCATCATCATCATCATCATCATCTGATATGGACCATTCGATCTTGTTGATTTTGATCTTGATCGTTGAATCTCAGCCATCCAATCGTTGTTTGATCATCTTGTTCGCGATCGGTTGTTCATCTTGTTCGTATTCGCTTGCTCGTGTTATTTACTTCGTGCCCCGGAAATCCGTTCCCGTTATTCTTGCTTTTGTGCCGTTTTCATCGTCGTCTCTCAGACAAGTAACTTGTTGTAACGCCCTGAACTTCCTATATGGAAAATTCGAGACACGAGCCACGACTTTTACATTTAATTAGTCATAATACACAAAAAAACAGGAAAATTTAAAACTTTTTACTTAATACAATATTATAGCCGAGTGTTCCCATTGTTTCAATAGATTACATCAGAGTATACAAGAATGAAAAAATAAACATCAGGCTCTTCACTTGGAAGCCATGCCTTGACTAGAGTTCTCCCGAGCTGGTGATCCTATATCCACAACCTATTAGAGTGGGGATGTTAGTACATATACTAATGCTTAAAGGCTGATGACTAGCAGTGAATCTAAAAAACAAACATATCAAGCATGGTAAATGTGTCGGTGTAGTTTAAGTGTTCGTGAATGCAATGCCTTAAAACCTAATGCAATGTCAACTAAGCTAGGATGCTCTTATTCTAATGCAAGAGAGAATCTGGAGTCGTTTCCATAACTACATACGTCCATATCAAGCCGTTTTCCATATTTAGGGATTTGAACCCGCGTTAAGAATTTCTACTTTTCTACACAACCTGTTCCTGACAGATACAACGTGACTGATGAGGTTGCAGACATGGTCAAGTCCCACCAATGCAGTATGCTCATGGTGTCTAAGTTTGCCACTACTACCCGGCACACCGGACCTCACTCAAAAGCCAGACGAACGCAGGGTATCCGCAGCACAGGTTAGCTCGAAGCATCTCCTGTGGCACCCATAACTCATAGACCGTGGTCTAAGGCCCGTTCGCTTCCCCGGCATAGAACGTGACGGAACTTCTGGGGTCCATCCCCTAGTTCCGAAAGGAGAACCTCCTGTTCTTATCATGGTACTTCAGGAATTTAAAGTGTGAGATACGCAACCCGTGCTCCCAACTCGTGAGAAGGCATCGTACGTATCCCTTTGACGGGAAGATAAAACCCAATAACACCACCTAGTGTCGGTACAAACAACTTTTCTTCCACAACAGAAATCTCTTTCTCATATTTATGTTACGAAGAAGAGTACAAAAATGAAAAAAGGTATCACCCCTAATACCAACTCCTCTCTTTTGGCAAAAAAGGGTTAAGTAAAGATTTTTATAAGTTACTACCCTAATGATGTCACTAAACCTAAACAATCTTACAGGATTTTCAACTTAGATTATCGTGGTCCAACTCATGGTCCCTCGATCCAAGACACTAATGACGGGATCTCCCTCACTCATCACTACCCCTAACTCGGATCTCACCAACACTCTTGGCCCATGATCAACCCACACCGGTTAAGATCCGTCGGCGCCTGAGGTGAGGTTTATTCATAGTCTCCAAGGTGGTAAGATGCGGGTCTTGATGGTCGATGACCCCTAGGGTAATTTAGAAGACCCTAAACTAGCTTTTATCAAGCTAACAATTATTAGTGACTTTCCCAACCCTTATTACCCATGGAGATGAAGAATGTTCACATGATATGGTCCAATTTTGATTAGATCCTCATACAACCAGAATTCATGGGTTCTTTTTCCCAAATTGAACTAGAACTACATGCAACTAGATTATTGGGTTCTTTCTCAAGTTTGAGATAGAATCACCTAGAAACTAAATGCGTGGGTTCTCCATCAATTGAGCTAAAACTACCATGGTGCTAGTTTCATGGGTTTCTTTTTAAAGTTGACTAGAACAAATATGGAACAGAGATTCATTTCAATAGTTAAGCTAGAACATATAGCTCAAGCTTGGGTTCATGGGTTCTTTTTAATCTTTCACTACAATACTACCATTTACAATTCAAGCATGGGTTCTTTTAACTAGAATGCAACAATATACCATTCAAGCATGCATGTGCTCTTTTGAATCTAGAACAACTATGCAACTCAAGCATGGATTCTTTCTAGAAGATTAACTAGAACAACTTCACAACTTAAGCATGGGTTCTTTTGAATCTAGAATAACTACACATGTACCATTCAAGCATGAATGGGTTCTTTACTAGAATACTACAATTAGAACATGATGGGTACTTTACTAGAATACTACAATTAGAACATGATGGGTTCTTTACTGAACACTACAACTACAACATGATGGGTTCTTTACTAGAATACTACAATTAGAACATGATGGGTTCGTTACTCGAATACTACAATTTGAACATGATGGTTCTTTATTACAACTCAAGCACGGATCTTTACTATAACTCAAACATGATTCTTTTACGACAACTTAAGCATGAATCTTTACTACTGTAATACCCCATATTTTTTTTTAAATAATGTTTTTTAAAATTAATAAATGAGTTAAAATAATTTTTGGTGATTTAATAAATATTTTTCTGAAATTTCACCCTTTTACACATGCAAAACACGTGCAAATAATTTCTTGGAAAGTTCAAAATCAAAAATTATTTTGGGGAACTCATTATCTATTATTAGATATTATTTTTGAGTTTTCTGGATTTTTCTTATAATTATTGGACCTATTTACAAATATTACAAAAAGAAGGACTTTTGTGCAAAATTACCACTTGGACTAAAAAACTCCAGATTTTTTTGGATTTTTAGACTTGGCATGATGCCTAGTCAACTCAGTGGTAAAGAGTTTACTTTTTGTTTTAATAAATTTGGTTTATTTTTGTTGCCGCTGAATCTGGTGTGGGGGCAAACAGATAGTATTTGTGGATTCTTCGGAAAACTTTGAATAGCAAACCTGTTACCTATTCCGCCGGAGTTGACCGTTGACTCCCGCTGTTCACCTGCAAAAAGTATGAGACACTGGGGTTGATCCCGGCGACGCACCCTCCGACGCTCAAGTCAGTAATCAGAAGTGATTATGAAAGAGCGTAAAACTAGCAAAAGATTGATTACCTCTTAATGAAGATGGATGGGGGATATTTATAGGCATCGTTGGGGGTCAGATTAGGAATGTAATCCCTATGGTTAGATAAGGAATGTAATCCCTAATCCCCTGGTGAAAGGATAGATGTGAATTAAGGCTATTGATTAGTATTAATCAGAAACCCTAATTCTATCCTGGTGGACCGGGTTTGCTGTGAGTTGAAACCCACACCCAGTTGAGGTGGATCCGTTCGCGGGTTATTGAATTTTTTTGGGAAAAAGACCCAGGACCCGCTTCAGACCCATTGGTAGGTGAAATTACCATTTTACCCCCAGGCTTTAAGATTCGTTCCTGATTTGGACGGTTCCGATTTAACCCCATTTTTAGCCATATCACGAACCCTCCACTCCCGAAGACTGAGCTTGATCAGCCTTTGAGGAGTAGTTTTACTGTTTTAATGGCTGGCGGAGTTGTATCAGAGTTAAAATGGAAGGTTTCGAATCTTCGCAGGGGGCAGTATGGTGATTTTCTAAGTTAGTTGCGTGCTCCGAGTTGTTCTTGAGCTCTTCTGGTTATCCGGTGATTTTTATCTATTTTTTTCGGAGAAATTACTAAATTTTGCGAAGTGTCGATTCGTCGTTCGGGGGTTTTAATAAATGATCCTAGGCAATAATTACTTAGTCGGGGGTTCAAAAATATTTTCCCGACTTTATAATTATTTTCCAGGATTTTTAATTAATTTTCCCGAAGTTTTAACCGTTTTTTGCAAATTTTAAATAAATAAAACGATTTTAATAAATAAAATACCAAATTTTGGCATGGCGGGATCTGGACCATTGATCCTGAGCGAGCGCGAATTTCTGAGAGATCGGATGGACCAAGTCGCTCGGCAGTAATCTCCTCGCTTTTGCGGGTCGGATGGGCACTTGCTCGGAATCCGAGCGAAGTGGCTCAGTTCTTCCTTTGCGCAAGTGGCTCGGATTGCTAGTCGCTCGGCTTGGAATTTCGAGCGACGTGGAGCGATCTGAGCCGTTGGATCTTGGTGTGAATCTCGAGGTAGGCACGATTCCCAAGAAAATACTATATTGTCGTTTAGTGGACGTGGTGCAATCTGGGCCGTCCATCATCTCAGGCGTGAATTTCGTAATGATCCAACGGTCGGAGACGCTCGGCAGTATTTTTCTTCCCTTTCGAGGGTCGAATTGGCACTTGCTCGGAATCCGAGCGATATGGCTCGGTTTTACCCTCGCACAAGTGGCTCGGATTGCTAGTCGCTCGGCTTGGAATTCCGAGCGACGTAGGGCGATCTGAGCCGTTGGATCTTGGCGCGAATCTTGAGGCAGGCACGGTTCCCAAGAAAATGCTATCTTGTCGTTTAGTGGACGTGGCGCAATCTGGGCCGTCTGATCGAAATCTTACGCAAATCTTGAGGGAAAAGTCGTTTTTCTCCATTTTATAGCTCGGATTGGCACTTGCTCAGAATCCGAGCGAAATGGCTCGGTTTTTCCCTCGCGCGAGTGGCTCAGATTGCTAGTCACTCAGTTCGGAATTCCGAGCGACGTGGAGCAATCTGGACCGTTGGATTGCGGTGCGAATCTCGATGCTGGCTCAATTCCCAAGAAAACACTATCTTGTCGCGTAGTGGTGCTGGCATGATCTGAGCCATCTGATCGAAATCTTACGCGAATTTTGAGGAAAAAGTCGATTTTCTCCACTTCGTAGCTCGGATTGGCACTTGCTCGGATTCCGAGCGAAATGGCTCGGATCGCCTGTCGCTCGGGTGTTGGATCCGAGGGACGTGGGGCGATCTAGGCCGTTGGATGATGGCACAGATCTTGATGCTGGCTCTGTTCCCAAGAAAACACTATCTTGTCGTGTAGTGGCGCTGGCAAGATCTGAGCCGTCTGATCGAGATCCTACGCGAATTTTGAGGGGAAAGCCGTTTTTCTCCATTTCGTAGCTCGGATTGGCACTTGCTCGGAATCCGAGCGAAGTGGCTCGGATCTCCTATCGCTCAGATGTTGGATCCGAGGGACGTGGGGCGATCTGGGCCGTAGAATGTAGAGTGCCGAGCTGCTTTACTTGTGTTGAAACGTCGCTCCCTTTGCTAACAGTTGCGATTCTTCGTTACTTAGTCTTTTGGGCTTTTGTAACGCTTCAAAGGGGGCCCAAGAGTTGCGCCCTTACGTTACAAAGCCCAAGAGGCATCTTTTTTACTGTAAGTTTTCACCCCCTCAACACTTCTCCTTATTTCTCACTCTTGGTTTTTACTTCTTTAGCAAAGTTTTTAGTTCTCGAGTGGCGCTGCTAGCTGTCGTGGCGAGGCATTTCAAACTCCGGCGATCTTTTTTGGCCAAACTAGTCATTTCGAGGTCAGTCCCTCTCTTCAACTTTAAAATGGTTAAGTTTTCTTCTACGGATGAGACCCCCTCCTCGGACCTCGGCGTCAGCTGAGTGGCCAGGCCGAGCAAGGATAAGGGGAAGGAGGTAGTGGAGCCGACCAAAGAGACTACGGTCCGGCCGAGTACGGATGTGGAAGTTGCCGAGCCTCTCCAGGAGGTGTTGGTCCGAGCCAGCAATGGGAATGGGGTGGAAACGATAATCGAGCACCCGAAGACTGCAGGGGAGTTGGGTCGGTAGCCGAGCATTCTGTTGAGCGTCGGCGGTGTGCGGAGCTACTCCGAAGAACTGTTGGAGAAGGTGACGCAGGGCACCGCCAAATCAATCGAGGAGAACGAGCCGAGGGAAACATCCGAGGTGGATCAGATCTCTTCGGTCCTGACCGAGGCAGATTTGTATCGGATCCGGAGCGGGTTTCGAATCCCTACGGAGTACGGGCTCCTTCTCCCTGGCCCTGGCTTCCAAGCGTGCACCTCGTCCTCGACCGATATATGCGTATTTCCCGCCGACTCCTTGAATGCAGGACTTCGGCTGCCACTGCACCCTTTCGTGGTCGAGGTGCTGCAGTGGTACGACTTGTGTCCAGCTCAGCTAATGCCGAACACCTGGCGATACGTCATGGCGTTCGTTCTTCAATGTCAGGAGGTCGGCGCTCAGCCCAACATGTTTATCCTTCGGAGTCTCTACCGACCTTGCCAGCCAAGCAAAAATGAGCAGAGGTACTATCTCTCGCCGAGGAAGGGAGTGAAGCTGATCGAGAACCCGGACTCGATCAAGCATTGGAAGGAGAAATACTTCCTCGTCCGAGCTCCCAAGCCATGGGTAATCCCGACGGTATGGTCAAGGGACGGTCTTCCGAAGTGGGCAAAGAAAGAGCCCGTGCTCAGCAACGAGGAGGCGGAAGTCGTGGAAAAGTTGCTCGGTCTTCCGACCCTCAGTTGGAAAGATATCACCGAGGAGGCATTATTCCGAGGGGGTCTCAGTCCGATCAACCCTAGTATGCCTCTTCTTTTGTTGTTTTGTCTTTGAAGTTTTGGAAAATTTTTCTAACTTTTTTCACTCAGTTTGTGTAGAATCTCCAGGCATGGATTACAAATGACTGATGGCTAAGGCCCGAGCTTCCAAGGAGCAGGAGGTGAGGAAGAGGAAGAGGACCGTGTCCGAACCTCAAGGTGGCCGAGCGCCCAAGATCCCCTCGGTCTCCCCGACCCTGAGCGACAGGTTGTCGAGGCTCCCTTGGTTGAGCCCGATCAAAGACTTGCCATGTCGAGCGCCCCTCCTGCCTCGGATGCGCCGACCCCAACGGTGCGAACAGATGCTCCAGGATCTTCCGACGGAGCGTTCAACATCAGCGCGGCACTGGCTCTCGATGTCCCGCCTCTCACAGCCGAGGCGGAGAAGATTCTGACCGAGGAGCACAAGCGCATCTTCGTCCCCGACTGGCGGGTCATGAAGGTCGATGGTTTCTTAGGGGACAGTAATATTTGCATGCAGGCGGTGAAGCACCTGCCGACCCCTAAAGACCGAGCGGCACTTAAGGCAGGTGAAGTTGGGGATGCCGCGATGCAGATCGCTTGGAACACTATGTCGGTAAGTAGTAGATTACTTTGAGAATTTTTCCAAGTTTTTGCGCTCGTTCTTGACTGTTTCTTGTGTTGCTTGTAGACCCTCTACCACTTCAACTATTTGCTCGAGGAATTCGTGAGCAAGGAGAAGGAGATGACCGTTCTGAACGACCGGGAACGGTCGGAGTGGTCTAAAGCGGTGAAGGAGCTGGAGGCCGAACAGTTGCGCTCTACTTCGCTCGAGGCCGAGGTCACCGACTTAAAGGCTCATCTCGCCGAGGTGCTGAGGAGCTCTGCCGCCGAGGCTTCCAAGGTCGAGACCCTTGAAAAGGAGCGGGCTCGGCTCGAAGGAGAGCTGAATCAGTCTCAGAAGGCGACGGAGGAGGCCCTGACCGAGCAAGCGGCGAAGGAGGCGGCCGCAGAGAAGGCTGTTCGGGACGAGGCCGAAGCCCACATGCTGACGAACATGGAGGAGGCATACGCCCGAGCACTAACGCATGTCGTCGCTCGGAACCCCAGATTCGACGTCTCGTCCTACTACTTCTACGACCCCGTAGAGGGCGAGGAAGAGCTGCCCTTGACCGAGTTCGATCCGAGGTTGGAGGGCGAAGACATTGAAGGCGAGGTTGATGCCGAGGGTGCGATCGTAGCCATGCCGAGCGACGATGAGGTCGACCCTTGACTTTTTCGCCTCTTCTCATTATCTTGTTTTCTTTTTTTTTTTTCTTGTAATGCCTAACTGCGGACTGGCCACCACTTTTTGTAGCTTTTGAACTTTTAATGAAATGACTTCTTTTTGGCTGAACATTACAAAATTTTGCAAAATTATTCAACTCTTTTTGCTCGGATTGTGTCTTTGAGTATTGAGGACTTCTTTTGATATTCCTCAACTTTCCAGATCGAGTTGGGCCCGATCACTGAGGTCTCCCATCTTCGTATTGAGCTGGAGAAAATGAAGGGGGCTATTTCTCGCTGGCTTGATAAAGCATTTTACGACTTCTTGGAATTGGAGGATATCAAAGCAACTGCGCGAGGGTATCTTAGCGAGTTGAGGGAACTGCGGAAGCAACCTCGACAAACTCGTCTCGAAGGCGAGATAGAGTTGCTCCATAAGGATCTCTTTGATGTCGACCAAATGAATAGTGAACTTCTGGCGGAGGTTCGTCAACTAGAGGTAACGGTGAAAGAGCACTTGGCGGAGGAAGAGGAGTTGGCTTCGAAGGTGGGGAAGTTGATGTCCGAGCGCGATGAGTTGTCGGCAAGACTTGACAAACTGAAGAGGATCACGATCGACAGAGGTATCGAAGTGACTCATCTCCGTCGTATTGTGGCCGATAGCACTAACGTCGCAGGCTCGTCCAAACTTCCCCATTTCAAAGCATCGGCAGAAGACGATATTCTTAGGGATAGGATCTTCGAGCTGGAGGAGGAGATCGCAACGCTGAAACCTCAGCCCGTAAGAGCCAATGTTCGCAGTACGTCGTGTACTCGCGAAGAGAGCGAAAGAGGTATCTCGTTCTACGAACTTGCAACTCGTTCGCCTGCCGTTAGGCGGAGCCCTGCCGACGCTCAGAGTGGTGTAGTCGTTTCGTCTAGTGGCGCCTCGGTTGGGGCCGCAGCTAGAATTAGCGGCGAAGGGGGTTCTCGCTTCGCTGGTTTAGAGTCGAGCTCAGAGGTGAGGCGACGCCGCCCTCGTGTATCTCTGAACCGAAGCGTTCCCTTACCAAAGAAGCGCTAAATAAGTTGTATTATGCTCTTCAAGTTTTTGTTAAAACTCGTTGTAGTGTCAGCCTTGTCCGGGCTCTTAATAAAAAAGTTTTGTTTTGCTTCTGTTGTTCGAATGTTGTGTTGGTTGGTATTAGTTTAAGTATAACTCTTCCAACTTTTGACAACTACTCAAAATCAGAAGCAAATCTCCTTTCTTATGGGCGAACCACTTCTGGCTTGCTTGATAGAGCTTGAGAAGTGGAATCGAGCCAAGTGTTGGACTTTGAACTCGTCATTAGAGTTTGTTCAATAGTTGTGGGAGCGAGTCCGAATGGTGAACCACTCCTAGCTTGCTTAAGAGCGAGCTTGCGGAGCGGAATCAAACCAAGTGTTGGACTCCGAACTCATCGTTAGCGTTTGTTCAACGGTTGTGGGAGCAATTCCGAATGGTGAACCACTCCTAGATTGCTTAAGAGCGAGCTTGCGGAGCGGAATCGAACCAAGTGTTGGACTCCGAACTCGTCGTTAGCGTTTGTTCAACAGTTGTGGGAGCAATTCCGAATGGCGAACCACTCCTAGCTTGCTTAAGAGCGAGTTTGCGGAGCAGAATCGAACCAAGTATTGGACTCCGAACTCATCGTTAGAGTTTGTTCAACGGTTGTGGGAGCAATTCCGAATGGCGAACCACTCCTAGCTTGCTTAAGAGCGAGCTTGCGGAGAAAAATCGAACCAAGTGTTGGACTCCGAACTCGTCGTTAGAGTTTGTTCAACGGTTGTGGGAGCAATTCCGAATGACGAACCACTCCTAGCTTGCTTAAGAGCGAGCTTGCGGAGCGGACTCGAACCAAGTGTTGGACTCCGAACTCGTCGTTAGGGTGAAGAGTAAAAGCAGAGAGATGTAAACAATTTTACAAGTAAAATGTGAAAAAACTTTCTTTATTAATACTAATAGTTGGTTGCTTCTAAAGTTGCGAGCCATTATTACAAGAGAAAAATAAAGGAAAAATCACAAGTAAAAGGAGAGGAACGGTTCGACATCCCAGAATACTTAGAGAGGCGTTAGTGCTCTCTCTTGGTATTTGAAAAGATGGTCGGCATTCCAAGTCCTGGGGATCTCCTTGCCTTTGAGGTCTTCTAGTCTATATGTCCCGGGCCGAACTACTTTGGCGATCTTATAGGGTCCCTCCCAATTTGGAGCAAGTTTGCTCTTCTGACCAGGAAAAGAGATGGCTAACTTTCTGAGGACCAAGTCCCCTTCTTTAAGGTCGGTAGGATGGACTCTCTTATTATATGCCAACTCGATCCTTCTTCGGTAGCTTTGTTGGCGAATGGCCGCTCTTTCACGAATCTCATCAATTAAGTCTAGATTTGCTCGGAGCTCTCTGGCATTTTGTTCTTCTTCATAAGTCATTAGACGAGGAGAGGGTATACCAACTTCTAGGGGGATCATAGCTTCGGACCCATAGGTGAGATTGAATGGGGACTCTCCTATGGGGGTCTGTTTTATGGTGTGGTAGTTCCACAGCACGTTGGGGAGCTGATCGACCCATAAGCCTTTGGAGCATTTATCCAACCTCCTCTTAATACCGGAGAGGATTGTCGGTTAGCATTCTCCACTTGGCCATTCGACTGTGGATGGGAGACGGAGGAGAAATGTTGTTGGATGGCGAGGTCTTCACATAGAGCTCGAAAGGCAGCCCCGGAGAACTAGGTTCCGTTGTCTGTGATGAGGACCCGAGGGACACCAAATCGACAGATTATGTTCTTCCAGAAGAACTGAAGTACTTTGTTCTCAGTGATTGTGGCCAAGGACTCGGCCTCTATCCACTTTGAGAAGTAGTCGATCACCACGACTAAGAATTTGAACTGGCCGGGAGTTGGTGGGAAAGGCCCTAGTAAATCCATTCCCCACATTGCGAAAGGGATAGGACTTGATAGGGAAGTGAGTGGAGCTTGTGGGAGGCGACGGATGTTGGAGTACCTCTGACAAGAGCTGCATTGCTGAACGTGCCGTTCGGCGTCTTGTAGGAGAGTGGGCCAGAAATATCCGTAATTCAACACTTTGTGGGCTAGGGATCTGGACCCTGAATGTGCCCCACCGATGCCTTCGTGAAGTTCTTACAGGGCATAGTCGGCTTGTTCGGGAGAGAGGCATATCAAATAAGGCATGCCGTCTACCTGTGTGAAGGAGCACTTGTATAGGATGCCCTCGATAAGTGTGTATCGCTCTGCTCGGGTTCTCACTCGGCGAGCTTCCTTAGGATCTTTGGGGAGGAGCCCATCCCTCAGGAACTCAACGAGGGGTTTCATCCAGTTATCTTGAAGCAGGATAGGTAGAGACTCCATAGAATCGGAAGTTTCGTCTTCTATGCTTGGCCTCAGGAGTACCTCAATCAAGACGGTCTGCTCGAAACCTTGGAGGGAGGAGGAGGCTAGCTTGGAGAGGGCATCGGCCTGGGAATTCTCTTCTCGGGGGATTCATTGGATGAGGGCTTCTTCAAATAGGGCCATGAAATTCCTGACCTTGGCTAGGTACTTAACCATTCGGCCATCCCGTGCCTCATATTCCCCTAGGACCTGATTTACGACCAGCTGAGAGTCGCTAAAGATCTGAAGGCACTGCGCCCCTGCATTGCGAGCCATTTCGAGGCCGACTATTAGTGCCTCGTATTCTGCATCATTGTTCGAGGTCTTGAAGTTGATACGGAGGGAGTATTGGAGGATGAAATCATCTGGGCCGGCCAGAATGACCCCGTCTCCGCTTCCCTCGTTACAAGAGGAGCCATCCACATAAACCGACCTGACAGGTGGTCCCATCATTGCTTTGCTGAACTCGGGGATGGTACTTTCAACTATGAATTCTGCTAAGGCCTGAGCCTTGATCGCAGTGCGGGGCTGATATGTTATATCATGCTGGCTCAGCTCGATAGACCACTTCATAAGGCGACCGGAGGACTCTGGCTTGTGGAGAACTTGCTTCAGCGGTTGGCCGGTAAGAACGACCACCAAATGGGACTGAAAATATGGGCGAAGCTTTCTTACGGCCATTACTAGGGCATATGCCATCTTCTCTATCCTGGGGTAGCTGAGCTCGGCATCCCGAAGTACCTTGCTCACGTAATAGATGGGCTTTTGGGTCTTATCTTCTTCCCTCACGAGAACGGCGCTGAGAGTCTGCTCGGAGGCTGCTAGGTAGAGGTAGAGGGGTTCACCAGGAATTGGTTTGCTGAGGAGAGGAGGATTGACAAGGTAAGCCTTGAGTTGGTCGAATGAATCTTGTTGCTGCTGACCCCATTCGAAGCCTTTAGCCCCCCTGAGAGCCTTGAAGAAGGGGAGGCGCTTCTCCCCTGACTTGGAGAGGAAACGCCCTATGGCTGCCAGGCGACCCGTTAGCTTTGAATCTCTTTGACATTCTTCGGAGGAGCCATGTCTAATATGGCCTTGATCTTCTCGGGGTTGGCCTCAATTCCTCTTTGGCTGACCATGAAGCCTAGGAATTTCTCCGACGAGACTCTGAACGTACATTTGTTCGGATTGAGCCTCATGTTGTGTTTCCTGAGTACGTCGAATGCCTCTTGCAGATCGGTCACTTGATCGGCCCCGTGAATGCTCTTCACAAGCATGTCATCAACATATACCTCCATGTTTCGGCCAATTTGAGCTTGGAAAATCTTGTTGACGAGGCGTTGATAAGTGGCGCCTGCATTCTTCAAACCGAATGGCATTACCCTGTAGCAGTGGAGGCCCTGATCGGTTATGAAGGAGGTCTTCGGGATGTCAGGGGGGAACATACGAATCTGATTGTAGCCTGAGAAGGCATCCATGAAGCAGAGGAGTTCATGGCCCGAAGTGGCATCAATTAAAGTATCGATACTTGGAAGAGGGAAGGGGTCTTTGGGGCAAGCCTTGTTGAGATCGGTAAAATCGATACAAATCCTCCAGGTCCCATTGGACTTCTTCACCATTACCACATTCGAGAACCATTCGGGATAGTTTACCTCCTGTATGAACCGGGCCTTCAAGAGCTTGTCCACCTCCTCTTTTATAGCTAGCTGGCGCTCGGGGGCGAACTTGCGCCTCTTCTGTTGGACCGGTTTGGACCCCAGAGCAACACTGAAGTGGTGGACCAGGAGCTCTTCGAAAATTTCGGACATGTCTGCAGCTGACCAAGCAAAGAGGTCTCGGTTCCTTCGGATGCACTGGACTATGTCGGAGCATAGGGCAGATGGGAGGGTCTTGCTAACAAAGGACTTTCAGTTTGGATCCTGCTCAGAGAAGAGCACTTCCTCCAACTCATCCACCGGCTCGGACGTTGGTCGGGCAGCATCTTGGGGGATTTCCAGAGTTTCAAGGGAGAGGACTGGACCGAGGGTAGAGGTCATGTAGCACTTTCGGGCCATTTCCTGATTGCCCCTTACTTCCCCTACTCCTGCCCGTGTGGGGAATTTCATCTTGAGGTGATAGGCGGAAGGGACGGCTTCAAGAGCTGCTAAGCCGGGGCGACCCAAAATGACATTGTAAGCTGCAGGGACATCCACGACCATAAAGTCCATCGACTCCGTTCGGGTAGTAGGAGTTTTGCCAGCGGTTACGTCGAGGGTGATCACCCCTTCAATAGTCACTGGCACTCCCGTGAACCCATGGAGTGTATAGCCGGCGGGCTTGAGTCTGTCCTGGGATAGTTTGAGGCCCTTGAAAGCGGCGAGGAAGAGGATGTTAACGGAGCTGCCATTGTCCACTAGGATCCTTTCCACTTTGAAGTTCGCCATATGGAGGCTGATGACGAGTGCGTCACAATGGGGCATTCGGACACCCTCAAGGTCTTCATCTGAGAATGTGACGAGCACTCCGAGACCTTTAGGAGGAGGGGTGGCGCGAACCGAATTGACTTCTCTTATAAACGCCTTTCGAGAGGAGTTGGAGGAGCCCCCCATGAATGAGGTGTAGGACACGCTCCTCTTCGAAGTCGGGCGTTTCATCGCGTTCAGGACGCTTGTTAGCCTCCCGAGGTGGGGGAGGAGGATCGGTTCGGTCCTTTCTCACAAACCTGTTTAGCTAACCCCTCTGGATGAGGGCTTCTATCTCGTTCTTCAAGGCTCGACAATCATTGGTATTGTAGCCATGGTCCCGGTGATAGCGGCACCACTTCTCTTTATCCCTCTTCTTGCCGGGGGTGTTCATTTTTGGTGCAGGAGGTATCACCCCCTCCTTCTCAACTTCCATGAGGATTGTGGAGATGTTGGCATTAAGGAGAGTAAAATTTTCAAATCTGGGAGGAGGTCGGCGCTGGCCGCCATTATTCTTCTGGAGCTTCTTGGCCCCTTCCTCTTCTGTTCCCTCTCTCTTAGACCCGAAGGAAGACCCCTCCAAGTTAGGGCGGTGCTCAGCTTCTTCGGCCCGAATATACTTTTCGCTCCGGAGGAGGAGGTCAGAGAAGTTTTGTGGGGGCTTCTTGGCGAGGAAGGAGCGGAGGCTGGAGTTGAGGACATTGGTTTGAAATGCTGCTGCAGCGACCGACTGGTCAAGGGATGCTATGGACCTGGCTTCCGCTGTGAACCTTTTTAAATAGTCTCTCAGCATCTCACCCTTCTTCTGGTTGAGGAAGAGTAGCGAAATGCTGGTCTTCTCAGCTCGGCGGCTACTCACGAAGTGGGTGACGAAGAGGGTCTCAAATTGCTCGAAGGAGAATATTGAGGATGGGGCAAGGCGAGAGTACCATTCTCGAGCCGGACCCTTGAGAGTTGCGGGAAAGGTCTTGCATAGCAGAGCATTGGAAGCTTGATGGATGAGCATGAGGGTCTTGAAGCTTTCGATGTGATCGATGGGGTCAGTCTCCCCGGAGTAAGTCTCGAATTGAAGAGGTTTAAAGCCAATTGGTACCGGGGCCTCCATTATGGTTCGGGAAAAAGGAGGTCGACTAGGGCGAAGGGTCCTTCCTCTAAGCTCTTCTTCTCGGTCTAACTGACCCAAGCGCCTCTCCATTTCGTGGAGACGGCGGTAGACAGCGTCATCCCTTCGATGGTGATCAACCGAGCCTCTAGAGTCGTCTTCGTACGAGGGAGAGCGGGGGCTACGACGACGGTAGCTCCTGGAGCGGCGAGGACTTGGCATGTGCCGGGGGTTACTAGGAGCTGAGGGAGAAATTAGGGACCGTCAGCGAGGACTTCGGACCGGAGGAGGAGTGGGAATCCTTGGAGCATTGGTGTTGTTGGGACGGAGATTGAGAGCTTGTAGGATGGTCGCTTGGAACTGTTGGAACTCGGCACGGGTGATGGGTGCCTCATCGTTCCTTGGATGTTGTCGACCGGCAGGGGAATGGGGTCTTCTCCTGTGATGCTCGGGGGACTCTCTCCGACCCCTTCGGGTAGGGGACCTTCTGTAGTCTCGGCGGTGAGGAGATCGCTCATCTGGACGTTGTTGGCGGGAGGCTCCCTCTCGGGCACGCTTTTCATCCAGATGGCGGCGAAGATCCTCATCCTTCTGCCGATTGAGGACGGTATTGCGAAGGTCAGAAGCTTGGGGATTGTGGGAGGCCAAAGAATTCGAAGAGGCATTGTGGATGGAGACGTGGTCCTGATGGAGAGGTTGTTTCTGTGGGTTGGGATGCGAGACCCCTGCACCGGCATTTTGAGGACCGGGGGGACCCTTAGGAGGTTGTTGATTCTGGGGAAGGGGCTGGTCCTATTGAAGAGGGTCCTCGGCTTGAGGCGGAAGTTGCCCCTGCTGCTGAGCGGGTTGACTAGGTACTTCCTGTTGCTGATCAGGGTTGCGTCCTCGGTTGGACCCTCTGGATCTTGCTTTCCTAGGAGGCATGGCTGGAGAAGATCTGACCAATGGGAAGAGGGGAGGCTGCTATTCGTTTTTCCCACAGACGGTGCCAATCTGTTGCCGCTGAATCAGGTGTGGGGGCAAACAGATAGTATTTGTGGATTCTTGGAAAACATTGAATAGCAAACATGTTACCTTTTCCGCCGGAGTTGACCGTTGACTCCCGCCGTTCACCTGCAAAAAAAGTGCGAGACACTGGGGTTGATCCCGGCGACGCACCCTCCGACGCTCAAGTCAGTAATCAGAAGTGATTATGAAAGAGCGTAAAACTGGCAAAAGATTGATTACCTCTTAATGGAGATGGATGGAGGGTATTTATAGGCATCGTTGGGGGTCAGATTAGGAATGTAATCCCTGTGGTTAGATAAGGAATGTAATCCCTAATCCCTTGGTGAAAGGATAGATGTGAATTAAGGCTGTTGATTAGTATTAATCAGAAACCCTAATTCTATCCTGGTGGATCGGGTTTGCTGCAGGTTGAAACCCGCACCCAGTTGAGGTGGATCCGTTTGTGGGTTATTGGGTTTTTTGGGGAAAAGACCCAGGACCCGCTTCAGACCCATTGGTAGGTGAAATTACCATTTTACCCCCAGGCTTTAAGATTCGTTCCTGATTTGGACGGTTCCGATTTAACCCCATTTTTAGCCATATCAATTTTGTAAGTTTTGATTAAAAAAATTATCTTTTTGCAAAATTGCCATTTAGAGGGGTAAAAATGCAAAGTTGGTTTTCCGGATTCTCAAACATTGTCGACTGATCCCGGGGGGGCTATTCCTGATTTTTAAAACTCAATTAATTTGGTTTTATTAAACTTCCAAGTATGAGGAGTTATATATGTAAAGTTATATTTATAAGAGGTATTTTACAAGTCTATTCAAACCCTAATTTTACTTGGATCCCGGCCTATTTAAAAGGTGGAGTGCAGCCATCTTTGCTGCATAACACAAAGGAATTTCTTATTATTATTTTCTTGGATTTTTCAACGAGGATTCTTGGTTTTTTTGCGAAGGAGGAATTTTTTCTTATTCTTTATTTTCTTCGGTTGATTCTTCAAACGAGGTGAGTGACTTAGTTTTGTTTTCTTATTGTTCTAGTCATGTTGTATGATGTGATCTAGTTAGAATTAAGCACATTAGAAGATGATGTGAAGGTATAATGAAATTTTGATGGGTAGATGAACTAAAAGTTGGATCTTTTATTGAAACCATGCTATTAATGACAAACACCCTAATTTAATGACTTGTGATTGTTGAAAACTCTAATAGAGATCATGAGTAGGATGTTTTAAACCATTCTATTGCTGTTTGATATATATATCTTGAATTGTGTGATGTATTGCATAAAGGAAAAGATATGTGGAATCTGTTATTGTGAGATGAACCTATACAGGCTGTTGATACTTCAGATCTTTTAATTATGTCTTATAATTTGCTTATAAACATGGATTCACTGATGTAGATGATTGGGGTATGAGTATAACAGAGTTTTTAAACTAAAAGAAGCAAATTGTGAGGTGAAAGAAGAATGTGTGTTTCGGATCTGTGCATATGTGCATTTTGTTGAATTTGGGCAATGTAAGGATTGGATGTGAATGGCCCATTGCATTCTCGATCTAGTATATATATGCATATACAATTATACACTACTTTTGTCATGAAAAGAATCTTCTTGCTGCTGATAACATCTATACGAGTACATATATACAAGCACTGATGCCTAATTACCCTACTTGCTGCCTTTTTGAAGAACTTTGTGAAATCTCAAATTTGAGAACCTGATAGGTCTTGTGTGCTTATGAATAACCCCTATATGTTATGTTAGAGGTGATGGATCATCTCAGGAAACTAGATTTTAGGTTTGCAAGTCTAAGTATATATATCAGTTAGAAACATGCACAAAAATCCCAAAGATTTAATTGGGTATGAATTGAATAGGTTAAACTCAGTACTGCACATCCATGTAGTGTAGTTCTGGGGGTTTACTGATGCTTCTTTTGAAGTTTCTAAAACACCTCAATTATCATTAAGAAGAATCAATCTTAAACTTTTGATTTAACCAGTTAAAAGATTAGTTTTGGGCCTGCGTACCAAATTGCTCAACTGTAGATTACAACTGCAGATTGCTGCTACCTTTTATGCAGGTGCATACTTGAATAATCCACAATTACCCCACCTGCATCTTGCCCAAGTAATTGTAGCCTTAAATATTGTGTTTGGTAGTTTTTGGGGTATGCAGTGAAGGCATTTTCTATACCATAAACACTTTACTTCAAACTAGTAATAAATCAACTTATACATATCAGATATACATATGTAGACACCTAGATCAGTGAATAGAAATTTTTATACCTCCTATATGCATAGTAGTTCATTTCCCACAAACCTGCATACACCTCCTATCAGTTATGAGATTTCTATATGCCTACATTTATTCTTTATCTCAGTAAAGAGAAGTTTTCTATCAATTATATATATATATATATATATATATATATATATATATATATATATATATATATATGCTTATATACCTCATCTCAGTAAAAAGGGTTTCTTCTATGTATCAAATGCATATACTTCATTGCAGTTTGAGAGAATTCTATATATTGTCTATATAAACATACCAGCATAGTACTTCTACAATAGAGTAATTTCTATATTCTGCTATAGAGTAATATCCTATAACCTGCTTTTAGTTAAAGTCCTACTACTTATGTTTCACCTCAATCAGTAAAAAGGGATTTTTCTATGTATAACACATATACACTCATTTTGTCATCAGTAAAAGAGTATTCCTACATATATATATATATATATATATATATATATATATATATATATATATATATATATATATACTTTTGCAACATTAGTGTATGGGGTTTTCTATATATCAGTTATATATATATATATATATACTTTTGCAACATTAATGTATGGGGTTTTCTATATATCAGTTAGGTATTCATATACATATCTTCCAACTCAGTGGAAGGGTTTTTGCTGCACCTTATATACGCTCATATACTTCAAATCAGTAACAAGTTTACCTATACATATCAGACATATATATATGTAGACACTTCAATCAGTGAAAGGAATTTTCTATATCTCCTACATATGCATAATGGTTCATTTATCATATCCTGCGTATACCTCATATCAGTTAAGAGATCTCTAAAATGTACACATTTATATTTAATCTCAGTAAAGAGTAGTTCTTATATACATATGCACATCTGCATATATACACATTATACTTTCAGTACAAAGAGCTTCAATATATATTATATATATACATACACAAACTTTATATCAGTAAAAGGAAATTTCTTCTCTATCATATACATACACCTATTTTTCAATCAGTGAAAAAGGGGGTTTTTCCTCTCTGAATCTTCTATGCCTTAGATGCTCTATTTTAATCAGTATATATATATATATAGATATGCATATGTTCAGTTTAGTGGAAGAATCGGGCTATACCTTATATACACACACACTCCATCAGTAAAAGTCTTTTATGTATCAGTTATATGAATTGTCTGCATATACGCCTCATATTAGTACTTCTTCTATGTGTTAGATGCATTTTATTTAAGCTGCAAACTTACTCCACTTCAGTAAAAGATTTTACTACATATCCGACGTATATGTGCACAAATATTTCATATCAGTAAAAAGGAAAAAATTTTATAACCTGTATGTGCTTTCAATTCAACAAGTCTATCTTCTATAACCTATATATGCTTCCATTTCAATAAAAGACCACCTCTGTATGCCATATATATATACAATCAGTGAGAGAGTTTTCCCTATGATTATTATTATTATTATTATTATTATTATTATTATTATTATTATTATTATTATTATTATTATTATTATTATTATTATTATATATATATATATATATATATATATATATATATATATATATATATATATATATATATATATATATATATATATATATATATATATATATATATATGGATGAGTGAATCTTTTCCCAACTGTGAGTAGGTTAACAATGAAATAAAATGAAGAGTTTATAAAGAAAGATCTATTTTTTGTTGATGGTTGAGTTGTGAATCTCTAGAGGGTGTGTGGGACCCTAGATACTGGCAGTTGAGATTTTGTGGTTTGGCTGGTTATGACTTTTGTTGTTGATCGGTTAAGTTAAGTCTGGTAGGGTACACCAACTCTAGGAGATTCGTAATTAATTAATTAACTTAAAAAGATAAGGACAGGCACTAGATGGTGATATGATGAAATGAGTGCAAACGTGAGTTATGGACTCCAGGATGATCCAAGGTGTGAGATATTCCCAGTATTCTGGGACGATGGATGTATGGGCCACAGAGTGATCTACGGAGTGGGATTGATCTCCAGTATTCCAAGGATGAGAGCGATGCTCATGGGATGTTTGTGCAATAAGGGTTCCAGGATGACCTACGGAGTGAGGCAATCGCCACAGTATTCCTGGACGATGGACATATGTGCCACAGAATGATCCGTAGAGTGGGATTAGGCTCCAGTATTCCAAGGGCTAGAACCAATACTTGCATAATGTCTAAATCTCATAGTAGTCATAGTAGTATGATTAGTTGCATAAGCGGGGGATTAAACTCTATCAAGTGAAGAACGATAAGGGCTTGCACCAGACCTATGTAGAGTGGGATGCATAGAATCCGACAAGTATGCATTAGAAAGTCAGCATATAACATTGATGCTTTCTTGACTTGGTTTTATGCATGTGTTTCCCTGTTTTCTACACTTGACACTTAGACTAGTTTCACTTGATGTTTTCATGTATTATTTATTGTTATTCTTGTTTCATTTATTCTTATTGTTGATGCATGTTGTTTATGATTCTATGTTTCATGTTTTATTGATGTTGCATTTATTTTTTTATGTCACTCACACCGTTATGGCTGATCCCTATGATTTTGGAGGTTAGGATTATCTCTAGCCTCATATTTTACAGGTAGGTGCTTATAGCTTGAGATTTGGTTGCTAGTGCTAAATTAATGTCATGGCCTATGTAAAATTGTAAAAGAGAAAAGATTTGTAATTCAAGGTGTTTGTTTTCCACTATGTTTTGTAAAGAATTTAATGTAATAAAAGTGATAAAAAAAATTATCTGTATTTTTTTGTCTGTGTTTACTATTACAATTGAAGTTGATGCTAGGAATTGTGCCACGTATTTCTGAGATATTATATTGAAAATTCGGGGCACTACAGAGATTGGTATCAGAGCATGCTTCAATGGTAATAATAAATATGGTAGTGAAAATAAACCTAGGTGTAGACATTAGAGCGTGAGTACCTAGGTGTCGACATTAGAGTGTGAGTATCACATAGAGTTAGAACATGATATTTTGATTTGAGGTATGACTGAGGTTTTGCCATGAGGTATTGATGTCAATATGTATTGTGTTGTAATGTTCTAACTTTACCCTCATTTTGCAGTATTCAGAAAAATGGCTGGACCCAGGACCAGGAATGGTGTTAATGGTGATGGGGCTGGTAGTTCCCATGGGGCTAGACTTGATCTTGAGACTGAGATTGCCAGGGTGTATCAGATCTTGAATGCATTTATGGCAGCTAATATGGCGCAGAATCAGAATCAGGGGGTTAGACAAATGTTTGTTAATGCTGATCCTATTAAGTAGGTTGAGTCCTTCTTGCGTATGAAGCCGCAAGTGTTTGATGGGTAGTCTGATCCAAATGAGGTTGATGATTGTATTAGACAAATGGAGATGGTCTTCAAAGTCTTGGAGACCCCAGAAGTCAATAAGGTGAAATTAGATGCTATGCAGTTGGAGAAGGATGCTGGCATCTGGTGGCAGTCAGTGAAGTGGACCTTTGGAGATCAGCAAGTGACTTGGGAAGTTTTTATGGATGAGTTCAGGGATTGTTTCTTTCCTCTGGATATTCAGGAGAAGAAGGCAACGAAATTCTTGAATCTACAGCAAGGCAACATGACGGTGCATGAATATGAGACCAAGTTCGCTCAGCTATCAAGGTATGCACCAGAATTGATTGCTGATGAAGCAAAGAAGGCCAAGAAATTCGAGCGGGGCTTGAGGCCAAATCTGAGGTTGAGGATGATTCCTTTGGGCATAAGGAGGTTTGATAAGCTGGTCAGGAGAGCAGCTATGACAGAAGAGGATATGGATCAGTTCCATAAGAAGTAAGAAACCTGGAACAGGAACAAGAGGCCAGCAGCTAGTCAGAGTGGGAAGAAGTTCCCAGCAAAGTAGGGCAAGTTTAGTAGGCCAGAGCAGAGGGTACCTGCAACTCAGGAGGTGACTTGTTACTACTATAAGGAGACAGGTCATTTTAAGTCAGCATGTCCTAAGTTGGCAAAGCAGACTTGTTTTCAGTGTGGGCAAGTGGGGCATTCTAAGCCTTTCTGTCCACAGTTGAAGAAGGGTGGTTCAGGCGGAGGCAAATTTTAGAGGCAAGGGCGAGTATTCGCATTAACTGAGGAGGATGCGGATAACTCAGAGGATGTGATTCAGGGTATGCAAGAATTTTGAATTTTTTTATTTTATTCAATGTATTAAGTAAAACTTTGTTTGAGAATAAATTGGAGATTTGAGTATCATTCTTCATGTAACAGGATTTGTCTTGGTTAATGGAATAAAAGCAAAAGTTTTATTTGATACTGGTTCTTCGCATACATTTGTGTCGCCCAATTTGGCAAAGGTCTTAGGTGTGGAGCCTAAGTTGTTTCCAGGCAGGGTCTTGTCGGTGGCAACGCCGTCATGTAAGGAATTGATTGCTGATCGATATTACGAAGGCTGTGATATCAAGACTGGCGGGAGATTATTTGGCATTGATCTCATTAAACTACAAGTTCTAGGTGTGGATGTGATTGTGGGCATTGATTGGATGGCAATATATGATGCCACAATTGAATGCAAAAAAAAGAGGTGTTGGTGAAGGCACTGGGTGGTCCCGCAGTGACTTTTCACGGAAAGATGAAGGGTCCTAAGGTGGCTGCATTGGTATCTAAGTTGATGATTCCAGATGAAGTCAGAGGTATTCCAGTTGTCAGAGATTTTCCTACAGTATTCTTGGAAGATCTATCAGGATTGCCGCCAAAGCAAGACGTGGAGTTTTGTATTAATGTTCAGCCGGGGAGTTCTTCGATTTCTAAGGCTTCGTACAGGATGGCACCTGTGGAGCAGGATGAAGTTAAGAGGCAGATTAAGGAATTGCTTAGTAAGGGTTTCATCAGGCCGAGTTCTTCACCATGGGGTGCTCCAGTGTTGTTGGTCAAGAAGAAGGATGGGTCAATGAGGATGTGCATTGACTATCGGGAGTTGAATAGGGTGACTATTCAGAACAAGTATCCGCTTCCACGGATTGATGATCTGTTCGATAGGCTTCAGGGAGCAGCCGTGTTTTTGAAGATTTATTTGAGATCAGGGTATCATCAAGTTCGGTTCAAAGAGGAAGATGTGAGTAAAACAGCTTTCAGGACTCGTCATGAGCTCTATGAGTTTTTGGTAATGCCATTCGGGGTGACGAATGCGCCAGCAGTATTTATGGATATAATGAATCGGATATTGCGATCATTTATTGATTCCTTCGTAGTGGTCTTCATTGATGATATTTTGGTGTATTCGAAGTCAGAGAAGGAGCATTCTATGCACTTGACGGTGGTGTTACAGAAGTTACAGGAGCATAACTTGTATGCCAAGCTGTCGAAGTGTGAGTTTTGAAAGTTTGAGGAGCTTTTCTTGGTCATATCCTTTCTAAGGAGGGAGTGGCCACTGATCCTCAGAAGGTTGAATCAGTAAGGAATTGGCCCAGGCCAACGTCAGTGAAGGAAGTCAGGAGTTTCTTGAGTTTGGCTGGGTATTACAGGAGATTCATTTAGGGCTATGCATAGATTGCAGTCCCTTTGACAGGATTGACTCGGAAGAATGTGGCATTCACATGGACTGATAAGTGTGAGGTGAGTTTCCTTGAGCTTAAGGAGAGGTTGACAACTGTGCCTATCTTAGCATTACCGCAAGCTGGGAAGGATTATGATATCTACAGTGTTATATCTCTCAGAGGTTTAGGGTGTGTCTTGATGCAGGAAGGCAAGGTTATTGCCTATGGTTCGAGGCAGTTGCATCCGCATAAGAAGAATTACCCAATGCATGATTTGGAGTTAGCAGCTATTATCTTTGCCTTGAAGCAGTTGAGGCATTATGTTTATGGTGAGAAGGTCAATATGTATACCGACCACAAGAGCCTGATGTACATTTATCAACAGAAGGATCTGAATCTTCGGCAGAGAAGGTGGTTGGAAGTGTTGGAAGACATTCGTCCTGAAATCAAGTATCATCCGAGCAAGGCGAATGTGGTGGCCGATGGGCTTAGTCAGAAGAGCAGTTTGGCGAGCTTGATCACTACTCAGAGTGAGTTGGCAGCAGAGATTGATTAGGTAGGTTTTGAGGTGGTACTGCAGGGTTTGGGAGCGTCTTTGGCTCAATTGAGGCTGCAGCTTACTTTGAGAGAGCAGATTGTGGAAGGTCAGAAATCAGATACAGAGATCCAGAAGATGATGCAGTAGGTTTCTGATGGCAAGTTATCAGAGTTCTGTGTCCAAGATGGATTTCTATGGATGGGTGAGAAGTTGTGTGTTCTGGAGAATGCAGATTTGAGGGACAGTATCTTGCAGGAGGCACACAATACCTTGTTTTCCGTACATGCTGGAGGCACAAAGATGTATAAGGACATCAAACAACACTTTTGGTGGTCCAGTATGAAGAGGGATGTGGCAGATTTTGTGGCAAGGTGTCTGACTTGTCAGCAGATCAAAGTAGAAAATCAGAGACCTGGAGGTTTGTTGCAACCTTTGCCCATTCCTGAATGGATGTGGGAGAATATCAGCATGGACTTCATTACAGGTTTGCCAAGGAGTGTGAAGAGCAATGACTTGATTTGAGTTATTGTTGACCGTTTGACCAAGTCAGCTCACTTTCTGCCTATGAAGATTACTGTGCCATTGGAGAAATTGGCAGAGCTGTATGTTGATGAGATTGTGAGACTTCATGGAGTTCCTGTGTCGATTGTGTCCGACAGGGATGCGAGGTTCACTTCGAGGTTTTGGAAGAGTCTGTAGGCAACTTTGGGTACCAGAACTGATTTTAGTACCACTTTTCATCCGCAGACTGATGGTCAGACTGAAAGGGTGAATCGGGTATTGGAAGATACGCTGAGAGCTTATGTTATGGATTTTTGTGGTAGTTGGGAGAGCTACTTGGCATTGGTTGAGTTTGCTTATAACAACAGTTACCATGCGAGTATCGAGATGGTTCCGTATAAAGCTCTGTATGGGAGGAAGTGCAGGATGCCTGTTTGTTGGTATGAGGTTGGCGAGAGACAAATGTTTGGGCCCGAGATTGTGCAGCAAACATCAGAGAAGATTGAGTTGATTCGCAAGAGGTTGGTCGAGGCTCAGAGTCGGCAGAAGAGTTATGCAGACACTCGAAGAAGGGACTTGGAGTTTGAGGTTGGGGATGCAGTTTTTCTCAATGTATCTCCGACTAAAGGAGTGATCAGGTTTGGTAAGGGAGTCAAGTTGGCACCAAGGTACATTGGTCCATACAGGATTTTAGGGCGGATTGATAAGATGGCATATAGGTTGAAGCTTCCGGAGGAGTTGGCACGGGTACATGATGTGTTCCATGTGTCGTTATTGAGGAAGTATGTGTCGAATCAGAGTCATCAGTTGGGAGCAGTGCCTGAAGGTCTACAGGTGAACTTGAGTTACAAGGAGCAGCCTGTGGAGATTGTTGATCGTAGGGAGAAAACCTTGAGGAGCAAGGTGACACCTATGGTCAAGGTGTTATGGAGGAACCAGCACTTTGAGGAGGCTACTTGGGAGCCGGAGGATCGCATGCAGAAGGAGTTTCCTGAGCATTTTGTATAATTGTATTCCTTTGTATGATTGTACTTTTTCACTTAAGCTGTTTTTCTTTTGTTAGATTGTATTCTCTTGTGTACTTGTATTTCTTAAACTATTTCCCATTTATGAGATTTCGATTCTTTCTGCTTATTTTGTTTGGACCCTATTAGTAGCAGTTCTGAGGACAGAACTTTTCTAAGGAGGGAGTGATGTAATACCCCAGATTTTCTTAAAATAATGTTCTTAAAATTAATAAATGAATTAAAATGATTTTTGGTGATTTAATAAATATTTTTCAGAAATATCACCTTTTTACACGTACAAAACACGTGCAAATAATTTCTTGGGAAGTTCAAAATCAAAAATTATTTTGAGGAACTCATTATTTATTATTAGATATTATTTTTGAATTTTCTGGATTTATCTGATAATTATTGGACCTATTTGCAAATTACAAAAAGAAGGACTTTTGTGTAAAATTACCACTTGGAGTAAAAAACTCCAGATTTTTCAAATTTTTAGACCTTTCATGATGCCTATTCAACTCAAAGATAAAGAGTTTACTTTTTGTTTTAATAAATTTGGTTTATTTTACAAGTTTTGATTAAAAAATGCAAAGTTGGTTTTCTGGATTCTCAAAAAATGCCGGATGATACCAGGGGGGACTATTCATGATTTTTAAAACTCAATTAAGTTGGTTTTATTAAACTTCCAAGTATAAGGAGTTATATATTTAAAGATATATTTATAAGAGGTATTTTACAAATCTATTCAAACATTAATTTTACTTGGATCCCGGCCTATTTAAAAGGTGGAGTGCAGCCGCCTTTGCTGCACAACACAAAGGGGTTTCTTATTATTAGTTTCTTGGAGTTTTCAACGAGGATTCTTGGTTTTCTTGCGAAGGAGGGGTTTTTTCTTATTCTTTATTTTCTTCTGTTGATTCTTCAAAAGAGGTGAGTGACTTAGTTTTGTTTTCTTATTGTTCTAGGCATGTTGTAAGATTTGATCTAATTAGAAGTAAGCACATTAGATGATGATATGAAGGTATAATGAAATTTTGATGGGTAGATGTACTAAAAGTTGGATCTTTTATTGAAACCATGCTATTAATGACAAAAACCCTAATTTAATGACTTGTGATTGTTGAGAACTCTAATAGAGATCATGAGTAGGATGTTTTAAACCATTCTATTGTTGTTTGATATATATATCTTGAATTGTGTGATGTATTGCATAAAGGAAAAGATATGTGGAATCTGTTATTGTGAGATGAACCTATACAGGCTGTTGATACTTCAGATCTTTTAATTATGTCTTATAATTTGCTTATAAACATGGATTCACTTATGTGGATGATTGGGGTATGAGTATAACAGAGTTTTTAAACTAAAAGAAGCAAATTGTGAGGTGAAAGAAGAATGTGTGTTTCGGATCTGTGTATATGTGCATTTTGTTGAATTTGGGCAATGTAAGGATTGGATGTGAATGGCCCATTGCATTCTCGATCTAGTATATATATGCATATACAATTATACACTACTTTTGTCATGAAAAGAATCTTCTTGCTGCTGATAACATCTATACGAGTACATATATACAAGCACTGATGCCTAATTACCCTACTTGCTGCCTTTTTGAAGAACTTTGTGAAATCTCAAATTTGAGAACCTGATAGGTCTTGTGTGCTTATGAATAACCCCTATATGTTATGTTAGAGGTGATGGATCATCTCAGGAAACTAGATTTTTGGTTTGCAAGTCTAAGTATATATATCAGTTAGAAACATGCACAAAAATCCCAAAGCTTTAATTGGGTATGAATTGAATAGGTTAAACTCAGTACTGCACATCCATGTAGTGTAGTTCTGGGGTTTTACTGATGCTTCTTTTGAAGTGTCTAAAACACCTCAATTACCATTAAGAAGAATCAATCTTAAACTTTTGATTTAACCAGTTAAAAGATTAGTTTTGGGCTTGAGTACCAAATTGCTCGACTGCAGATTACAACTGCAGATTGCTGCTGCCTTTTGTGCAGGTGCACACTTGAATAATCCAAAATTACTCCACCTGCATCTTGCCCAAGTAATTGTAGGCTTAAATATAGTGTTTGGTAGTTTTTGGGGTATGCAGTGAAGGCATTTTCTACACCTTAAACACTTTACTTCAAACCAGTAATAGATCTACTTATACATATCAGATATACATATGTAGAAACCTAGATCTGTGAATAGAAATTTTTATACCTCATATATGCATAGTAGTTCATTATCAGTTAGTAGATTTCTATATGCCTACATTTATTCTTTATCTCAGTAAAGAGAAGTTTTCTATAAATTATATATATATATATGCTTATATACCTCATCTCAGTAAAAAGGGTTTCTTCTATGTATCAAATGCATATATACTTCATAACAGTTTGAGAGAATTCTATATATTGTCTATATAAACATACCTGCATAGTACTTCTACAATAGAGTAATTTCTATATCTTGCTATAGAGTAATATCCTATAACCTGCTTTTAGTTAAAGTCCTATATCTGCTTATGTTTCACCTCAATCAGTAAAAAGTAATTTCTATATCCTGTTATAGAGTAATATCTTATAACCTGCTTTTAGTTAAAGTCCTGTATTTGCTTATGTTTCACCTCAATCAGTAAAAAGGGATTTTTCTATGTATTACACATATACACTCATTTTGTCATCAGTAAAAGAGTATTCCTACATATATATATATATATATATATATATATATATATATATATATATATATATATATATATATACTTTTGCAACATTAGTGGAAGGGGTTTTCTATATATCAGTTAGGTATTCATATACATATGTTCCAACTCAGTGGAAGGGTTTTTGCTACACCTTATATACGCTCATATACTTCAAATCTGTAACAAGTTTACCTATACATATCAGACATATATATATGTAGATACTTCGATCAGTGAAAGGAATTTTCTATATCTCCTATGTATGCATAATGGTTCATTTCTCACATCCTGCATATACCTCATATCAGTTAAGAGATCTCTAAATGTACACATTTATATTTAATCTCAGTAAAGAGAAGTTCTTATATACATATGCACATCTACTGTAACACCCCGCAAAATTGAAAATGACAATTTTGCTCTTTTGTGTTAGCATGTGTATTTTGTAACGTGTTTTCACCACGTATTTTGATTACTGACTATTTATGCAATTCCTGTATTGATTTTATACTATTTTGAGTCCACTAAAATATAATATTTCAATCTCGGTAGTTTTACGTGCTTTTACGTGTTTTCGATGCACATATCAATTACGTATTTTTCCATCGCCACGTGTGATATTTTATGAATATCGATTATTTATTTTTCGTGTTTGAACTCGTTTTATAAAAAAAAGTTCATTTTTCACCATTTTGATTAAAATGATTTTTTGTGCGTGAAATGCACGTGTTTTCTACGTACGTAGTAATTACGTCGTGGAATATATAAAATTAATAAATATATTTTCCTTACATTGTTTTCGATTATGTTTTAATAATTTTTCATTGATAAAGTCGATTTCGCATTTTTGATATTTTTCATGCAACACACGTGTTTTCGGTAAACGTATTTGTTTTTGAAAATAAATTTCGGAGTGTGTGTAACATCCCGTAATTTTCAAAGGGGTATAAAATATATATATGTTGATAAAAAAAAATGAGTTGGCTGATGGCATTGTTTAATTGCTAAATGAAATGATATGTGAATAGTAATATATGGTATATATGTATGCTGTTATATATAGGCTTGAAAGAAATAACAGTGATAAATGGTGAATGGTAAGTATGTATATGGGGGCCCACGGCAGTAGTTGTGCTTGGTATAAAAACAGATAGTGTATGATTAGTAAATAAATAATAGTAAGATGTATGGAGGGGGGCCCACTAGGGTTTGCGCGAAGACACAACATTTCAGAGGCGCTGTGTGTTGACGTGGCTACGGTACTGTGCATGGGAATTAAGAGAAAGGGTGTAACTGATTTTTGGGAGTAGAAGAGGTGAGAGCTAGGATATTGGAGAGGTGGAGTAGTGAAAAGTTGAGGGTTTTAGGAGTTAGGAAAGTGTAGGGTTGGAGAATTAAAAAGATGAGTTATTAGGTTGTGAAGTTTTGCAATTTGAACCCTAACCTAGACCTATAAATAGCACCCTATTTCTTCTCATTCTTCACACCAAAAGCAAGTCAAGAAATAAGAGAGAAAGAAAAGAAAGAGAGTGAGAGTCCTTTAGCTTGGAGGAATTGCTAGAGAGAGGAAGCCATTGCTAGGAAAGGGAGCTTGCTACGAGGAGGAGCCCTTGCTAGGAGTTTGTCTTGGAGCTAGAAGTAGTGTCCCATCCTTCCTTTCAATTGTTCAATCTTCATTAAGGTGGGTGATCCTATACTTTCTAATTGTAGAATAATGCGTGCTAAGTAATAAATAATGAGTAGTATGGAATTCCTTATGTGATCTATGCTATTGTATGAGATGAGAATGATAGTAATCCATGTATGATTAATAAATTAAATCATGATATGGGTTAATGAGAAAAAGAATTGATTGATTATTTGTCATACATTAGTGTGCATGAAGGTAGAGAATTTTGATTTATGTGAACAATTGATAAGTAAATAAATTATTAAGATTTAATGTTATGAAACACATTTGAGTGTTTATAAAGAATATAATATGTCATCTCTAATTAAAAAGTATAAATGCAAATTTGTGTTTATCAATAAAAATGATTTTGAAAGTTGCTTTATTCTTTAAAATATGGATTATTAAATCAGTATTTTACTGTTGGAAAGTAACCCAGTTTTTATGAATTAAAATCTTGTCTAATAAAAGATTAGATCAAAATTAGAAGAATCGAGTTTTTTGTAAAATAATGAAACATCATAAAGTTGGAATAAAACCCCTCGGGCTTCCTATAAGTCGTTCGGCGCACTTGGCCTGTTGGCTTGGCGTTGCGCTCCTTCCTGGTCCGGTTGGGTTCGAAACTTGATAACCCAAACATTTTTACTGTGTTGTTTTTTTTTTAGAAATAATTTAACCGAGAAGTTGGCATAAGGGGATTTCAATGAAGGATTAAAATAATAAGTCCATTAGACTTAGTGGCTAGTGGGGCTTGTGCTTGGGCATTGGCTGTTGTGTTTGACAGTGTCTGTGTTCGAAACCTATAACCTCCTTTTGATTTCTTTTTGACTTTTTTTTATAATTGAGTTTTTGAGAAATAAACTTTATTATTATTATAAAGTGAAATGGAAATTTATAAGAGATAGTTATGAAATTTTATTTGAAGTAAAAAATAAAAATAGAACATGTTGTGAAGGAAAGTAAAAATTCATTTGTTGTGAAGTGGTTACTCTTGAAGAGATTGAACTTGTATTTTGTTTAAGAAATATCTCGAAGTGAATCGAGACACCATATTAGCTTGGATTTTGTGATAAAATTCATATGATGAAATTGTGTACATTGAAAAGAATTATTTTGCTTTGAAGATACGAATAAATAACTAGATCATGAATAAGTGTCGAGACTATGATTATTTGTGACTAAGTTGAAAGATGAAATCATCTAGGTTTAAGACATGATTATTAAAGGGTATGTGTACCCATGTTTCTTGTACATGAAAGATTATGATTAAGGATTAGTAAGACCTCGGTTACGGCAATATTGAAAGAAAGATTTGAGATATGATTTTGAGATGTTGCCGTCGGGCGATCTCGTATTTTGTGAACAAATTCGATAGGAGGTAAAACTGATTCTAGGATTGATAACACATTCATGTCTTGAACTAAAATAATTAGACACTTAGGTGAAGATGTAGTAAACCTGGGCATACGTAAGTGGGTTGCTCTATATAGTCGGCGGTGGATCTCCGTGGCTATAGACCCAGTCGGCGGACTATGGTTGCTCTGTGGGAGACGAGATTTTATATTTAAATCCGGGATTATGAAGACGGGCCAGCGGTGGATTCCGAAATCTTGAGTAATCGGACGGATAGTTTTTGTTTTGCCGTACTCCAATAGCCAGAGAGGCTGGGGCTAGAGGGTCACTTGCAGGATGATTCCCATGATATAATAGCCAGAGAGGTTGTGATCTGTTATAATTGCTAGAGAGGCTGAGATCCATATCCGTGGAATGATCTAAACCTTGTTTTATTACTGGGTAGTTTCATGGTGAGGGATCGAACCCTTTATTGTGGAGTACGTCGGCACTTGCCCTTGGACCTATGTAGTATGGGATGCGTAGAATCCGAACAAGTGTGTACTAGTATCATCCTAGTATAAATGTGTGCATTAGGTATTAAGGCATGACATACACTTATATGTTTTAGAGTAGTCACATTTGTACACTTTATTTCATTAAATCTTTTGTTGTGATTTTTGTTAAAGTAGGGAGATCATTATACTATATCCGACACAGAGAGGATAGCCGTGTATAACATTTTGTCAATTGTAAGCAACTGATGTGCCCACAATCTTGCATGCAGGTAATGGATGTTCATGAAGCTATAAAGTGGATATGCTGATGCTGTTTTATTTTAAAGATGTTGTAAATATTTCATTGTAAATTATTTTATTCTTCCGCTGTGTAAACAAAGTGTACTGTAACTCTGATGTACTACTGAAAAAGTTTAAATTTCTTTGTAAAATTGTACGAAGTGAAGTAAAGATCCTGTGAACTCTCGAATTCGGTCTTATTTGAAATTCGGGGCGTTACATATGCATATGTACACATTATACTTTCAGTACAAAGAGCTTCTATATATATTATATATATACATACACAAACTTTATATCAGTAAAAGGAAATTTCTTCTCTATCATATACATACACCTATTTTTTCAATTAGTGAAAAGGGGGGTTTTTCCTCTCTGAATCTTCTATGGCTTAGATGCTCTATTTTAATCAGTATATATATATATATATATATATATATAGTGGAAGAATCTGGCTATACCTTATATACACACACTCCATCAGTAAAAGACTTTTATGTATCAGTTATATGAATTGTCTGCATATACACCTCATATTAGTCCTTCTTCTATGTGTTAGATGCATTTTATTTAAGCTTCAAACTTACTCCACTTCAGTAAAAGATTTTACTACATATCAGACGTATATGTGCACAAATATTTCATATCAGTAAAAAAGGAAAACAATTTATAACCTGTATGTGCTTGCAATTCAGCAAGTCTATCTTCTATAACCTATATATGCTTCCATTTCAATAAAAGACCACCTCTCTATGCCACATATATATATATATATATATATATATATATATATATATATATATATATATATATATATATATGTATATAAAACTCTCTCTCTATATATATATATAATCAGTGAGAGAGTTTTATATACATATATATATATATATATATATATATATATATATATATATATATATATATATATATGAATGAGTGAATCTTTTCCCCACTGTGAGTAGGTTAACAATGAAATAAAATGAGGAGTTTATAAAGAAATATCTATTTTGTGTTGATGGTTGAGTTATGAATCTCTAGAGGGTGTGTGGGACCTTAGATACTGGCAGTTGAGATTTTGTGGTTGGCCAGTTATGACGTTTGTTATTGATCGGTTAAGTTAAGTCCGGTAGGGTACACCAACTCTTGGAGATTCATAATTAATTAATTAACTTAAAAAGATAAGGACAGGCACTAGATGGTGATACGATAAAATGAGTGCAAACATGAGTTATGGACTCCAGGATGATTTAGGGAGTGAAATATTTCCCAGTATTCCAGGACGATGGACGTATGGCCCAAAGAGTGATCTACGGAGTGGGATTGATCTCCAGTATTCCGAGGACGGGAGTGACGCTCATGGGATGTTTGTGCAATGAGGGTTCCAGGATGACCTGCTGAGTGAGGCAATCGCCACAGTATTCCGGGACGATGGACGTATGTGCCACAAATAATCCGTGGAGTGGGATTGGGCTCCAGTATTCCAAGAGTGAGAACTAATACTTGCAGAATGTCTAAATCTCATAGTAGTCACAGTAGTAGGATTAGTTGCATAAACGGGGGATTAAACCCTATCAAGTGAAGAACGATAAGGGCTTACACCGGACCTATGTAGAGTGGGATGCATAGAATCCGACAAGTATGCATTAGAAAGTCAGCATATAGCATTGATGTTTTCTTGACTTGGTTTTATGCATGTGTTTCCTTGTTTTCTACACTTGACACTTAGACTAGTTTCACTTGATGTTTTCATGTATTATTTATTGTCATTCTTGTTTCATTTATTCTTATTGTTGAAGCATGTTGTTTATAATTCTATGTTTCATGTTTTATTGATGTTTCATTTATTTTTTTATGTCAATCACACTGTTATGGTTCACCCCTGTAGTTTCAGAGGTTAGGGTTATCTCTAGCCTCATGTTTTACAGGTAGGTGCTTATAGCTTGGGATTTGAATGCTAGTGCTAAATTGATGTCATGGCTTATGTAAAATTGTAAAAGAACATGTTGTGAAAGAGAAAAGATTTGTAATTCAAGGTGTTTGTTTTCCGTTGTGTTTTGTAAAGAATTTAATGTAATAAAAGTTGAAAAAAAATTTATCTATATTTTTAGTCTGTTTATTATTACAATTGAAGTTGATGCTGGGAATTGTGCCACGTATTTCTGACATATTAAATTCGAAATTCGGGGCGCTACAACTACAACTCAAGCATGAACCTTTACTACAACTCAAGCATGAATCTTTACTACAACTTAATCATGAATCTTTACTAGCTATTACAAAGACTACTTCTCTTATGAATTACAAGTCTGAAAATATTACAAAAATCTAACTTTATTGAATTTACAAATCTTACATATTACAACCTTCTTTTCTTTAACCACTTAGTTCCTACATACAACAAAGTCTACATTTTTATGAACTAAGAGTTAGCAAGACTTGATATTTAACAAAGTAGAGAGCAATAACAACAAAAGACTTATCCTTTATTAAGATTATTGAGATCTACAACCCCAAAATGGGTATGTGAGTATTTCTTTTACTACACTAATCTTTATATGCATATAGTTTAATCCAAGTTTTTATTTAACAAAAAAATAACAACAATAAGAACAATAATTACACAAGCTAAGATTCCACCTTTATGTGTCTTTGGTAAGTTCTTCATTCAAAAACTCTTCATGTGGTCCTCTTGGACTCACACTACTCATATGCACATATAATTAGTCCAAGTTGTTAAATAACCATGACAAGCTTAAAGATTCCATCTTTATGTCATTTTGTTTGAGTTCTACCATTCTACCCCTTATGTGACTATTTCTTTGATCCATACTACCATTTATGTGCTCATGATCTTAGTCCAAGTTGTTTTAACAACATACGACATACATACACACACACAACACTATAAAAGAGAAAAGAAAAGAATATAAAAATAAGTAGAGAAACCCCCACCTTGATATTTCTAATTAGGAAGAACTAGCCAACCTTCCTTCTCCTCCGTTCTAGTTCCTATGGAAATCTCTTAAGGAAAACCTACAATGAAGAACTCTCTATGTAATGCCCTGATTTTTCAATTAATGAAAAATTATTTTATTTTGCACGTAGTGTGCACGTGCAAATTTTTGGTTGAATTAAATCTTATAATTATTTTATTATGATGTGTATAAATATTTAAATATATGTTTTCAAATTATTCCATACAAAAGCCTTTTTCTTTAAATAAATAGAAAGCCATATTTTAAAGCCTTTTCTTAAAGCCCAAAATGTATTTTATTTATTTTATTTTAAAATGACTATTTTGGCCCATAAAACTAAAGCCCATGGATTAATTTATTTAAAAAGTCTATTTTATTTTTTTATATACAAATCAAATGCACAATTTTGGGCCTAGTTGCATGCACGTGCACTACACGTACACGTACAATGCACACTTCTCCATGGTGGCCGGTTGCATTCTTTTGGGAGGGAAACCCAAATTTTGAATGGAGATCATGGAGGTGGTTATGTGGGTGTGGGTAGTTTTTATAACTCCTACTCTAATCCTAGCCTTCCATCCTACAACCAACCAACTAATCCTAGCCCTTCATTCTACTTGATTTCTAGTATAAATACCCCCTCCCATGGCTATATTCATATGCAATTATATCTTTCTAAAACTATAGTCTAATTTAGTAGTAAGTTGTGAGTTAAAAGATTGAGAGAATTGTGTGGGATTGTATTGCTTTCAACAAGGAGAAGAAGGCCGGCATCAAAGGGGGAAGTTTTCGGTTTTTGCTTGGGCTTGGAGGTGTGTGCGAGTGACTAGGAGGAGGTGCATTCATTCGCAAAGGACCTTCGTTGCTATTGTGTTGTTTTTCTCTCCATACAAGGTGGGTAAAATCCTCCATATTTCTAAAGTAGAAATGATTGTTAAAATGAATGAATGATAGTGGGTTTGATCTTCCTTATTTCTAATTAGAAATGATGCTAGTATTATATTGAGAATGATGCATGAAAAATATTAATAAGAGTACACTCTTAATTGGAGAATTGACCTATAAATTGATTGGAATGTGAGTATGCAATTGTATGTGATTGGATTAGTAGAAATCTAAGTTGATATGGATTAATTATAACCATGAATGTGAACTTGGCTAATAAAGAAATTTGTGGCATTAATTGTTGAGAATTGTCGAGAAGGAATCTTTCGGGTAAGTCGACTTAGGACCTTGTAAGTCGACTTATATGCTCATCTAAGTCGACTAGTGCTGTTATAAGTCAACTATTTACTTAAAATCATGGATGTTTTTAGGGGTGGTATACCATACCGTACCGTACAAAATTACTCTACCGTCTATCGTACCGAAGTACTTGGTACACAAATTTCTCTACCATTACCGTACCAAAATTTTGGTACTACCGAGTTTGGTAATACCGAAATATCGGTATGGTAGTGGTAATACCATGGTAGTACCGGACATCAAGAACCGTAGGTATGTTCAATCTAGTTTTGTTGTTGGTCCCTTCTTGCTGTCACCGAGAACTGGGAGAATGTCATTGAATACTTTCAATTTATGAAACTATGTTCTTTGCTATTTCAATTTTTGTTTCTCTCAAAACTGTTTATATGTTTTGAATGTATGAACTCTTCAATTTCTGTTATGAATGCATGAACTTTTCGATTATGAATGTATGAACTCTTCAAAGAGTTCATACATTCATAATTGAAGAGTTCATGCATTCATAACAGAAGAGATATACAGATTGCTACCCGTAATGCTCCTGCCAAAGGAGTATGATTGAATAATAACAGATAGATAGATCACCAGCGAGAGATAACAGAAGAAAAGCCAAAAAATAACCTCATTCATATATGCATTAAGGTTATATGAATTAAACTTGACAAATCATGGCCTTAAACTTATAATCCAGTAAATATGACAAACAATCTTTGTAAACTGCCAATACTAACTACCAAACATAGAACAAACTGAGGTAGGAAAATGGAGGGATTATAATCCTACTCCTTTTCTTCTGTTATGAATGTATGAACTCTTCAATTTATGTTATCTCTGAAAACTGTTTGATTATTTCTGTTATCTCTCAAAACTGTTTATATGTTTCAATTTCTTGAAACAAAGGAGGATATGCAAGCGCTTCTTCAGACGCAGCAATCTGTGTTTTTTGATAGATATGCAGTGGTCTGCATGGTGAAAGGATGGTGAGATCTCCAGGATCACCTCCATCTATTATTCCTTCTGGATAGCCCACTTTAACAGAACTAACTGAGTTATATGATACAAAAAATCTATCAATTAGAACCTCACAGTAACTAACTGAGATAAAAAAATCTATTAATTAAAATCTATCTGAGATAAAAAAATCTATTAAATAAAAAACCTCACAGTAACTAACTGAGTTGCACTATCAATTAAAACATGCATACAAGAACTAGAATGAGTCAACTTTTATACATAAATGAGTTATACAGGTGTATACAAGTGTATCATTTCTGTATGCACATACAGGTTCAACTTTTATATGATACACATACAGGTGTCTCATTCTAGTTCTTGTGTGCATGTTTTAATTGATAGTGCAACTCAGTTAGTTACTGTGTATAGTGAGCTATTAACTCATTCTAGTTCTTGTGTGCATGTTTTAATTGAGTTGCACTATCAATTAACCCAACACATATAAAAGTTGAACCTGTATACCCTATGTAAATACAGAAATGATACACCTGTATACAGGTTCAACATACAGAAATGATACACCTATAATTATAGCACACAAAGAAAGCAAAGTATGCCCGGATATTTCTACTGCATAAAATATTTAATGAACTCAACTACAAACTTTCCAATGCGAAAGCTTTCAGATTAACATACACCTTCACTTTTTGGTTAATTCAATCCACCTTAAGAAATTTTCATAAAATACTCATTAAAGAAAAGCACTCCTTTAGGAAGATCTGTTCGATGCGTCAGTGATTGGGTAATTACTAATTACTAATTTGATATCTGATTGAATTCACAATGAAGAGTTTGGAGAAGAGTAGCCGACTAGGGTAGAAAAAAAATCAAAGAAAGACTAGGCTGGGCCTGGGTTTTAAAATAAAAATATTAGATTAAATATATATTAAATATATTCGGTACGGTACGGTACGGTATACCAACGGTATAAACATTTTGTACCAGTACCGTACCATAAAAAATTGGTATGGTACAATGCCGAAAATTTGGTACGGTATTACCAAGTTTCGGTATTTTTTGGCATGGTAATGGTATGGTACGGTATGGTACGGTAATATGGTATTTTTTGACACCACTAGATGTTTTCCCCTGAACAGTCGACTTACTATAGTATAAGTCGACTGGTACTGATGCATTTTTATAAACTCGAATGTTCTACTCTTTTGAAAATACATGAGACTTTATAAAGATAATTTGAGAATTGTTGCATAAAATGTGATTTAAGAATGAAAGGTGTAACTAGAACTATGATTTTGATATGTGTATTTTTGGAAAATTATACCTTGCAAAAGAACTAGAAATGAAGAAAATTAATATAGTAAAGATTGAAGTGACATTATAGATGCATGAAAACATGAATTATGAATATTCGTTAGTACTTCTCATTTTGAGAACAATGTGATAACCATGAAATGTGAATTATTCTTGTCGAAGAATAGCGTGACAAAATATGATGTGTGATTCCTTAATTTGAGATTTTTAACCTGTTCAGTCGACCGAATGTGTGTAGCAGTCGACTGTATAGAACCTGAGAAATTACATAATTGAACTCTGCAAAACAGGCGACTGTGTTGAACGACAGTCAACTGTCCTGTGATTGATAATTGAAACTGGAAACACTGCGGAACAGCCGACTGCCATGTGCAGCAGTCGACTCTCCCGAGTGGTTATGAAGAATGTGAATTGACTAAACAAGTCGACTGGAAGAGCTCCAAGTCGACTGTCCAGAGTGTTTGATATGTCAGAGAACATTATTCTGTCTATTTTGAAGATTGTGAACTTTATGATTGATATTGATGAACTCTTTTTATTGCTGTATGAATTTATATGAAATGAATCGTAGTTTGAATTGAGAAATTTACATGAAATGAGTCATACTTTGAATGAAGAATTACATGAATATGAAAATTAAGAACATGATATGCTGAGGCAATAAAAAATGAATTCATGAGTTGGAAACGCTCAAATTGGAAGTTGTGAATTAGAAATTGAACAAAATAGTAGCTAAGTCTCCCCGGCAGTGGAAATGAAATGAAATTGAAAAGAAAGACCAAGGTTGGTCATGTTGAAATGAATGGATAAGTCCGGTTTAGTGGAGAGGCTAACTCTAGAGCTTTGATTTTGTTCATGATTCTAATAAAAACTAAGGATTAGTACATAGTGGAGATGTGATGAAAGTAGGAGAAAAATACGAGTGAGGACCATCGGATTTGCGGCGGAGAGTATTTCACAGGTTCTTCACGATGAGTCGTGACATGACGTGGATACGGCTCCAGGGTGCCGTGGCGGCAGAGAGTATTTCACAGGTTCTTCACGATGCATCGTGACATGACGTGGATACTGCTCCAGGGTACCGTCCCTGTGGTGACACTTGTGGGATGTTTGGTGACTGCATGAGGATCGTGTGCCATGAAGGAGGCTGAATTGTCCATAGGTTCTTCACGATGAGTCGTGACATGACGTGTGATTCCCCCCCAGTTTCTGTACACGTGCTTGCACTCATAGATCATCTAAGACACTACCGTAGTTACAGTAGTAGATTAAGTCATGGCGAGGGATTGAACCCTACAAAGATGAAGAACGATTAAGAGGCTTGCCCTTGGACCTATGTAGTATGGGATGCATAGACTCCGAACAAGTGTGCATTAGTGTCATGTAACATAAATAATTGCATTAAGGATTAAGTGCACAATCACAACACAACATCAATAGGGTAGCCCCTTTAAATTGTAATGTGACAAGTTTGTGTTTGTTAAATATGGAAAATTAAGTTATACTATTTCCGGCATAGAGAGGATGGCCGTGTATAATGATCGTCGGTTGAATAAACTGACGTACCCACAGTCTTATATGCAGGTAAATGACATGTTAAAGAGGAATGGATGCCTAAAGATTGTTCCATGTTGTTGTACATTTATTTAATTGTTGTATTTTTACTTCCGCTGTGTAAATGAAAAGTGTAATATGATGTAAACTCTGATGTAAAGTGAAAAGTTTAAATTTCCTTGTAAAATTGTACTGAAGAAAGTGAAAAGATCATGTAGAACATCTCGAATTCAGTGTATTTGGGATTCGGGGCGTTACACTCTAGTTAGGGTTTGTTCTCACTTTCTTTTCCTCTCTTTTTTTTTCTTGTAAAATGAGACAAGAGGTGGGGGGGGGGGGGGGGGGTATTTATAGGATGGAAGAGAAAGGGGAGAGTGCAAAAGCACCAAGGGGATTTGCAAAAACCCCCTTGGGGTAGGGAATGGCCAGCCCATACTAGGTGAGGTGGGGGTAAGGTGGAGGGGTGAGATGGAGGACAGAGACTTGAAGAAACACCCTAAACTCTTATGTATCTTAAATTAATCTTAGATCCTAGGTGTAATCCTTAAAACAAAATCTAGCCATCCAAATTTGATTTATCATGACAAAAAGAGATATTTTTTGTCCAAAATACACACAACACGATTTGTACAAACGTACGAAATCGATACAATACGCATACGTATATATTAATCTATATACCGATAATTTTCGTTTGTTAGTATAAAATAAATTAATTTCGAAAATAATAAAAAATAAATTTTATTATCGGCTCGGAAGATTCCAGTACCAAAACGGTATAACGCATATACATATGGACTGGTATTCATACAGATGATGATTTATAATTAACCAAGTAATATCCACCAAAAATATTTCAAATCTTAAAAAATAAAATAAATTAATCAAATAATTAAATATTATTATTATTATTATTATTAATTGATCGGGATATTACACTTGTATTCTTCTCTTTGTGTAGTACAAGTCCTAAATACCGCCTGTAGTGTAGTTGTGTTCTAGAGACAATTTTTGTGTGAACCCCCTATTGTATATTGTCTCTATTGTGTTGACTCGCCCGTACATGCCACATGACACCCATGATATGAAATAACTTAGGGATGACTACTTTGTGTTGTATACATACATGTTGTTCATATGATATCGTGTGCTCGGTTGTGTTATTCGTAGTATACTTATTGTAGAGTTATAAAATACCTATACCATGTTTCTTGGACATCTAGTACACCACATTTCATGTTTGGTTATGTTTTGGATGAGGTTTATATGATCTAGTTGATTTTGTGCATGAATGATATTTTCTGTTTTGTCGATTCCCCATTTTTGATCAGTATTTTGGACCCTATTAAGGTCAGTATATTAAAATTATTTGTGAACATGAACTGTAGAGAATTCTGTCTATTTTCCAACCCTTCTGACAGATCTCAGTTTTGTTTTATGAGTTGCGAGTTATGACTGTTTTACTACAGAGGTGTATAAGAAATTACAGATTTGATTTTATGAGAATTCTAGAGAGTAATCTATTTTTATTCTAATGTTAAAACTATGATTTTGATCCAATATTTTGCTGAGTATAACTAGACCTGATTGGGATTAACCCTGATTTTTTGTAAATTTATTTGATGAGTTTTACAAACTATTCTATACTTATAAACAACTGCTATAGTAGCAGATTTTTCTTGCTGTTCAGTAAAGATACATTAATTCGACCTAATTCTACTTGCTTTCTCTAAAATCTTTGTGAATATGAAAGTTAGCCTACTTTATTTATTTTACCACCCTTTCGACGGACCTATTTTTGATTTGTATTTTGTGAGATATTGCTGTTTTTGTACTGCAGTGTTTAAGATTTCAGATTTACAAAACTGTCGTATCTTGCAGCTTTCTGATTTTACTTGACTATTCTATCTATATTGGAAAATTATTAAACTTTATTTTCTGTTACTAAACATACTAGGGAAAATCCCAGATTTTTCGTCGATTTAATTAGTGAGTTTTGATGCTGTTTTCTTGTTCTTGAATACAAACTATTGATTTCTGGCTGAACATATTTTCTGGATTAAATTTTGTTTTGAGACCTGTTGTTGTCAAATACCATATGACTTATATATATTTGCTGGATTCGGCCTGGAGTCTATTTTCCAGATTTTTTGATGGATCTAGGTTTGCATAATTTTAGCAACGGAAATTCCAGATTTAGTGCAGTACTGTCTTGCTGTCCTGAACTAGAATTGTCGTTGTTCTATCCTTTTATGAGTTATCTTTCACCTGTGAATGTTTATCTTTCAACCTGAACCTATTACTTGTTTATACCATATTATTCTTGCCCTGTTTGTGACACATACATGCCTTTCTGATAATAATAATAATAAATAACCAAGTCGGGGTTTAAGGAAAAGATCTAGTAGTGGAAAATTATAGAAATGTGTACTTGGAAGGGGGCCGTGTTTCCCATACAGATGAAATGTTATGGGCTAAGATACTGTTATACTAATTACCTAACTGCACACTTCCCTAGAGGAAGGTGTACTCGGAAGAGAACCCGTAGGTTCTTACTGTCTGATTACTGTCTGATTACTGTCTGATTACTGATACCTGAGTACACGGCCCTATATGATCCCCTACGAAATATAAAACGCAATTGTTTGAATGTAGCAACCATGTAGTAAATAGTTGGTACGTATGAAGTGCTACCTAGATAGTAATCAACACAAGAACTGTAAGAATATAACATCTGTTATCTGACAATGTTATCTATTTACCTGTCTGGCTGTTATCTGTATACCTGTCTGCATACTGTTTGACACTTGAAACATGTTACTTGTACCTGTTAGTATACCATGCTACTTGATTCTGTTTTCCCAATTCATGTTAGATAATCTATTCTGTTGATATGCCTATTCCATGCTATGTTTATTTCGGCTATTACTCTGCATCTGTTTATTTATTCCCTGTACTTGTATCCTGCACTACAAGCGGCCCGTAACTAGCATTGACGGGAGTTTGTTTTCTTTTTCTTCTTCCTGCAATTTATTAAATTGCAGATCAGGGTGATCAGCTGCCAGATGGTGTAGGTGATCTAACATATTAGTTGCTGGAGTTTTTTCTATTATTAGTTCCTATTGCTTATTTGAACAATTGTATTTGATACTTGGATTTATTTGTATTTGGGCAATGTGACACAGAATATTGATTTATTCAGATCTGATTTATTTGAGACTATAATATTTTGTTTCAAGTAAAATATATTGGTATTGGTTCATATATGCATGCTTGGTTGACTTTTCTTGCTTCCGACTCTGATTATTCTTGTGAAATGTTGTAAAGATCATGATAGCTTATGGATGATGAAAATCATTCGCTGGGCTTAGTCACGTATCCGTATTCCATATTCTCTTTTTGGAAAGCAGGGGCGTGACACATTGTTATATCGTTATTGTCACTGTTTCACAATTTTTCTCTACTTGCCGTCCATGACTTGCTCTAAGGATATATTATTCTCTCTTTTTAGATGAACAACTTACAGGTAATCAAGGAGAATTGCCTGATAGATTGGGAGAACAACATTGGTGAAGGAATTTATAGTATCATCGCTTATTTATTTATCGTTTATGTTATGGGGACCTAAATCATTGAATATTGTTATTTTATTGTATTGTGGGCATTTGACCCAGAATTGTTACTTTTTTTAGATTTGGTTATCTTATTGCTATTTCATGTTTCAATTTGTTTTGTTATTCATGTGATTGTTCTTATATGCATGTGTAGTTGTATCACTTCCTAGTTTATATTGTTGAGTTGAACAATAACAGCTTATGGGTGACACAAGTCATTCGCTGGGCTAATGTCACGCGCTTGTGTTCCGTGTTTTTGGGAAGCGTGCTGATTCCTTATATAATATGTTTCCTACTACAATTAATTTGCTGGACCTCTAAAACTATTTTATATAATCAAACCAGGTGCACCATTCCGAAGACGTGCCGTCGACATTTGTCAATGGGCAAACCTAGTATACCCGAAAAGGCTTTGCAAATATCGTTTTTCTGTATTTACACAATGTAATGTAATATCACTGTTCACAAACGAGTCATTCACACTGCAAATGACCTATCTTCCGTTGACTTTTAATGTCTAAAGTAACCTGCATGTAAACTGATATGGGGTGGATGACATGGCCCCATCTGGGCCATCAAATCTTTTTAGATTTCTCTCCCCTGTGATCATCAGGTCAAACGGGTCAAACGGGCTTCATCCCTCTCAGGCCCACAGGCAAACGTGTCTGACCCAGTCCGTTAGGGTCTCAGACCCATTTACCCCTACCTATAAATACCAGACCCCCTCCTCACTTCCAAAGGTAAAAAACTTTTCCCCACCTGAACCCTAACTACTATTGCTTTATCAGTGACTGACTAGATCGTCGGAGGGCCTGTTGCCGGGACTTCTCCTGGTATTTCTAAACAATGTGCAGGTACAAGAGTCCGAGCCGAGCCTCGAAGATCTGAGTCGAGCTACTTCATCGAGCTGAGCTACTAGATCCGAGCCAAGCACCCGGCCTATACCTCTCTCCTGCCACCTCCGAGCCGGTCCTACAACCTAGGATCGGATCGACGCCAGTACCACATCTTCCGGTACACAAATTACAAGAACTCACACCTATTGCCCCTACATCCCAAAAACAAACAGCATCAGGTTGGCACCGTCTGTGGGAAACCTTTTTGGTACTGACGCCAGTCAGGCATCCCAGCCAGGGACGTCATCTCAAGTCCGAGCTCTTTCATGGCTTCGAAAGCAAGAAGGGCCGTCACCTCCGGACGTCGTCCTAATCCTCCACCCCATCACACCCGCGTGGACGCCGAGGGCTCTAATCAACCTCAGGTCAATGGCGCAGCCGGACCCAGGATCTGGCGCTTCTCACTCAGTCACAACTGACTTGCGGTGCTTCATCCAAAATCGTCAGGCTAGTCGAACCAGGGGAGGGGCTGCTTCCAACTCGGTCCCGAACCATGACAGGCAGCCAACCCCAGAACGGGAGCCGGGACACAGCCGCTCGCCCCGAGGACCTCAACCATCACATGACCCTGTGGGGCTAGCCCTAGTCACGAGGACCGAGTTTCAGAATTTTAGGGATGAGGTCCTCCAGGCGATCCGAGGCGATCCTAGGACCGAGGCACGCAACCACTCCATCCCTCAGCCAGAAGCCCGTGGCGGCGAATCCCACGGATTGACCCGCCCGCTTGAACAAGAAGACGCCGTCCTTTGATGCCTCCATGAGATGGAGAACCGCCTAGCCCATCTCGGCGAGGGTGGGTTGATGCCAGGCCATGGTTATAGGCCGACCCATCCCCCATTTTCCACGCAAATTTTGGAAGCCGAAATCCCCAAAAATTTCAGGCCTCTCCAATTCGAGACATACAACGGTGGGGGTGATCCTGCTTATCACATGGAGGGGTTCAAAACCCTCATGATGATTCACAGCACTTCGGATCCCCTCCCATGCCGCGCTTTTCCCACCACCTTTCGTGGCCCGACTCTAGAACGGTTCTCGAAACTCACCCCCGACCCAGTCTTCTCATTCGACCAGTAGGAAGTGAACTTTCTAGCCCACTTCGTGACCAACAGAAAGGTCGAGAAGACGAGCGCGTACCTTTTGGACCTCAGACAGAAGGAAGTGGAGTCACTTCGCGAGTTCGTTCGGAGGTTCACCGCCGAGGCGAGGTTTGTCTCCTCCCTCGATGCGGGCGTCGCCTCGGCAGCTTTCTGACACAACGTTCGGCACGGTCAGCTCAAAGCTTCCTTGGCCAAAAAACCACCCATCAACTTCCCCGACCTGTTCAACAGGGTCGAGAAGTATATTCAAGCAGAAGATGCCCTAAACCCTGAAGACACCAAAGAAGCCACTACCAAGGGAAAGCAGAAGGTAGACGAGGTCGAGCCCGTCAAGAAATTCACAAAATAGGTAGTCAGTCTCAAGAGGATTCCTCTGGTCGCCTGATTTGAGAGGTACACCCCTGCTGACCAAGAACGTGTCGACAATCCTGATGGAGATCGAGGATAAAGGAATCGTTCGACTCCCTCCCAGACCGAGCAAGAACAAGAAGCGGGACCAGAGCTCTACTACCGCTTCCACCGAGACAATGGGCACGAGACAGACAATTGTCGGGCCCTCAAAGACGAGATCGAGGCCCTCATCCAGCGAGGGTACCTGAGGGAGTTCACTCGAGATAACCCAAGAGATCGAAGGGATCTGAGGATTCCGAGGCCTTTGCCTCCCCCTCGAAGGATCAACCGACGACCCGAGCGGGACCCCGAGCCCAAGGAAACCGGAGGGCAGGCCATCCTACTCTTCATCCATGGTGGACCCATGGGAGGGGAATCTAATACTTCTTGCAAGGCCTTCGTCCGAGAGGTTAACTCCATTCGAGACCATCCCCCTCCCCCCCCCCCCCAAAGATTTAGTAGTGGTCGGTCTCCTTCTTCGGAGAAGACCTGGAGGGAGTCCGGCTCTCGCACTGCGACGCCCTCATCATCGGCCTCATCATGGCAAACTTCGAAATCCACCGAATTCTCGTGGACAACGGAAGCTCTGTCAACATCCTCTTCCTGAAAGCATTTGAGAACCTCAAGCTTCCCCGAGATAAGATAAAGCCGGCTGGGTACACCCTGCACGGGTTCTCGGGCATCCCAGTGCAAATTGAAGGGATCGTGACGCTAGATGTAACAGCCGACACGACCCCCATCGTACGGACCGAGTCAATGGACTTCATGGTGGTCAATGTCAAGGCGGCATACAACGCCATCCTTGGTCGACCCGGGCTCTGCTCGTTCTTGGCCGTCCCATCGGCCTACCACTTGAAGTTGAAATTCCCCACTGACCTCGGGGTTAGTGTTGTCAAATGGAATCAGGAGTCTGCATGTTCATGCTACATGATCGCGGTCGGAGGCGGAGTGTTCCCCCTTGATGCAGTCGAACTTCCGCCTAAAAGAAGCCAGCCCAAGTCGGAACCTACGGACATATTGGAGGAGGTCTCATTCAAGGCAGAAGACAAGTCTAAGTGGTTTCGTGTGAGCTGCACTCTTTCCCCCGACCTGAAGCCAGGTCTGATTGATTGCGTCCATCGCAATATCGAACTCTTCGCTTGGACCCTGTCCGAAAAGCTCAGGATTTCGGAGGACCTAATCATGCACAGGCTGAGCGTCGACCTGGACTCCAAGCCGATCCATCAGAAGCGGCGCAAGTTCGCCTCGGAGAGGCAACAAGCAGTAAAAGTGGAGGTGAACAAACTGTTGTCCGCCCGGTTTATTCAGGAGGTCAGCTACTCCGAGTGGCTGGCTAACGTCGTGATGGTCAGGAAGGCCAGTGGGAGCTGGAGGATCTGCATAGACTTTATGGATCACAACAGGGCGTGCCCCAAAGATCCTTTCCCCCTCCCGAGCATCGATGCTTTGATCGACGCAACGTCGGGTCATGAGCTCCTGACCTTCATGGACGCCTTTTTCAGGCTATAACTAGGTCCGGATGTTCCCTCTGGACATCGCTAAAATGTCCTTCGTTACTAACCAGGGTCTACACTATTACCGGGTCATGCCCTTCGGTCTCAAGAACGCTGGAGCCACATACTAGAGACTTGTCAACCGAGTTTTCAAAGACCAAGTCAGTCGTAACATGGAAGTATACATCGATGACATGCTCATCAAAAGCCGATGAGGGCAGGACCATGTTGCCAACCTCGAGGAAGCCTTTGGCATCCTTCGGTCCCACAACATGAGGCTCAATCCCGCCAAGTGTGCCTTCGGCGAGGAGGGAAATTTCTTAGGTTCGTCGTTATCCAGCGCGGCATAGAGGCAAATCTCGAGAAGATCCAGGCCATAATTGACATGGCCCCTCCCAGAAACATTAAGAAAGTTCAACGGCTCACAGGAAGACTAGCGGCCATTGGCCGCTTCCTCTCCATGTCTGCAGAGAAGTCCCTCCCCTTCTTCAAGGCTCTGCAGGGAGCGAAAGGCTTTGAATGGGGCGACCCCAAGCAACAGGCATTCGACCAGTTGAAGTTCTACCTTGCCAACCCCCCCGCTTCTGAGCAAACCCGAACCGGGCAAACCCCTCTTTCTATACCTCTCAGCTTCGAAAAACGCACTCAGTGTCGTGCTCATCCGGGAAGAAGAATGTGTTCAGAAGCCTCTCTACTATGTGAGAAAAGTCTTGCTCTCGGCCAAGACAAGATACACAAAGATGGAAAAGGTGGCATACGCCCTGGTAATGGCCACGCGAAAACTCCGTCCTTACTTCCTGGCCCACTCTATTCAGGTCCTTACGGACCAGCCCCTCAAGGCCATCCTCCATAAGCATGAAAGTTCTGGCCTCTTAGTTAAGTGTTCGATCGAACTGAGCCAGTACGACATCAGCTACCAGTCCAGGACAGCCATGGGCAGGCCCTCACCGAATTCATCACGAAATGCACTATATCTGAGCCATCCGACGTCCAAGAGCCAGATCCAATCTATGAAGTTTATGTCGATGGCTCGTCTTGCGAAGTGGAAGCGGCACGGGCATCGTCCTCAAAGGTCCCGATAATTTCATTCTCCAATTTCTCTTCTCCTGAACTTCCCAGCCTCGAACAACGAGGCATAATATGAGGCTATGATCGCCGGGCTTACTCTGGCACACAAGGTGGGGGTTAGACAAATTAGGGCCTTTAGCGACTCCCAGCTCGTGGTCAACTAGATCACCGGGGAGTACGAGGCTCGTGACGCTCGGATGGTCCGATACTTGGCGGTAGTCCAGCAGCTCTTGACGTCATTGGATCACTCCTCGGTGGAACAAATCCCTAGGGAGAAAAATTCCCAGGCTGACTCCTTGTCAAAACTCGCCTCATTGTCCTTCGAAGGGATCGACCATCGAAGTTCTCCTCAAGCCTAGAATCAACCTCCCCAAAGTCCTCTGCCTCGCCACTGAACCTCAGCTGGACAACTGGATGACTCCCATCTAGAAGTTTCTGACCAAGGGTGAGCTTCCTCAGGATTGGGCCGAGGCTAGAAGGACTAGGGTCCGTTCAGAAAGGTTCGTTATAATCAACGAGACACTCTTCAAGCACTCGTACACGACGACGGACGAAAGACCCTACCTTTGCTGCCTAGCCCCCGATAAGGCCAAGTACGCTCTGAAGGAACTGCATAAGGAATCGGGGGATGTCACATGGGTAGCAGGTCGCTCGCCAGAAAAGCCCTCAATCATGGGTACTACTAGCCGGCCATGTTACAAGACGTCCAAGACCTCGTTAAAAGGTGCTACCCTTATCAAAGATTCTCCTCGATAAAAAGGCCTCCACCAGCCAATCTCCGCTCCATGGTCAGTCCGACCCCCATTGCTATGTAGGGGATGGACTTGGTCGGTTCCTTTCCAAAAGCGACGGGCCAAAGGAAGTTCCACATGGTGGCCATCGATTACTTCACCAAATAGATCGAGGCAAGGCCACTGGCCACAATCACAGAACACCAAACTCAGCAATTTTTTAGGAAGCACATCATCTGCCGGTTCGGGATCTCGCAGGTACTTATCACAGACAACGGGACCCAATTTGCAGGCAAGAACTTTCGGAAGTTCTGTGAAGACATCGGTGTCTAGCAGCGCTTCTCATCAATATGTCACCCTCAGTCAAACGGCCAGGCCAAAAATGCGAACCGTCAAATCCTTGACGGCCTCAAGAAGCGGTTGGATAATTCATCCAAGGGTCTGTGGGTCAACAAGTTGCCGAGCGTACTCTGGACGCACCGGACGACGAAGAGAATCCCCACGGGCGAGTCACCGTTCAACCTAACCTATGGCACAAAGGTAGTTATCCCCTTAGAGATCGGGCTCCCTTCGCCCAGGATGATGGCCTTCGACGAAGAAAACAACTCAACGGACCTCAGAGCCAACTTGGATCTAATCGACGAGATCAAGGAAAAATCCTCCCTCAGAAGAAGCATATACCAACAATGAATAAAGAGATTTTATAAAAAGAAGGTCCGCCCCACCGACATCAAGCGAGGTAATCTCGTGCTCAGAAAGCTGGTGATATCCGACCCTAACAAAAAGAGAAATTTGGTCCCTAATTGGGAGGACCTGTATAAGGTCTCGAAATATTATGCTCTGGCACGTACCGACTTGAAGACCTGGGGGGCAGGATACTAAAGAGGCCCTGGAATACGAAACACCTCATCAAGTTCCTTGAAGGGGAGGACCTAAACTCCTTTTGTAACCAAAACTCATGTGATCGGCACCACATGCCCCTCCTTTTTGTGTAAATAAAAAGTGTAATCTTTGGATCTTCCCTTCTTTTTTCATTTTTGTTCAAATTTTGGTGCCTCCGGCACACCCCAGCTTTCTCAAGATGTATGAGTTTTTTACAAACATGGGAGCTCGACACTCGGTATTGACCTCGAGCAATGTCCTAGCTTTCTCAAGCTGTATGGGCTAGGCTCTCGGCAATGACCTCGAGCCACACTCGAACTTTTCTATAAAGCATAAGGGCCTGGACATTCGGCCTTGACCTCGAGCAATGTCCTAGTTTTCCTACAAATCGGAGGGACGGAAAAATCAAATTTCATTCATCATAATGCCTTGAATGGCCACAGTACAATAGAAGTTATTACAATGGTTCGTTTGACCCCAACCTAAGTATTTCTCGTGGGGCTTTTTTGGCTAACACGGACCATCTCGAGCCCCACTGAACGGGTTCGTCCTCCAATGTGCTCGTCCGGCACCACCGGCATTGCCAATGTAGACGTCCCGGCAACAGAGCTTTGCGCATCAGCAGGCCTCGCCATCTCCAGATAGAGGGTCGGTGAGGAACCCAAGACAGAGGGGCCTCCACCCCCAAAAGAGCCGAACCGAGATCTGCTTGTGCCGAGCATGACTTTCAACCTCTGAATCTCCAACTCCTTTCCCACCACGACCTCACGAAGAACGGACTTAGATGTCAGTCACCGGGTGGAAGCGTCAGACATTGACCAGTTCGTCTCGGCACTCTCCCAGTCCGGTCGGCTATAGCCTTCTTCAGGCGCGCCGCCTCTAAATTGAGCTCCTTGAACGTGTTCATGAATAGCTTACCGTGGCTTCTCGATCGTGGGTCTATTTGCAATAGCGGATCAAGACACTCTCCTTGGACACTAGCCTATTCCGAAGTCGTCGGACCTCGGCAGAACTGAGGTCGGCCACTAAGGTGTCGTCCATCTGACAAAAAGGAGAGGAAACAATAATTCACTTCAAGCTTCCCAAAGATGCGCAAGACATAGCAGGTCGGCCAAAAACACGATTATGTTATTTTCAAAAATTAGATACAAAAAGCGGTAGCCAGTCCGCGCTGGGCAAATACAAGAAGAAAAAGAAAATGTAAAAAACTACTTCTAAGGGGGCATCAGCTCCTCTTCGTCGGTCGTCACCCCTCCCGCTTCTCTCTCCAAGTGCGGGTCCCTCGGCGCCTCGTCTCCCATGCCCCAAGGGGTCAGCAGAAGCACAGGGGGGCTCCCATCCGTAATGGAGGTGGTCGATTTTGGCCTAGGGGTAAAGAAGTAGAAAGTGCTCCTTTGCCCGATCGTACGCCTCGTCTTGGGCGTTCATCACCTCCTCCAAAGCTGCCATCGCCATCGCCAGCTCCTCATACTTCGTAGCCGCCTTTCCCCGATCCTCTACCAATGTACGAAGGTGCTGGTCTTGTTGGGAGGCGAAGTCCGCTTGAAGGGCCTGTGCCACCCCCTGAGCTGTCGTCAGCTCGACCTTCAAATCCTTCGCTTCACGAAGGTACCGATCGGCATTCTGCTTCTCGGCATGGACCTCCTTCTCGAAGCACCTCTTCAGTTGTGCCCCGGTCATCAACACCTGGTTGAAGAGAGACAAGAATAAGGAAAAAGTGCCAAGTACAAAAATATAAACAAACAACAAACAAACACATACCACCACTTAGGCATGAGCCCACTTCATGTAGGCCGTCTCCACCATCTCAGTCGCCCGAACGGTTCGATCGCGGGCCGTGGCGAGGTTATCTGCCAGCTCGATCGAGATCGGGCCCTCGGCCAGCGAGTCGCCCTCCTTGACCGCCCAGTCCGGGTTGAACGGCCTTAGCCCCCTCTTGCCCACCATATGCTGGGTGTCGGGGCGCAAGGCGAGGGTCCCCGCCTTCAAGACCTCAGCAACCTTAGCCGACTCTGGTGTGTCTTTAGCTGAGGGGGCCTTCCTTGACTTCTTATGGGGGTGCTTCCAGGGGGGCCTTAGAGACCCCCTGGGCGGACCCCGCCTTCGGTACTGCCTTCTCGGCTCTCCTCTTCTGAGCTAGAGCTATCAGGGTCTTCCTCGCGTCAATCTTTGCCTGATCCATCACTATAGAGAGAAAAAGGGGGAATGTTAACATGAAAGCAGAAAATTAAACGAAAATAAAAAAACAACATATAAGGGTCGGCTGGGCTCAGTCCGGCTCGGGCAAAGTGCGACTCTGTCACGTTCGGCCAACCAATGCAATGCCTCTCAACAATTCTGTCAACGTCAGCCCACTCTGCCTCAGTCAAGTCCCTCCGCCTCGGGGGTTTGTGGTTCCGCTTGTAGAAATTCCAAGCCATTGGAATTTCCCAAGGTACCTCACTTCCGACCACAAAATACTTGGCCTTCCACCCCTTTATGGAATCCGGATGCCCGTGCACCACTTTCTTGTGGGGGCGAGGCGAGATGTAAAAGATACCCTCATGATCTATGAGCGATATCACCCCTAAAGACAGCCCAGAAATATTTCAGCTTTAGAGACACCTTCTTCTCCTCTCACTTCAGAATGAAGCATGCTAACTGCTTCCACGAATTGGGGCTGTACTGCATCAGACATAGCTCCCCCCACATCAGCACCCTCTTGATGAACGGGTGCAGCGGAAGCCTCAGTCCCGAGACGAAGGCATCCTCGGGAAACATACAGAATCCGAGGGCCAACTCAGTGGTAGGGCGGAGACCAGTGCTCAGAATCATCAGCTCGTACTATGGCCCAATGAAGTAGCTGGCCCTTATCATGGGCAGATAGTCGGCCTTTAGGACACACTGAACCTTTTCCATATATATCTTGGTCCGGCCCAATGAAGACACTTCCATGCCAAATTGAACCAAGTTTTCGACGTCGTTAGGTTACATTCTGATCGATCGTGGATTCTTGTAGTAGTAGGGGACCTCGAGCCCTGTGAGCAGGCTCGAACTCGTCTGGTGTCCTCGAACTGTCTGGCAGGTGCCACTTCCTCTTCTTCATCCGTACGTGAGGTGCCTTCGGTGGAGACGGTGTCGCCAAAGGCGGGAGAGGGGGGGAGAGCCTCTCCTTCCTCGCTACCTCCCTCATCCGCCTCTCCCTAGGCTCCTCCCTCACGGACTCCTTGCTCCACCACTCCTTCCTCAACCTCCTCGCCTAATATCTCAACCTCTCCAATAGAAGCGGACTCTACCATGGGCGGCTTGCAACTTTGGAGCGGAACCACGTCCAACACTTGATCGTCCATATCCTAGGATGTGGAGTCTGACTGATGATCCACGTCCAAATCTTAGTTGTCCAGATCCCAGGACGTGGAGTCCGACTGACGATCCCCTTCATTCTGACCAGAAGAACTCATTTCGGAACCAGACTGAGAGCGCGACATAACAAAAGAAAATACTAACCTGAGTATCGTGAACGGAGAGATCAACAAAAAAGTCGTCACTGACGGGTTATAGAGAAAAGCTCCTATTTTTCGAAAAAGAAAGCAAAGTGAAGAAATGGATAATGGAGTGGAGGATTTATACAGTGATAACGATGCCTCGAATTCCACGTTGAAATCCTGACCGTTCAAACTTTATCAACAAGATCTAATGGCTAATGAGATTTCAACGCCTTGAATTCTACGTTGAAATCTTGATCGATTCAATCTTGATCATCAAGATCTAATGGCTGATAGGATTTTAACACCTCAAATTCCACCCCCATGACGTCAGCATCACATACAACCCTCTAGCTTCCATACTAAGCTGGGGGGCTCGACGCTCAGCAGTGACCTCGAGCCACCCCCTGGCTTTCACAACAAGTTAGGGGCTCGACGCTCTACAGTGACCTCGAGCCACCCCCTGACTTTCACAGCAAGTTGGAGGCTTGACGCTCGGCAATGACCTCGAGCCACCCCATGACATTCACAGTAAGCTGGGGGGCTCGATGCTCGGCAGCTACCTCGAGCTACCCCCTGGCTTTCATAGCAAGCTAGGAGGCTCTATAACGCCCCGATTTCCAGTAACTGGGAAACTGTGATATAAGCCAGAATCTTTCCTTCAATTAGTATCAATATACAGAAAAAACAGAAAATTTTAAAACTTTTTATTCAACACAAATGTATTACAAGTCCGAATGTTACAAAATTGCAATACATTACAACAGTGTTACAATAATACCTTTACAATCCCAAGTATTACAACTTTCAACAATTTATATCAGAGTACAATGAATAAAGAACAACACTTGGTATTTCACTTGGATGCTTCCCAACAAATAAATGAATCACAACAATTGTTACAATGGAACAATAGTAACCAATATAATTTACAGCGGAAATAAAATCGACTCTTGTTTCTCTCGCCTTGAGTCCTCCTGAATCCTGTACCCGTACTTTTGCAATCCAGTACCTATTGAAATGGGGACGTCAGTACATATACTGACGTTTTAAGGCTAATGACTAGCAGCGATTCTCCACTTAAGCAAACAGATTAATGAAAAGAGAAACGTGTATATATAGTTGATGTGTCAGTGTATGCTATGACTTAGACTCTAATGCAAGACTTCTAATGCAATGATGCTCTTATTATAATGCAAGCAAGACTCTGGGACAGTATGTAGCCCATACTACATATCAAGCCGTTTCTTCATATATATATAAGGATTTGAACCCGTGCCATGAATTCTATTCTTGTACTCGACTTGTTTCTGAAGATTAGACATGACTGATGAGGTTGCCCTGAAATGGTCTAATCTTGCCAGGCAAACCGAACCTCACTCAAATATCTGACGAATCCTTGGAGTTTCTGCGGACGCAGGTTAGCTCGAAGCATCCCCTGCCGCCCCCTAGCCAGACCATAGTCTATGGCTTCTCGCCCTTAGATACAAGACAAGACGGAGTTCCAGGGGGTTCATCCCCCTAGCTCCGACAGGAATCGCTCCCGCTTATCAAGGCACTTCAGAAATTAACAGACGAGAAACGGATCCCGTGCTCCCAACTTGTGAGAAGGCACAGACTGTATCCTTTGACAAGAAGGGTACAACCCAATAACACCGCCTAGTGCCGGCCTATAGGACAGGTCGGATCATAAGGTACCACCCTTAACACCAACTCTTTCCCTTCGGCGAAAAATGATAATAAGTAATGGTTAAGTAGTAATAGCCATAAGTTACTACCCTAACGATATCACTAACCCTGAACAATCCTAGGGATGACAACAGTATTAGCACAACATACTAGGTCTTAAGTTAGACTTCGCAAGATAACTCTACTAGGCTGCTCAACCTAGACTTACCAGAATCCCTAAGGATCTGGTTCATGGCCTATCGATCCAAGATCCCGGCAATATGAACATATTCGTATTCTACTACCCTGAACTTTGATTTTGTCTACGCTCCGGTCTGCGATCATCCTATACCAGTTAAGATCCGACGGTACATAAGGAAGTGACTCGTTCACAGTCCCTTAGGAGTAAGGTAAACACACATCTTGATGGTCGATAGCCCTAGGGCAATAATATCGCCCTGGACGAGCACAACAAAACTGCGTACTAGCTAATAAGCTACATACGAGTAAACAGAACACATACGAGCCAACAAGGTACATAAGAAACCAATAACTATATACGAGCTAGGCGGGCTACGTATGAGACAACAACATACATACCAGCCAAATAAGCTGCGTATGAGACCAACAGCTACATACAGGCCAGTCGAGCTGCATATGAGACAACAACATACATACGAGCCAAATAAGCTACGTATGAGACCAATAGCTACATAAGGGCTAGGCGAGCCACGTATGAGACAACAACATACTTACGAGCCAAATAAACTGCGTATGAGACCAACAGCTACATACGGGTCAGACGAGCCACGTATGAGACAACATACATAGGAGCCAACATACATACGAGTCAAATAAGCTGTGTATGAGACCAACAGCTACATACGGGCCAGGCGAGCTATTTATGAGCAAAACTACATACATACGAGCCAAATAAGCTGCGTATGAGACCAACAGCTACATACGGACCAGGCGAGCCACGTATGAGTAAGAACACACATAAAAACAACCATATAGGTAATCAACCTAGAAGCAACCAATGTGCTTCTAGTAAAACTTGATCTTCTATAATTAGAAGCAACAGAAGAATCTACAAACAATCTAAGAAGCAAACAGCAAGTATCCAGGCAAGACAGCCAGTTGCTGTACTTTACAAACGGCATAACTCCTACTCCGCTTATCGGAATTCAGCCCGAGAGGCCAATTCGGAAAGGGGAAGGTGTCTACTATAACTCTTTAGTTGGCCCGAACCTCAGATTCTACATGTAAGACACTCTAAAATACCAAAGAAGTCAAACAGCAAGCACACTCAGCTCAAAGCTGGCTGCTGCATCTTCCAAATACCATAACTCCTACTCCGCTTATCGAAATTTAACCCGAGAAGTCAAATTGTAAAGGGGATAGTCTCTACTACAACACTCTAGTTGGCCCGAATCACAGATTCAACCAGTAAACTACTCAAAAACTACGAAGAAGTGAAACAGTAAGCATACAGTCAGACAGCTAGTTGCTGTGTTTTGCAAGGGCCACAATTCCTACTCTGCTTATCGGAATTTCACCAGAGATGTCAATTCGGAAAGGGGAGAATGTCTACTAAAACTTCCTAGTTGGTCCGAACCTCTAATTCGGAGAGGAACCCTAAGTTTTATCCCCTTAAACCTACTGCGACACTAACCCGAAAACACTGACTTCACTGTTTGCCCTAAAGCTCGCTGTTTTAGGGGAAACGATCGTTTCACCGCTCAAAACAGTCCCGAAAAATCTACCAAAATTCTAGTATGATAATAACACCCATAAGAACGTCTCATATAAATTTCGGGTCAAAATTCTACTTTTAACACATGTAAACAAATCTAACCCTACAACTATTTAAGTATGGATACAACATAAGCATGGGCTCTTTCTACAATCCCTACAACAATTCAAGTATGGTGTACAACATAAGCATCATCCTAGAACAATCTTAAGCATGGTATACAATTTAAACATAAACCTACAACAATCTTAAGTATGGATATCTACCACAATTTAAACATGGATCTTTTCTATAACTCATGCATGAGTTAATTAGTAACATAAAAGCTTAATCTTTTTCAATCTAGAAGCAACATAAAAACTTAATCTTTTACAATCTAGAAGAAAAATAGGAGCTTAACATTTCATGAACTAGAAGTGAAATAGAAACTTAATCTTCCATGTCCTAGAAGTAAAAATAGAAGCTTAATCTTTTTCAACGTAGAAGCAAAAAGAAGCTTGATTTTTAACAAGTATTAAAGTAAACATACAACAACTACTAAAAGACTTATCTTTTATGAGCTAGGATTAGAAAAGACTTGATCTTTTGCACGGTAGGAAAACAACATACAACAAGTCCACTTTTTTATGAACTAGGGTTTGTAAAACTTGATTTTTAGTAAGGTAGAGAGTAACATATAATAAAAGACTTATCTTTTATTAGGCTAGATGAGTTCTACAACCCCAAAAATGGGTATGTAAGTATTCTTTCTACACTACTCCTTATATGCACATAGTCTAGGTCCAATTTGTAGTTTTGTGTTAACAAAACAACAATAATAACAACAATAAACATAACAAGTTAAAGGTTCAAGCTTTAAGTGTTTTATTTAAGTTCCACCATCCATGGGATCATTTTTATCCCTATGCTTAATAATTAGTGCAAGTTGTCAAAAGTCCATACAAGTTTAAAGCTTCCATCTTTGTGTGTTTGTTAAGTTCCAACATCCACTTTGTTCCATGTGATCATTCTTGATCCACATCCATTCTTATGCACATGATTTAGTACAAGTAGTTCAAGATAATCATAGTAACAACCATAACCATACAGGGTTCAAAGATCCCATCTTTGTGCTATTTTGTTTGAGTTCTACCACTCATCTTTTTATGTGATCATTTCCTACTATCATTCATATATCCATGGGATCATTTTGATCCCTACAATCACTTATGCTTAATAAAAACAGTCCAAGTTATTAGAAACACACACAATAACTTAAGGTGGGTTCTTTTTTTAGCCTACAACAACCCTCCATCAAAAGATGGGTTCTTCTTCACCTACAACAATTAATCCATCCTAAAGATGGGTTCTTTCTCACACAACCAAAAATAAAAGAGAAACAAACCATAAAAGAGAACAAAAGAAACACAACCAGAGAAGTAGAGAACCCCTGCCTTGATTTTTCTTGAAGGAAGAACTAGACTAAGCTCCTTCTCCTTCCCCTTAGCTCCTATGAAAATCCTATGGAAACCTACAATGAAAAACTCTCAAGTTAGGGCTTGTTCTCTCTTTCTTTTCCTCTTTTTTTTTGTTCTTGCAAAAATGAGACAAGAGTGAAGTGTTGGGGGGGGGGGGGGGGGGTATTTATAGGATGAAGGAGAGGGTGGAGAGTGCAAATGCACCTAGAAATTTTTGCAAAAAGCCCCTTGGCAAGGGATGGCCAGCCATACCAGGGAGAGGGGGGGGAGGTGAGGTGGAGGTATGGTGAAGGGATGAGGTGGAGGGGTGAGGTGGAGGAGAGAGAGCTTCTAGAAGAACAACTCCTTAAACTCTTATGCATACTTAATTACTCTTAAAACCTAGTTTTAATCCCTCAACCAAAACCTAGCCATCCTAATTGATTTATCATGTCAAAACGAGATTTTTTTGTCCAAAAATACACACAACACAATTTGTACAAACATACGAATCGATACAATACGCATATGTATGCATATATATGTATACCGATAGTTTCTGTTTGTTAAACCGCATAATCCGTATAAAAAATAAATTAATTCCGAATATAATAATAAAAGAAATTTTATTATCGGCTCGAAAGATTTCAGTATCAATTTGATACAATGCAGATGTATACAGACAGGTACATGTATAAATAATGTTATTTAACAAATCCGGGTGATATCCACCAAAAATATTTCAATAAAAATAAAATAATAATAAAATAATAATTATATAAATATAATATTCGTCTGGAATATTACAGGCTCGACGGTCGGCAGTTACCTCGATCAACCCCTGGCTTTGACAGCAAGTTGGGGGGCACGACGCTCGGCAGTTACCTCGAGCCACCCCCTGGCTTTTACAGCAAGCTGGGGGGCTCGACGGTCGGCAGTGACCTCGAGCCACTCCCTAGCTTTCACAGCAAGCTGGGGGGCTCGACGGTCGGTAGTTACCTCGAGCCACCCCCTGGCTTTCACTGCAAGCTGGGGGGCTCGACGCTCGGCAGTTACCTCGAGCCACCCCCTGGCTTTGACAGCAATTTGGGGGCTCGACGGTCGGTAGTGACCTCGAGCCACCCGTAGCTTTCACAGCAAGTTCGGGGGCTCGACGCTCGGCAGTGACCTCGAGCCGCCCCATAGCTTTCACAGCAAGCTTGGGGGCTCGACGCTCGGCAGTGACCTCGAGCCACCCCCTACCTTTTACAGCAAGCTGGGGGGGGGGGGCTCGATGCTCGGCAGTGACCTCGAGCCACCCCCTAGCTTTTACAGCAAGCTGGGGGACTCGACGCTCGGCAGTGACCTCGAGCCACCCCCTAGCTTTTACATCAAGCTGGGGGGCTCGATGCTCAGCAGTTACCTCGAGCCACCCTCTATCTTTCACAGCAAGTTGGGCCACTCGATGCTCAGCAGTGACCTCGAGCCACTCCCTAGCTTTTACAGCAAGCTAGGGGGCTTGACGCTCGGCAGTGACCTCGAGCCCGCTCCCAGCTTTTACAGCAAGCTGCGGTGGGGGGCTCGACGCTCGGCAGTGACCTCGAGCCACCCCCTAGATTTTACAGCAAGCTGGGGGCTCGACGCTCGGTAGTGACCTCGAGCAACCCCTTGCTTTTTCAGCAAGCTGGGGGGCTCGACGCTTGGTAGTAACCTCGAGCCACCCCCTAGCTTTCACAGCAAGCTGCGGGGCTCGACGCTCGGCAGTGACCTCGAGCCACCCCTTAGCTTTTACAGCAAGCTGGGGGCTCGACGCTAGGCAGTTACCTCGAGCCACCCCCTAAATTTTACAGCAAGCTGGGGGGCTCGATGCTCGGCAGTTACCTCCAGCCACCCTTTAGCTTTTACAACAAGTTGGGGGGCTCGACGCTCGGCAGTTACCTCGAGCCATCCCCTAGCTTTTACAGCAAACTGGGGGGCTTGACGCTCGGTAGTGACCTCGAGCTACCCCCTATTTTTACATCAAGCGCGCGGGGGGGGCAGCTTTTTCAGCAAGCTGTGCGGCTCAATGCTCGGCATTGACCCTCGGCATCCGAGCATGGAGGCTCGCCCACCAATGCTCGACCCTCGAAGCGCCAGTCATAAGCTCCGAGCCAAATTCCTTTCTCTCGCAGGCTTCGTCTTGGTACTCGACGTTCAGCTCCCGACCATCGGTCCTCGGCCCTCTACGCTTTCTTTTTCTGGAGGATCTCCTTCGTCCTACCCCACTCATCGCTTCACTCTTCCTACGGGCACAGAATACTCCTCCATGGCTGGCTTACGCAGCCCTCCAGGAGTGGGGGACTCCTGATATAGGGTTGATGACGTGGCCCCATTCGGACCATCAAATCTCCTCAGATTTCGCTCTCATGTGATCATCAGGTCAAACGGATCAAACGAGCTTCATCTCATTCAAGCCCCCAGGCAAACGGGTCCCACCCGGTCTGTTAGGGTCTCAGACCCGTTTACCCCTGCATATAAATACCAGACCCCCTCCTCACTTCTGAAGGTAATAAACTTTTCCCCATCTGAACCCTAACTACTGTTGCTTTCTCAGTGACTGACTAGATCGTTGGAGGGCCTGTCGTCGGGACTTCTTCCGATATTTCTAGGCAGTGTGCAGGTACAAGAGTCCGAGCCGAGCTACTTCATCCGAGCCGAGTTACTAGATTTGAGCCAAGCACCCCGCCTATACCTCTCTCCTGCCACCCCTGAGCCGGCCCTACAGCCTAGGATCGGATCGACGCCAGTACCACATCTTCCGCTACACAAATTACAAAAACTCACACCTGTTGCCCCCCGCACCCCAAAAACAAACAGCATCATAAACTATATTGTGCATCAGAATCATCTCCATAGTTACTCCAACAGCTCCAAAATCAAGACCTTTGAGAACGCGTACTTAGTAGCTTTTGACATTTAGTACGATCAAAAGTTTAAATCAACAACAATATGACTTTGAACAATATTGTTGCTTTACAGCCATAGGAATTTATCATATGCGAGTTGTCGATGCACTACAGAGATAAAATTTCTAATATGACATGAACAGGAAATCAAGAATTGTTGAAACAAACCCCCCTTAAGTGCAAAACTACCTTCTTTCTTTGACCATATCTACAGAGTGCTTTTGTTAGGGAAAATGAAACACTCTCAAAGTCAGAGATATTCATCATAACAAAAACTCATATCATCTCTTGTCAATGACTCCAACAACCCATCGAAGTTCCTTAGTGGATACCACCAACCCATTCTCCTTGCCTCAACCCAAACTGTATGCAACTTTACCTGATAACTTCCAATCTCAGTTATGTGAACACATGGACTATAATTAGTGCACAAGTGCCATAACCCAGTAGCTGCTCTGCTCTATATAAACCCAATCCTTAATCCTTCATTGAACCACATTAAGCATTGTGCATATTGTTGTTGGCTCAAGATATGGCTCTTCTTCAATGTGGTACTTGCTTCAAAATTGGAGCAATCTTGATTGTATCTGTTTGCTTGCAGTAATTTTGTGTCAGTGTCCGATGCTGCTTGGATTGTCGTCGGAGATGCGCAACACTGGACCTTTGGCTTTAATTACACTGATTGGGCTCTCAAGACTGCTCCCTTCCACGAGAATGATACAATAGGTGAGTTATATATCATATACACAAGGCACTCAAATATATACCATATATATAGTTAATAAATAGCTAAGGTAATAGAGTATACTTGGACCTCTAATATGTACCAGACATATGGTTTGTCAAATCGTGACATTTATTTCTGAAACATATGATTCATTTTGTTTTGTTTTGTTTTGTAGTGTTTATGTATGATCCTCCAAGTAACACTACGCACCCACATAGTGTCTACATGCTGAAGAATCTTCGAAGCTTCATAGCATGTGATCTGTGAAGAAGGCGAAATTACTTGGGAATGTAACGCAAGGGGGTGGTCAGGGGTTAGAGTTTGTTTTGAAGAAGAGGAAAACTCACTACTTTGTATGTGGAGAGAGTGCAGGTTTTCACTGCAGGGTTGGACTCATGAAGTTCTCTGTGCTCCCAATTAAGCATCATCGTGGTTAATTAAATAGCAGAATTCCGACACATGTTGTAGTATTTATATGAAGAGAATTACTGTTCTTTTGGCGTCGAATCATATCGATATCATTTTGAATATCCTTTGTAGCTGTGCGCCAGAGACAATTCCCAAATCATAAATAATTACCTTTTTCAAGTAAAAAAACAGACAGACAGGGAGAGAGGGACTCCTGCTCGTTTCAATTAGATATCGTGAATCGTTTTAAGTAAAAAGTACTTCCACTTAGTTACGAAGGTTATACAATAGACGGTACATTTGTTAAACTCTAACCGGACCTGAAGCCCAGAATTTTTTTTGCCGTGATAGGTCACTTTTTGAAAACATTTGCAATTATGGGCAAGTTTTGAAACTATTAGCGCTCGTGGGCTAACTTGTGTCACGTCAGCAGCGGCCGCTATTCCCAATAGCGACCTCTTCATTTTCGAGGTCGCTAATGGAAATAGCGGCCTATGTTTTAAATGTTTTTGAATTTTTTGTTTGCCATCGCTATTTTCAATAGCAACCTTAGCTATATGAGATCGCTAATGAGATTAGCGACCTCGAATAAATGTATCGAGACACTTAGCGATTCCAAAAGAGCTTTCCCCAAAAATTTAAAACTGAGGTCGCTATTGGGAATAGGGACCTTAGTATACTAAGGGCGCTATTCCCAATAGCGACCTATAGTAGGAAGCACAATCTCTTTGTTCTTTATAAAATTTGCAAAATAGTCATATACTAAGGCTTCTATTCGGAATAACGACCTTAGTACAATAAATGTCTCTATTCTGAATAGCGACCTTAGTTTTAAAAATAAATTGATTGTCATTTTTCAGAGAGCAAAAGCTCTCTAGATTTTGCTAAGTGTACTAATACAACTCATTAAAGATCGCTAATCCCATTAGCGACCTCATATAACTAAGGTCGCTAGTGGGAATAGCAACGGCAAACCAAAAATTCAAAAAATAAAATAAAATATAGGTCGCTATTTGCATTAGCGACCTCGAAAATGAAGATGCCGCTATTGGGAATAGCGGCTGCTGCTGACGTGGCACAAAGTAGCCAAAAAATGCTAATATATGGGAAACTGGCCCAAAAATGCAAATATTTTCAAAAAGTGGCCTATGTAGGCAAAAAACTCAAGCCCAGTTCAGTCTCTAAAGAAAATGTTTACAGTTGCTTTTTCCTCTACTCCAGTCAACAAGTTGATTAAACGCTACACATATATGCCTAACCAGGGCAGGCTCTCTTACCTTGAGACAGGTGAGGCGGCCGCCTTAGGCCCCTGAATTTTTTACAATTTTAGGGGACTCCAAATTTATATTTCTCTAGTAAATATAGGCACATATTTTGTGCGTAAAAAAATATATTGTTATTAGGGGCCCCAAAAATAATTATTTGGGACTTTCACCTCGGCCCCCCGGGAACTCAGGGCCGACCCTGTGCCTAACTCACGTGTTTGGGAAATCATTAAGCATATATATAAAAGAGTAATGTTCCGTTGTGCACTAGGTCTCCGTATGTACTTGGCCTTCCCGCCTTCGTATCGACGATCCGAACCGTTCACATTGATCTACACATATAAATTAGTTTAAATATGTAAAATCAAATTATTTGAGATTCATTTGACCATCCATTGAAGTGTTACAAAATTGTATGGCTGAAAATCGTTGTTTTTTATAGTCACATGATGGATGAGCAAATAAATTTCAAATAATTTGATTTTACCTATTTAGACTAATTTATATGTGTAGATCAATTTTGAACAATTCGGATCGTCGATACGAAGGCGGGAAGGCCAAGTGCACATGAAGGTCGAGTGCACAATGGAAATTTCTCTATATAAAAAGTAAATGTAATGATTTATTTAGAACTACAAACAAATACTGAAAGTGGTATCTAGATAATCTTCTATAATTTTTCTAACGGGAAAGTCCGACACATATGATCCATCCATTTGAGTTCCGTCACAGATTTATCAAATTATCTATAATAATCAACTACTATTTAATGAGAGAGTTTGTCATAAACAAACAATTTTAAAATATTTTTTTTGTCACAAAACAAACACCAATTTTGTCACCAAATAAACCAGTGCATCGTACGTGTAACTCCAAATCTAATTTTCAACACGTGCATTGCACGTACACATCAAACTTTTTCCTTCTTAAATTTTTTAAAAATACATGTATCGCCCGTTTAGCTCCAATTATTTTTTTTTATAATTAAGGCATTCATCGCACGTACTAATTACTGCCGATTTACGTGTATCACACGTTCAACTCAAACTCTTTATCAAAATGTGCACCACACATGAAAAATACTAGTAATAATAATCTCTAATACTATAATGGGATAGTCGGGGTTGTCATTTATAGATGTTGCTACTTTTTTCGGTATGGGAGCAACCAAATGATATGGATTCTTTGGAGGAGCAATCAAGAACTTGACCTTTTGACTTTCAATGGTATTGACTACCTTTGACTGTGATTGACTTGACGATCTGACTCGTTCGCACTGTAGGATTCAATTCGTGTGGTGACGATCACCTCCGCTGACCTGCAAAAAAGTCTGAGACACTGGGGTTGATCCCAGCGACAGACCCTCTAACGCTCAATTGAGAAATCAAGAAGATTTTAAAAGAGCTTTTGTGGAGAAAAATATTGATTACCTGTTTCTGGTGAGGGTAGGGGTGTATTTATAGTCGTGTTTTAAAATAGTTTAGAGATTATCATTTATCTCTAATCCCAGGTGTTTTTGGATAAGAAATAGAGTTTAAATTCCTACATGATAAGAGATTTGGTTTAAATCTTCTCTTACAGATAACCATGAATTTTAAAAACTCTATAACTGATATGGGTTTATTTATAATGGGTTGTCACCCTAACCCAGTAAGATAGACCATTTTTGCATTATTAGGCTTGAAAAAGACTCAGTTCCCAATTTCGGACCCGTTTGCAGTGGAAATTACCGTTTTACCCCTGAGAGCTCTGAGGTTTATGCCCGATTTGAACGGTCCTAATTTGTTTTCATTTCTAGCCATATCACAAGCCTCCCACTTCCGAAGACTGAGTTTCCCAGCTTTTGAGGAGTAGTTTGCCTGTTTTTAATGGCTTATTGAATTTATCGGAGTTTTCGGGGACATTTTGATCTCGCTCGGGGTGTAACAATGCTTTTCTAAGTTTTTAAAATACTTGGAATCATTTTTAGAATTTTTTGGATTTTTTGGATTTTTCTGAACTTTTTCGAATTTTTAATCATTATTCAAATTCTTTATTCAAATTTTGAGAATTAATAATTACTTATCAAAACTTAATTAACTATTCTGCATTAATAATTATTTTTCAGAATTTTAAAAAATATTTTTCCGAATTAATAATTATTTTTTAAAGAATTTTTAATTAATTTTGTAAGGTTTTTAAATATTTTTTCAGAATTATTAAATAAATAATTTGATTTAATAATCAAATAAAGGATTTAATAATTACCTAATGATGTGGCATGATCTGAGACGTTCATCGCGACTGGCTCAAAAATCATTAAGATCAAACGATCAGAAGGCATTGACCGGTCAACGCAAAGCGTCCTTTTTATCTCGGGGGCACATTTGCTTGGTACGCTATGCCGAATGATGGGGATGGTTCGGTGTAGCGACACGTGTCCTAATTACTGTTAACCGTTGAATAGTCAATGATTTTTCATGATTTCAAGATCGAGAACCCGTTTGTTCAGTGCCTACCACCGAACGCTGAAGGTGGTTTGGCTGCGCGACACGTAGCCCATTGCTTGTCAACAATTTTTCGTAATTTCACGATCGAGGATACGTTTGCTCGGCGCCTGCCACCGAACGCTGAAGGTGGTTCGACTGTGCAACACGTGTCTCGTTGACCAGTCAACGATTTTTCGTGATTTTTCGATCGGGGACATATTTGTTCGACGCCTGCCACCGAATGCTAAAGGTGGTTCGGCTGTGCGACACGTGTCCCACTGACCGTTGACCAGTTAACATTTTTTTGTGATTTCACGATCGGGGACATGTTTATATGTTGCTTGCCATCGAATGCTGAAGGTGATTCGATTGCGTGACACGTGTCCCATTGATCAGTCAACAATTTTCATTATTTCACGATCGAGGACATGTTCGCTCGGCGCCTGCCATCGAACACTGAAGGTGGTTCGGCTGCGCGACGCGTGTCCTATTGACCGTTGACTATTGACCAGTCAATAATTTTTCGTGATTTCACGATTGGGGACACGTTTGTTCGGCGCCTACCACCGAACGCTGAAAGTGGTTCCGCAGCGCGACACGTATGCCGATGATCGTTGACCGTTGACCGTTGACCGTTGACCGTTGACCAGCCAACATTTTTTGTGATTTCATGATAGGGTACATGTTTGTTCGATACCTGTTACAAAATGCTGAAGGTGGTTCGACTGCGCGACATGTGTCCCATTGACCGTAGACCATTGACCAGTGAACAATTTTTTGTGTTTTCACAATCGGGAACACGTTTGTTCGGTGCCTGCCACCGAATGCTGAAGGTGGTTCGGCTGCGCGACACGTGTCCCATTGAACGTTGACCAATCAACAATTTCGTGTGTCATTTGATAATCCCGCTCGTTTGAGTGTTTCGTCGTTAATCTTCCTGGCCGTTGGATTTCTCAATCTTTTTGGGCTTTCCCAAAGGTTTGCGGGCCCAAAAGCTTTAAAAGCTTAAACGTTGCTTTCACTTTCTATAAAACCTCCACCCCCTCATCTCTTACCTCATTCTCTCATTTCTTCTTTCCAAAAAATTTTCTTCTTCGGCCATCTTGCTAGTCGTCGCGGCGGGCGTTTCGTTTTCCGGTGAACTTTTTCGACCGCAGCTGTCACATCCAAGGTAAAATATATATATATATTTTTGTTTATATATATATATATATTATTTTATCAAGATGTCTAGGAAATCCTCGGGAGATGATACTTCCCCCCTCGAGTCACGGCGGAGATCAACAACTGATTCTATCTTCAAGGGTAGATAAAGGGAAGAGAGTTGCGGAGTCGGTTGTTGTCAAGACAGTAATGGAGAGAACGAGAGAAGCAGGGGAAGTTCGGTAGACTTCCTAGCCCTTTGACACGCCTCTGTGGTGTTCGAGACTACTCTGCCGACCTCTTGTCCAGAGTGGTGCACGGGATGGCGCAATTGTACGAGGAGAACGAGCCTCGTGAGTACTCAGAGATGGATGACATATCTTTGATGCTCACGAAGGGGGATTTGAGCAGTATTCGTGAGTGTTTCATGATCCCGAGGGAGTTTGACCTGTACGCCAACTTCTTCTTCCTTAGGCTTCTTTTCGTTCGATGCATTTCTTGTGGGCCTCCATTTCCCCTACCCCCTTTTGCGATCGAAGTTCTCCATTGGTACTCCTTGAGTCATATTCAGTATATGCCAAACATGTGGAGACATGTGAACGGTTTCGTGCTGCACTACCAGGTGGTGGGGATTGAGCATCGACTGATTGTTTTGAAAGGGCTCTATAAGATTCATCAAAATAATAGGTTGAAATTTAGATACTATTTTACTCCTCATCGGGGGGTGAAGTTAATTGACAACCCTGATTCGATTAAACACTGGAGGGACAAGTATTTCCTTATTCGGGGTTATGAGCCATTGGTGATTCCCACAAGGTGGAGAGAGGAAGTGCTGAAGGTAGCGAAGGCTGACCCTATCTTGAGTCCAGACGAGGAAGAAATGGTTAAGATACTTTTAGATCAATTGCTTTGAGTTGGAGGGAAGTGACAGAGGAGTTTCTCTTCAGTAGGGTCTCAGTCCGGTCAACCCTAGTATGCATCTTTGATTATCCTTTGTTTCTTACTTTTCCTTTCGTAGTTACTTCTTCTCCTTCTTTATTTCTGTTTTAATCTCATTGAATCTTATTCCGCAGGAGTTGCTGGCATGGACTTCAATGCAATTATCTCTGAGCGTGAGGGGTTAAGCGGCAAAGCCTCCGGGGAGAAGAAGAGGAAAAGAACGACTGTCAGACCTTCAGCGGTGAAGGTTGCGAGGGGTCCAATGACCGCCTCTCCATTGGTGAACTTGGAGTATCCTCCTTTCGTTTCACCTGCACCATCCACCAGAGGATTCACTCTGGGTGCTGCTTTTGCACTTGAAGCTCCACCCCTTATTGCGATGGCAGAGGTGACTCTTACTGAGGAGCACAAGAAGTTGTTCATCCCAGACTAGCGGGTGATGAAGCACGATGGGTTCCTTGGGAACTCAGCCGTGTATGCAGGCAGTCCATCACCTTGCGACCCCAAAGGATAGAGCGGCAACGAATGCAGGATCTATTAGGTTTTGAAAGCAATCACAGATTAAATACACAGCAAAAAAATTACAAAATTATCGAAACCTAGCCATGGATCAATGAGAAAACCATAAGTCATGTTTAAGGGTTATACATAAAGATGGATATACTGTCTCCACAGTATACCGATCACAGCACTGTAATATTGCGGTGCCTCTACGTTATCCACATAAACGGAACGAAAAACAGCTCTCCCTCAGACCTCGGTGATAGCTGCGGGAAGGGGATGTTCCTCCTCACGTTCTCTCTTTGTCACTTTCTGTGACGACCAGGGTTTTTCATGTGTGTCTTTTCCATAGATAAATATCATATATATAGGTGCAGAAATGTAACCCTCGTTTCCGTAAATACGTATTTTCCGAATATTTCCTGTGTGTCGATTATTATTTGTTAAATTTGTTTTGAATCTTCTATTAAAATCATTTCTAAATGAAAATTATGTTATTTCAAATAATAGTGTATTTTAACTTCACTGTCCATTTTTGATCGACTATATATATTCCTGTTTGGATTAATTTAATATAAAGTTGATAAACCAAATTCTTATTTTGTTGTATAATGTTATTATTATTACTATTATTATTATTATTATTATTATTATTATTATTATTATTATTATTATTATTATTATTATTATTATTATTATGTGTTGTTATTAGTATTATTATTATTATTTTTGTTAAAGCACATTGATTTTGGCCTATATTTTATTTAATTATTTAATTTGAAGCCCGATCCAAGCCCATCTCCTATTGGATTCTAACCCAAATTCTATTCCATCCTACACCCATTAACCCAAATAATCATCAGCAACCAATCTCCAAAAATCACTCCTAACCACATCACATCCTGTAACCCCCAAATTTGAATGCCTAATAATCAGCCTTACAATTCCTCGCCGTTATTATGCTTACTATAATACCACTATTATACTATAACCAACCCAAACCTTATCACAATCAGCCGCCATTACCCTAACCCTAACCCCTACTTTTTAACCCTATATTGAGCAAACCCCCCCCCCCTGTTCACCCTCCTTCCTCATCACCTTCCCGCTCCCGAGCTCTCCCTCCTCCACCGCAGTTCCGTCAGCCTCGTCGCCCTCTATTGCCATTCTCGACATCGTCTTCCTCGTCCCGCTGAAACCCATCGCTTGCTCCACCTCGCTCCCCTTCAGCGCTTCGCTCTCCCTGCTCGACCTCTTGGCTCCACCCTCAAACTCCCGCCACCTCCACCGACTGCAATCTCACCGCACCTCCCTCATCCCTGAGCGCCCATTCATCCTCCTCCGCTGCTTCCCTCCTTCCTCTGTTTGCATTCCGAAGCAGAGCATCCCTCGTCACTCCGCCCTGTGCTCCGCCCTGCAGTGCCCGAGCCGACGCCCTGCCAGTCGAAGACGCTGCACCCTGTCGCCAGTCATCGCTAGTCGAGCCGCCCACAATTGCCATCGGTTCCCCTCCCGCCATCTCCCTCTCTCTCTCTCTCTGTCGCTATTGAGAAGGAGAGAAAAGGATTGGTGTATGTTGTTTGTGAAATTGAGGATTGGTGTTTGTTGTTTGTGAAGGAGAGGATTGGTGTTTGGTGTTTGAATCCGATCCGGTGTTGCCATTTTGTGTGTATTTTGCACGTAGCTCGCACGTGGTCCCGTGTTTTCGTTCATGGGTTCGTCGCCTGGGATCCTAATCTCTTTATTCTCAACATTTCGGATCTAACGTCATTATTAAAGGCAAGTCATTTTTCCTCGAATAGTTATTGTATCATATTCGAGAATGTTTATTGAATCCCACAAGTAGATCCATATTAATTATCGTATATTGTTTGTTGTTCATCTTTGGAATACTACGGATTTATATGAGCGAATTCAAGTAGCAGTCTTGACATCATGCCGTCGTTTGCCTCCGATTTATGGAGATCTTGCATGCATTCATGTAGTTAATTATTAAACATATGAATAAGGAATTTTATTGTAATTCATGTCATGACATTACACAGCTATTGTAGATTGTATACTAGTGTTGGTTGCTCATATGATTGATGTGTTAGTTGATTGTGATTAGTAGGGTTATGAACATTATACATCTTAATACCATGTTCACAAAGACACAACTTGTTATAATTGTTAACCCATAACTCATCGTTCATAATATTTTAATTATTTTTTGCATGAAGAATATTGTAACCCCTGTTTCCATTAATACGTATTTTCAAGTATTTTTTCGTATTTTAAATCCTTAGTATCTTATAATTGTTTTTAAATTGGTTATATTATTCAACTATTTTATGAAACCCAACTGTTTATTATGAACCCAATTTCGTATTTTGATTTTATTATTTATTAATCTAAGCCCAATTGTTTATTATAAGCCCAATATCATAATTGATTTATTTAAAATGTTTTGAGTCCAACCCAAGCCCATCTCCTATTAGGCCCTAACCCAAACCCGCATCTTGTTGGATCTAACCCAGTACCCATCTCTATAAATGTACAGATTAATCCTATATTCTCACCTATATACAATCTCTTCACGTTTCCCCCCACTTTGCACATTCCCGTACTCCAACTCCCCGCCACCTCGTAACTTCCCCCCACTCTCTCACCCCGTTCCCCCTCTCTCTCTCCCCTCTATTTAAAACAGATCACCACTTTCCCTATTCCTTCTCCCTCTCCCAACTCTTCTCTCCCCCGATCCTCTCTCACGTTTCGAAACCCAAACAGAAAACCCCTCACCCTTAACCTCCGCTCGTCTTCCACGTCGAGCGTTCCTTCCTATCGCTTGCACCCTGCTCCTCCACCTCCTCTCGCCCCTACCTCCGAGCACCTCTGCCTGAGCCCCAGGTCTCACCGCCCTCGCCTCGATGCTTCGCAACACCTCGTCACCGCACTTTTCATCCTCCTCACATTGTCTTCTTCGGTTGCCTCACCATTCCACCACTCGACCTCCGTCCGCTGCAGCCTTCCTCGAGCTCCATAATCTCCGTCGAGCGCCTCCTTCCACTCCCGCCTCGTCTTCGACCTCGCCACTCCCTCATCCCCTCGTCAAAACATCAACCACCTCTCCCGTCGTCTTCCTCCACTGCAGTCTCCTGTCGCCGCTCCACCTCGTGCGCACCATCGTCCCCTCGACTGCTCCTCATCAACTCCGAGAACCCATTGAAGACTCCTCGACCGCTCGCTCTCGCCTGAGTGTTTCCATCGTCCCCCGCCATCAACCAGACTCCCCCACCGATCAACAACCCCATCTTCGACTGCGCCATCGCAACCCAATGCCACCATTACCAAGTCTCGCTAGTGCCATTGCCTACCTCCGCTCAAGCCTCTTGCTTGACCACCCCCTGTTCTTCGCCACCGACTGATCCATCGTCCAGTTCACTGTCAGTCGCCGTCTTCATCTCCCTCGAGCTTCACAGCCAGTCGAGCTGCCTGTGCATTTTGCCTGAGACACACGATGCTTCTGCTGTCTCGCTCTCGACCTCCCCTGCTCCCCTGTGCTCGTCGCGCCACCCATCGCCGTAGTCGCCATTCTCTCCTGCCAACCCTCTCTCTGTTGCGTTTGAAGAGAACACAGGGGTTGGTTTATTCCGGTGTGTGCTGTTCGTGAGTGTAAGAATCCAGAAGCTGTGTTTTGCTGTTGTGTTGGAGTAGAGGGATCAGCTGTGGGGTTTTCTGTGTTTGGTGTTTGGTGTTGCACGTAGAGTGCACGTGCTTGCATTAAACTGTGTTCGTGTTTCGCTGCCCGGGATTCTGATCTCGTTATTCTTGTATTCAGTATCATCGTCGTCAGTTAACAGGAAGGTATCTCCTTGTACAACTCGTTTGTTCTCGTACAAGCTTTCTTTGCAAAATACCGCACGTATATACTTTGACTCTAATTTGTATTCTTCGGTCGAATTGAAATCTGTTACTATACTTAATCCGTTGATCCCGTTTTCGTACATGATCACGAATACTTTGTTGCCATATGCATTGCATGAACACGATTTATACACACATATATACTCTTAGAACTATACAAGATGTTGTGCAAGAATTAACTGTCTTGTTACTAGTTTGAATGTTGTTATGATATCTTTTTATTCTTGATTAAGTTTTATACATGCCATTGATCACATCATAGTTACAACATGTTTTATAAACCCTGAAAAATATTTTCCTGCATTGCATAAGTCTTGATACTCGATCTTGTCATGTTACCCGTTCTTGTTGTTGCATGTAGATATTTACCGATCTAGTTATTGTTCATGTTACCGTCCATGTTATTGATTATAATAAAAAAATAACAAGCCGGGGTATAAGGAAAAAGATTTAGTAGTGGGTAGTATAGAAGAGCGTACTCGGACGGGAGCTCGTTGTTTCCCGATGCAAGTTGCAAGTTACAAGTTGAAAGTTTGCAAAATTACAGGTTTACATGTTCACGTTACAAGTTCACACTCTATATGTTCCACATTGCACGTATCTCGATATAAGATACAATTGACATGTTTTTCCGAGTACGTAACCTATAGAATCCACCACTAGTCTAAACGTTCACTTGATTGCGTGTATTAAACATGTGGTATGGGACGCATGATTGCTACACTAGTTAGGTTAATAAAAGACATGAGATTAACACGTGCACTTGCATGATCCAACTACATGTTACATGTTCCTATTGACTTGCTTACTTGTTTACATATTACATGTTCATGTTGACTTGTTTACTTACTTGTTTACATGCATGCCACTTGTTTCATGATGTCTTGTTCATGATCCTGTTTACATGTTGTATTTCTCCTAGTACATGATTCTTGCCTCCATGATATTTTTCTGCTTCTTGATTCGTTTTTGTACTTGTCCCCTTAGATTGTACCACTTGCGGTCCGTAACTTGCATTAACGGGTATCTTCTTGTTTCTTCTTTTTATATGCAGGCCCGGATGGAGAGTTACCCGAAGGTGTTGCTAAGCAAGTATTTTAGTCTTATTTATTTTCATGTTACTTTAGTTCATGTTTTAATCATGTACTCTTTATTGTATTCCGGGCATGTTTGACCTGTAACTATGTTTCTTTTCCAGCTGTTGGTTATGTCATGTACTATGTCATGTACTTTTGTTATCCAATTGTAATTTTACATGCCTACGTGGTTTTGTTGTTATCTTGTTGTTGAGTTAACTGTACAGCTTATGAATGGTGTATTCGCATCATTCGCTGGGCCTCAGTCATTGACTCGTATTACCGTATTTTGGGAAGTGGCGGTGACAAATATGTTGAAACCCTAAAATTTATTGCCAATTTGAACATTGTTAAGCTTTTTTGACCTAGATAATTTCATCAAAATCAATAGCTTTCTGAATATGAAATGTAGCCCCATGTTTCTAGTTTCCAGAACATCTAGAATTTTTGAAATCCGACTTATATTGCACGAGTTATGATCATTTTACTACAGCCGCGTTTTATTTCCAGATTTATGCATATACCTTGTTAACCTGATTAAATAGAGGAACTAATGATCAAACATCACCATGATAATTTTCGGATTGGTAGTTAACATGCTTAGCGTAATGAAAATTATTTTTGCTGATTTTTAAAATGAATATTTACTGTTTTTACAACTGAAACAAGTTAACATTAATAATCGGCCAGAACCTATAACCTGTAAAGAACACTAGAATTCACGTAGGTACTGTTGTCGAAATTTGGACTTTAAATATGTGTTGGAACCAGGCAGGAGTTTAGTTTCTAGAAATTCTGATGGATCCACTTTTGCTATTCTCTAGTATCGGGAAATTCAATTTTAGTATAGCAACCTACTGCTGTCCAGAATTGAGTTTCCATATTTGCTAATATATAATTGAATCTATAATATTGTATTTGGTGCATTTAATTGTATAGAGTGCATTGCATGATCTTAGGGTTGTGTATTAATCGCCTTATCGTTTTCTATTGATATTTCTGTTCCTATTGTACCCTATTAGTATTGCACATTAATTGAATAAAGAATGTTAATCAAGCCGGGGTTAAGGGTTGACTAGGGTAGTTGATAATATAATGACTGTACTCAGAAATATGGGCCTCGTTCCCAAAATATCGTTATTGTCATTGTGCAAGAAATTGTGTCAATGGCCAGTGTTATCGTCATTGTGTAAGAAATTACGTCAATGGCCAGTGTTATCGTCATTGTACAAAAAATTGTGTCAATAACCAGTGTTATTGTTATTGTGGAAGAAATTACTACAATAGCCAATATTATCGTTATTGTGCAAGAAATTGCTGCAATAGCCAGTGTTATATTGTGCCGAATACATGACTTATAGAGTCTAGCACCTTAGTCTAAACAAAATTGATTGTATGCATCGAACCTGTAGTATGATATGCAGTAGTACGTGCATTAGTTAGGATTAAAAATGAATAATAGACTTAAGACTTTCATCGCATCGTCATTGCATATGTCATCATTATTGAACAGTGTTACTGTTATTGTTTATCGTTATTGTTGTCGTTTATTGTCATCATTACCAATCATCGTTATTACACACTGCATTGTTACCATTTTGCCATTGTTCATTTCCATCAACTCTATTGTTTATTGAATTCATTGTTATACCGTAAATGTGACTGTTTCTCTGTTTCTTTACTTGTTGTCCATGACTTGCTCTAAGGACATATTTTTAGATGAACAACTTACAGGTAATTAAGGAGGATTGCATGATGGACTAGGATAACAAAAATGGTGAAAGAATTGAATTTGCATCGCCGCCTAAATAATTATTGTTTTTTTGAAGTCTTAAATAAATTGAACATTGTTAATTCTTGTATTTGTGGGCTTTTGACCTGAATATTGTTTTGTTGATTTCAGATGTTGGATTATTATTATGTTGGTTATTTTATGATTTAATTTTAATTATTTCTATTCATGTGATTACTCCCTTAATGCATGCGTGGTTGTATTACTTTTTTGTTTATATTATTGAGTTGAATCGATAACAGCTTATGAATGATGCAAGTCATTCGCTTGGCCAACGTCACGTGCTCGCATTCCGTATTCTTAGGAAGCGGGGCATGACAAAGTTTTTAGTGGTATCAGAGCCAGGTCAGACTCTAACTAGTTTGGGATTGGACCCTGATTAGTTTGGGTTTAACCGGTTTGACTCAACAATATGTACAACATGTGAATCACATGGATCATTAATAACCAACATATATTTGGATTCTAATCTTTTTGATCCACTTTTTGATCCCTTCACCTTTAGTTCCTTCATTTCTTAGTTGTTTCGTCCTTTCCATTCATTCACTTTCCTTGATTCCTTACTGGGTATAATTTATTCTTTTGTAACCATATTCTTTTGATTCTGGAGTTATTCATTCTTTTCTTCCCGCTTGGTTCGTCGATCGGCATTGTTGGATCTACAACGACATGTCAGCGACTTGGATCATCACCGAGAGAGGAAGAGCCGTCTTTTGCTGTGCATGCAGAGCCCCAGGATCTTATGAAGTGTTCAGAACCTGAAGTTGCCAGGAGTTCGAACTTCATGCAAGAAAGATGTCATTTGCACGTGCCAAGGATATGGTGAGCCACGAGGCAGATTGCGGGAGTTAATGGATGCAGATGATGAAATCTTTCTGATCGGAGCAGCGCAGCAGAAGCGTGGTGGGCCCATAACCCATAGGTCCCAGGATTCTCTTGTTTCTTCTTCCCTGCATTGTTTGCTTCCCTCTGTTTCTTGTATTCATCCTAATCTGTTGACTCCTTGATTGATTAAATTCTTCCTTGTCTATTCTCTCTTCGATTCTAGTTCTACCTACTCCCTATCTTGCTTTGTTATCATGTGTTGTTTCTTTCTTTTTGATACTGTTTATTTTCTTTCATACATTCCATTTGACATCATTCTTATCCATTTCCCTTCTTATCTGGTGTTGCCACCGTTTTGACTTTTCCCTTGGATCCTTTGTTTTATTACCCTCCATAAGTTTGCTTTCGCCTTGTCCCATGTACCGCTTACGCAAATTTCAAGGACGAAATTTTGTTGTAAGGTGGGTAGGATTGTAACCCCCATTTTCGTAAATATGTATTTCCCGAATATTTTCTGTGTTTCGATTATTATTTGTTAAATTAGTTTTGAATCTTCTATTAAAATCTTTTCTAAACGAAAATTATGTTATTTCAAATAATATTGTATTTTAACTTCACTTTCCATTTTTGATCGACTATATATATTCCTCTTTGGATTATTTTAATATAAAGTTGATAAACCAAATTCTTATTTTGTTGTATAATGTTATTATTATTATTATTATTATTATTATTATTATTATTATTATTATTATTATGTGTTGTTATTAGTATTCTTATTATTATTTTTATTAAAGCTCATTGATTTTGGCATATATTGTATTATTTGATTATTTTATTTGAAACCCGATCCAAGACCATCTCCTATTAGATTCTAAACCAAATTCTAGTCTATCTTAAACCCATTAACCCAAATAATCATCAACAACCAATCTCCAAAAATCACACCTAACCACATCACATCCTGTAACCCCCAAATTTGAATCCCTAATAATCAGCCTTACAATTCCTCCCCATTATTATGGTTACTATAATACCACTATCTATATAATAAAACACAAAGAAAGCTATCAAGTGGCTCACATTCAATCCCCTAAAATCAAAGGCCTACATCTAACCTCACAAAACACATTTCCCCCCCAAAATTTCAAACTCAAAACCAATTTTTTCCCCCAAAACTAAAAAATCCATTACTTTATTACTATCTCTCTTCACTTTTTCATAATTCTCTCTTTCTCTCTATCTCTCTCTCTCTCTCATTTTTTCTTTATTAATTAGAAATTTAGATTTTAAGAGATCAGGTTTGTAAATTTTCAGAATTTTTATGTTTTTTTATTGCACATGTTATATTGAAAATATCAAATATCTCTTCAACAGTTAAATTTCATCATTTTCCACTTACACCCCCATTTATAATTATTTTTCAACATTTACTAATGGAAACATGGACTTTTATTTACAACTAATTGTTGTCATACTATTCAAACTTGAGCTACATAATTGTTATTTTATTGTTTACCGGGCTTTTCGTGTTTTGTATCGTTCCGAAGACGTGCCGTAGGCACGTGCCCACGGGCAAATCTAGTTATACTATAACCTACCTAAACCTTATCACAATAAGCCGCCATTACCCAAACCCTAACCCCTACTGTTTAACCCTATATTGTGCAAACCCCCCTATTCACCGTCCTTCCTCTGCACCTTCCCGCTCCCGAGCTCTCCTTCCTCCACCGCAGTTCCATCAGCCTCGTCGCCGTCCATTGACATTCTCGACGTCGTCTTCCTCGTCCTGCCGAAACCCATCGCCTGCTCCTCCTTGCTTCCCTTCAGCGCTTTGCCCTCCTTGCTCGACCTCTTGGCTCTATCCTCGAGCTCCTGCCACCTCCACCGACTGTACTCTCACCGCACCTCCCTCATCCCCTAGTGCCCGTTCATCTTCCTCCGCTGCTTCCCTCCTTCCTATGTTTCCATTCCGAAGCAGAACATCCCCTGTCGCTCCACCCTGTTCTCCGCCGTGTAGCGCCAGAGCCCACGCCCTGCCGTCAAGTCGCTGCACCCCATCGCTAGTCGCCGCCAGTCGAGCCGCCCGCAGTTTTCGTCGGTTCCCCTCCTGCCATCTCTCTCTCTCTCTTTGTCGCTATTTAGAAGGAGAGAAGAGGATTGGTGTTTGCTGTTTGTGAAAAAGAGGATTGCTGTTTGCTGTTTGTGAAGGAGAGGATTGGTGTTTGCTGTTTTAATCCGATTCGGTGTTGCCGTTTTGTGTGTATTTTTCATGTAGCTTGCACGTGGTCCTGTGTTTCCGTTCGTGGGCTTGTCGCCTGGGATCCTAATCCTGTTATTCTCAATATTTCGGATCTAACGTCATTATTAAAGTCAAGTCATTTTCTCTCGAATAGTTATTGTATCGTATCCGAGAATGTTTATTGAACCCCGCAAGTAGATCCGTATTGATTATCGTATATTGTTTATTGTTGTTCATCGATGGGATACTACAGATTTACACGGGCAAATCCAAGTAGTAGTTTTGACTTCGTGTCGTCTTTTGCCTCTGATTTATGGAGATCTTGCATGTATTCATGTAGTTAATTATTGAACATATGAATAAGGATTGTTATTGTAATTCATTTCATGATATTACACAACTATTGTAGATTATATACTAGTATTGATTGCTCATATGATTGATGATGGTGTGTTAGTTGATTGTGATTAGTAGGGTTATGGACATTATACATCTTAATACCATGTTCACATAGACATAACTTGCCGTGACTTATAATTGTTAACCCCTAACTCATCGTTCATAACATTTTAATTATTTTATGCATGAAGAATATGTTGAAACCCTGAAATTTATTGCCAACCTGAACATTGTCATGCTGTTTCGACCTAGATAATGTCATCAAAATCAATAACTTTCTGAATATGAAATGTAGCCCCATGTTTCTAGTTTCCAGAACATCCAAAATTTTTGAATTCCAACTTATATTGCATGAGTTATGACCATTTTATTGCAGCTGCGTTTCATTTCCAAATTTATTCATATACCATGTTAACCTGATTAAATAAAGGAACTAATGATCAAATATCACCATGATAATTTACATATTGGTAGTTAACATGCCTAGGGTAATGAAAATTATTTTTCCTAATTTTTATAATGAATATTTACTGCTTTTACAACTGAAACTAGTTAATATTAATAACCAGCCAGAACCTGTAACCTGTGAAGAACACTAGAATTCACCTAGCTACTGTTGTCAGGAATTTGGACTTTAAATATGCGTTGGAACCGGGCAGGAGTCTAGTTTCTAGAACTTCTGACGGATCCACTTTTGCTATTCTGTAGCAGCAGGAATTTCAATTTTAGTACAGCAACCTACTGCTGTCTAGAATTGAATTTCCATGTTTGATAATATATAATTGAATCTATAATGTTGTATTTAGTGCATATAATTATATAGAGTACATTGCATGATATTAGGATTGTGTTGTTATCATTCTAGTGTCCCATATTAATTGCCTTATCGTTTCCCATTGACATTTCTGTCCCTATTGCTCCCTAGTAGTATTGCATGTTAATTGAATAAAGAATGTTAATCAAGCCGAGGTTAAGGGTTGACTAGGGTAGTTGATAATATAGTGACTATACTCAGAAATGTGGGCCTCGTTCCCAAAATATCGTTATCTTCATTGTGTAAGAAATTGCGTCAATGGCCAGTGTTATCGTCATTGTGCAAGAAATTGCGTCAATGACTAGTGTTATCGTTATTATGCAAGAAATTGCAGCAATATCCAGTATTATCATTATTGTACAAGAAATTACTGCAATAGCCAGTGTTATATCGTGCCGAGTACATGACCTATAGATTCTACCACCTTAGTCTAAACAAAACTGATTTTATGCATCGAACCTGTAGTATGGGATGCAGTAGTACATGCATTAGTTAGGATTAAAAATGAATAATAGGTTTAAGATTTTCATCACATCATCATTGCATATTGTCATCATTATTGAACAGTGTTACCATTATTGTTTACCGTTATTGTTATCGTTTATTGTCATCATTATCAATCATCATTAATGCAAACTGCATTGTTACCATTTTTCCATTGTTCATTTCCGTCGAATCTATTGTTTATTGAATTCATTGTTATACCGTAAATTTGATTGTTTCCGTAAATTTGATTGTTTCTCTGTTTCTCTACTTGCTATCCATGACTTGCTCTAATGGTATATTTTTCTCTCTTTTAGATGAACAGCTTATATGTAATCAAGGAAAATTGCCTGATGGACTAGGAGAACAACAATGGTGAAAGAATTGAATTTGCGTCGCTGCCTAAATAATTATTGTTTTATTGAATTCTTAAATAAATTGAACATTGTTAATTCTTGTATTTGTGGGTTTTTGACCCGAATATTGTTTTGTTGATTCCAGATGTTGGATTGTTATTATGTTGCTTATTTTATGCTTTAATTCGAATTATTTTTATTTATGTGATTACTCCCTTAATGCATGCATGGTCGTATTTCTTTCTTGTTTATATTGTTGAGTTGAATCGATTACAACTTATGAATGACGCAAGTCATTCGCTGGGCCAACATCACGTGCTCGCATTTCGTATTTTTGAAAAGCGGGGCGTGACAAGAAAACCAGCCCTAAGAGAGTAATGTGGTTGTTGGGCTCAAATCTGACCTGGGTCAGATTCGTGTGAGCCTTTGAACTTTAGTCAGGAGTTCTAGTCTTACTTGGATCCCTAATTAAATTCATCTTATGAATTTAAATCCCAATTTCGATCCATTCTAAGTGTGTGACCCTGTAGGTTCCCATTACGTTGATAGTAACACTAAAATTATATTCGAGTATTACAAATAGTGAGTGGTATCTAGCAATACATCACTACTACTCAAGTAACGAAAATGTCAGTGATTTGACATAACCTATCTGTGACCAATGTTACCATGTAGTCTAGTCCCTTTGTACAGATATCTTAATTGACCACAAGGCATAGAGCGTGTTATCCTTGTATAGTTCAATCTTTGGTTTCTTTATATCCGAGTAGACTTACTAAAACAAATGAGATCAATATGTCATATTGAATCATTTGAGCACGACCATAAATTTTGCAATCTCACTCAATCAAGGGGCACATAGATAACGTTCCGGTTATGTAAGAGGGACAAATCATATCTAAGTCACTCACATTCCTCCGCATGATTTGTAGTATATCCAATAGTCGCCTTTATAATCACCTTATTACATACAACGTTTGACTACATTAAAACATATAACTACTCATGTAGGGAACTGTAGTGACTTCAAGTCAAAGGACTACATACACTCTGGTCACTGTGAGAACCGCTTATGATACACACGTAACGATCCATGCAGCATTCTTATGGTGGGTCAGTCCAGTACAATATTATTCTAATATGTACCAATGTGAAAACTTGATATCTCATATCCTTGACCCGTGAGAATGGTCATCAGTCTACGCACACACTAGTCTCTATATATTATTGTTTTTCTAATTCACAATAATACTTGATGTAACGCCCCGATTTCCTATACTGGAAAACCGTGACATAAGCCAGAATTTTTTCCTTCAATTAGCCACAATACACAGAAAAGCAGAAAAATTTAAAATTTTTTATTCAACACAAATGTATTACAAGTCTGAATGTTATAAAACTGCAATACATTACATCAGTATTACAATAATGCCATACAAGCCCAAGTGTTACAAATATTCAATAAAATTTACATCAGAGTACAATGAATAATAACACTTGGTACTTTCACTTGGATGCTTCATAGCATAAAGTAATTACAACAGATGTTACAATTGAATAAAACCAACACTTTGCTTCTCTTTCCTTGAATCCTCCTGAATCCTGTACCTGTAGTTTTGCAAACCAGTACCTATTGAAGTGGGGACATCAGTACATATAATGATGCTTTAGGGCTGATGACTAGCAGCGGATCTCAACTTTAAACAACCAGATTGATGAAAAGAGAAATGTGTATATATATAATTTCAGTGTATACTATGACATAGACTCTAATGCACGATTAACTAATACAATGATGCACTTATTCTAATGCAAGTGAGACACTGGAATAGTATGCAACCCATACTACATACGTCAATATCAAGCCGTTTCTCCATATTTGGGGATTTAAACCCGCGTCATGAATTCTACTCTTGTACCCATCCTGTTCCTGACACAATACTACATATCTGATAGGGTTGCAGATACGGTCTAATTTCGCTACTGCGGTACAATAGTGGTGTCTATGTTTGCCACTATTACCCGGCGAACCGGACCTCACTCAAAAGCTAACACGAACCACAAGATACTAGACAATCTTGAGCCGTGCCCTCAACTCATCATGAGAAGGCATAGAACCTGACGGAATCGTATGGTCTATTTCCCTAGAAAAACCTCCCGTACTTATCATGGCGCTTCAGGAATTAACAGCCGAGATATGGATCCCTTGTAATATCCTGATTCCTTATTTTTAATTAAATGAAAGGTTTGTGAATTTTTACGTGTGTTGCACGTACTAACTCATGTGCATTTTTCTAGATAATTATTTATTTTGTAGCATGAACAAATATTTCTCTATATCTCTCTTTTTATTTTGAAAAGCCTGATTAAATTCTAAAGCCTAATTGTTTATTTTAAGCCCATCCTAATTGTTTTAATTATTTTTTTAATTAGCCCATGGAGTTTTAGCCCACTAGTTTATTTCTCTTTTATTTAACATGACTTGTAGTCTAGATCAATTTTGTAGACAATTAATTAATTTATCATGTACAACTTGTAAATGGGGGATACTAGTTTGGCACGTGCATGCACTAGAGTGTGCAATGTGCACTCTTTGACCTAGGCTGGATGTGCATAGAAGAGAGGGAGTGATGGGAGAGGTGGATAGGTGGTCACTTGTTCATGGGTGGGTGCTACAACTTCCCAATGTATCCTAGCCATTTATCTACAACTATCTAATTTAATCCTAGCCCTCCATTTCACCCAAAGATTAGTATAAATACCTCCCCTTGTATGCATATAATACACTAAAAGTTTGTAGAGAAAAGAAAGAAAGAAAATACATAAGAGAGCAAAAAGATTGAGAGAGAGTTAGAAAAAGATTGAGTGTGTTCTTGATTGTGTGTGTTCATTTCTTGGAGGCCGGCCACTTCATTGGAGGAAAGAGAGGGATCGGGTTCACTAGTGCAAGGAGGAGAAGGCAATCGTGGTGGCTCAAACTAGGAGGAGAAGGACCGCTCGTGTGTTCAAGGAGATTCTAGGAGATTTTATAGTGTTTTTCTACAAATAGGTGGGTATTTTTCTCTACTTCTAATCTTAAACACCATGATAGGGCTTTTTGATAAATAAGAATGCTAAAGAAACTAATAAGATAACCATTTGTTGGCTCTAAAAAGGATTTGGTAGATGATTGAGTAAATGCTTGATGAATTGCATGCTATTTTATTATAAATCATGTTTAATGTAGTAGAATTGCCTTATTGCTATGAAAATGTTAAATTGGAACCTAGTAAATTGTATAAAAATGCTTGTGAATGATTAGTAGATGAAATTATTAAATTTGTGCTTATTAAACTATTGTGACACTAGTTCAATGAATGAAACCATGTCATTGAGTGTTATGGATAAAAGAGGGAAAAACACGAATTTATATTCTTTTAATGAAGTTGTAATGCAAAAATTTGGTAGAGAGTTGCTGAATTGAATTATTGAAATTATAGACATAGAACATAAAGTTAGAACGAGAAATCCATGTTTTAATGTCAAAAAAAAGTTTTTAAAACACTGGTTTGTTAATTATACAAAAACTCAGTATTCTGGAAAATTTTATGCCTTTATGTGAAGAAGAAACAAAGTTATGAGCTTTTGAAAAACGAAATAATTTTGATAAACAGAGAGTCGAAATAAACCTATTTTAATCTACTCTTATATCAGTTAGACACTATGGTCATACTGGTTAGAGTGGGGGCGCCGGTTGCGCTTTACTGTAGCTCAGCGGTAGCCTTTGTGTGTGGGTTCGAGTCTCGGCAGAGGCATTTTATTTCAAAATTCGATTTTCCCATCAACTCCGAGAACAGAACCCAAACCCCGTTAATGATCTCCTTTAGGCAGTTGGGCACTGTGTCCCTTTTGGCTAGTGCGTGTGGGTTTAGATCGGTGACTGTTCACTGTTTGGGGCTTTGTGTGTGGGTTCGAATCTGGCTGTGACCACCTCTTTAATAAAATCTGATTTTTTGGTGCTTTTTGTATTCTTTGTTTTTTTTTTAAAAATGAGAGAAATTGAGAAAAATATTAGGAAAATTTCTGAGATTATACGGACTTTACAAAAAATTATTTTAAACAATTATTGGTCTTTTATGAGAAATAGGAGTAAATTTGAGAATAAAAATTAATAAAAAACTATTAGACTTGATTCTTTTATGACTTCAAAACAAATTAAGAAAAAAAAGGTAGTTTATTGAAAAGAGATCAAATTGAGATTTTTTTTCTTTTCACTTATAAATTATTGAGTAGAAATAAGTGAGAAATTGATTCATGAATATGCAAGTTGTGCATAGAAATGTGTTGAAAAGAGAACTTGATGAAATGTGAAATTTTGTGAACAAATATGCCTGCTTCTAAGAATATGAAAAGTGGACTTGGACTAGAATTTTGGCTAAGACATTAGATTGGCAAGAACGAAAAGTATTGAAAAGAGAATTATGATATTTTGACCAAGTTTTGGTCGTTGATAATGATTGATATTGGAAAGACCGATGAAGGGGTAATGCTAGATTCTAGAATATTGTCCTTCAATTATACATAAGGATTAGATACATAGTGAAGATGTGATGAAAATAAGAGAAAAACATGAGTATGAGGGCCATTGGATTGGCGGCGTGAGATTATTCACATGATATCCCATGATGAGTCATGAATAGGGCATAGATACTACTCCAGAGTACCATCCCGGTGGTGACGCTTATAGAGTGATCTAATGACTACGGGTGGTGCCATGTCTATGGTAAGAAGTGAATTGACCACAGGATGCCTGCATGATGAGTCATGTGTCAGTGTGTGGGGTTCTCTCCAGGGCGCCTAGACGTGGGCTCGTAACCCATGGAACACCAAGGATACTTACTGTAGTTAACGTAGCAGATTAAGTCATGGCGAGGAATCGAACCCTACAAGATGAAGAACGGTTAAGGGCTTGCCCTCGGACCTATGTAGTATGGGCTGCATAGACTCTGAACAAGTGCGCATTAGTGTCATATTATGTAAACAACTGGATTGAGGACTAAGTGCACAACACAACACGACATCAATAGGATAGTCCCTCTGTAGCTTCGTCTGTGATCAAGTTTGTGATTTGCTTAAGTATTGAAAATCGTTGTACTGTTCGGCATCGTGAGGATGGCCGTGTATAATATTTTATCGGTTGTAAGCAACTGACGCGCCCACAGTTTTCTATGCAGGATAAAATACTTGGCAAGATTAAAGTATGCATGCTGCTTAAAGATTGATTCAAATGTTGTATATTTTTATTCATGTAATTATTGTAAATTGCTTCCGTTGTATAAGTGTAATGTAAATGTAACTCTGATGTAACAAAAGTTTTTAATTCCTTGTAAAATTGTACGAAGAGAAGTGTGAAGATCCTGTGGAACTTCGAATTCAGTCTGTTTTGGAATTCGGGGTGTTACAGAGTGGTATCAGAGCCACGCTTCCAAGTATTACAAATTTATAAGGAACGACACCCTAGAAGTGGACATTAGAGCGTGTGTTGAGTCTAGAAATTTAAATGTAAGTCACTTACATTTGTGTTGCTCTATGATTTATACTTCTTTTTTCCTTTCTCTAAGATGGCGGACCACTTCGACCCAGCTGGAGGTGATGAATGACACATAGTTGAGGAGGACTACTACCCAGGGCAAGCTGATTCAGATGAAGAAGATCCTGAAGAATTCGAAGAGGAATGGCCTGAGTCCCGAGAGATCACTCCAGCTCCGGATTCATCTGATGATTCCTCCGATGATGAAGAACAAGTTCCAAGTAGTCTCGTTGTGTCTCTTCAGAGGCAGGTAGAGACTCAGAGGGAGAGAGCAGAGCTGCTGCAGGCACAGTATGCGAAGTACAAGGAGAGCATCGCAACTCTCAGTCATCGTGTTTGGGAACTCGAGAAGAGAAAAAACATGTACGATGTACTGAAGGAAGAATTGGCGAAACTACAGGAAGAGCTTTGAGCAGCCAAGAGGAACTGTAGGAACTAGAATGTTGTATCTTCTTACTGCTTTCATTTGATGTCAGAAATGTTTTAAATTCAAATGTATATAGTTTGAAATTCAATGAAATGTAGAATTGATTTAAATCCATGTTTTCTACTTCGAATTAAATGGATCTTTTGCATCAGAATATGGCTGGAAAAAGAGCTAGAAGCGGAGAAGGTCTAGACTTGGAAACGGAGTTAGCGAGGGTCTATCAAACACTCAATGTCGTTGCCATGAATCAGAATCAGGGAAGGGTGCCTGTAAATCCAGTACCCAAAGCAATCAAACTCGTGGAATCATCGAAGCAGATAAAACCACCCATGTTTGCGGGGAAGTCAGACCCTGACGCGGCTGACAATTGGATCCGACAGGTAAAGACTATCTTCGAAGTCTTAGAGACTCCGGAGGGCAGCAAGGTGAAGTTGGCTACGCTGCAGTTCGAGAAGGATGTGGCTGTATGGTGGCAGTCGATGAAGCAAAAGATGGGAGATATTGTTCTTGGCTAGGAGGAATTTTTGGAGTTCTACAGTCATTATTTTCCATCAGACGTCCAGGAGAAGAAGGCCATGGAGTTTCTAGCGCTACAGCAGGGCGGCATGCCGGTTAGGGAGTATAAGACAAGATTCACTCAGCTCTAGAAGTATACCCATGAATTGGTGATGGATGAGGTGAAGAAGGCTCAGAAATTCAAGCATGGTTTGAGGTCAAGTCTGAGATCCCGGATGATACCCCTCGGTATCAGGAGGTTTGACAAGCTGGTCAAACGAGCTGCAGCCACTGAGGTGGACATGGAGCAGTTCCATGCTGTTCAGAATTGGAGGAACAACTGGAATGTGGGGAAGAGGACCGCAGTTGCTGGAAATGTCAGGGGATAGCCGCCAGCTCAAAGGTTCAAGCCTACGGGTGCGAACGTTGTTCATGTGGCGGGAAGATCCGGGAATACTTGGGTGAGAACCCCTGTGACTTGTTTCAACTGTGGAGAGACAGGCCACTACTAGTCTCAGTGACCAAAGCTGCAGGATGTCGTCCGTAATGGACCAACTTAGCAGGCCGGGAAGAAGCCGTACCAGCAGGGGCAAGTATTTAACCCAGTCCGGTCGACCCGAATGCCACCCCTAATTATATGTCTATTTTTCACTTTTTAATTCGTCATCTAAACAATTTATAACAATTTTTAGTACTAAATTCATCTCTAAATTTAACACAACAATCTCAAAAATATTTCAAGTTTTAGTTTTCCTTAAAACGAAACGATTGTGGAATGAATCCAAATAATCAATGGAACCATATCTTCACAAATGCATTTTTTTTTACCACAAGTTAAATCTTAAGTGTATATACAGTTATTTCAAAATATTCCATCAATATTTTTGATTAATTTAACCCTTTTTCTCAAAGATAATACATGTAACTATATGTCAAAAATAATAATACCCAAAAAATTAGCCCCATCCAGCGTCGAACCCGAGCATAACAGTGCCCTGAAAATCACCCAACAACTAAGAACCCAACTCTCTTTTGGTGTAGATTTCTTCACCAAAACTTCTTATAAGTTTCTGCTTATTGCTTAAAGGAGTTCAAAAGAATTTCATAAAAAAACAAAAGATCCCAAGGCTCAAAACTGACACCCCTTACACCCCAAATTACACACACAAACCAGTATTCCTATCCTATAAATCTGTCAATGTACTCTAGATTAATTAATATGAACCAAAACAACACTCCAAATGGTTTTAAAAATAAAAACAAAATCAATTTGCACTCAAACAGAATCGAACCCGCGACCCCAACCTCGAACGCCAAGACCAGAATTCTCACACCTCACTCACTGTCGAATTTTCTTAGTAAAAAGAATATAATTTATTGCGCCTTGCTACATTTACATTACTGTAACATCAAAATATAATTTCCTTACTTGTGCAATTCGAATTTTATAGTTCAGAGAATTAACATGGGAAAATTCAGTATTCAACACATTCATAATTTTTCATGAGACATCATATAATTCAATCATACAACTACAACAATGCACGTCTAGGACTACATCTTATACATTTTTTTCAAATATAGTGTGTTCATTTCTATTTGAAAATTTTGGCTAGGAAACATAACATTATCACATCAGTAATTTAATGAAATTTAACAATCTAATACATGATAAACAAATTTTTCCTTGTATAATTTCATCGAGTACAATTAAATTGATAATGCCTGTGATTCTAAAATTAATTCACCATGTAAAAGATTTAAGATTGCACCTAACATGAATTCTAATATTATCATGATATTATAAAAATTTTGAAACTAAAGAAACACCAACCTCTTTTGATGAAACTTGCAACAGAAACTCCTAGAAAATAAGCTCCAAATTTCTCCTCCAAAATTCGTGCTCCAAGAAACCAACAGTAAAGGGTTTTGAAAATGAAAAAATAAATAAATAAAAATTTCTTTATCTAAACAATGGCCGGTGGACTTTGAAAATGGAAAGAAAAAATTGAAAGGAAGGAAAAATAATATTGGGAAGTTTTAAAACTAACCACTCACGTAAATCCTAATTACTACCCACTACCCCTCTTAAATCAAATAATTTTTTTTGTTTCCCTCCTATTCACATTCAGCAGGCTACAAGAGTGGGCAAAGCACTGGTTTGTATAATTTCATATATGCATATGAGAGTATTTGATTTTATACGTGTGTAGCACATTTATTTACTATAACTAAGCTTAAATTAATTCTACCAAGGATTAAAAAAAACATATTAAATATAAGCACAAAATATGAATATACACATTTTACTGATTTCATAAAAAAAAGTATATATACGTAATTGACACGTGCCTAAAGAAAAATATGTGCAAAGCACGTATGGACAAAATATAAGAAAAATATTTTGCGGATGTTACAGGGTTTGACCGCGTTTTATAGTTGGAGGGGTTTATCGTGTTGACGGAAAGTTTATGGGGTTTAGCACTTTGACCTCATATATGAGAGGTGTTTTTCGCAATTTACCCATTTAATAAGCAAAACCCTAGAATTCAACCTAGCGGTTTAAATTTAATTTCAAACAACAAATTCCATCTTTTCTTTTCTAGCAGTTTTGGTTATAAACTTCAACTTCAAACATACAACAATTTAACCTACTTGTCATGCCATCCCTCATAAGTTCAAACACATGTATGACAACATTTTTTTTCATAAAAGAACATACTAGAGGTTAGGAGAACACCCACCTTGCTATGGAGAATTCGCCACTTGGAAGCTTGTTTCTCCTTCTCCTAGCTTACTTTGCTTCTTTTCTTGCTCAACTAGCACTTAGAATTAATTAGGAGATTATTGGAATATCGGGTGAAGTATGGAAGTATGGAGTGAAGTAGAAAAATGAGTGTGGAAATGAACTAGGGTTGTATGACAATGTGCTAGGGTTCTTCATGATTCCACACACATATATAGAGAAAGGGTAGGGGGCGGCCAATTCAATGGTAGGGTTAAGGTTGTGTGGGTGTGTGCAGAAATATCTAGAAATGCGTAAGTGTCCCACTTAATTAATAAACCTAGGGTTAGGGTTACACATAAACCCCTTCTAGGGTTGCACATCATCTATACCCTAGGTAAAAAATTGTAGGCTCTTTCCAAGTCAAAAATTGTGGGTTTTTCTTTTTCATATTTGTAGGTGTGTCATATGTCATACGACAATGTATTGACGTGTAGTGCCCCGAATTTCCAATGTGATATCTCAAAAATACATGGCACAATTCCCAGCATCAACTTCAAATGCAATAGTAAACATAGCCAAAAACACAGATAATTTTTATTTCAACTTTTATTACATCACTTGTTCACAAAACACAGCAGAATACAAAATACCTTGAATTACAAATTCTTTCTTTACAACACTTTCTTTTACAGTTTTTACATAAGCTCTATTAGCATTCTAGCACAAGCATCCAAATCCCAAAGCTATAAGAACCTACCTGTAAAACATGAGGTTAGAGATAACCCTAACCCCCAAAACTACAGGGGTCAGCCATAACAGTGTGAGTGATATAAAAACAAAAGCAACATAAATAAAACATAAACATGGATTCATAACAACAAGTATAAACAGCAAGAACAATTGAAATAAAAATATCAATAAATAAAACATGAAATCATCAAGGAATATAAGATAGTAATAAGTAACACATGAAAACATCAAGTGAATCTAGACTAAGTGTCAAGTGTAGGAAAACAGGAATTATTATGCATAAAACCAAGTCAAGAAAACACAATTAATTGCTATATGCTGACTCTCTAATCCATACTTGTCAGATTCTATGCATTCCATACTACATAGGTCCGGTGCAAGACCTTAACGTTATCTACTTTATAGGGTTAGATCCCTCGTTATGCAACTAATCCTACTACAGTGATGGAAACAAGATCGAGAATACTACGCGAATAGGCACCACAGCCCTCGGCGCGCAAGCACCATAGCTCAAAAACCAGAGAATCACCTCTTTGCCGTGTACCCCACGAATAGGCTTGCGAGGCCCTCGACGTGCAGATACACCAGGTACATTCAGTGAATAGGTCCGCAGACCCTCGACACGTGAATGCACTCTGCATGCTCTGTGAATAGGCCTGCAGATCCTCGACACGCGAACATACAAATGTCCTCTCGAGACAGAACAACAAACAATCCTGGAACACATCCGTTGGACTAATAAAACCAAGAGCATATACTTACATTTCCCAAGTTCCATCATATCTCCACTAGTGCCTGTCCTTAAGTTGGTTATTATTAAAAGAACACAAAATTTTCACCTCTCTAGAGTTAGTGTATCCTGCCGGACTTAATTCCACAAAACAAACCCAAGACTGGTCTATATCCATAAAATCTGATATACCTCTTCACAGGACTCCCACTCAACTCCTAGAGATTCACAACTCAACCATCAACAGAAATTAAATCTTTCTTTATAATCTCTTCATTTCTTTGTTAATTTACTCACAAAAAATTCATTCATTCATAATGTTTGTGTGAGTAAATATATATATAGAAGATCCCTTTATGAACAGAAGTGTGCACAAAGTTATATAAATCCATTTACTAAAACGCAGTTCTTGGTTATATGCATACATAAAAAAACATCCCTTCTCTTGAAATGAGCCTATGCAGATAGTGTAGAAAGTAAAACATATGCAGGATATAGGAAATATAGAAAATTCCTTTCCTTGAGTTGAAACATAAGTATACATAGAAAACCCCTTGTAACGCCCCGAATTCCAAAATACACTGAATTCGAGATTCCACAGGATCTTTACACTTCTTTCGTACAATTTTACAAGGAATTTAAAACTTTTCACTTTACATCAGAGCTACAAGAAATCTTTACACTTTACATTTTACAGCGGAAGCAAATTTACAACATTTATATAAAAGTACAACAACATTTGAATAATCTCTAAGCATCAGTTCTTCTTTAATCTTTATCATGCAATTTATCCTGCATACAAAACTATGGGTATGTCAGTTTATTCAACCGACGAACATTATACACGGCCATCCTCTCTATGCCGGAAACAGTATAACTGATTTTCCATATTTAGCAAACACACACTTGTCACATATCAAACTAAAGAGAATACCCTATTGATGTCGTGTTGTGATCGTGCACTTAGTCCTTAATGCAGTTATTTATATTACATGACACTAATGCGCACTTGTTCGGATTCTATGCATCCCATACTACATAGGTCCGAGGGCAAGCCTCTTAATCATTCTTCATCTTGTAGGGTTCAATCCCTCGTCATGACTTAATCTACTACTGTAACTACGGTAAGTATCCTAGATATTTTCTGACATACGAACTCATGTCTAGGCATCCTGGAGGGAATCCCAACGCACTGACACATGACTCATCATTCAGGCATCATGTGGCAATTCGGCTCCTACTATAAACATGACACCACCCGCAGTCGTCAAACACCCCACGAGCGTCGCCACCGGGACAGTACTCTGGAGCAGTATCCACGCCTTTTCATGACTCATTATGGGACATCCTGGGATACTCTCTCGCCGCCAATCCAATGGCGCTCATACTCAATGTTTTTCTCTTACTTTCATCACATCTTCACTATGTAACTAATCCTTAATTCTAATGAAATCATGAACAAAATCAATCTCTTAGAGTTAGCCCTCTCACTACTACCGGTCTTATTTCTTTTATTTCACAATGACCCAAACTTGATCTTTTCAATGTCAATAATCATATTTTATCACTTTTCACTTGCCGGTAAGTTTTGGCTACACCCTAATTTTCAATTTCATTTCACAAATTTATATATTTGAGTTGTCAAACTCAATAATATTTCTCTTTTCCATTCACATGATTTCTAAATTATTCATGAGTCAATAACCATACATGGAGTTTAATTATTCATCATGTATTTCATAACCAACCCTTATTTCCACTTTAAAATCATATTCCCAATATATAGCCAAAGTGAATATTCACAAATCGATTATTGTCACACTATTCTTTAACAAGAATAATTCATACAAACTTCACAATATATATTTTCTTTCTTTGTTATTTTTCCTTTCTAGCACTTATTTCAAGTCCTTTGCAAAACACATTTTTCACAAAATATACGAGTGTAGAACCATAGTTCCAACTACACTTTTATTCCCAAATATACTTTATTTTATCCCAATAACTCCCAATTAATTTTTCATGAGTCACACATGATTTTAGAATAATAATAGTATTTTTTCCATAATTTTCACACATCAAGAAACCCAAAAAATCATTTTTTCACAAAAGTAACATTCTGGCGAAGGCCAGGATTCGAACCAGCGACCCAAAGGAAACCAACTGCACGCTCTGGCCACTAGGCCACTTGCGCCGTTCGATATAAAGGGGGATTAGAGTCTTAAATGCTCTCGGGTTAAAAAATAATTAAATTTTATAACGCACATAAAAGATTAGGGTCCTCAAGCATCGAACCCGTGATCCAAGGGAGACCAGCCACACGCACTGTAGCACTAAAGAGTCCCCCGACAACTTGAGCTATAGGCTCAAGTTGTCTTGAATACAACTCGAATGTTAATTGAATCAATTCTCTGTTCAATAGAACATTTCGATGTTCAAAAGCGCTCATTTGAGTTTTGCTTTTACCAAAATTCTTGTAAATCTCCAGAATATTTATTCAAACAATATTTGACACACTAGTAATTTAAAAATAATTTTTTCAGTAATTAAACACATAATTTTCATACAATTAATTTAAATTGTATATTATTACTACCATGTCTCATTTTGACATTTCTTATACAACTTAACATTAATATTTCCTATATCAATTCCCTGTTTATTTTTCTTTTACAAACCCAAAAACATATTTCAAGTTACTTATTCTAAACATTATCACAAAAGTCCATCTAATCACATAAAGCAGCAATTTTCATCTACTAGCATTTGCATTTAGTTTTGATACTAACAACAAATTTTAATTCAAGCATTCCATAGCTACAAATAATTCACATACGACTTAAGATTCATGATGGAATAACATGCAATCTATTTAGCATCAATTCAATCAACTAATAAGCCATTTTTCCCATTGAGTGTACTCTTATTAATCTCTTTCATGCATTATCATTTCAATCAATCTTAGCATGATATCTAATTAGAAATATGAAAAATAACCCACCTTATTTGAAGAGAACAAATTTGCAACACCTCCTAAACAAAAGAGTCCTTCGCGAGCTTGCCAAAAGAGTGTTCCTCCTTCTCCTTCTTGATGTGCACCCGAACCTTCAAAAGATGCAATCCGAGCCCTCCTTGTGATGATGCCGGCCTTCCTTGGTTGCAAGCACAACTCACCCACAAACTCTCAATCTTTTATCTCACTTACTACACTACTAACAATTGTATTTTCGACTATAGGTTTTGGAGAAATGAAGAGTGCAAGAATAACTAGGCTGGGGGGGGGGGGGGGGGGGTATTTATACTAAAAATTGGAGCAAATGAAAGGCTAGGATTAATCTAGGAGTTAAAGATAAAAGGCTAGGATTTAAGGGGAAGTTGTAGTAACCAACCATGATCCAAACAACTACCACCCATAACTCCACTTCTCTTTTTCCTTTTCCTCCATTCCAAAACCGGCCACTATAGTGCTTCATGCACGTGTACGTGTAATGCACGTGCATTCACTAGTTCTCCATATAAAACTTATACATTTTATTTTTTATAAAAATAATCTTATAAAAATATTCTACACTACAAGTTGTAATAAAAGAAGAAATAACTCATGGGCTTTAATTAATGGGCCAAATAATGGTTTACAAAATAAATTAGATTTGGGCTAAAAAAGTCTTATGTTTATTTGAAGAAAATGGGCCTTTATAAAAACAATTAGAGAACATATATATATATATATATATATACACACACACACATTATCCATAATAAAAATGATTATAAGATTTTATACTACAAAAAATTGCACGTGCACGTTAATTTTCATAAATAAAAATCACGGTATTACAACACTCACTCCTTAGAATAGTTCCGTCCCCGGAACTACAGTCAAGAGCGAGAAACAAAACACTCACAACAAGCACAAGAAAATACAAAATACAAATCAAGCAAAAAGTTCAGGATAATCCCTCAACATACTCTCCTCAGACTCCCAAGTAGCCTCTTCAACCAGATGGTTTCTTCAGACTACCTTGACCATCGGTATTGTCTTATTCCTCAAGACTTTTTATCAACGATCAACAATCTCGACAGGAGACTCGATGTAATTGAGATCCAATTGCAAACCTTCCAACACTTCAGGCAAATGATGACTCGGATCTGGAATGTAACCTCTCAGCATAGACACATGAAAGACATTGTGCAACTGAGATAACTCTTCCGGTAACTCAAGCCGGTAAGCAGTTTTCCCGATCCTTTTCAATACCTTGTACGGGCCTATAAACCTCGAGGCTAAATTCCCGCCTTTGCCAAATTGAATCACACCTTTACTGGGCGATACTTTCAGAAAGACGAAGTCACCTTCCTTAAACTCAAGGTCCCTTCTCCGGTTGTCTGCATAGCTCTTCTGCCTGCTCTGAGCCTCTACCAACCTTTTCCTGATCAGATCAATCTTTTCAGAGGTTTGCTGTACAAGCTCAGGCCCAAACAACTGACGCTCCCCAACTTCAAACCAATAAATAGGTGTTCTGCACTTCCTGCCATACAAAGCTTCGTACGGCGCCATCCCAATGCTAGTCTGAAAACTGTTGTTGTAGGCAAACTCTACCAAAGGTACTTTTCCAACTGCCTCCAAAGTCTAGTACACAACACCGAAGCATATCCTCAAGAATACGGTTGACTCTCTGGTCTGCCCGTCGGTTTGCGAATGAAAAGCAGTGCTGAAATCTGTCTTGGTACCCAAAGCTGTCTGAAGACTCCTCCAGAAATGCGAAGTATACCGTGCATCTCGATCAGACACAATAGTTGACGGAACACCATGAAGCCTGGCGATCTCGCCAACATACAACTCAGCTAACTTGTCCATCGAAGCAGTAGTTTTATCGCCAAGAAGTGAGCGGACTTGGTTATTCGATCGACTATAATCCAAATCACATCATTGCCTTTAGGACTCTTGGGCAATCCCGTAATGAAATCCATACTGATGTTATCCCACTTCCATTCCGGAATAGGTAACGGCTGTAATAGACCTCCGGGTCTCTGATTCTCGGTTTTGACTTGCTGACAAACCTCACACTTCGCCACAAATTCAGCCACATCCCGCTTCAAACCTGACCACCAGAAATGCGGTTTGATGTCTCTGTATATCTTAGTACTCCCAAAGAGTAGCATGTGCCTCCTGAAGAATACTCTCTTTCAGGTCCGCCTGATTTGGAACACATAGTCTATCTCTGAACCTCAGCACTCCATCCCTGATTTGAAATTCGGGCAACCTGCTAGTACTAACCTGCTCCTTCATCTCCAAGATATCAGCATCAACCTCTTGACTTGCAATAATCCTTCCATTCAATGTAGGCTGAAGCCTTAACTGAGCTAAAGATGCTCCCAATCTTTGCAAGATAAATTCAATACCTGCTCGATCCAATTCTTCCATCAGATGCTTCTGAGTTGTAATCAAACTGGATAAACTGCTCTTGCGACTAAGTGCATCAGCAACAACATTAGCTTTCCCAGGATGATACTTGATCTCAGGTTGCATGTCCTCAAGCACTTCCAACCATCTCCGATGCCTCAGATTCAGATCCTTCTGCTGGTATATGTACTTCAAACTCTTGTGGTCCGTGTACATGTTCAATTTCTCACTGTACACGTAGTGTCTCCATTACTTCAAGGCAAAGATAATCGCAGCCAATTCCAGATCATGAGTCGAGTAATTCTTCTCATGCGGTCGTAGTTGCCTAGACCCATAAGCGATTACTCTTCCTTCTTGCATTAAGACACAACCAAGCCCACGATGTGAAGCATCGCTGTAAATATCATACTCAACACCTGACCTCGGCAAAGCCAAAATAGGTGTAGTAGTCATTTTATCTTTCAACTCCTGAAAGCTTGCCTCACATTGCTTAGTCCACTTGAAGTTCACATTCTTCTTGGTCAAACCAGTAAGCGGTATGGCTAACTGAGCATAACCTTGAATGAATCTCCTGTAGTATCCAGTCAATCCAAGAAAACTTCTGACTTCCTTCACTGTAGTAGGCCTAGCCCAATCTCTCACTGTCTCTATCTTCTGAGGATCAGTTGCCACTCCCTCCTTAGAAAGGATGTGACCTAGGAATGCCACTTCAGATTTCCAGAAATTGCACTTGGACAGCTTGGCATACAACTCCTGCTCTTCCAGCTTCCTCAAAACTGCTGCCAGATGCTCGGTGTGCTCCTCTTCTGACTTGGAGTACATAAGGATATCGTCGATAAATACCACGATGAAAGAATCAATGAACGGCCTCAGAACTCTGTTCATCAAATCCATGAAGATTACGGGTGCATTCGTCACTCCAAATGGCATAACTAAGAATTCGTAATGCCCATGTCGAGTTCTAAATACAGTTTTGTGCACATCCTCAGCTTTCACCCGAACTTGGTGATATCCTGATCGAAGATCTATTTTGGAGAAAACAACAGCTCCTTGTAGACGATCGAACAAGTCGTCAATTCGGGGAATAGGATACTTATTCTGAATAGTGACCTTATTCAGCTCTCGGTAATCGATACACATTCTCATCGATCCATCCTTCTTCTTTACCAAAAGCACTGGTGCTCCCCAAGGTGACGCACTAGGTTGAATAAAGCATTTCTCCAACAGTTCCTCAATCTGCCGTTTCACCTCATCCTGTTCCACTAGAGCCATCCTATACGGTGCCTTAGAAATGGGTGCACTTCCCGGTTGAAGGGTGATGCTGAACTCTACATCACGTTGCGGGGGTAACCCAGGAAAATCATCCAAGAACACAGTCGGATAGTCCCTAACCACAGGAATCCTTTGCACTTCCACAAGAATCTCTTCCTTGCGGATAGCTGCCACCAACCTAGAACACTTCTTCTTCCCTTGGAAAGTGACTTCAGGTCCACCTGGAACCTTCACTGTTACCGTCTTGGTCTTATACTCGATGCTTGCACTGTACACCGACATCTAATCAATGTCAATGATAACATCGACTCCCAAGATAGTCAGCTCGATTAGATCAATTCCGAAGATTCTGTCTCCAATCACAATCTCGCAAACAGTATAGTACCGATCAGTGGTTAAAGTCTCCCCTGATGGAGTAGCTACTGCTAAGATCTTGCCTGGAAAAATCTTCGGTTCAACTCCCAACACTTTAGCAAATTTAGGAGACACAAAAGTATGAGAGGATCCAGTATCGAACAAAACAACAGCTTTCATTCTATTTTCTGATGTAAAAGATCCATTAAATTCGAAGTGTGAAACATGAACTTTTAAGTCAATATTTTCATTTCATTGAATTTCAAACTTTATACATTCGAATTTAAAACATTTTTGACATCAAAATGAAAGCAGTAGACGATACAACAGTTTAATTCCTACGGTTCCTCTTCGCTTCTCGAAGCTCTCCCCGTAGTTCTTCAACTTCTCCCTTTAGCACATCGGTCATATTTTTCCTCTTCTTGAGTTCCCATACACAATGACTGAAAACCGCGAAATCATCCTTGCGCTTTGCCAACTGAGCCTCCAATAGTCCGACTCTCTCCTGCAGTGTTTCTACCTGCCTCTGAAGAGATATCACAAGACTACTTGGAACTGGTTCTTCTTCATCGTCAGAAGAGTCATCAGATGAATTCGGAGGTGAAGTGATCTCTTGGGACTCAGGCCATTCCTCTCTGTCAGAGTCTGCTTGCCCTGGGTAGTACTCTTCCTTGGAATCTGCTTGTCCAGGATAGTAATCTTCCTCTATGATATGCCAATTATCGTCTCCAGCAGGGTCGAAGTGATCAGCCATCTTAGAAATAGGGAGGAAGAAGCATAAGTCATAGAGCAACACAAATGTAAGTAACTTACATTTAAATCTCTAGACTCAACACACACTCTAATATCCACTTCTAGGGTGTCGTTCCTTATAAATTTGTACTAGTGTGAAGCGTGGCTATGATACCACTCTGTAACGCCCCGAATTCCAAAATACACTGAATTCGAGATTCCACAGGATCTTTACACTTCTTTCGTACAATTTTACAAGGAATTTAAAACTTTTCACTTTACATCAGAGCTACAAGAAATCTTTACACTTTGCATTTTACAGCGGAAGCAAATTTACAACATTTATATAAAAGTACAACAACATTTGAATAATCTCTAAGCATCAGTTCTTCTTTAATCTTTATCATGCAATTTATCCTGCATACAAAACTGTGGGTACGTCAGTTTATTCAACCGACGAACATTATACACGGCCATCCTCTCTATGCCGGAAACAGTATAACTGATTTTCCATATTTAGCAAACACACACTTGTCACATATCAAACTAAAGAGAATACCCTATTGATGTCGTGTTGTGATCGTGCACTTAGTCCTTAATGCAGTTATTTATATTACATGACACTAATGCGCACTTGTTCGGATTCTATGCATCCCATACTACATAGGTCCGAGGGCAAGCCTCTTAATCATTCTTTATCTTGTAGGGTTCAATCCCTCGTCATGACTTAATCTACTACTGTAACTACGGTAAGTATCCTAGATATTTTCTGACATACGAACTCATGTCTAGGCATCCTAGAGGGAATCCCAATGCACTGACACATGACTCATCATTCAGGCATCATGTGGCAATTCGGCTCCTACCATAGACATGACACCACCCGCAGTCGTCAAACACCCCACGAGCGTCGCCACTGGGACGATACTCTAGAGCAGTATCCACACTCTATCATGACTCATCATGGGACATCCTGGGATACTCTCTCGCCGCCAATCCAATGGCCCTCATACTCAATGTTTTTCTCTTACTTTCATCACATCTTCACTATGTAACTAATCCTTAATTCTAATGAAATCATGAACAAAATCAATCACTTAGAGTTAGCCCTCTCACTACTACCGGACTTATTTCTTTCATTTCACAATGACCCAAACTTGGTCTTTTCAATATCAATAATCATATTTCATCACTTTTCACTTGCTGGTGTGAGTTTTGGCTACACCCTAATTTTCAATTTCATTTCACAAATTCATATGTTTGAGTTGTCAAACTCAATAATATTTCTCTTTTTCAATCACATGATTTCTAAATTATTCATGAGTTAATAACCATACATGGAGTTCAATTATTCATCATGTATTTCATAACCAACCTTTATTTCCACTTTAAAATCATATCCCCAATATACAGCCAAAGTTAATATTCACAAATCCATTATTGTCACACTATTCTTTAACAAGAATAATTCATACAAACTTCACAATATATATTTTCTTTCTTTGTTATTTTTCCTTTCTAGCACTTATTTCAAGTCCTTTGCAAAACACATTTTTCACAAAATATACGAGTGTAGAACCATAGTTCCAACTACACTTTTATTCCCAAAATATACTTTATTTTATCCCAATAACTCCCAATTAATTTTTCATAAGTCACACATGATTTTAGAATAATAATAGTATTTTTTCCATAATTTTCACACATCAAGAAACCCAAAAAATCATTTTTCACAAAAGTAACATTCTGGCCAATGCTAGGATTCGAACCAGCGACCCAAAGGAAACCAACCGCACGCTCTGGCCACTAGGCCACTTGCGCCGTTCGATATAAAAGGGGATTAGAGTCTTAAATGCTCTCGGGTTAAAAAATAATTAAATTTTATAACGCACATAAATGATTGGGGTCCTCAAGTATCGAACCCGCGATCCAAGGGAGACCAACTGCACGCACTGTAGCACTAAAGAGTCCCCCGACCACTTGAGCTATAGGCTCAAGTTGTCTTGAATACAACTCGAATTTTAATTGAATCAATTCTCTGTTCAATAAAACATTTCGATGTTCAAAAGCTCTCATTTGAGTTTTGCTTTTACCAAAATTCTTGAAAATCTCCAGAATTTTTATTCAAACAATATTTGACACCAGTAATTTTAAAATAATTTTTTCATTAATTAAACACATATTTTTCATACAATTAATTTAAATTGTATACTATTACTACCAAGTCTCATTTTGACATTTCTTATACAACTTAACATTAATATTTCCTATATCAATTTCCTGTTTATTTTTCTTTTACAAACCCAAAAACATATTTCAAGTTACTTATTCTAAACATTATCACAAAAGTCAATCTAATCACATAAAGCAGCAAGTTTCATCTACTAGCATTTACATTTAGTTTTGATACTAACAACAAATTTTAATTCAAGCATTCCATAGCTACAAACAATACACATATGACTTAAGATTCATGACGGAATAACATGCAATCTAATTAGCATCAATTCAATCAACTAATAAGCCATTTTTCCCATTAAGTGTACTCTTATTAATCTCTTTCATGCATTATCATTTCAATCAATCTTAGCATGATATCTAATTAGAAATATGGAAAATAACCCACCTTATTTGAAGAGAACAAATTTGCAACACCTCCTAAACAAAAGAGTCCTTCGCGAGCTTGCCAAAAGAGTGTTCCTCCTCCTCCTTCTTGATGTGCACCCGAACCTTCAAAAGATGCAATCCGAGCCCTCCTTGTGATGATGCCGGCCTTCCTTGGTTGCAAGCACAACTCACCCACAAACTCTCAATCTTTTATCTCACTTACTACACTACTAACAATTGTATTTTCTACTATAGGTTTTCGAGAAATGAAGAGTGCAAGAATAACTAGGCTAGGGGGGGGTATTTATACTAAAAATTGGAGCAAATGAAGGGCTAGGATTAATCTAGGAGTTAAAGATAAAAGGCTAGGATTTAAGGGAAAGTTGTAGTAACCAACCATGATCCAAACAACTACCACCCATAACTCCACTTCTCCTTTTCCTTTCCCTCCATTCCAAAACCGGCCACTATAGTGCTTCATGCACGTGTACGTGCAATGCACGTGCATTCACTAGTTCTTCATATAAAAGTTGTACATTTTATTTTTTATAAAAATAATCTTATAAAAATATTCTACATTACAAGTTGTAATAAAAGAAGAAATAACTCATGGGCTTTAATTAATGGGCCAAATAATGGTTTACAAAATAAATTAGATTTGGGCTAAAAAAGTCTTATGTTTATTTGAAGAAAATGGGCCTTTATAAAAACAATTAGAGAACACACACACACACACACACACACACACACACACACACACACATATATAAAAACACACACACACACACATTATCCATAATGAAAATGATTATAAGATTTTATACTACAAAAAATTGCACGTGCACAATACGTGCAAAAAATAAAATAATAATTAATCATTTTCATAAATGAAAATTAGGGTATTACACCCCTTACTCCGATATGAAATATATATATATATATGATATGTCAAAGGACTTTTGATGAAGTAAAGCATATTTAGATGTCATAGAAAACCCTCTCTTCACTGATTATGAAATATGAGTATATACATGATACATGTAGAAAATTGGCAAGTGCAGGTTATGAGATGATGTATATGCAGTTTGAAAATAAGATGAGCCATTTGTATACACAAAACTCAAAAACAATACTCACAACTTAAACAAGGCACTGGATGTGTATACAAGATGGGTTTGTGCATGTGTGCACCTGCACAGCAGATGCAGCAGCAATCTACAGCTAGATGCCTTGGTACTCAGATCATTTACTAGTTAATTAGGGGTATAGGACTGATTTTCTTGATGGTAATTAAAATATATTAGGATCTTCAAAAGGTATCAGTGTTACTCTAATATGACTTAATTATATATGTATATACATACTCATATAGGCTCACACAGTAACCTGCTACTTCAGTGCCCTATACTGAGTCTAAAATGCTCTTTATGAAACAAGCAGTGCATTTATATATATGTATATATTAGATCAAAATGCAATGGACAACTCACATTCCGTTCAGTCAGTCCAATACTTCAACCAAAACCAATTCTATTAGCTTCTTCACTTATGTATCAGTTTAAGCATCAATTAGGAGTGGTCTAATGTTTAGATTCAATCTCAGCGTCAAAGTAAATCAAACCCAATCGAAAACTTCATAAAGAACATAAAAATCAATTTCAAAAATCCTTCAAAACATAGGCATACAGTCTGTGTACATGTGTATATATATATATCTATATGTATATGCGTTTAAGCATCATTAGTATATAGGAGTAGTGTAAGGTTTAATTTAATATTAGTACTAAAGCAACTCAAAATCAATTGAAAACTTCAAAAACCCACAAAATTCAGCTTTCGGTCTGTACACAATCAGACCCGAACCAAACCCACTTCATCTTTCAAAACTTGATCTCTTTCTAATTCAATAATTCTTCCATAATTTGTTATATACATACCCAATCATCTACATTAGTTTATCCATGATTATAAGCAATTATAAGGACAAAAATAGCAAGTTTGGGGGCATCAACTATATCAACAGAAACAAATCTCCCCTTGTTCAAACTCATTTATTTTTATGCAATAACAATACACAACTCATTGTATATATTCACAACAGCAGCAAAAACAATCGTAAAGATCCTACTCATGATCTCTATTAGGTTTTTCAACAATCATGAGTCATCAAATTAGGGTTTTCATTTTCAATAGTATAGTTTCAAGAAAAGATTCAACTTTAAGTCATCTACTCATCAAAATTCATTATATCTTCACATCATCATCTAATATGCTTACTAATAAATAGATCAACACATACAACATACCTTGTTGAAGAAATCAAACGAAGTTAATAAAGAACAAGAAAAATTCCTCCTTCGCAAGAAATCCAGGATCTTCTTTTTAAAATTCCAAGAAATAATAATAATAAAATTTTTTGTGTTGTGCAGCAAAAAACGGCTGCACTCCACCTTTTAAATAGGCCGGAATATAGTTTTTTTGGGTTTGTAAACAAATTTGTAAAATACCTCTTTTCAATATATCTTTGCATATATAAATCATTATACTTGGAAACTAAATAAAACCAACTTAATTGAGTTTTAAAATCAAAAATAACCATCCTATAACCAGCCGGTACTGTTTGAGAAACCCAAAAAAGAATTTTGCATTTTTGTCATTCTAAATGGCAATTTTGCAAAAAGATCTTCTTTCATCAAAACTTGCAAAATAAACCAAATTCATCTAAACAAAGTAAACTTTTTAACCCTGAGTTGACTAGGCATCAAGACCAGCCCAAAAATCCAAAAATCTGGAGTTTTTACTCCAAGTGGTAATTTTGCACAAAAGTCGCTCTTCTTGTAATATTTGCAAATAGCTCTAATAAATGTCATAAAAATCCAGAAATTTCACAAATAATATCTAATAATAATTAATGAGTTTACCCAAAATAATTTTTGATTTTAAACTTTCGAAGAAAACATTTGCACGTGTAAAAAGATAAATCTTCATAAAAATCTTTATTAAATCGCCAAAAATCATTTTAATTCATTTATTAATCTTAAAAACATTATTTAAAAAATTTGTGGTATTACATCACGTGTTGTCCACGTAATAGATTTGCACATGTGTATAGCATAAACAGGTTAGTATGGTTGAGTCCTATTAGCTCAATTTGAATTCAATTGAGTTGAGTCCATATCATACAACTTATAATGTTTGTTAACACATAATTGATTGTCTCATAAAATTTCACATACAACACAATTAAGAGAAACAAAATTTTATTAGCACATGCAACAATATTCATATGCAAAATATTGTTGTTCCCAAAATAATGCAACACTATTTATATACGAAATATTGCTGTACAAAATAATTATTAACTATTCTGGGGATAATACATCTCCAATAATGAGTTAGGTTGAATTATTTTAACAAAAAATTTGTTTCATTTAAACCGAAATCCAGATTCTTTGTTCAATTCATTCAACTAAACACGTTGTTTTCGATAACAGTTTCATTTAACTGAACCTGTTATCTCCAATAACTGGTTAGGTAGAAAATGAATTTGTCCAATCTTAAATCCAACAATCTTAAGTTCTGTTAGAGTTTTTATAATTAACCCGCTATTGGCGACAATGGGTTAAGTGTGCTTAAACTGTTGTTGTCAATAACGGGTTAGATTATGTGTACAAAATAAATAATAATATAAACTCTTGCTCTTTAACAGAGTTTTACCTTAGGATTTACATGATCCCATTAAAAGAGTTCATGCCATAAGAGATGTCATCACAATTTTTAAAATAAACAAAAAACTAAAAATAAATCTTTTCACATTACTACATAAACAACCCACACCTTCAATCAGAATTTTTTTTTAAAAAAAAACACAAAAAGAACAATAATTTCCAACTCATATATTTTTTGAAAAAATCTCTTCAACCTAGCCCGCTAATGGTGGTGAACTTAACCCATTATCACCAATAACGGGTTAGGTTGAATTATTTTAACAAAGAATTTGTATCACATAACCCGAAATTTAGAAACTCTGTTCAAATCATTCAACTAAACACGTTATTGGTGATAACGGGATTAGTTAACCTAACCAGTTATCTCAACGGGTTAGTCAAAAAATGAATTTATACAATTTTTAATCCAAAAATCAAGTTCTGTTAGAGCATCCACAATGGTGTTTCTCATTTTTTAGAAAATGGCAGCTACAGTAATAGAAAATAGGGTATTTTTCTGCAGTGGTTGTTTGCTAAAATTTGAGAAAGACGAGACATGTTGTTTCGTCCAGTTGGTTTTTATTTTCTTAGAATTAATTAATTAATGATTAAATATTATAATAGGTTAATTAAATAAATTAAATAATATAATAATACCTAAAACCTAATTAATGACACACTTAACCTAACTAAACCTAATTAAAGTTTGTTAAAAATTGCCACTTATGCTGGACGGGACATGCTGTCCCGTCCCAAGCAAAATTGCTTGAGACGAGACAACATGTCTCGTTTCAGCATTTTTTTGATTTTTTTTTCCAGACGGTATATGTTGTACCGTCCGATCAATTAAAAAAAAAATTGTCAGACGAAACAACATGTCTCGTTTCATCCCACTAAAAAATTGAAAAAAAATTGGGACGAAACATGTTGTTTCGTCTCTTATAATTTGAGAATTGCAAATTGGTTTCTCATAAATGAGAAACGATTGTAGATACTTTGCCAAAATATGACAAAATAGCAAACGGCTACGTACATACAGCGCCTCGTTTCTCAAAATATGAGAAATTGGCAAATATAGCAAACGATTGTGGATGCTCTTGGAATTTTTATACTTAACCTGCTATTGACGATAATGAGTACAGTGTGCATAAACTGTTGTTGCTAATAGCGGGTTAGGTTATGTGCACAAAAATCAAAAATATAAAACCACACACAACAGCTGTTAACTGCACACATACACAAAATTTTCAAATTCAAAGCTTTTACAGCAACAACTGAAACATCTCATTCATCTTACCATTCTCATCCATCTTTCACATTTTCATCTCATTCATCTTCAACAATAACAACAACAACATATACAAAATTGCAATAACATACACGAAATTATACTTATAACTTCAATTATATTCCTCAACTTAGCATCGTTTTAAAAATGCAATTACATGAGCATATATACACATTCAGAAATATAAATCTATTTAAAGAGAAATGCCTTCCTTCAGCACGATCATGTTCCAATCAAAACCTACAACATAAAACTTCAAAAATCTTAAATTTCGTATCATGAAATGAAATAAGTAATAAAGGTAGAGTGAGAGAGAGTGTGAGAGTAGGTAGAGTGAGAAAGAGTGTGAGAGAGAGAAGCGTCGTAGGAAGGTCAAGAGAGGTCGGAAGGGTTTTGGTTGGGTTTCGGTCGGGGTGAGAGAGTAAGGGAGAAAAGGAAGAAGAAGAAGAAGAGTTGAAGGGGTATAATGGAGTGAAATCCCCATTATACCCCTAAGTGAGTTAAGTGAGGGGGGATTTAGGCGAGCTCGATCTGAGCCATCGGATCAAGATCAGATCGATCCATTGGCTCAAATTGGAGTTTGCAATGAGTCTATGCAAACAGACCCGTTTGCAATGGAAGAAACATTATATATATATATATGCGTCTATCTATCCTATAGATGATCCGAACCGTTCACATTGTTTAACATGGCCAAATTAATCTATGGATGAGATATCAAGTTGTTTGAGATTCGTTTGCCCATGCATCATGTCCTTATAAAAAATAACGATATATTTGTTAGGTTTCGAGGGCAATTAGCGGTAAAAAATACAGCTGAAAAATTACAAAAAAAAATTACCGAAACCTAGCCATGGATCCATGCGAAAACAATAAATCGTGTTTAGGAGTTATACTTTATATTGGATTTGCTGTCCCCACAGTATGTCAATCACAACACTGCAATAATGCGGTGCCTCTACAATATCCACACTAACAGATCAAATCAAGCTTTTCCTTTCTTCGCGGTGCTAGCTACGAGAAGGGGATGTTGCTCACGATCTCTCTCTCACACAATTTCTGTAACGGCTAGAGTTTTTCATGTGTCTTTTCCACAAATACATGTCATGCATATAGGTGCAGAAAATTAACCCTAAGAGAATAATGAGGCTGTTGGGCTTACAATCTGACCTGGGTCAGATTCGTGTATGGACCTTTGAACTTTAGTTGGCCCATTTAATCTAATTAAATGTACAACAAATATCAGGAATCCAATTCTTACTTGTATCCTCAATTATATTTATCTTATGAATTCAAATCTCAATTTCGATTCATTCTAAGTGTGTGATCCTGTAGGTTCTCATTACGTTAACAGTAATACTAAAATCATATTCTAGTATTACAAACAGTGAGTGGTATTGTAATATCCCGGACGGATATTACCATATATAAATTATTATTTTATTATTATTATTTTTTAATTCCAAAATTAGAATATTTTGGCGATTTTCACCCGGTTTATTCATAGACATCATCTGTACCCAGATATCAGTCAGTATACATCCGTATTGTATCAAATTGATACCGTGATCTTCCGAACTAATAATAAAATTTATTTTATTATTATTTCCAAGATTTAATTATTTTATACGGATTATGCGAAGATTTTCGGTATACGGACATATGCGCGCACGTACGAGTAGTATGTCGATTAATACATTATACAAATTGTGTGTTGTGTATTTTTGGACAACACTTGTTTTGTTATGACAAAACCTATTAGATTGTTAGGGTTTATAAGTGTTTAACCTAGGTTAAGTATGCATGAGAATGTTAAGAAAACCCTTCTAGAAACCCGTACATAACACCTCCCCCACATAACACCTCCCTCCACCTCACCCCTACTTTCCCTAGGGTATGGCCGGTCCCCATTATAAGGAAGGGGTTTTGTGCAAATGTGTGAGTGCCATTTTACACTTTCCACCACTCTCTCCACCTATAAATACCCCCTTCCTTCTCCTTAGTTTCATTTTAGAAAGATCAAAAGAAAGAAAGAAAGAAAGGAAAAGAATGAGTGAACTAACTTGAGAGTTTTTATTTGTAGGTTTGGTAGGAGTTCTAGGAGAAAGAAGGAGAGTAGTCTAGTTCTTCCATCAAGAAAAGAAACAAGGTGGGGGTTTCTCTTGTATGTTTGTTTGTTTGGTTGTTTATTTGAATGATGGTTTTGATGTTCTTCTTCTTCTTACCCTCTTGTTTACTTTTCTTTTTGGTGTGGTTATTAAGTGAATTTTTATGTTGTATGTTAAACCACTTAAAAAGAGTTCTTATATTGTATGTTGTTGTATGATAAAGAATTAACTACTTGGACTAAAAGGATACATGCACATAGACTTTTACATACAACCATGTAAGGTTGTAGGACTTGAATGTGAACCCATACATAAGGCATATGAATTTGTTTACAACCATTTTGGTTGTAGGACCTATGTTGAACCTTGGACTAAAAGAGAGCATATGTTGAAAAATGAAGTGTTCTTACTTGTTGTATTATTGTTTAGTTTTAAATCTTAAAGTATGAAAAAGAAACTAGCTAAATCACTAGTTGTAGAATAAATAAAATAAAAAGATCTTTTCTTTTCTAAACACTAGTTGTAAAAAGATCAAAAAGATTTCTTTTATGTCCACTAGTAAGAAACCTATGCTAATAAAGATCTTTTTGTAGTAATTTAGTTGTAGATATTTATGCTAAATTTTAGTAGATGCTTATGGTAGTAGTAGTAGATATATATGTTCAAATAAAGTTGTAGTAGCAGTAAATGTGTATGCTTCAATTAAAATAGCAATAGTAGATGTGTGTGTTTCAATTAAAATGGTAATAGTAGATGTGGAATTTATTATATCGTATTTAGGAATGAGATTTATGCTTCAAATGTTGTAGGATTCCTTCTAAAATTACTTAGAATATTGTAGGGTTCCTTCTAAAATTATTTAGAATGTTGTAGGATTCCTTCTAAAATACTTATCATGCTTAGAAGCAATACATGCTTCAAATGTTGTAGGATTCCTTCTAAAATTACTTATCATGTTTTATTCATGCTTAGAATGTTGTAGGATTCATTTTAAAAATCCTACCATGTTTAGATTAATGTAATTGTGCTTAGAATGTTGTAGGATCCATTCTAAAAATCCTACCATGTTTAGATTACTTTGTTTATGCTTAGAATGTTGTAGGATCCATTCTAAAAATCCTACCATGTTTAGATTAGCTTATACATGCTTAGAATGTTGTAGGATTAATTCTAAAAATCCTACCATGTTTAGATTACTTTGTTTATGCTTAGAATGTTGTAGGATCCATTCTAAAAATCCTACCATGTTTAGATTAGCTTATACATGCTTAGAATGTTGTAGGATTAATTCTAAAAATCCTACCATGTTTAGACTACTTTGTTTATGCTTAGAATGTTGTAGGATTCATTCTAAAAATACCTACCATGCTTAGATTAATTTATTTGTGTTTAGAATGTTGTAGGATTCATTCTAAAAATACCTACCATGCTTAGATTAATTTATTTGTGTTTAGAATGTTGTAGGATTCATTCTAAAAATACCTACCATGCTTAGATTAATTTATTTGTGTTTAGAATATTGTAGGAGTCATTCTAAAAATACCTACCATGCTTAGATTAATTTATTTATGCTTAGAATGTTAAAGGATTCATTCTAAAATTCCTATCATGTTAGGAATGATATATATGCTTAGAATGTTGTAGGATTGATGTAAAATTACTTACCATATTTTAGGGATGATGTAGAAGTATATAGGCATGCTTGAGAATGTTGTATGTTCATACTAGTTATATGTATGCATGCTTGGGAGTGTTATATGTTCATACTAGTCATATATGTATCCATACTTGGGAGCGCTACAAGTGCATGCTAAATCACATTCACAATCAAGAGTGTTATAAGTTGATGGTTATGTCACATATACCATGTTTTAGTGGTGGTAGGTTGATGCTTGCAATTGCATACCATGATCGAATTGCCATAGGTTAAGTAATAAGAAAGAGCCATGTGGACATTGTAGGAGTAACTACCTTGTTGTAGTTAATGTTAGTATGGAACCATAGCATATGAGCACCCTTCATTCATAGCAATAAGGGTTGAGAAGTGTTAATAGTTGTAGCTTGAGAAAAATCTAGTTTAGGGTCTTCAAGTACCCTAAGGGTCATCGACCATCAAGACCACATCCTACCCCCTTAGAGTAAAATGGATAGATCTCACATCGGGCGTCGACGGATCTTAACCAATGTAGGTTGACCGTGGGCCGAGAGTGTTGGTAGAATCCGAGTTAGGGGTAGGAATGAGTGAGAGAGATATTATTACCAGAGTCTTGGATCGAGGAACCACGAGTTGGACTATGATTGGAAACTATGCAAGATTGCATAGGAATAATAACCTCATTAGGATAGTGACTTATAAAATCATTCCTTAACCTTTTGCCCGAAAGAAGGGGAGTTGGTAGTAGGGTGCACCGTACGACCAAACCTTTCTTTAGGGCCGATCTTAGGTGGTGTTATTGGGTTGTACCTTCCCGTCAAAGGGATACGTACGGTGCCGTCTCACAAGTTGAGGACACGGGTTGAGTATCTCGCGCTGTTAATTCCTGAAGTACCGTGGCTAGGGGTGCCACAGGATGCATTGTGCAGTCCTGCGCTTGTGATACCCCAGAGGGTGCCAAAGGGTAGGCTTCGCGCTACCCTGCGCTTGCGAAACCCTATAGTTTGATTTTTGGAATGACGCCCGATACATTGGGTTCGTCTATTTTGAGTGAGGTCCGGTTAGCCGGGTCGCGGTGGCGAACATAGACACCACTGGCGAAATGCAACAGTGGCACATGACCACATCTGCAGCCTCGCGAGCCACGTGTAGGTGTCAGGAACAGGTTGTGTGCAATTAGAATTCATAACGCGGGTTCAATCCCTATATATGGAGAAACGGCTTGAGATGGAGTCGCATGTAGTATGGGCTGCATGTTGTTTTCGGAGACTTGCTGGCATTAGAATATGAGCATCCTGGTTTAGTTGACATGGCATTAGAATATGAGCATCCTGGTTTAGTTGACATGGCATTAGGATATGAGCATCCTGGTTCAGTTGACATGGCGTTAGAATATGAGTATCCGAGCTCAGTTGATAGTGCATTAGTATTCTAGTTTGGTTGACAGTGCATTGGTATTCCAGTTTGATTGACATTTATTAGATTCTAATCACTGCACTCACGAACACTTAAACTACACCGACATACTTCACCCTATTTGTATATATTGTGTTGGAGATCCGCTGCTATATGATCAGCCTTTAAGCGTCAGTGAATACTGACGTCCCCACTTCAATAGGTTGTGGATACAAGATCGCGAACCAGAAGGACTCTAGCCGAGGCATGATCTACAAGTGAAAAAGCAATGATTATCTTTTATTCATGTACACTCTGATGTAGCTTATTGTATTAGTAGAAACACTCGGCCTGTAATATTATGTTAATAAAAAGTTTTTAAATTTTCCTGTTTCTGTGTATTGTGACTAATTGAATGAAAAGGTCCTGGCTCGTGTCTCGATTCCCAGTATATGAAAATCGAGGCGCTACAGGTATCTAGCAATACATCACTGCTACTTAAGTAACGGGAATGTCACTGATTTGACATAATCTATCCGTGACCAATATTACCATGTAGTCTAGTCTCTTTGTCTAGATATCTTAATTGACCACAAGACATTGAGCGTGTCCACTATTGTATAGTTCAATCTTTGGTTTCTTGATGTCTGAGTAGACTTACTAAAACAAATGAACTCAACATCTCATATTGACTCATTTGAGCACGGTCATGCATTTTGCAGTCTCACTCAATCAAGGGTCCCGTAGATATCCACTTATTATGTAAGAGGGACAAATCCTATCTAAGTTACTCACATCCCTCCGCATGATTTGTGGTATATCCAATAGTCGACTTTATAATTCCCTTATTGTAGGCAACATTTGACGGCATTAAAATATATAACTTGTCATGTAGGAAACCGTAGTGACCTCAAGTCAAAGGACTACGTACACTATGGTCACTGTGAGAACCGCTTATGACACTCATGTAACGATCCATTCAGCGTTCTCATGGTGGGTCGGTTCAGTACATTATTACTAATATGTACCAATGTGAAGACTTGATATCTCATATCCATGACTCATGAGAATGGTCATCGGTCTACGCACACACTAGTCTCTATGTATTATCATTGTCCTAATTCACAATAATACTTAACTAGGGATATTTAAGAACAGTGTTCTCATTTCAGCCTGTAGGATCTCACAATCAAGTTATGCACTTGATATCCCATGATATTGAACTTACTATTCTAATGACTTTATTATATTCATTTAATTCAAATAACACAATAAATGAAATGCCTAAATATGAAATAAATGTCATGATACAATGTAAACTAGTAATGTCAATACACAACTAGCCTCTAGGGCATACACCAACAATATTTGTCCATACAATTTGTAACACTTCAAGCATGGGCAAACGAATCTCAAACGAGTTGATTTCTCATCCATAGATTAACTTGGTCATGTTAAATAATTTGAACGGTTCGGATCATCCATAGGATAGATAGACACACCGTTTGTACCGTTTGCACTTCCCTTGCGTTTACATTGGAAGACTCCGCCTATATATATATATATATATATATATATATGAAAATCTTCGATTGTGAACGGAATTGGTGCAAACTATGTGCGAACTGTTGCTACTTTGGGGATAGCGGCAACAGTTCTCGTTCACACGCAGTTCGTACCAATCTGTTTGCAACTGAAGATTTTCCTATCGTGTGAATGCGAACTCCCCAAAGCAGCAACAGTTCGTACATAGTTTGCATCAATTCCGTTCGCAACCGAAGATTTTCATATATCTATATAATAAAATACAAAGAAAGCTATCAAGTGGCTCTCCTTCAATCCCCCCAAAATCAAAGGCCCAGATCTAACCTCACAAAACACATTCCCCCCCCCCCCTCCCAAAAAAAGTTTTTTCCCAAAACTCAAATTCAAATTCCCCCAAAACAACTCATTTATTTATTTAATTATCTCTCTCTCTCTCTCTCTCTCTCTCTCTCTCTCTCTCTCTCTATATATATATATATATATATATATATATATATATATATATATATATATATATATATATACATACTAGATTTGCTCGTGGGCACGTGCATATAAAAATTCTTGTAAACAGTAAATCAACAATTATGTAGCTCAAATTTGAATAGTGTGACAATAATTAGTTGTAAATAAAAGTGAATGTTTCCATAAGTATATATATATATATATATATATATATATATATATATATATTATGAGAATTTGGCTGCAATTTGCCTCACCAACGTGGTAGATAAGGAAGAAGTAGCATACTGAATTCTAAATCCGAGTAATCTCTCTAACAGTGGAGTTTTGTACTTCCTTCTTTATCATCATCGCCTCAATAAAGGAGAGAGTAGAAACTATTAGAGTTTGGAAGGACTAAAGTTGACGAAGAAGAAAAAAGAGGATTACCATTTTTAGTAGAAAAACCATAATAGTTTTTTTTTTTTTTTAGGAAAAAGTGGAGTCTGGCCACCCTGTTTCATTAATAAGAGATTAATAAAACAAACTCAGAGTACTGAGCTCACTACAAAATCCTACAAACATAACGAAAGTACATAAACTCTACCCCAAACATGGGGGGCAGGACCAAAGTAAACTAGAAAACCAAAGAGAAATACATTATAGTCCCCCCAACAAAACTCTAGGGGGGTGGGCACCTCTGATCAGTGTCGGCAGCGCAAGCTATCAATCAATCGTCGGACCGATCTCAATTTCCTCATCGTAGAACTCCTGAACCTGGAATACGCTCGCAATCCGTCATCTAGGACCTACTGTGGACACATTAGCCCAAAAGGAAATAAGATGCATAGTGTGAGTCAAATTGCCAGAAATACAATTGCAAGTTCCACGAAAGTAACTGTTATTTCTGTCTGGCCAAAGAACCCAGTCACTGCGGCAATAGCAATATACCACGCTTCTCTCATAGCCCCCCTCTCTAACCCGAATTTAGGGCCCACCCACAGCTCCTCATATACACTAGGGTATTGTGACGTCCCTAGGGCGGCGAGAACCTCTACGAGGACCGCTTTGCTCCTAGGGCACTAAAGCAAAAGGTGGTCTCTCGTCTCCAGTGTAGCAAGGCAAAACCCGCACTGGGTAACCACATTAGGCTGGCGCTTGGCTAGGTTTTCCCTAGTCAGAATTGCATCATTCAAGACCAACCATAAGAAAGCTTTGATTTTAAGCGGACCTTTTGTTCTCCAGATGACAGCCGACCACGTTGGTGTACAACCCCTAATGTGAATGCGGTTGTACATGGAGCGAACCGTGAACTTCCCGTTCTTCTCCACTCCCCATGATTTCTTATCAGGGCCCTAGGAGCAATCAATTCCGACATTGGAGATGAGGTTCTGGAGTTCTATTAGTCTAAGCTGGGAACCTAAATCAAGCGCTTGTTTGAAAGGAGGTTTCCACGTGCCCCTTTTCCAGGCTGTGGCCACCGTGCAATATGGATGTGATGCTTGGTCATATAAGTCTGGGAACAGGTTTCTGAGTGGGTGATCAGTACACCACTTATCCCACCAGAATTTGGGAAGTCTACCATTGCCGATGACTGACTTTACGCAGCTATAAGGGTTCATATGCTTTAGCGATGCCTTTCCAGAACCAGGAGACCCGGGGGCCTATCCTGAAGCCTAGGTTTCTCGTTCCATTACCATGCATATAACCCTGAACAAATTGTTGCCACCTTTCTCCATTAGGATGGAAAACTTTCCACCACCATTTGCCCAGTAGAGCCCGGTTCATATCTCGAAGGTCGATAATGCCTAGACCTCCATGTTTCTTTTTCATACATGCCTTCTCCCATCTGATGAGATGGTAACCCCCTCGTTCCGGGTCTGCCCCTTTCCATAGAAAGCATTTCCGCATACAGTCAATTCTCTGAATTACCCATTGCGGCATTTCAAAAAAGAAGAGATGATAGGTAGGCAAGTTTGATAGAATGGCATTGATAAGCGTAACTCTCCCCCCAAGGATAGGGCTTTGCCCTTCCACCCTGCAAGTCATTTGTCGACCGGATCAATAATGGGTAGCCAATCTACCTTTTTGAGTTTCCCGGGTCTTAGTGGCAACCCTAAGTACTGGATGGGAAAACTCTCAGTAGGGCAGTTGAGGATTGTGGCGTGATCCAATGCCTCTTCTGGTGTCAGGGCAATGGTAATGAGTGCACTTTGTGGAAGTTGACCCTAAGGCCGGACCAGGCTTGAAAACAGTACAGAATACCCTTGAAGACGGTGGTCTCCCCTAGGTTGCCATTTCCAAATAGAAGTGTGTCATCTGCGTATTGAAGTATAGAGCACTCTTGTCGATTGGTTCCCTTGGCTACTGGTACAACCCAACCTGCTCAACCGCAATTAGTCATCATGGAATGGAGAATGTCAGCAACGATGGTGAAGAAGAGTGGTGATAGAGGATCGCCTTGTCTGAGACCCCGTTTGCAGGGGAATTGGTGTCCTGAGACCCCATTAACCATGATCGCCGCCCTGTTGGTGGTAAGGCAAGTGTGCATCCACCTGATCCATCTCTCCCCAAAGCCTTTCCCTGTCAGAGCTTCCAACAAACAATCCCATTCCACGGAGTCATAGGCTTTCTCAAAATCCAGCTTCAAGAGGTAGCTCTTAGAATTCGAGGTATGGCAGTGATGGATCGTTTCTTCGGCTGTTGCCATACTGTCTTGTATGCAACGTCCTTTGATGAATCCCATCTGATCTTGACTTATGAGGCCATCCAACACCTTTCCTAGTCTGTTGGCTAGAGTCTTGGTAAAGATCTTTACAGAACAGTTGAGGAGGCTAATAGGACGGTAGTCTCCGACTCGTCGGGAGTCTTCTCTCTTAGGGATCAGTACTACCTCGGCAAAGTTAAATCTCCCTAGCTTTAGTTTATGCTCGTAGAAGTCTGCAAACAACTTCAGGAGGTCATCTTTGATCTCCACCCAGAAAATCTGATAAAAAGTTATCGGGAACCCATCTGGCCCTGGGGCTTTATCTTTTCCCATTTGTTGAACCGCCTCCCCGACCTCTTTCTCAGTGAAGGGAACTTCGAGGGACTGTAATTTAGAGTTTTGATTATCCAACTGATCTTGCCAGAATTCAGGTTGTAGAGGGACCCTCATTTCAACTTTGTGACCAAAGAGTCGCTTGTAGTAAGATTGGAAAGCCAGCCTAATAGCGTTGTCATCTTGCACCATACCGGAATCCATGTGGATTGATTGAATAAGGTTGGACCTCCACCGAGCACTGGCCACTCGATGGAAGAAGGCAGTGTTCGCGTCTCCCTCTTTGAGCCACGAAATTTTGGATCTTTGCTGCCATTTGATTTCCTCCATCCTGTATAGGTGGTCAATTTCCTGTCTGAGCTGCAGCAGTCTATTCCGCTCTTCCTGTAGCAAGTCCCTAATTTCTTCTGTTTTTTCCAGCTCCTCAATACTTTCCAGAAGGGATTTCTTAGCTTGCCAGATCAGTGCAAACCTAGGTGCGGTTCCATTTCTTGAGTTTGCCTCGAAGCCTTCTAATTTTTTCACACCAAACTGCGGTCGCCTCGGTGGCCGTTGTCGAGCGAGACCAACATTCATTGACCATGTGACGGAACCCTTGGAACTCTAACCACGCTTTCTCGAACTGAAACCTTGAGGTCTTCCTTGGTTGGTTTTCCCTTGAGAATAGGAAAATAGGTACATGATCTGAGGTTGGTTTCAGAATTGATATAGCCGCAGCCAACAGGAATTTGGTCTTCCAGTCTGTGGAGACCAAAATTCTATCTAACTTAGCTAGAATGGGCGCTGCTTGCATGTTAGACCAGGTGAAGAGCATGTCAGAGATGGGAATATCAACCAGATCCAGATCCGAGATGACCTTGTTAAAGGCTTCCCTATCGGCATTGCAGGCACCTCTACCCCTATGCTCTGAGGCGAATCTGGTGATGTTGAAGTCGCCCCCCACCACCCAAGGGTGAGGCCAACGTGTTTTCACCGCTCTAAGTTCCGTCCAGAAGGCCCTTCGAGCGTTAGAGGTGTGAGGTCCATAGACCACCGTAACTGACTGAGTCCACTGGTCGGATTTACGCTGTAGTAATACTGACAGAGAAAATTGCCCGTGGAGCTCGTCTAGACAGTTAAAGTAGTCTGGATTAAAACCTAGAGCGATGCCCCCAGAAGCCGCCATAGACGGGGATATTTTCCATTCGGATACTCGTCTGCCCCCCACTCTACTAAGTCTGTGCATGTGTGACAATTTGGTTTCTTGAAGACCCATGAAATTAGCATTCGACCTGGCGATAACCTCCCTCACGATTTGTCACTTACCCTTCCTACCTAGGCCTCTAACATTCCAGAATAGAGCCTCCATTTACTTAGGGAATGGGAAGGATCGTGACTCATTTCTGGCGATGAGTTCAAATTCAAGTTGAGATTAACCCTCCCCGTCTCCCATCCTCTAATTTTGTTGAGGAGGAGGGAGTTCCTGTCTGTATCATTAATCGCAAGACCACATGTATTGGCTAGACTAAAAATTTCGTTATCAGTCATGAAGTTAAAAATAGAAGCTAAGAAGGAGCGCGTACCTCCGTCACTAGTCTTTGAGGATTTGGCGGCCGCCATGATTTCCAGATAATCATCTAAGGACTCCTCTGTAGCCCTTTTAGCCGCCTTCTGGACTCTGAAACCTATGTGTGGTTGGCCCTGGCTAGGTGCAGTCAGTTGGGTTAGGGGATAGGTGGAGGGCACAAACTCAGGAGAGGTGGCACGGAAGTCCACCTAAAAATCATAATCCTCTGATTCCATAGACTCCTCCTCAGAATAGACACAGTCATCTTCGAGATTCAACCTGCCTTCACTATTGTCATCATCATCTTGTGGTGTACTATGTACAGCTGCCTCTCCCATATTGGACCCCTCGATGGGCCCATCACTTGTCGCCATTTCCTATTGAATAATTGTCTCTCCAATGGTGGACCCCTCGATGGGCCCACTGCATGCCAAATCCAGTATATTTGTTTGCATTTCAGGCCCCGTACTAGTATGTAGGACAATAGGGCCCTTGATGGGCCCCTCTAAACCAACCCCTCCTACGCTATAAAACACCCCCCCACTCTCCTTTTCGTTCCCAAACGAGACATTGGGCTTGGGCCCACTCGAATCCTCTTGAACATTGAGTCTTCAATCTGTTTTCGGAGTAGGATAAGATAAGTTGCGTTCTTGGTCCATCTGATCCTATCTTCTGACGCTACTTCCACATGGCTTCTGTGGGTTGGTTACTTCTGTGGTAGGCTCTCAGTTCGAAGCGCAGCACACTCTGATCGATGCCTCTTTGTCATTTACGAGGGTTTCCTTCCTCTTTTCTAGAGAAGATGCTCCTCTTTCTGTTTGATCTTTCTCATTTGAGCTCTCTTTCTCTATAGCAATGAGATGTGCGCTCATCGTCTTCCTCAAAAAGCCCTCTGCCAAATCCAGCTCCTAGCGCCTAGAGCTTCCTTTTTGCTTTTTAGGTGGCCTACTTTGCTTTGGGTCCACCTTCGTGGTCAAAAGCGACGCTCCCCTCAGTGTTTTCCCCATAAAGGAGCTTTCCTTTACCAACTCTCGTCCCAAAGGCAACGTCTTTCCCCCTTTTGGAGAGCAGCTTAGCATACTTTTTCCCATTCCAGGGCTTGCAGGCTCTGGTTCCTTCCTCCGATCTTCTTTTCATTTCTTTTCACCAACCCTCTGTGGTTGCATGCCACTTTGGGATACCTGTGGTATTCCCTTTTCCAAACTTGTCGCTGGCCTTGGGCAATTTACCAAATCTGGCAGTTGATCCTGGCCGTTGGATCCTTTGGACGAGTCTCGATCTCGCCCAACGGGATTCGGACCTGAGGCTTGACGTGCTGATCCCCCCACCGCAGGCTCTCGGTGGACCTCCGGCCCTCTCGCCGCCTTGATCAATTCTCGGTGAGCACGCTCCACCTCATGGGCTCCGTCTATAGTGAGTTCCCACTCCGGTGAGGCAACTTCTTTGTAGGTGCGGCCATCTCGAAGAGAAGGGGGTGTGGGGGAAGTGATGGGTTGTAGCTCCGCCTCCGTCTCTGCGCGTTTGTCAAGAACAAACTGAATGAGATAAGATTGTTCGTATGAGAAAACTTTGGCGAAGCGAGGTATTAGGGAGATATCACCGCTCCTGATGAGAACTCTCGCCGAGACTATCTCCGAGCGGCGAATGGTCTTTTCATCTATGTCTTCCACTGATCCGATGTCAGAGACTATCTCTTGCAAAGCCTCCTTCTTCCAAAAATGAAGTGGATCATTGTGGATCCATATCCAATACTTATCTCCTTAGGGACGTTCTGCACCAAAGCTCGGTGTCCAAGCTTTGAAGTCCACTTTTAAATGCCCAAAATCCACCGTCGCCATACTGGTAACTTCTAACATTTTCTCTGGTGATGGGAACGAAATAAGAAATTGGAGATGACAAACTTTCTTTACTACCCAGTCTTTGTGTGCACTCATAGGCCACTTAGCGTTCAGTGCTTGCAGGAGATGGGTTTCTGATGGCCTGCCTGACTTGACTCGAGCCACCGCACACCATTGGCATAGCCAACTTTCCTCACTCTTGATAATGGCGATACTGTTTATTAGTCTGATTGTTGCTGGCTTATCCGGCAATCTTCCTCTGCAAACTTGTCGTTCATCATCAGTGTTGGAAGTAATCACATTGGTACAATTGTAAGACATGTGGCCCCATTTCATACATTTCAAGCATCGAACTTCCTTGGTGCATTCTGTTCGATAGTGGCCCAAGTCACCACAGTTGAAGCACGACACCGGTTTCCATTTTCCTCTTCTTTGTTTTTCACCGTTGTCCGGCGGTACTGGCGTTGGGGAGGTGAGTTTCCTTTTCCCTTTGTGAGTGACCTCTTGCCACTGCTCCGCCGCATCTCCAGTCAGAGCTTGTTCCTCATCCTCCCTGGGTTCGTCGCTTGGACCCCCCCTATTGGGCCCATACGACGATGGCCTTGGGATGGTCCGGGCTCGCCTCCTTTGGTAGTGCCAGGTGTTGGGTGAGTGAGGGGGGGAATGGTGGGTTGTGCTGCTAATTGTAAGGTTTCACTGGGGGGTTATGGTGGAGTGTGGAGGTTCTTGGTTATGATGAAGTGGTTGAGTGATGTTAGTAGTTACTGCTTTGGTGACTTGAGTGATGCGGCTGGCCTCTATAGTAATGGGGGCGGTGAGTATCCTTGCTGTGATCCCTTTCTCTGTAGTAACTATTGGTATGATGAAGTTGATGTATCTCATTGTGAGAACTCAGTCTCTGGGTGTCCCTGTCCCTGTTCCTGTGAAGATGATCTTCGTGTCGTCTCTGAGCGTAACGCTAGAACCTGGGGGGGGTTCTATTACGCCCGTAGTGGCTCGTAGAAGGACCCCCTCTATGGACCCGTTCTCTCGAGATGAACTCCTGATGGCGGTGATGAACGTCGCCACTCCGTGTCTGTCGATGACATTCACTTTGGTGTGCCCGCGATGGAGTGAGTGCATGTCTAAGCCTAGGAGACTCCTCCTCATAGGGGACATTCCTTAGGGTAGAGTGGTTGGAGGTGGGGTTGGGGGGTGCAGCCACCTGGTTGACAGTGAGGTGAGTAGGCAAGAGAGGAGGAGGGGGAGACACATCTGCAGTGGGGGGAAGGGGAGGGGGAGGGGGGGTGTCGGACCCCCTCGTTGGGCCCGCACCCACTCAGCTCCAACTCCGACAGCATGAGGAGTGAAGCCAAAGGTCCAAGAGGTAATGGCGGAGATGGTGAAGGCGTCAAAGAACCGGAATTGAAGCTGAAGGCCTCCAAAATGCGGGTCAAACTAAAGTAGGTAGAAAAGGAGAAGGAGAAGCTCTTATATCAGGATTACGGAGTAGCGGTTCAGAGGAGAAGAGAGTGATGGAGGGGGCCGGAGATGAGGTTCGACAGGGGGGGGGGAAGGAGGGGTTAGGTAGGAGAAGCTTCATCTTTTTTAGTTTACAATAGTCAGTTGTAAAGTAGGCAAAACCATAATAGTTGAGAAGTGTTTTAATTAAAAGGCTAATAAATGAAGGGGTGTTTTTTTAAATAAAAAAATTGGCCAATACTTGAGGAGTTTTTTTTTTCTTTGTTTATTTTTCTTTTTCTTTTTGGGGTTGGAGTAGAAACACGTCCCACTTTCCAACACCACCTCAGAAATTGAGATAAGATAGGAGCAATCCAAGAATCATACAACTAATTGGAAAGAGAGACATGTGCTAACTTATGCTCAACACGACTATGCTTTCTTCCTTCGTGAACTAAATCCACATGATTTAAACAACCTAATAATTCTCTACAAGAGAATACAAGATGCCCGTCTCTCCATGGTGGTACTGAAATTCTGTTCTTAATCCAATCGACCGCATTTACTGCATCACTTGAAACAATGCACTATTGTGTGAGAAAGTGTAACGACAATTGAAGCCCAAGCTTAATTGCTACCAACTCTGCGCCCTCCGGGTGAACACCTTCGACAGCAATTGTTCTCGCCATTTTCACTTCACCTATGTGGGTTCAGACAAGTCCAGCCCCAACTGAAGCCCTCTCTTCCACTCCAGCATCAACATTTATTTTAATAACTTCATTGGGGGGTCTAATCCATCCTCCATTGATGTTGTCCATATTTTTGTTCCTTTGTGCATTTCTACTAACATTTGGTGGACATTGACTAGCAGCAAAATACTAAGTTTACATTAGGAGTTATATGCACAAGTACAACCTGACACCTATGCCTTCGCACATGCCATAACACCTCGGTTGCACATCTCAACACATCTTTTATTGGATTATAATTCATCAAGTTTTTAAGCAATAAACTGGTAATGTTGGCATCATTTATTTGAGAGCTCGGTCCAGTTTCAATCCATACCTGCTTAGCAAAATCACATTGTAGGAAAAGATGTGTTGTCAACTACGCTTCTACCTTGCGTATCAGGTATTTCCCATCGACATTAGGGAAAATCTTGTTCCTTCTCTCATTTTTCATCAAAGCTTTGTTGATAATAATCCAAATAAAGTGTAAAACTCTTGCTTCAATATCTTCGTGGCCCCATTCTTTATTATACCTCACTTCCACCTCCTTGGAAGGTATATGTATTAGGTGTTAGGAATTTAGCCCGCAGGGGAAGGGGTTGAGGAGAAGTCAATAATCGGCAAGTAGACCAAACCAAACACACAAAGCGCACAATTTTGTCCCAATTTGGACGAACCTAATTCAGGGGAGAGATAACCGATATATTATTCAACTAGATAAGATGGAAGAATTACAATCATTCTCACTAAGAACTTATCTATCTCTCAGGTTTCACTTGGAAATACTTATTGTTTATAATGAAAACTCTCAGATGAAGTACTTGATACTTTTGGCACACCTCTCAATGGAGGCCATTACAATTGATATATAGATATCTACAGAAACACTAGGTTATAGTATTGATACAATAATCATCAGATATACCCCAAAAAGAAATGAACACGATTGGAGCCGTATGATCTAACTTGGAGAAGAAACTGGGCTCAAACAACTCCCCAAGAATCGGCCCAATATGTGCTTCTGCGTCGCTTGCGATCGATTGCTAGAAATAGCAGTTGACTACTTTGGTTCCAACCAAGTCAGAGAGCAACCATTTCTAATGCAGTCGACTGCTATTCCTAGTAGTCGACTGCAACCTGCTGTTATCTCTGTTTGTTGTTGTTGCTGCTCCTTTCTTGTTCCAGCATTAGCTTCAAATCCCCTTCTCGCTTCACTATCTTCTCCTCACATCGAACATAGTATGCAAGACATAAACCTACCAATCTCTACCTTGGATTGCACACCCACTATGTCACAAATCACACCAATCATTGTTCTCATACAACGACCTATTATAGATTTGTAAGTAGAAACATCTCTCTCCCGGAGAACATGTGAGAAGAACTACCTGAATCAAGAAATCATCCAAAATCTATATCTAAAGAACTTGAAACAAGAAGATAGTCTAAGTTATCACATGATCCTGCGGCAGTGACTATATTGGCACCTCTCTAATTCAACCAGTTGTGACAATCCATCTTCTATTGTCCAGTCCCTATATAATGGTGGCAATGGAACACCCTTCGGTGCACTATCCCTTCCAGTTGAAGTATCATCCACCGTCAAGCAACTCATAAAAGTATACGTCGATTTATGACTCTCCTTCCTAAGATCATCCTCCTCCAAGACCTCGATCACACCTGCTACCAAAAACTTCTCCTTGACAGATTTTCTTTCTAGCATGGTTGTTATCAAATGCTTGTATGAATCTAGCAGTGAATGTATCAAGTTGAAAGCCGCTTCGCTTAGATCATCTGCATTTCACTCCATCAATTTATATAACTTCGTATTGAATTCCATTGCATGATCTTGAAGAGCAGTAGCTTCATTCATTGAGAAAAGAAATAGTTTTATCTTCCAGTGCATCCGATCATGTAATGAAGATTTCAAGTAGTCAATGATGAGTCCACATACTCGTCGCACTTCTCTTACACTTGACTTTGTTCATCAATGACAGTTGGATTAAATCCAAGGCTTTTGAGCAAATCTCCTCATACTTATCCTGCGTCATGCTGATTGGTCTCCCTTTATCTCCTTCTAGGGCAAGATCAAAGTCTAGTTTAACCAATGTGTTGTACATGTCCACCTTCATGAGAATAAAGTTGATCATATCATCGAACTGCTTGATCTTCGTGAAACCCTGATATTCATCAAAGAACTCTAGCAACCTTTGCATTGATACTGATTGTCAGGAATTTAGCCTACAATGGAATGGGTTAAGGATAAGTCGATAACTGGTCAATACAAACAATCAAGCAAGTATACCAAACCAAACACACAGAGTGCAAAAATTTGTCCCGGTTCAGACGAATCTAATCTGGGGGAGAAATAGCAGAGATATTATTCAACTCGCTCTCACCAAGAACCTATATATCTCTCAAGTCTCATTAGAAGATACTTGTTGTTTACAATGGAAAACTCTCACACAAAGTACTTGATTTTTTTGCACACCTCTCAATGGAGGCCATTATAATTGATATATAGAGATTTAGAGAAATCCTAGGTTGTAGTTTTGATACAATAACCATCTGATATACCTTAAGAGAAAGCTACACGATAGGAGTTGTACGATCTAACTTGAAGAAGAAATTATGCTAAAAAAATTCCTAAGAACCAGCTACATATGTGTTGTTGCACCACTTGTGGCCGACTGCTAGAAATAGCAGTCGAATACTTTGGTTCCAACCAAGTCAGAGAGCAACCCGATCTAATACAGTTGACTGCTATTCCTTGCAGTCGATTGCAACTTGCTGTTGTCTATGCCCGATGTTGCTGCTACTACTTTCTTCTTTCAACATTCGCTCTGAATTCTTTTATAGCTTCACTATCTTCTCTTCACATCGAACCTAGTATGAAAGACATACGGATATACCCAACATTAGGCCCATATAGGCTGATTCAACTCTGAACCATCCTTTCTTCTCTGGCATCCACACTAAGAGCATCCACAGTCGTCATTGTTTAAAAAATGCATATATGCATAAATGCATATAGCATTTGGCCAATTCGCTACAGTCATCGATTGGTATTTTTTACCAATTTAATATAAAAAATTCAGACGGAACTTCACTTTGTGTCGCACGATTTTTAAAGATTTTTTAAGATTTTTTTATTAATTAAAAAGGTTATTTAAGTTTTTTTTTTTTTTAAGTGGGGCCCTTCGTTGGACGCAACTTCAGGAGCTCCCTGGTTGAACTTGGCTTTATTAAATGTTAATTTTTTTTAAAAGTCGTCGGATCCTAGGGTTATTTGTATTTTCCGCCTTTGTAAAAACTAATTTTTTGGGAGCGACGGAACTCGAAGTTGCGTCCGACGATTTTAAAATAATATTTTTTCGAGCGACAGAACTCGAAGTTGCGTCCTTTAAATTATGCATAATTCTTATATCCGCTCTCAATTATGGCAATCCCCTATAGCAAAATATGCAAAATATGCATATTTAGCAAACGACTGCAGCGATATTTTTGAGAAAATATGCATATTACACATATTTAGTAAACGACTACAGATGCTCTAATAGATCATTACCTACTGGATCTGCATATGCAATCGGTGTTTTTATAATTTGAGCGGCTACTGTGGTGTTAAAGATCTATTCAATGAGACTGACATTCCAATGCACCCATATCGTCTATCAAGTCAGTAAGCATTATTATGGTCCTAGGCATTCCAGCGGGTCTCTCAATACAAGTTTGCCTATCCACCATCCTTTTGTCCCCGAAAATATCTGCGTCCATTGACAATAGACCAACATGTTATATCAACATGATTTCGTTGCATTTAATCAAACTACTCCAAAAATTTGAACACCTTACGGGAAGAAAAGCTTGAAAATAATTGCAGTGATTAAATTACTTCGCTTTCAACAATATAACCCATAGTTCTGTTGGGTTTTCGAATAGTCTTCATACAGCTTTTAGAATTAAGCTTACATTATGTAATCCCAAGTTCCTAAAACCAAGCCGATTGCCTCCTTTCGGCTTTTGTAAATGAGACCAAGCTTTAGGGAATTAGTGACGACAATCCCCCCCCCCCCCCCCCCCCCCCCCCCCCTCCCCAGGGACTAGTGCCCCAAGAAGAAATTACGAGCCATTGATTCCATCTCCTTAATCATAGACTGTCGCATTAAGCTTAGGCCCATTTGATCGATAGGAACTGAAGAGAGATGATTTTATTAAAATTTCGTGACCCGCATGTTATAAAATTTGATTTCCAACCCCACAATCTGCCATGCATTTTTTCTAGGATCATCGAACCCCTAGGTACTTCTCAATATTTCTCATTAGTTGAACATTTAGAACTCTTGCAAGAGCATATTGATCATCTTGACTAATACTAGAGCCAAAGACAATTGAGGATTTTGGGGTGCTCAACACTTGGTCTGGCCAAGACGAATACACTTGAAGGAGTTTCTTCACACATTCCAGATTTCTTCTCGAAGCTTCACCAAATATTGTTAGGTCATCCGCGAACATTAGATGGCTCCCTACAGGGGCCCTATAATCACTCTCAAACCCTTGAATTTGTTGTTTCTCTCGACTTGTCAAAATAGAGTAGATAGAACTTCCGTGCAAATGATAAATAAATAAGGGGAAAGGGGGCAACCTTGTCTTATTCCTCTCTCTGGATAAAAGAACCCGTCACAATCTCCATTAATGATAATTCCAATAGATAATGTTGAAACACATAACATAATTAGTCGTCTAATTTTTCTTGAAAAAATTAGCCGTTTAAGTACCTATTGTAAAAATTTCCGTGGACCCTATCAATGCCTTAGCCATATCCGCTTTGAAAGAAAATGATTTTGATCTTCTACACTTTTCTTTAACATTATATGGATCAGTTCTTGGGCCACCACTAGATTGTCTGCAATTTGTCGATCTTGAACAGAAGCTGCTAGGCTCGGGGCAATATTATCTGTAACGAAAAATCCTGCCAGACGTGTTTCAGGTGGGTGTGCATGTGCCGTGGAGGCACTGCACGAAGCTAACCGACGTACTTACATTTAGCTGGTCGAGATGGTTTGTCGGCCTATCCTCCAGGGTTGTTGGAGGGAGTTATTGTTTGTACGCGTCATGTTGCTTCATGTATGTTTTATTTTCTGTTAGTAGGTTGTACTTGAGCCCAGTACTCTGGGTTTGTTTCGTTAAACTCTTTTTAATGAAACAGGGTGGCTATATTTCACCTTTCCCCTCAAAAAAAAAAAAAAAAAAAAAAAAAAAAAAAAAAAAAAAAAAATTATCTGTAAGTAGTGGTTTGATGCGGTTGGCAATTAATTTAGCTAAAATTTTGTAGCTCGCGTTACTGAGTGCAGCAGGTCTGTAGTCCGAAGACTCTTCACAATCTCTCTTCCTTGGGATCAGAGTCAATAAACAATTGTTGATGACTTAAGGGAGGGTCTCTGTCCGAAACATATCCTCAACCAACTTCACCACATCTCCTCCTATCTCTTCCCAACTTTCTTGGTAAAAGATGGCTACAACCTATTAACCCCATGAGATTTAGTGCCTTTCATATCTCTAATACTCATCTTCAAGTTGGAGTATATATATCATGCATGCCCAACTTATCACCAATGAACTAAATTCTATCTCTCGCAAGAGGCTTTCTGAGAGTATCCGCTAATTGATGATGAGTTCTAATATGTCTAGCCTCAATTTGTAGAGGCTCAGCAGGAGTGTCATTAATCTTGTTCTGACCAACATGACAGCCAATCTCAATATGTTTGGTTCGTTCATGAAACACAACATTACTGGCTATATGGATGGCAGGTTGGCTGTCATAATACATGTGCATCAACTCATGCTGGAGAATCCCCAACTCAGTAAGTAATCATTCGACCCATGTCATCTCATATGTAAGGTCAGTCATAGCACGATACTCGAATTCTGCACTCGTTCAAAACACAACATTATGTTTCATACTCTTCTATAAAACCAAGTTTCCTCCAACAAATACATAACACCTTGAAGTGGATCTCCTAGTCGTTGGGCAGCTAACCCAGTCAACATTAGAAAATCTAGCAATTTGACAATGATCACCATTAGTATACATCAATCCTCTTCCAGAAGAGCTCTTCAAATACTGAAGAATTCTCATAACCACATTTCAAGGGCTTGTCTGAGGGGAAACCATAAACTGACTCACAATACTCACTGAATATGCAATATCTGGACGAATGACTCCCTGATTTGGATACAACTTGGAATTTGGGTACATAGACGTGTGTGATGGCCTGCATCCCAGAATACCGCTCTCGGTAAGTATGTCCAATACACACTTTCTTTGTCATAAAAAAATTCCCTGCTTATATTGAGCAACTTCGATTCCCAAGAAATATTTTAGTTGCCCGAGATCCTTAGTTTGAAACTTCTGTTGAATATACACCTTCAACTCTTGGATGTCATTCTGATCATCTCCTGTAATCAATATGTCATCAACATATACAACTAAAATGATCGTCTTCCCCTAATTATGTCGATAGATCATAAAATGATCAATATCGTTCCTTCTCAATCCAATACACGTGAAAAACTTAGTGAAACGACCAAAACCAAACATGAGGAGACTATTTGAGTCCATGCAGAGATCGTTTCAAGCAACATACATTTGTAAGCTCAACTTTACTAGCAAAACCGGTGGGATGCTCCATATAAACCTTCTCATCAAGAACATCATTGAAAAAGACGTTCTTGACATCAAGATAGTGGAGCGGCCAATGAAATCGAGCAGCTAAGGCAACAATGATCCGAACATAAGGCATTTTGGCCACATGAAAGAATGTCTCGTCATAATTAATGTCGCAGGTTTGTGAATAACCTTTAGCAACCAATCAAGCTTTTAGGTGAGCTAGAGAAGTATCTAGGTGTACTTAACAGTTTACACTCACTTACAACTAATACAATGTTTGCCTCATGAGTAGGAAATCAAATCCTAGATACCATTTTCCTTTAGAGTAGTCATCTCTTCTCGCATTGCCTGGCTCCAATCAGGGTGTAATAGTGCCTCTGAACATGCTAAGAGTCCAAAGCATATATGAAAGCAGAATGAGTTAAAGATATGTAAGCATATGAAAGACGAATATATAAAGGAATGTGCAGTAAAGTGGTTCCCTTTGCATAACGCAATGGAAAGATCAAGATCAGAATGCTCACTTGAAGGGGGATGAAGAATGAGAAATATGTGTGGGGTCAGTGAATGAAACAGGAGGTGTAACGCCCCGAATCCCAAATACACTGAATTCGAGATGTTCTACAGGATCTTTTCACTTTCTTCAGTACAACTTTACAAGGAATTTAAACTTTTCACTTTACATCAGAGTTTACATCATATATTACACTTTTCATTTGCACAGCGGAAGTAAAAATTTACAACATTTACATAAATGTACAACAACATGGTAAAATCTTTATGCATCCATTCCTCTTTAACATGTAATTTATCCTGCATACAAACTGTGGGTACGTCAGTTTATTCAACCGACGATAATTATACATGGTCATCCTCTCTATGCCAGAAACAGTATAACGATTCTCATTTCTTGACAGATCACAAACTTGTTCACATAATAAATAAAGTAAGGGGAAAAAATCTTAATGATGTCGTATTGTGATTGTGCACTTAATCCTTAATGCAATTATTTAATTTACATGACACTAATGCACACTTGTACAGATTCTATGCATCCCATACTACATAGGTCCGAGGGCAAGCCTCTTAATCGTTCTTCATTTTTGTAGGGTTCAATCCCTCGCCATGACTTAATCTACTACTGTAATTACGGTAAGTATCTTAGATATTTTCCGACCTACGAACTCATGTCTAGGCACTCTGGAGGGAATCCCATCGCTGACATGACTCATCATGCAGACATTCTGTGGTAATTCAGCTCTCACCATAGACATGACACCACCCGTAGTCTTCAAACATCTCACGAGCATCGCCACTGGGACGGTACTCTGGAGTAGTATCCTCACCCAGACTCATCATGGGAATTCCTGGGATACGCTCTCGCCGCTACCCAATAGCCCTCATACTCAATATTTTTCTCTTACTTTCATCACATCTCCACTATGTACTAGTCCTTATTTTAATAGAATCATGAATAAAAATTAAAGTTCTGGAGTTAGCCTCTCCACTAAACCGGACTTATTCATTCATTTCAATACATGACCAACCTTGGTCTTAAAATTCTCATTTTTCATTTCATTTCCATTGCCGGGGGAGACTTAGCTACTCCTTGGTTCAATTTCCAATTCACAACTTCCAATTTGAGAAATTCCAACTCATAATTCATTTTCATTGCCTCAGCATATCATGTTCCGACTTTTCAAATTCATGTAATTCTTCATTCAAAGTATAACTCATTTCATGTGAATTTCTCAATTCAAACTATGATTCATTTCATATAAATTCATACAGCAATAGAAAGAGTTCATCAATATCAATCATATAGTTCACAACTTTTAACAGCAATCAACTGAAATCTCTGACATATCAAAATATACTCTGTACAGTCGACTTGGAAAGCACCAGTCGACTTATACAGTCAATACAAGTTCTTCATACACTCTGGAGAGTTGACTGCTGCACATGGCCAGTCGGCTGTTCCGCAGCTTTCTATATTCAAAAATCATTCATGTGACAGTCGACTGTTATTCCATCAGTCATCTGTCCTGGGGGTTTTTAACAGTACATTTCTATGTTCAGCTCAGTCGACTTGCTACTCGCATTAAGTCGACTGGACAGATTCATATTTCAATTTAAGGGATTATCTTCCTTACAGTTCTTACATGCACTTGCATCATGATGTCAATTTACAGTATACATACGTTCATGTCTCATAAATACAAAGTTTCTTACTGTTCAGTAACATCGCAACATGGAATTTCAAGTTGCTAATATTGTCTTTTCTTCATGCATTTATACTTATTCATAACTTTCTTGCAGAGATAAAAATATTAATCTCAGTCCATTACACTAGAATAACACAATAGAAAAATACTTCATTTCATGAAACTACTGGATTATTCATAGTTTAAGTAAAGCCTCGGTCGACTGTTCATAACATCAGTCGACTGCACAGATCATTCTTAGTTTTGTTAATCATCACTAGTTCTTTTTCCACAGGCTCATGGCTCCTCAGTCATGTATACCATGAAGAGTATGAGTTTAGCCTTACTATTCCATTTTAATTATACACATTTATGACATGAAACTTCTACCAAAACATGTAACAGATGTCTCGTACCAGTCGAATTATTCAAACAGCAGTCGACTGTACCGACCCAAATCGTCATTGATTGCAGTGCTATTATTTCACTAATAGTCTTCCACAATTATCATCATAAACATACTCAAGCAATTCTAGTACGTTTGAATTTACTGCTCATAAGCATAATAGCAATCATCACAAACATAGCACATTTTCTACTTTAGAAGTCCTGAGAAACACCCACCTTATTGACGAAGTAATTGAAGTCCAGAAAAGCTCCTTAATGCAACGCACCTTCCTTGTTCCTTGCTCCTTGCCGAAGATCTCCAGATGATGATGCCCGGTCTCCACACACAACTCTCTCACAATAATAATCTCAAAAAATAATCTTAGTGTAAAGAACAATGGATGAGAGGGGGGGTATTTATACACCAAAAGAAGTGAGATGGAAGGCCAGAATTTAGTAGATAGTTATGGGATCAAAGGATAGGATTGACTAGGGGGTTGTGATAACCACCCACACTCCAAATAACCACCCACAATCATGCCCACTTCTCCACCCAAAACCGGCCAAGATTTGTGCTTTATGCACGTGTACATAGAGTGCACGTGCACACACAAACCACCCTACAAAATTTGTACATCAAATAACAAGTCTTTTTTTAAAAGAAATCTTACACATACAAGTTGTAGAAGAATAGAAAAAGGGATTAAATCCATGGGCTTAAATTAATTGGGCCAAAATAATTATTTTAAAAGAAAGATAAGTAAATTAACATTTGGGCTTTGGTAAAAAAAACGCTTTATAGAAAATAATATTCTTATTCATTACATTGAAAATAATAGCCAAAATATTACACGTGCACACCATATATAAAAAATAAATAATCTTTCATATATTCGAAAATCAGGGTATTACAACACTCCCTCCTTAGAATAGTTCCGTCCCCGGAACTACAGTCAAGAGCGAGAAAAACAAAGATACAGCACAACACAAGAACAAAAGAATACAAAGATATAATCAAGCAAAAAGCTCAGGATAGTCCTTCAACATCCTCTCCTCAGATTCCCAAGTAGCCTCTTCAACCAAATGGTTTCTCCAGACTACCTTGACCATCGGTATCGTCTTATTCCTCAAGACTTTCTCCCTACGGTCAACAATCTCGACAGGAGACTTGATGTAATTCAGGTCTAACTGCAAACCTTCCGGCACTTCAGGCAAATGATGACTCGGATCTGGAATATAACCTCTCAGCATAGACACATGGAAGACATTGTGCACCTGAGACAACTCTTCTGGTAATTCAAGCCGGTAAGCAGTTTTTCCGATCCTTTTCAATATCTTATACGGGCCTATAAACCTCGGGGCTAACTTCCCGCCTTTGTCAAATCGAACCACACCTTTACTGGGTGATACCTTCAGAAAGACGAAGTCACCAACCTCAAACTCAAGGTCCCTTCTCCGGTTGTCTGCATAGTTTTTCTGCCTGCTCTGAGCTTCCACCAACCTCTTCCTGATCAGAACAATCTTCTCAGAAGTTTGCTGTACAAGCTCAGGACCAAACAACTGACGCTCCCCAACTTCATACCAACAAACAGGAGTCCTGCACTTCCTGCCATACAAAGCTTCGTACGGCGCCATCCCGATGCTAGCCTGAAAACTGTTGTTGTAAGCAAACTCTACCAAAGGTAAATGCCTTTCCCAACTGCCTCCAAAGTCTAGTATACAACACCTAAGCATATCCTCAAGAATACGGTTGACTCTCTCGGTCTGCCCATCGGTTTGCGGATGAAAGGCAGTGCTGAAATCTGTCTTGGTACCCAAAGCTGTCTGAAGACTCCTCCAGAAATGCGAAGTAAACCGCGCATCTCGATCAGACACAATAGTTGAGGGAACACCATGAAGCCGGACGATCTCACCAACATACATCTCAGCTAACCTGTCCATCGAAGCAGTGAGTTTCATCGCCAAAAAGTGAGCGGACTTGGTCAGTCGATCGACTATAACCCAAATTGCGTCATTGCCTTTAGGACTCTTAGGCAATCCCGTAATGAAATCCATACTGATGTTATCCCACTTCCATTCCGGAATAGGTAACGGCTGTAATAGACCTCCGGGTCTCTGATTTTCGGCTTTGACTTGCTGACAAACCTCACACTTCGCAACAAAATCAGCCACATCCCGCTTCAAACCTGACCACCAGAAATGTTGTTTGATGTCTTTGTACATCTTAGTACTCCCAGGATGTACCGACAAAAGAGTAGCATGCGCCTTCTGAAGAGTACTCTCTTTCAGGTCCGCCTGATTTGGAACACACAGCCTATCTCCGAACCACAGCACTCCATCCCTGGTTTGAAATCCGGGCAACCTGCCAGCACCAACCTGCTCCTTCATCTCTAAAATATCAGCATCAAGCTCCTGACTTGCAATAATCCTTGCATTCAAAGTAGGCTGAAGCCTCAACTGAGCCAAAGATGCTCCCAATCCTTGCAAGACAACCTCAATACCTGCTCGATCCAACTCCTCAATCAGATGCTTCTGAGTCGTGATCAAACTGGCCAAACTGCTCTTGTGACTAAGTGCATCAGCAACAACATTAGCCTTTCTAGGATGATAATTGATCTCAGGTCGCATATCCTCGAGCACTTCCAACCACCTCCGCTGCCTCAGATTCAGATCCCTCTGCTGATATATATACTTCAGGCTCTTGTGGTCCGTGTACATGTTCAACCTCTCACCGTACACGTAGTGCCTCCATTGCTTCAAAGCAAAGATAATCGCAGCCAACTCTAGATCATGAGTCGGGTAATTTTTCTCATGTGGTCGTAGTTTCCTAGACCCATAAGCGATTACTCTAACTTCTTGCATTAAGACACAACCAAGCCCACGATGTGAAGCATCGCTATAAACATCATACTCAACACCTGCTCTCGGCAAAGCCAAAATAGGTGCAGTAGTCAGCTTATCTTTCAACTCCTGAAAGCTTGCCTCACATTGCTCGGTCCACTTGAAGCTCACATTCTTCTTGGTCATTCCAGTAAGCGGTACAGCTATCTGAGCATAACCTTGAATGAATCTCCTGTAGTATCCAGTCATCCCAAGAAAACTTCTGACTTCCTTCACTGTAGTAGGCCTAGCCCAATCTCTCACTGCCTCTATCTTCTGAGGGTCAGTTGCCACTCCCTCCTTAGAAAGGATGTGACCTAGGAATGCCACTTCAGATTTTCAGAAATCGCACTTGGATAACTTGGCATACAACTTCTGCTCTTCCAACTTCTGCAAAACTGCTGCCAGATGCTCAGTGTGCTCCTCCTCTGACTTGGAGTACATGAGAATATCGTCGATAAATACCACGACGAAAGAATCAATAAACAGCCTCAGAACTCTGTTCATTAAATCCATGAAGATGGCGGGTGCATTCGTCACTCCGAATGGCATAACTAAGAATTCGTAATGCCCATGCCGAGTTCTAAATGCAGTCTTGTGCACATATTCAGCTTTCACTCGAACTTGGTGGTATCCTGATCGAAGATCTATTTTGGAGAATACAGCTGCTCCTTGTAGACGATCGAACAAGTCATCAATTCGAGGAATAGGATACTTATTCTGAACAGTGACCTTATTCAGCTCTCGGTAATCGATACACATTCTCATCGATCCATCCTTCTTCTTTACCAAAAGCACTGGTGCTCCCTAAGGTGACGCACTAGGTTGAATAAAGCCTTTCTCCAACAGTTCCTCAATCTGCCGTTTCACCTCATCCTGTTCCACTGGAGCCATCCTATACGGTGTCTTAGAAATGGGTGCACTTCCCGGTTGAACAGTGATGCTGAACTCTACATCACGATGTGGAGGTAGCCCAGGAAAATCTTCCAAGAACACAGTCGGATAGTCCCTGAACCACAGGAATTCCTTGCACTTCCACAGGAGTCTCTTCCTTGCAGATAGTTGCCACCAGTTTAGAACATTTCTGCTTCCCTTGGAAAGTGACTTCAGGTCCACCTAGAGCCTTCACTGTTACCGTCTTGGTCTTGCACTCGATGCTTGCACTGTACACCGATATCCAATCAATGCCAATGATAACATCGACTCCCAAGATAGTCAGCTCGATCAGATCAACGCCAAAGACTCGATCTCCAATTACAATCTCGCAATCATCGTAATACCGATCAGTGGTCAAAGTTTCCCCTGATGGAGTAGCTACTGCTAAGATCTTGCCTGGAAAAATCTTCGGTTCAACTCCCAACATTTTAGCAAATCTAGGAGACACAAAAGTATGAGAGGATCCAGTATCGAACAATACAACAGCTTTCATTCCATTAAGATAGAGTTCGCCTGTTACATAATACACACCATTACATAACAGTTTCAAAATATGAGCGTCGCCACTGGGACGGTACTCTGGAGTAGTATCCTCACCCAGACTCATCATGGGAATTCCTGGGATACGCTCTCGCCGCTACCCAATAGCCCTCATACTCAATGTTTTTCTCTTACTTTCATCACATCTCCACTATGTACTAGTCCTTATTTTAATAGAATCATGAATAAAAATTAAAGTTCTGGAGTTAGCCTCTCTACTAAACCGGACTTATTCATTCATTTCAATACATGACCAACCTTGGTCTTAAAATTCTCATTTTTCATTTCATTTCCATTGTCGGGAGAGACTTAGCTACTCCTTTGTTCAATTTCCAATTCACAACTTCCAATTTGAGCAATTCCAACTCATAATTCATTTTCATTGCCTCAGCATATCATGTTCTGACTTTTCATATTCATGTAATTCTTCATTCAAAGTATGACTCATTTTATGTGAATTTCTCAATTCAAACTATGATTCATTTCATATAAATTCATACAGCAATAGAAAGAGTTCATCAACATCAATCATATAGTTCACAACTTTTAACAGCAATCAACTGAAATCTTTGACATATCAAAATATACTCTGTACATTCGACTTGGAAAGCACGAGTCGACTTATACAGTCAATACAAGTTCTTCATACACTCGGGAGAGTCGACTGCTGCACATGGCCAGTCGGCTGTTCCGCAGCTTTTTATGTTTAAAAATCATTCATGTGACAGTCGACTGTTATTCCATCAGTCGTCTGTCCTGGGGGTTTTGAACAGTACATTTCTATGTTCAGCTCAGTCGACTTGCTACTCGCATTAAGTCGACTGGACAGATTCATATTTCAATTTAAGGGATTATCTTCCTTACAGTTCTTACATGCACTTGCATCATGATGTCAATTTACAGTATACATACGTTCATGTCTCATAAATACAAAGTTTCTTACTGTTCAGTAACATCGCAACATGGAATTTCAAGTCGCTAATATTGTCTTTTCTTCATGCATTTATACTTATTCATAACTTTCTTGTAGAGATGAAAATATTAATCTCAGTCCATTACACTAGAATAACACAATAGAAAAATACTTTATTTCATGAAACTACTGGATTATTCATAGTTTAAGCAAAGCCTCGGTCGACTGTTCATAACTCCAGTCGACTGCACAGATCATTCTTAGTTTTGTTAATCATCACTAGTTCTTTTTCCACCGGCTCATGGCTCCTCAGTCATGTATACCATGAAGAGTATGAGTTTAGCCTTACTATTCCATTTTAATTATACACATTTATGACATGAAACTTCTACCAAAACATGTAACAGATGTCTCGTACCAGTCGACTTATCCAAACGGCAGTCGACTGTACCGACCCAAATCGTCATTGATTGCAGTGCTATTATTTTACTAATAGTCTTACACAATTATCATCATAAACATACTCTAGCAATTCTAGTACATTTGAATTTACTGCTCATAAGCATAATAGCAATCATCACAAACATGGCACATTTTCTACTTTAGAAGTCCTGAGAAACACCCACCTTATTGACGAAGTAATCGAAGTCCAGAAAAGCTCCTTAATGCAACGCACCTTCCTTGTTCCTTGCTCCTTGCCGAAGATCTCCAGATGATGATGCCCGGTCTCCACACACAACTCTCTCACAATAATAATCTCAAAAAATAATCTTAGTGTAAAGAACAATGGATGAGAGGGGGGGTATTTATACACCAAAAGAAGTGAGATGGAAGGCCAGGATTTAGTAGATAGTTATGGGATCAAAGGATAGGATTGACTAGGGGGTTGTGATAACCACCCACACTCCAAATAACCACCCACAATCATGCCCACTTCTCCACCCAAAACCGGCCAAGATTTGTGCTTTATGCACGTGTACATAGAGTGCACGTGCACACACAAACCACCCTACAAAATTTGTACATCAAATAACAAGTCTTTTTTTAAAAGAAATGTTACACATACAAGTTGTAGAAGAATAGAAAAAGGGATTAAATCCATGGGCTTAAATTAATTGGGCCAAAATAATTATTTTAAAAGAAAGATAAGTAAATTAACATTTGGGCTTTGGTAAAAAAAAAATGCTTTATAGAAAACAATATTCTTATTCATTACGTTGAAAATAATAGCCAAAATATTACACGTGCACACCATATATAAAAAATAAATAATCTTTCATATATTCGAAAATCAGGGTATTACAGGAGGTGTAGTAGCAGCCTCAAACGATAGTGTTTTATTGACCTGAGGCCCATGATCTAAGTGAGTGGTGTCCGAATGTCGTTTATACACTTGAGTAATTGCAGGCCGTTCCGACATCGCTGGGGAGTATTGTGTTGCAGTATCAGGAAAAGTGGAGACCATGGGTCTAGGTAGATGAGAAATTTAGTTTCATTCTCATCTGGTTAAAGCGGAGGTAAACCAGAAGAAAATTTAGAAAAATAAGGTTGGAATCATGAAAGGTAACATCATTAGAGATAAAACAACAATGCAACTCAGAACTATATCATCTATAACTTTTCTGGAAGCGAGAGTACCCTAGGAAAATATATCGGATAGAATGGAGAGCTAATTTTGAGCGACCAGGACGATGGTCATGAACAAAATAAACACACCCGAAGATTTTGGGTGGGAGGAGGAATGGGTCAGAATTTGGAAATTAAATGGGAAAAGGTGTTTTACCATCTAACATAGATGAGGTAACATGCAGTAAGCAACCCCCCCCCCCCCCCCCCCCCCCCGAAAATGCTGAGAAACATGTCCGTGCAACCTCTAACAGGTGAGGATTTTTACGCTCGGCAACACTATTTTGTTGAGGTGTGTAAGGACATGAAGACACATGAAGAATACCAAAAGAAGACATAAACGTTATAAACATAGAAGTATAATATTCTCTGGCATTATCACTATGGTAAGTTTTGACAGTAACATCAAATTGGGTTCTAACCTCAACAGAAAAAGATTTGAAAATAGATAAAATATCAGAATGAGATTTCATTAAATATAACCATGTTGCACGAGAATAGTCATCAACTATAACCCCTGTTTTCCGTAAATACGTATTTTCTATGTATTTTCTATATTTAAAATTTTTGTGAATTAGTTTTCCGCTTTCAAATTATTCTTGTTAAAAGGTATTGTTGGATCTTTTATTAAAATCTATTTTCGATCAATAATTTTATTTGTAACTATTTTCTATGATTTTTATACAAATCTTATTATTGTTATTATTACTTTGATCTCTATTATTATTATTGTTACTGTTACTATTATTATTATTGTTACTAAATTTTGCTTTTTAATGTCCCCAAAGTTTATCTAAGTTTAATTATATTTTTATTGGTTATTTTCATTTCCCTAATGGATTTTAACCCAAAAATCCAAACCCATTATTTTATTGGATTTTAAACCCTATTTTCCCCAATTGGATTTTACCCTATAAACCCAATACCCATTAACAATATACCCAATACCCATTTACATCCCCAACCCGTCCTAAACCCTAATATCCCTATCCCCCATATATATATATATATATATATATATATATATATATATATATATATATATATATATATATATATATATATATATATACCCATCTGTTTTTATCCCATCAAAACCCTACAGCTGCCTAAAGCCCTAATATCCTACCCTATTCCTCTATATATATACCCTGATTATATATCACCCCTGTTCACCTCTACTGCAACCTAGCCGCCTAACACCCTAACTTCATCCCCTACCTCTCCCCCGTCCTCCTCTATCCCATCCCTTCCTCCTGTGTCACGGCGTCTCAGCGCCCCTCCTGCCTTGTTCCCATCGTCCCCGACCCATCTCTCCCGATCCTCTCCCTCAACGTCAGCGCCCATCTCCCTCTTCGGCGTGCCCCAGTGTCGCGTCGCCCCTCTCTACCTCACCCTCGGTGCCACCCTTTCCCCCAGGCGATGACTCCCCTGTGTGCGCTCTGCCTCCAGACAGCAGCAACCGTCTGCAGATGACAGCCCCATCAGCGCGACCCTCCATGCATCGCGTCTCCCCTCCGCAGTGCACCGTGCCGCCCACCTGTGTCGTCAGCTCCTCTCAACATGCCGCAGCGAAGCCTCGACAGTAGCATCCAGAGCGATGCAATCCCCCTCTCGTGACCTCTGACGTGTCGCAGGCCAGCACCCCGCAGCCCCTGCAGCGATCCCCCATGCACCCCCTGGCCGCCTCCTCTGCCTCCTGTCGTGCAGCCAGAGCAGCGACAGCCAGGGCGATGCAGCACCTCCCTGCCTTCCCATGTCGTTCCCCGTGTGCCCTTCTCCCTATCGCAGCAGCAGCAGCATCGGCAGCATAGTCAGTCTGTCATCGCCAGTGCCTCGACCGTTGTCCCTATCGCTGTCTGAGCTGAAGTCCATGAGTGTTCTATTTGATCAAGGTTGTGATGGCTTTGATTGTGGGGTTGTCTATCATCATGATCATCATCATCATACTTAATTGAATGTGGATCGTCGATCTCCTCTTGATTTTCATCATCTTGATTATCCCCTTGATCATCATAATCTCCATCAGCCTTGATTCGGTCATCCGATCTGATCCGATCATCTTGATCTTGATCTCTTATCTCTAGTCGTTAGATCTCTTGTTCTTCATCTACTTGATCTTGATCTTCGATCTCAGCCGTTCGATTGTGTTCGTGATCTCGATCATCTTCATCTTGTTCGTGATCATCTCGTTCGTGAGTCGTTCGATTGTGTTCGTGATTGCTCATGATCCTTTCGTTGTGTTTGTGTTTGTACCAGGGATCCGTTCTTGTTATTCTTGTTCTTGCTCCGTTCCCATCGTCTCTCAGGCAAGTAACTTGTATTCTTTCCTTTGTGTAATACAAGTACTAAATACCGCCTATAGTGTTGTTGTGTTCTAGAGATAATTCTTGTGTAAAACCCCTGTGATATCTTGTCTCTATTGTGTTGACCCGTCCGTAGTTGCCTCACTACACATGACATGAAATAACTTAGGGATGACCACTTTTTGTTGTATACATACATGTTGCTCATATGATGTCGTGTGCTTGGTTGTGTTAGTTGTAGTACACTTGTTGTAGACTTGTAAAATACCCTATACCATGTTGCTTGGACATCTAGTACACTATATTTCATGTTTGGTTATATTTTGGATGAGTTTCATATGAACTAGTTGATTTTGTGCATGAAGGATATTTTCTATTTTGTCGATTCTCCATTTTTGTTAAGTATTTTAGACCCTATTAAGGTCAGTATTTGAAAATTATTTGTGAATATGAATTATAGAGAATTCTGTACTTTTCCAAAAATTTTGACAGAACTCGGTTTCAATTTATGAGTTTCGAGTTATGGCTATTTTACTACAGATGTGTTTAAAATTTCAGATCTAGTTTTATATGAATTCTGTATAGTAATCTATTTTTCTACTAATGTTAACGATAATATTTTGATCCAATATTTTTCTGATTTCAACTAGACTTGATTAGGATTAACCCCTAAGTTTTGTGGATTTAATTAATGATTTTTATAAACTATTCTATGCTTGCAAACAACTACTATACTTCCAGAATTTTATTACTGTTCGGTAAAGATATATAATTTCGACCTGATTCTATTTGCTGTCTATAAAAACTTTCTGAATATGAATTATAGCCTACTGCATCTATTTTATCCCCCTATTTACGGATCAAGATTTCGATTTTAATTTTGTGAGATATTGTTGTTTTAGTACTGTAGGGTTTAAGATTGCAGATTTACAAATTTGTCGTGTCTTACTGTTTTCTGATTTTACTTGACTATTTTATTTATGTTGAAAAATTATGAAACTTTATTTTCTGTTACTAAACCTACTAAGGAATACCCCAGATTTTTCTTGTATTTAATCAGTGAGATTTTATGTCGTTTTCCTATTCTTGAATACATACTTCTGATTTCTGGCTGAACACGTTTTCTGGATTCAAATCTGTTTTGAGTCATGTTTTTGTGAAATACCATATGACTTATATATATTTGTTGGATTCGGTCGAGAATCTATTTTCCAGATTTTTTGACGGGTCCAGGTTTACATGTTTTTAGCAACGAAAATTCCAGATTTAGTGCAGTACTATCTTGCTGTCCTGAACTAGAACTTTCGTTGTCCTATGCTGTTATGTGTTGTCTATCACCTGTGCATGTTTATATTTCAACCTGAACCTGTTACTTATTCATGTCATGCTATTCTTACTCTGTTTTGTGCATGTATATACCTGTTTAATAATAATAACAAGTAATCAAGTCGGGGTTAAGAGAAATACCATAGTAATGGACAATATAGGTATGTGTACTCAGAAGGGGGGCCGTGTTTTCCATTTTATGTTTGATTCATGTTGATACATGAACCTGTTTCACTTTATGTTTGATTCATGAATATGTAGATTCGTGAACCTGTTGTACTTTCTGCTTTGATGCATGGACCTGTTAGTTCGTGTACCTGTTACCTATTGATGCATAGACCTATTGGTTCGTGTACCTGTTACCTATTGATGCATGGACCTATTGGTTCGTGTACCTATTACCTGTTGATTCATGAACCTGTTGATGCATGAATCCGTTGATTCGTGTACCTGTCTGATTCATGAACTTATTCCTGTTACCTGTTACCTGACGCCTGAGTACACGGTCATATAGAAACCCACCACTAGGCCTAAACGAAATCTAAACATAACTTGTTTGAATGTAGCAACCAGGTGGTAAAAGTTTGGGACGCCTGAAGTGCCACCTAGATAATAATAATACAAGACTTAACATGACATGATTACCTATTACATGCTTACATATTACATGATACCTGTTACATGCTTACCTGTTACATGATACTTGTACATGCTACTTGACACCTGTTACATGTTTACTTGCTTGCATGATACCTGCTACCTGATACATGTTATATTCACCTGTTATATTCACCTGTTATCTCACCACATTACTTGATTCTGTTCATGATTCATGCTAGTTGTTCTATTTTGTTATCATGTCTATTCCATGCTATGTAGTTTATTTCCCTGTACTTGTTTCCTTCACTACAAGCAGCTCGTAGCTTGCAATGATGGGCGTTTTGTTTTTTTTTCCTCTTTCTGCAATTTATTGAATTGCAAATTTTGGATATCAATTACCAGATGGAGTTGGTGATATGAGATTCTAGATGCTGGAGTTTTGCCATTATTATTTCTTGTTGCTTATTTTGAATAATTGTATATATTACTTGGATTATTTTGTATTGGGCAATGTGACCCAGGATTTTTGACTTGTTCAGATCTGGTCTATTTGGGATTAATAGATTTTGTTTCAAGTAATCATGTTGGTATTTTGATTCATATATGCATGCATGGTTGACTTCTTTGCTTCCGACTCTGATTATTCTTGTGAAATGTTGTAAAGATTCTGACAGCTTATGGATGATGAAACTCATTTGTTGGGCTTAGCCACATATCTGTATTCCGTATTTTCTTTTGGGAAGCGGAGCGTGACATCAGCAAAGGTAAAAAAAATTATCTAAATTTATCGAAATGAGACTGGACAGGACAAGGTCCCACATCAAAATGAACTAAATTAAGAGGTTGACTCGACCATTTATTGAATCTAGGATGATAAAACACAAGCATGTGTTTACCTAATTAACATGACTCACAAGACGACTCATTAACAGAAGATAACTCGCATCTCAACTTCTTTAGATTCTGTAAAGACGGATGTTCCAACTAAAAATGCAAATCAAAAGGCATGCAACCACTCAAGCAAGCAAAAGAGATAGGGACACCATCAAGTTAATAGAGGCCCTCAAATTCACGACCCATGCCTATCTTCCTTCTCATCCCAAGCTCCTGAAACACACAGTGATTAGGATATAAGGTAACTGAAAAATTCAAAGATTTAGTAATTTTACTAAAAGTAAATGGCAAAAAACACCAATGATCTATGAGTCAAAGCGATAACCCCCCCCCCCAGCTACAAAATACAGTCAAATCCGTATGGAAATCCTAAAAACCTATGTGAAATGTCTAAATTGCCCTTATTTTTCACTGTTTCTCTTTTTCCTCCAAAAAACCTAAAAAAATACATTAAAAAGGGTTTTTAACATGTGTATCCTTAACAAATAAGCTAATATCATATATGCCCCTCACAAATCAATATTATCTCATTTGTCACTAACAATGTAAATCTTAATCATATATATCCTTCAGTTTACAAGACATCCAAAGGGAAGGAATATTCTGTTTTTCTTAACGGAATTAATGGGAAATGACTAAAATACCCGTCTATCATTTCCCCTTCAATTTCTCCCTCTTTGTAATCCCACCCGAATTCATCACTTCATTCAAAACCCATAAGCTCTCTTTCATTGTTTCTTCCTTAAGCTAGTAATTTATTCCCAAATTGTCTTTAGATTTCACACTATAAACCCATATGATCTCTCCTCCAATTATTAGATAATCTTCTTAAAAAATCAAAGATAAATTTTGATAATAAGATCTCTCAAATAATATGAACATAAACATGAGCACAATGAGTTTTAGATAGCCAATCACATATATAAGAGGTTTTGATCGAATCCAAATTACAAAAAGAGCATATTCTTAACACAAAATACAAAAGATGATCTTACACCATGATCATAAAACATAAACAGTTCACAAAAAGTGGAAAACCGACTATACTTTTTACACAAAATCCAAACCTGTAATAAGTTATGAGACTTGCCTCCTACATCTCACTTCTTTACCCAAAAGGTTTAGAGATAATCAATCATGTTTATCTCTTCTTCAGAGAGACCCTCATATCCCACTTTATTGATTTTTACTTCTTGTAGGAGGTGAAGCTGATACTCCATGATTCCCTTGCGTAGATGCAACATTTCTAGCTCCAATATCCTGATTTTTAACTGATGCTTAGCTTGAATAAATTGAAACATTGTCAATTGAGACTCCCCTTCATCTCCAACTAGAACTCCTGATGCTCCATGTAAGAATGTTTTAGTTGGCTGAGACCACACATCAGCATGCCTACTTGATCTTGGTGGCTTGAAGTATTGTCTTCTTTGTTTCCCCTTCCATATTTGTGATGTTTAGGTACTGACCTGAGGGAAGAACTAGAGGAACAATTTTCACCAGAGAGTAATATTGCATGGTTTTTTGTTTTAGCACAAAAAGAAATGTTATCTTATTAGGATGGCAAGTAATGGAATTCTATAATCTGTAGCTTCTTACATCTCTTTCAAAGTTTCAATAGATATGACATTTTCTGGAGTTAAATGAAGAAAACTATTTTTCACCTGTTGTTATCATGTTGGAAATTCGTTTGGGTCATATGTTGTATTATAGGTTGAGCACCATCCTTGATTTTTACTCCACCATCCCTATGAACAAAAATAAGCTTTTATCACATATTTTACATATATATATATATATATATATATATATATATATATATATATATATATATATATATAACATGGATACTAAAATCGAACAAATACATACACAGCTTTAAGACTGGCATCATTTTCTTCAAGTAGCAAAGAATTATGCAACCATCCTTCATCAAATCTAAGTAGTAGTAACGTAATCCCTTCACTTATAGACATATATATACAATTCATAAAAGATAATTATTTATATAACTTAATATAAACTTATAGATAAAAACAAGGAGCTTCAATTTGATTGTTATGTGGGATAGCATTTTGTAGCCCTTCTTCAACCATTCTAAATACAAATGCATAAGCATTAGCAGTGTAATTCAATATATTTGATCCAATTTATAATGAATAATTCTCGTTATTTTAGGTATATACATTTGCTCACATGTCTCCATTTGTCGACTTGTAATGGCCTCAACCTGATCTTGTGATACCCTTGCTTTCTTAGATTTCTTTGTTTTTTGGATGTAACACTTCAATTAAAAAACAAATTTAATTATCAACTGGAATAATAATAACATAAAAGAATTAAAATAAACTCCAGATAGCTTGCTTTCTTACCTCTTAACTCTATGGTTGCCATTTCCTTCAGTTCGAGCAGATGCTTCGCTTGGCCTTTTACTTGTACTTGCAACACTATAGTTAAATCAACATAATAAATGCAAGTATGTATCATGAAAGTATAACAAAAATAAAGAAAATACACAAATAAAATGTGGAATTTACCTATCAACAGCTTGGGAGGTTTCTTCAACATCATTGCTTGATTGTTGAATCCTTTGGTTAATAGGTTCCTTGCAACTATTCTTGTAATGACGTGTATTTCCACATCTTCCACACCTTACAATTCTTTTTATCTTCGCTTTTTCCTTCTCATTCCCCTGTAGTTCATCTTTTCCTATCTTGATATACCCCTCATCCTTCAATATTTGTAAAAATTCTCTTGGATTTGTCTCTGGGACTGTATACCACAACTTCAATCTACAACCCTTCAACCATGGCATAGTAGACCCTATAGTTTCTCCAAACAGATTTAAAGATGTCTGACCTACAATTACTGTCATCTTTTTCAGATGTCTACCCTCATATTGTAGTCTATTTGTTCTAGGTAAACTTCTCCAGTGACCATCATAATCTAACTTAATATCTAATTTATCATTTATAGTCATCATGTATAAATAAACACAACATCCATTTTAGTAAGACTAACAACTATAAAAAAACATTAAGATTCATACAAAAAAAAATGACCAATATGCGAATAAGCGAATATCTGACAAACAAATGCACATTAAACCCTTCAAAGCACATAAAAAATTAGGCATCGGCAGAACTGATATAGTAACCATATTAGAAGTAAAGTAATACTACAACTGGGGTGTGAAAATTGGGGTGTGAAATGAAAGAACATCTCAAGAAAACACTACAATCAAAAGAAAAATTGGGGTGTGATATAACACTACAATCTCAGGGGAACACTAAAATCAAATGAAAGAACATCTCAGGGGTGTGATATGAACATCTAAAAGAAATGAAAGAACATCAGAAGAAAATTTGGGTTGTGAAAACATACCGTCGAAATTTAGATCAAGGTTTATGCCGTCGAATTTCAAAGCATCTCAGGGGGTTTTCAAAAAATTAGGGTTTTTCTGGGCGGCCAAATGAAAATGAAAATGAAGGGTTTTCTTGACTCTTAGATGAGAATGAGGGTTAAGTGGGTTAATGGGTATAGTTCATTACATTAAGAATAAGGGTAAGATAGTCATTTTAAAAGTGAGGTAAGGCCTGAACTATGGCTAAGTTGCAGAATTCTAACAGAGTGGCAACTTAAGGCAGATCTCAGATTGTTAGTGAAAAATATGATACTATTGATTTGTGAAGGGCATATATAATATTAGCCTATTTGTTAGGGGTACACATGTTAAACCCCCAAAAAAAGAAACTAAAATTTTTCACACAAATCAAAATCAAAATCCATCAAACCATCATCAAAATCCAAATCCAAATCCAAACCAAAATTTAAAAAAAAAATTCAAATCCATAAACATTGAATTTTTCAAATCCAAATTCAAATGCAAATCCAAATCTTAAATCCCAAATCCCTAATCCAAATCCAAATCCCCTCCCTTTCTCTCCTAAATCAAAATCCAACTCCAAAATCTAAGAGGAGCAGCAGCATCGAAACCCCTCATCATCATCATCATCATCATCATCATCATCATCATCATCATCATCATCACTAGCACACGACCCCGACCCCGACCCCAACCCCGACCTCGACGTCGACCTCTACCCGCCCCCGTCGTCGCCTCCTCCAACCCTGTCGCCGCCGCCTTCCTTCAAATCCGAAAAAAATCAAAGAAAACCCAACAACCCAACATTCAAAACCCAAAAAGAAAAACGAACAAAAATCAAGAACATAAACCTTGAATTTTAGATTTGGATTTTGATTTTGATTTGAAAACATAAACATTAAAACAAATGTCATATTTTTTTGGTTCTGAAATTTTTTTATCCTGATTTTTTTGTTTTTTTTTAAGTTCTGATTTTTTTAATGGTTTATTAGTATAAGGGAAATTTGGTCATTTCACACTCTCTTTTAGGTTTTTCGTACTGGATTTGATCATAATTTGTAGTTCAGGGGATTTATTGTATTGACCAATAGTTTAGGAGATTAACGGCTTTTGCCTCATAGATCATGGGTGTTTTTTGCCATTTACTTTTTTACTAATAGATATAAGGTTGAAATAAAGAACATAACTAAGGGGTAAATTTGTAGTGAGATCAACATATCCAACCCTCAATCATGGAAAGTTGAACCATCAGCTAGACGAACAGGTGAATGAAACGACTTTCTAATCGAGAACAACCTGAATTCTCAGTCATATGATCAAAAACACCTGAATCAATTACCCATGATGTAGGAGCAGTGGTAGTCAAGCAAACACTAGAAGACTTGGCTAATGTGACAAGAAGAATACTGACGCTGAGAATCACAGTATCGTTGGATAGCCTAAAGCTTTCCTGCATCTGCCTAAATATCTGTCAAACTAGAGGCTACATGTGCAGTGTGCCATGGTTGAGTGTTCTGAGAACGTTTGTTGGGGCAATTCTACTTTGTACGCCTAAACTCCTTACAATAGTTACACATGATGTTAGCAAGTGAAGTGCCCGAGTCACTCTTTGAACTGTCGCTATTTGTACCAAGAGCACTAGAACCACTTCTGCGACCACCACCACGGCCTTGTCCTCCTCCTCGACTAAAACAATGCTGAGAAGTAACTAATGCATCTCTCTTCTGTGGTGTCGCTAGTGGTAATTGAGGGAAGGGGGAGAAACATTTTCTTAACAAGTTTGTAGGCTTCTAACAATCTTTAGAGGCAAGACCTCCCATTACCAAATGTCGAGCAGCCTCATGAGACTTGGGGAGTCTTGCGAGGAAGGTGACAATATGAATTTGTTTTTGGCATTCCTGCATCTCCTTTAGATCAGTGCTCAATGGAAAAAAAAACTCTTTTACCTCATCACATGTCTTCTTGAAGATGACGTAATACTCATCAATACTCTTACTACCCATCTCACAACGATTATAGGCCTGTTGAACACAGTAGGCATGTGTCATACTGGTCGAACCCGAATAGGTCGACTAAAAATGATCCCAAAGCTCCTTATCCGTAGAGCACTGCATCACAGTATCCAGAATCTCGGGCTCCAAAGATTCATGCATAGAACTCATGATTAAAGCTATCAACAGCTTCCCAATCTTCCGTCATAGTCTTAAGTGGATCATCAAATAGGTGACGAGAGCGACAAATACCTTTCAGTTAGACTGCAAACATCTTTTGCCATTGTTGCCAATTACAACTACTCATTTTCTCATTCAACAATTTTGATGGAAAAAGGGAGAAGAGTTGTTCCTTTCACATAGAAGTCATCACTATTCTCTTCACTCATCTTGTCGATCACAACAACTCAGGATGTTCACAAAAAAATAGGTTTGGCTACTCTCATATTCTATATCCAAATCCTTCAAATCCAGTCCCCAAATTTCAACTTCCGGTGACGACAGTGAGCGACGAGGGCGGCATGACAACATCGGTTAGATTCGGCTGATGCACGGATCGAGGTAGGCGGGGTTGGCGACTGCTGATGTTTCCTTCTCTTTCTCTCTCTCTCTTCGGGTCAGGTCAGATCTGCTCAATTAAACAAACCCAAAAGAAGAAGAAGATGGGGATCGTGAAGTTTGGCGGCTAAGGTTTGGAGATTTGAGAATTCTCTCCACCTCATTATTGTTACTTCCAACCTTCTATTAAAGGTAGTTTATGATTTCCTTTTGAATTAAAAAAATCTTCCATAATTTGCACCACAGTCTTCTCCACTTCAATGTCATAACCAATAGATAAGTATGGAGCTTCATCATTGCTATCTCTAATACTATAATGGGATAGTTGGAGTTGTGTCATTTGTAGAAAAACTGTAATTTGTAAACAAATAACCCTCTAATCTCAACCAGTCATTTTTATGTGTGAGTTATATTAACCATCCATTTACTCAACTATTGTCAGTTACAGGTGGCCAGATTCCACCTTTTCTCTATAAAAAAAAACTATTGTCAGTTACCATAATATTCTCAAAGTTCAAATTTATTTACGACATAATTATTTACAAAAGTGTCACTCATATAAAATAAAAGTTGATGTCACTAGAGGTAATTTGTAAAGAGTATGATAAGAGTTTGGGATGAGTAAAAGGAAGTCTCAGATTCGATCCCTGACTATGTCGTAAGCTTTACTTTAAAAAAAAATCATTAGGACATGCATCACACGTGCAAACTTTCTTTATCGGTAAGGAATTATGTATCCTGTCACGCTGCAACTTCTCTCGGCCTACTGTTGGAGTGGGGTCCACCTTACCTTATGTGCCTTTTGGGATCTCTCCATCAATATTAGAAAGTTGAGCAAATAAGGAAGGTTGATTTGAATTAGGGCATGCAACGGGCCGGGTTTGGGCCGGACCTATATAGGACCGGGCCCGAGCCCGAAGTTTAAAACATAGATCCGAACCCAACTTGATTTTTCTTCGGGCATAAAAATTAGGTCTGAGCCAGGCCTGAATGAGGCCCTAAAATAGGTTCGAGCCTAGGGTCGAACTAAGCTACTTATGCATATTATAATATATATTTTCCATAAAATAAAATTATATCAAGAATAATATGAGATAAAAAATAACAATAATAGGAATACTACAGACTTTAGAGTAATTCACATCTAATTTGTCTATTTTTATTTATTTTTATATACAAGGCATTAATTATTTATCTATAAACTTTAACACTCATTTCAACTTACTTACATGGATATTCTATGGAAAAAAAACTTATATATAAAAATACATGATGTATACATAAGCATACACATGCACATTTAAAATTTTGATTCAGACACATCGAGCCTAAGCACTTGGGCCCGTGCCTAGCCCGAATTTTCCTCAGGCCTAAAAATTTGAGCCCGAGCCCAACCCAGAATGAGAATTACCAGCCCAAGCCCACTAATTATTGGTCAGACCTAAGCAGGCCCGGGTTGGGTTCGGGCCAATTGCCACCTTTAATTTGAATGGCTCCCTTGAAACTCTGCTAGAATGAGGGGTATTGCTAGGGAAAACATGAGGTTTGGAATCAAGAGTCATAGGGTTTTCAATTGGTACAAGGGTTGAGTCAGGGTTAAGATTCGAGTTTAGGTTCCAGCTCATGTCCAGGTTGATGTAGGGTACAACTGAGTCTAGGTTGGACTTGGATGCAAGTGGGTAGTTCAGGTTGGCATAGGTTTGTAAAGATGGAGGTGTAGGTAACTCCAGTGGGTTGAATGGTTGGCAGGAAAGGTAAGGATGAAGGGGAGGAGATTGGATGGGCATGGATGTTTTGTGTGGTGGGTTTGGTAAGGAAAGATTTGTTAGTTGTGGGATTTTGGGAGTATGGATGCCAAGGTTTGGTTTTAGGAGGAGGATTCAGAGCTTTGATATCTTCTTTCAGCAACGGACGAGACCTAATTCTTCCAAATTCTGCCTTGCAGATGAACTGATGAACTGATCTGAGAATTTTGAGTGCTTTTGTTGATCTCATAAAGAACTCCACAATCCTCATCATTGTGGTCAATTATACCGCAAAAGAGACATATACCTGGGTAACTTCTCATACTTAATAGGACTTGTGGTATCAACCATTCTCAGAATTCTGGCAAAGTTGGCTCATTTTTCTGGATCGATTTTATTAATAGGCAATACTTCTCCAGTATCATCTGTCGTACATGAGATTACCACCACTTAGTGTAGACCAAATGGAACCTTGTGTAATTGGACCCAAAACTTGTTACAATTTTTTTTTATAAACATTCTTTTACAATAAACTCAATTGATCGAGAGGCACAGAAAAACAGAGAAGAGAATAGGAGAGGAAGAAAAACCAACAAGAAAATAAAAATAAATAAATAACAACTTACAAACAAACCAATAGATATGTAACAAGGTAGAGTAGTCGAGGCTTGTGTATCACACAATTTCCTTAAAACAGATTTCGTCTCTTCCGGTTGCTGGACTGTGCGAAGGCATCTGTCTCCCAAGATGCAACGACCAGAGTGTTCACGTAGGCACCACGTAACACTCTCGAACCGAACGACAGCGTGAGGATCCTATCACCGACTTACCAAAACAGTAGGACCGAGGAACGGAATAGAGTAAAACTAAAATAGAGGAAAAAAAAGATGATTCTAGTGCAGGGAAGGAAGTGAGAGGGGAGGCATCTATTTATAGGGTCAGGGTCAAAAATTGTAACGACAGACAAGGCTATGGATGCCTTCAGTGTAACGGCAGACAATGTATTGAATGCGTACACTATAACGACAGACAGCAGTCAATGCCCTGAATGCCACAGTGTAACTACAGACAGTCAATTGAATGCGTACAATATAACGGCATAAAAAATATTTAATACTGCACTGAAACGGCAGATAAAACTGTTTCTCTATTTATAACAGCCATTTACAAAGAAAAATAAAAAGTGCAGCAAAAGGTGGCTCTGCACGTGGTGGGGTTAAGTCGGTCCGGCATTCGTGTCCGTAGGACGTGCGGGCGCACACAAGTCGCATGTGTAATCCGGTCCAAGATTTGCACCCCCTCCTGCGCGCGCGAGAGAGAGCCACTCTTCTAGCTATCTTACAATGCTTAGAAGAAGGTTACCATATATTATTTTCTAATTCCTTTGAATTTTCCGATGTGGGACTATATCCCCTCAACCTATTTTCAAGAATGAAAACTTCTCACTTTGAGAGATAATTTCTCATTCACCCCTTACCCATTTTTAGTAAATTAATATACGATTTTGATCTACTCACGAAGGAGAACACAAATAAATCAAGATCGCTCAATAATTCTTTGAGGATCTTACTCAAAAAATTGCTTAAAAACTGGTTCGTAAATAGTGTATGAAAGACCCATTTTCTAACATTTCCCATATGAATGAAAATTGATGACCACAGACACAACAGATTGACACGACAGACTTGGTGATAGAATTCAGCGATTGAATCCTGCATAGGATAGGTAGGTATTACCCTTTGAACCTTCCCTTATGAAAATATGTTTACTTTACTAACTAAACAGTAGACGCGATGTCCTTGAACTATTCTGTCATTTGTGTAAACGATGACATATCTCACACAGAAATCTTCCTAACGCATTTTCAGTTCTCACCGTTATGTATGTTTTGGTCATGAACATACGTCTGATTCTGCAAGAGTTTAACAGGAATATTGCCCTATATTATTCCCTTGGAAGCGGCTCTTCTTCCCTCTTACATAGGTGATTTCTTACTTAAGAGTAACTTGCATTACTCTGCGTAGATATCCGACGCATAATAATCACTAAAAGCCTAGCTTAACCTGTTACCTTGCGAGCATCACTGTTTCATTATGGGAATGGACATGGGAAAATTCTAACAGTGATCCAACTTGGTCTTTATAATTTAGTTGTCCCTTTGAACCTAGATCTTGGGATCTCCAGTCTGCTAGGTTGGGTGTCCATTGTATAGACTTATTCTTTCATGGGCTTTAGTCTCATTTTCCTCGATGATTTATCAACTAACTCTCTGTTTAACCATTTGGTTAGCGGATCCGCAATATTATCCTTTGACTTCACATAGTCCATAGAGATAACCCCAGTAGAGAGTAGTTGTCCAATGGTATTATGTCTTCGACGAATATGTCTAGATAACCATTATACATATTGCTTTGTGCTTTACAAATTGCAGATTGACTATCTGAATGTATGCAGATTGGAGGCACATGCTTTGTCCACCTTGGAATATCCTTAAGGAAGTGGCGTAACCATTCAGCCTCTTCCCCACATTTGTCCAGTGCCTTAAATTCAGATTCTATCGTAAATTTAGTGATCACTGTTTGTTTCGAGGATTTCTAAGGAACTGCTGCACCACCTAGTGTAAACACATAGCCCCTAGTAGATTTTGAATTATCACTAGATATCTAGTTCGCATCATTGTATCCTTCAAGTACAGTCGGGTATCTCGTATAGTGCATCCTATAGTTACGAGTAAAACACAAGTACATCAGTACTCTTGTAATTGCTTGCCAATGCTCGCTTCCAGGATTACTCGTATATCTACTTAGTTTACTCACTGCATAGGCTATGTTTGGTCTTATACAACTTATTAAGTACATTAGACTACCTATGATTCTAGAGTATTCTACTTGAGAAATACTCTCACATTTATTCTTGGATAAATGTAAAGTTAGATCTATTGGAGTTCTGGCTATTCCAGAATTATCTTTATCAAATTTTCCAAGAATACTGTCAACATAATGTAACTGGCTTAAAATAAGCTCGTCTGATATTTTTGTGATTATAATTCTCAATATAACAACAGCTAGTCTCATGTCTTTCATGTCAAAGCTCGAGTTCAACATGTTTTTAACAGATTTAATCATCTGATCATTGCTTCCAATAATAAGCATGTCATCTACATACATATAATGACATATCCATCTTCTGTGTCTATGACATATACACATTTGTCACATTCATTGATCTTAAAGCCATTTGTCATCATGATATTGTCAAATTTCTCATGCCACTGCTTTGAAGCTTGTTTCAAGCCATATAATGACTTCACCAGTTTACACACTTTCTTTTCATATCCTAGAGCTGAAAAGCCCTCAGGTTGTTCCATGTAGATTTCTTCATCTAAATCTCTATTAAGAAAAGCTGTTTTTACATCCATTTGATGTACTTCAAGATTGTGCAGAGTTGCTACTGCAAGTACCATCCTAATTGAATTTATTCTCGTCACAGGAGAATATGTATCAAAGTAATCAAGACCTTCCTTTTGTTTATAACCTTTAATTACAAGTCTTGCCTTGTATTTATCAACTGATCCATCAAGTTTCATTTTTCTCTTGAAGATCTACTTGGAACCTAAAGGTTTACTACCTGGCGGAAGATCCACTAGCTCTCAAGTATGGTTTTGCAAGATAGAATCAATTTCACTCCTGATGGCTTCTTTCCATAGAGGACCATCACTAAAGTTCACCGCTTCCTTGAAGGTTTGAGGTTCACCTTCAAGCATAAAAGTTAAGAAATCCGGACCAAAAGATTTTTTTCATTCTTGTTCTTTTACTATGTCGAGGTTCCTCCTCAACTTCTTCATCTTGGTCTTCACTATCTTCACTAATAGTCTTATGTGTTCGTTTGGAGGAACTTGATTCCTTCTTTGACTTACATGGAAATACATCTTCAAAGAACGATACATTTTTAGACTCTATTATCATGTTCTTTGATATATCAGTGATATCGGATTTGTACACCAAGAATAGATAGGCAATACTGTTAAGTGTATAGCCAATGAAAATGCAATCAACCGTTTTTTATCTTATTTTCACTTTCTTAGGTGGAGGTACTGCCACCTTGGTAAGACATCTCCACATTCGCAAGTAATTGTAGGATGGCTTTCTTCCTTTCGATAATTCATATGGAGTTTTATCTTCTTTCTTTTGGGGCACTTTATTCAAAAGATAGTTAGCTGAAAGAATAGCTTCTCCCCACAAGTTTGGTGGCAAACTAGAACTTATTAACATTGCAATCATCATTTCTTTCAATGTACGATTCTTTCTCTCAGCAACACCGTTGGACTGAGGAGAATAAGGTGCTGTCGTTTTATATATAACTCATGCTTAGCACACATGTCAGCAAATGGCGATTCATACTCTCTACCTCGATCGCTTCTTTGCGCCTTAATTTTCTTGTTGAGTTGGTTATTAACTACAGTTTTATAGAGAATAAATTTCTCTATAGCTTCATCCTTACTTTTAAACAAATATACATAGCAGTATTTTGTGCTATCATCAATGAACGTAATAAAATATTTATTACCACCTCTTGTTTATATCATTTTCAAATCACAAATATCATTGTGAATTAGATCAAGAGGTTCAGTGTTTCTTTCAACACTTTTAAACGATGATCTTGTTAGTTTTGCCTCAATATAAGTTTCACACTTGTGTTTGGAATCAATTTGGAATGTTGGTATGTGATTCAAGTTAATTAGTTTACGCAAAGTATCATAATTAACATGTCCTACTCTATCATGCCATAAATTGAAAGACTTAAACATATAAGTAAAGGAGCTAGCTTTATTAATATCTTTGACCATGGTCATTACATTGAGTTTGAACATTCCACCACTCATGTATCCTCTACCAACATACATCCCACTCTTCAACAAAACAAATTTTACTCAAACACTAAACGAAAACCGTGGTTATTAAGCAACGAACCAGATACCAGGTTCTTACAGATTTCAGGAACATATGCAACATTATTCAGAGTTAATTCCTTTGTAAAAGTCATCTTCAAGATCACCTTGCCTTGGCCCTTGATTTCTGAAGTAGCTGAGTTTCCCATAAACATCTTCTCCCCATTCTCTAATGGTTCGAAAGTGGAGAACATACTTCTGTTGGAGCACACATGTCGAGTAGCTCCAGTGTCAATCCACCATTCCTTCGGGTTTGAACCTATCATATTCACCTTTGAAATCACAACTGAGAGGTTGATATCGGAAACATCTTGAGCAATACCTTGAATCAAGTTTGCTTCTCTGTTCCTATTCTTCTTGGAAAGTCTGCATTCAGTAGTTTTGTGACCCATCTTGTCACAATTGAAGCACTTGCCTTGAAACTTCGGCTTCTTGGAGATTCCTCCCTTAGGCCCCAACTTGGGACCTATGTTGTTGTGCTTGTTGGAATGTTGTTTATATTCCACTACATTTGCCTTGGCTGCATGACTAATGAGTCCAGCCTTTTCAGATCCTCTATTGTCTTCTTCACTACGAAGCCTGACAATAAGATCTTCAATGCCCATTTCTTTTCGCTTATATTTTAGGTAATTCTTAAAGTCTTTCCAACCTGGTGGTATTTTTTCAATTATACATGCTACTTGGAAACTTTCACTTAAGTTCATACCTTCGACATGAATCTCATGTAAGATCAGGTTGTATTTCTTGAACTTGACTGATCACTGTTTTAGAATCTACCATTTTATAGTCCACGAAGCGGCCCACAATGAATTTCTTGGCGCTGGCATCCTCAGTTTTATACTTATGGTCTAGTGATTCCCAAAGTTTTTTAGCTGTTCTTTTGTCAATGTATACATTATAGAAAGGATCGGCTAATCCATTCATTACGTAATTCCTACATAAGTAATTATCATTTTTCCAAGCATCCACAGCGGCGATGACTTGATTATCTTGCTCATCTTTCTTAATATTTGGAGCTTCTTCGTTCAAGAATCTTGCAATATTCAATGTGGTCAGATAGAATATCATCTTCTGTTGCCACCTTTTGAAATTCTGCTGTTGAACTTCTCAGGTTTCTTCCCATGGAAGACTGAGACAGGTACAACGGTTGGCATTGGCACTCGTGCCGCTGCAGCAGTCGATACTTGCGTCGTATCAGCAACCGGCAGTTGGACCGTTTCAGACACAGCAATATTTTTCGATGCAGTAGTCATTTTGATTCTAAAAAATACATAACACGAGTGTAAGTTTTCCGGATTAAAGAAAAGAAAAGAAGTGCCTCAAAATCGGAAATCAAGAAAATCAAAATCTGTTTTAAGTTTGTTACAAAAATTGTTTATAAACTTTCTTTTACAATAAACTTAATTGATCGAGAGACACAGAAAAACAGAGAAGAGAATAGGAGTGGAAGAAAAACCAACAAAAAAAATTTAATTAATTACAAATTACAAACAAACCAATAGATATGTAACAAGGTAGAGTAGTCGAGGCTTGTGTATCATACAATTTCCTTAAAATAGATTTCGCATCTTTCGGTTGCTGGATTGTGCGAAGGCGTCTATCTCCCAGAATGTAACGACCAGAGTGTTCACGTAGACACCACGTAACACTCTCGAACCGACCGAGAGCGTGAGAATCCTATCACCGACTTACCAAAACAGCAGGACCGAGGAACGGAATAGAGTAAAACTAAAATAGAAAAAGAAAGAAGATGATTCTTGTACAGGGAAGGAAGTGAGAGAGGAAACCTCTATTTATAAGGCCAGGATAAAAAACTGTAACGGCAGACAAGGCTATGAATGTCTTCAGTGTAACCGCAGACAATGTATTAATGCGTAACAATGTAACGGCAAACAAAATATTTAATACTGCACTGAAACGGCAGACAAAACCGTTTCTGCATTTATAACAGCCGTTTACAAAGCAAAAAAAAATCAAAACTGCAGCAAAAGGTGGCTCTGCACGAGGTGGGGTTATGTCAGTCCGGCATTCGTGTCCGCAGGACGTGCAGGCGCACACAAGTCACATGTGTAATCTGGTCCGAGATTTGCATCCCCCCCAGCGCGCGCGAGAGTCTCTTCTAACTATCTTACAATACTTAGAAGAAGGTTACTATATATCCGTTTCTAATTCCTTTGATTTTTTCGATGCGGGACGATGTCCCCTCAAACCATTTTTAAGAATGAAAACGTCTTACTTTGGGAGATAAATTCTCATTCACCTTTAACCGTTTTTAGCAAATTAATATACGATTTTGATCTATTCAAGAAGGAGAACACAAATCAATCAAGATCTCTCAATAATTCATTGAGGATCTTACTCAAAAAATTGCTCAAAACTGTAAATGGTGTATAAAAGAACCATTTTCTAAGAGCATCCACAGTCGTTTGCTTGTTTGCCATTTTTTTCATTTTTTGTGTACTGTAGGGCACATAGTCGTAAGCTATTTTGTCATTTTTTGGCAATTCGGGTACAGTAGAAAGGAAAAAAAATAGCATTCGAAATAGCAAAATGCATATTATAACAGACGAAACATTTTAATTATATTTTTAAATAATCGGACGAAACTTCAAAGTAAAAAAAATTAAAAAACTAATAAAAAAAATAACCCAGAAATATGCATATATGGCTGGATGATATTTCCAGGCCATTGGGTCACATTTCCTATAAAAAAATGCAAATTACCATCACTGATTACTGTGTGCAATTATTTAAATTTTTTTAGCAAATTTATAAAAAAAAATTGCAACTTTTAAAATATTTTTGCAATTTTATAAATATTTTTACAATTTTGTAAATATTTTTGCAATTTTATTTTGCAGAACAAAACCTCCTTAAAACCAGTCCGGTCATTTTGCAACTTTTTTTCCTTTTTGGAACGAAACATCATGTTTCGTTCTGTATATTTTATTAATATTTTCTCAGTTTCTGACTATATAAATAAGAGTAATGCTACATCCACTACCAATTTCACTACATTTCTCTTCACTACCTTAGGTGGCACACTCCAATAGGTAGGAAAAGATAGAGTAGGTAGGAGAACTCTCCAATAAGAGTATGCCACCTAAGGTAGTGAAAAAAATGGTAGTGAAATTGGTAGTGGCTAAAGCATTACTCTATAAATAATTTTTTAATGACAGTCTATTTCTTTTTTAACGAATTTATGTATTTTTTGTCATTCGCCGGCTGCCGCATTTCATCAAAATAGATCGCCATATTATACATTTTGCCATCTTTTTACTTCGAACGACTATGGATACTCTAACAAAACTCACATCTGCCCAAGGCATAATCTTCGGGAAGTGTTCGTGCTCTACTCCGTTCCAACGACCAGTTCATTATCCAATACCATGGTTTCCTTTAATCACCTTGTCTGCCTCATGCTTGAAAGAGAATCTAGCCGGGTATGCCTTTGCTCCATATGCCATGATACAACCATCATTAAGGTGATTCTATATTGCAGCTAGGCTTTTCATGACATGACCTTGAAGTAGTGGTTTCTCGGAGATAAATTTGAACACAAAAGTTTGATCCATCTATGACTCCAGCTTATCTGTTACAGTAACAACAGGAGTTGCATTAGATAAATTGTGATCCAATAACTTCTCAACCTTACCTTATTAATCAAATTATCAATGTATGAATCACATGCCATCAATATGAATCTCAAAATTTTGCAACAGAATAGGGAAGGCAGGAGAGGGGGAGGGAGATAAAATCGCTGAGAGCAGTAGGAAAACTGGATGAGAAGACAAAAGGGAGTGGACAGGGAAGGATGGAGAGGAGCTGGGGAGCAAAGCTATAGATTGCCGGCAATAGAACCTCACCCTGGGAGAGAGCATCTGTAATTAGACTCAAAATTTTCTATATTTGATTTTTAGAAATAGAATTTTTGAGTTGGACTTGTAGCTGTTGAAATCCAAAATTTGATTCAACAGCAGATTATTTTAATTTTGAATTTCAGCTATTGATTAAAAACAAAAAATATCGGTCCAAAAAATTTATATAAAAAAATTTGTAAGTCTGCGAATACATAATAATTCATATAGGTTCATTCTATCTCATTCTTTAGTCAAATAATCAAACCAATCTCAAACTAATTTTATATGAATAAATAATTCGACAATCTCAAATTAATTTTATATACATAAATAATTCTACCGGCTCTATTCCGTAAAAATTAAAATGTCAAAACGAGGAAAAATGTTTTGATAACTTGGATCTGCTATGTTTAGATCTTTGAGCCCGTGACAGAGAGATCAAAGCATAATTGCATCTCCAAAACTCCTTCACTATCAGAAAAGTAAAAAAAAAATAATAATAATTAACAGTTAATGGAAAGAAGAAGATAAATCAGTAGATCGAAAAGAAATTGTAGGAATAAACGAATAATAATTATTCTCAAATTAAGAGATGAAAAACAATTAGAAAAAAGGAAAACAGATCCAAAACAAAAGGCACAAATGAAAGAAAAAATCAAGAAAAATATAAAAAATGAAGACGAAACTCTGAAGGAGAAATGGAAAGAGGGAGGCTCAGATCCGCCATTAATCCGTCATATAAGCAATTGGCTGCAATTTGCTTGCCTCGCCATTGCTGCAGAAAAAGTAAGGAGCTATGGTGTCATTACGTTTTGTATCTAGAACGCTAGAATCTAAGTAATTTCTCAAATAATGGAGTTTGATGCTTCGATTTCGATCATCATCGCCTCAATAATATATATATATATATATATATATATATATATATAGAGAGAGAGAGAGAGAGAGAGAGAGAGAGAGAGAGATTGGGAGTTTGGAGAGTTCGAGAATGAACAAGACCAAGAATCATCGGCTAAGATGAGAATAAGGAACAAGAAGAAGAAGGGGGTTGCCATTTTTGGCAGCCAAACCCTATAGTTTTCTAATTCGCTAATTCCCCTCATAAAATAGCCTCATACTTAAACTAATGAGTGAGGGTTTCTTGAAATTTCAACGAACCCTAGTTTTCTCTTCTACAGCACCGGAGTATTTATTTAGAGAGATGTGAGGGAGCTGAGAAAGGATTACAATGGGCCGGGTGGGTTTGGTTAGATAAGAAACCAACTAGGTTTGTAGAATTAGGGATGGCATCGGGCCAGATAGTGGACTATACGATGTAGTATTTGAGTTCATTTTGGGCCTGTGACTTTAAAATATGTGTCATATTATTGTTACATCTTTTTGTTTATTTTTGTTTCAAAGAACATAAGAAGGCTTCATTTGCTCTAGGTCAAAGCTGAGTTTTTTTTTCCGTATTGACCAACTTTTTCAAAATATTGATCATCTGACCCACTTTCGAAAAATTTACCCAGCTGATCCAATTTAGGACACTTCAGCATTAACCGCTATTGAAAATAACGGCATAGATTATTTATATGTCGTTGTTTTCAATAGCGGTATCTGCTATAAATTTTTTTCACATGCCGCTATTTGGAGTAACGACATCAGTTCACTTCTTCCCAATTATGTACGATATGACTTAGAAAAAAATTGCAAATGTGAGAAAATCTTACAGCTGATACCACTATCTCCAATAACGGCATTTGTATTACTGATGACGTTGTTGGGGATAGCGGCATCAGTTATAATAGTGATTGCATATAAATAGTAGTCCCTCTCTTCTCCTCCCCTTTCACTTTAGATCTATTTCCCCTCACTCCCGAACCCAGAACCCTAAAATCCTAACATACAAAATCCCACACTTGTTTACATTCAAACTTCATATCTCCTACCTCCCTCGCCCTCTTCGTCCGAAATTCAACTCTCCCATCCTGAAAATCTCCAACATTGTCTATAGTCATATCATTCTTCATCCACGAAGTATTTTCAAGCTATCCAAGTTACGATCTAATTTGAAGGTATTTTTATAATCATATGTTTTATATGTATGCATAAGTTATGCTTGTGAGTACTTAATGACTTGAATATTTGTCCATTTATGTTTAGGTATGGATTATGATATACCTATTGGGTTATATTTTGGGGGTGAAATAATTCGAGATCCGAAGATATGATATTGTTATAGCGATGTTGAACCGGTCATTATTTGCTCTCCCCATAACTCTATATGCTCACAATAGTAGATAAGATATTTGAAGTTACGAATTGGGATAGAGGTGTGTTGCCGCTAAATCTGGTGTGGGGGCAAACAAATAGAATCTGTAGATTCTTTCGGATGTTGATAGTTAAACCTAAAACCTTTTCACCGGAGTTTGACCGTTGACTCCCGCCGTTCACCTGCAAAAAGTGCGATACACCGGGGTTGATCCCGGCGACGCACCATCCGACGCTCAAGTCAGTAATCAGAAAGATTATTGATATGGCTAAAAATGGGGTTAAATCGGAACCGTCCAGATTGGGCGCGAACCTTGAAGCTCGGGGGTAAAATGGTAATTTCACATACAAGTGGATCCAAAGCGGGTACTGGATCTCCTTCGCACGAGACCCACTAACCCACAAACGGATCCATACCGATTGGGCACGGGTCCCGACCCGAGGCGAGCCCAGATCAACAAGAGACAAATCAGGGCCACTGATTTGACCAAGTCAACGGGCCTGATTTACTCTCACCAGGAATCAGAGGTTAGTTTCCTAAACAGACTGTGAGGATTTTTCTCATAGCAGTTACATAGGGAATCAAGCCTCTAATCACTTCCCTGGCGACTATAAATACCTCCCCTCTGTCATTGTGACCAGGTAATCACTCTTTTTCCACTTTAAGCTCTTTCTTTAATCACCACTGGTTACTGACAAGAGCGTCGGAGGGTGCGTCGCCGGAATCAACCCCGGTGTCTCGCACTTCCTTGCAGGTTGCGGCAGGAGTAAGAAGGCTTGGATCAGCTGTTCAGGTTTTCTCGTACTCACAAATCTTATCTGTTTACCCCCACACCGAAAACAGCGGTAACAGATTGGCACCGTCTGTGGGAAAACCACACGAACAGCCTCAGCCTCTTCCTGGTCGTCCTCTCTAACCATGCCTCCAAAGAAGGTCAGATCTAGAGGGTCCAACCGCGGGACCAATCCTGTCGACCCTACAGAGGAAACCCCTGTCAATCCTATTCCACAGCCCAAACTTCCTCCTCCGGCCCCGCAGGGCCAGCCTCCTCTTCCCAAGCAGCAACCCAACAATGGCCCTTCAGGTCATAACGGTCGGAGGCAGAAGCAGCCCCTCAATCCGGACCATGTTTCGGTTCATAATGAATCCTCGGATTCAATGGCTTCTCATCACCCCGACCTCCGCCACACGGTCCTGAACCGCCAGAAGGATGAGGACCTCCGCACCCACCTTGATGAGAGGCGGGCCCGAGAGGGAGCCTCTCGCCAGCATCAGGGTGAGCGGTCCCCTCACCGCCGGGACGGTAGAAGGTCTCCGGACCGCAGGGGCCGAGCGATGTCTCCCGAACGCAGAAGGAGGAGGCCGCATTCCCCAGCGGATCGGCATCATCGGAGGAACAATGACGCACCTATCACTCGTGCCGAGTTCCTGCAATTTCAGGACACCGTGCTACAGGCCCTCAACCTTCGGCAGAACAACCAAAATGCCCAGAGGGCTCCAACGCCTCCGAGGGTTCCCAGTCCTCGTCGCCGATCCCGAAGTCCTATCCCGGCTCCCAGTCGCCAGCAGCAGCACTACAGTCCTCGCCGATCCCAGGACTACCGCCGCCGCAGTCCCCGCTCCCCTTCCTATGAGGAAGAGTCCGGGGGATCGTATGATTACCAGCGGAGGGACGATGCCCTCAACCGCCGTCTCCATGAGGTGGAGAGGCGCATTGGTCGCATGGACCGAGAGGAGGAGTCCAGAGTAGGGACCGTCCGACCCAGCAGACCCCCTTTCTCTCGGACGATCATGGAGGCCCACATACCGAGGGGTTTCAAACCTCCGCAGTTTGAAACGTACTCAGGGGAATCCGACCCAGTTGATCACGTCGAGAGCTTCAAGACCCTGATGCTGATCCATCAAGCCTCCGATGCCGTGCTCTGCAGGACCTTCCCCGCCACCCTCAGGGGGTCGGCTCGGGAATGGTACTCCAGACTCGCTCCCTCTTCCATCTTCTCGTTCGAGAAGTTTGAAACACTGTTCATAACTCACTTCGTGAGTAGCAGGCGAGCTGAGAAGACAAGCCTCTCCCTACTGAACCTGCGGCAGGAAAAGGGAGAGAAGCTGCGAGACTATGTGAAGAGATTCACCGCAGAAGTCAGGTCCATCGCCTCCTTAGACCAGTCAGTGGCGACCGTGGCGTTCCAGTCGAACGTCCTCAACTCCAACCTCCGATCGTCCCTAGCCAAGAAGCCCCCGCACAACTTCGCCGACCTTCTCCTAAGGTGAGAGAAGTACATTCGGGCGGAAGAGGCCGAGTGCCTCCCAAACTTTGGAGGATCGGCCTCCGGATCGAAGAGGAAGGCGACCGAGGGGGAGGGATCGAAGAAGATGCAGAAGGACAACGGCGGTCAGCGCCGACCTTCCCCTAGGTTCGAGAAGTTCACTCCCCTCACCACCAACGTCTCCACTATCCTAATGGAAGTGGAGAAGGAGGGGGTCATCCCTCCAGCTCCGAGGATGAACACCCTGGCTAAGAGGAGGAATAAGGGCAAATGGTGTCATTACCATCGGGACCACGGCCACGACACAAACGACTGCCGGGCATTGAGAGATGAGATAGAAGCCCTCATCCGGAGGGGGCAGTTGGCCAAATTCGTGAAGGCTAACGATCGGGCGGACCGCAACACTTCTCCGCCTCGGGGGGCTAACAAGCGCTCCGAGCGACGCGAGGAGACACCCGAGTTCGAGGAAGAACGGGTTCTGCACCTGATCCACGGAGGCCCCATGGGAGGCTCCTCTAATTCCTCTCGGAAGGCCTTCGTCCGAGAGGTCAACTCGGTTCACAGCGCCCCTCCTCCCAAAGGTCTCGGCGTCCCTGTGTCTTTCTCCGATGAAGACCTCGAAGGGGTCCGAACCCCCCACCGTGACGCCCTCGTCATCGACCTCCACATGGCCAACTTCAAGGTGCAGAAGATCTTAGTAGACAATGGGAGTTCGGTCAATATCCTCTTCCTCTCGGCCTTCCGAGGCCTGCAGCTGTCCCGGGACCGTCTCAAGCCGGCCGGTTACACACTCCACGGGTTCACGGGGGTCCCAGTAACTGTCGAGGGGGTGATAACCCTAGACGTGACTGCTGGGAGCACCCCTACTACCCGGACCGAGCCGATGGACTTCATGGTCGTCGACGTCCCGGCAACGTATAATGTCATTCTGGGCCGACCCTGCCTAGCTGCCTTAGAAGCTGTCCCCTCGGCGTACCATCTTAAAATGAAGTTCCCCACTCGGTCGGGAGTAGGGGAAGTCAGGGGAAGCCAAGAGACGGCTCGGAAGTGCTACATGACTTCCACTGGGGGACCGGTGCTCTCCCTCGAGACACTAGAAATCCCCGAGCCGAAAGTCCGACCCACGTCCGAGCCGGCGGACGAGTTAGAAGAAGTGCTCTTCTCGGACGAGGACCCGAGCCGAAAGTTCCTCATCAGCAAGTCCTTGCCGACCGCACTGTGCTCTGACCTGATTAAATGCATCCGTGATAACCGCGACTTGTTTGCTTGGTCGGCCGCGGATATGCCCGGCATTTCCGAGGAGTTGCTAGTGCACCGCCTGAGTGTCAAGCCGGGGTGCAAACCGGTTCAGCAGAAGAGACGAAAATTCGCTCCCGAGCGACAGCAAGCCATTAAGGAGGAGGTGGATAAACTTTTGAAGGCTAAGTTCATACAGAAGGTAAACTACCCTGAGTGGCTCTCCAATGTTGTAATGGTCAAGAAGTCCAACGGCTCTTGGAGAATATGCATCGACTTCACCGACCTGAATAAGGCGTGTCCGAAGGATCCATTCCCTCTTCCGAATATCGACACCCTCATTGACGCCACCTCGGGCCATGAGCTCCTCAGCTTCATGGACGCCTTCTCCGGCTATAATCAAATCCGAATGTTCCCTCCGGACATTCCGAAGACCTCCTTCATCACCGATCAGGGCCTCTACTGCTACCGGGTCATGCCGTTCGGGTTGAAGAATGCGGGCGCGACCTACCAGCGCCTCGTCAACAAGGTCTTCCAAAGCCAGATAGGTCGGAACATGGAGGTCTACGTTGACGACATGCTCGTCAAAAGCGTCCGAGGCGCCGATCACGTGACCGACCTCCAGGAGGCCTTCGGCGTGTTGAGAAGGCACAGCATGCGGCTGAACCCGAACAAGTGTGCGTTCGGGGTCTCTTCGGGAAAGTTCCTCGGCTTCATGGTGAGCCAGCGAGGAATCGAGGCCAATCCCGAGAAGATCAAGGCCATACTGGACATGGCCCCGCCCCGAAACGTCAAGGAGGTGCAGAAGCTAACTGGTCGGCTCGCTGCTATCGACCGGTTCCTCTCGAAGTCCGGGGAAAAGTGCCTCTCTTTCTTCAAAGCACTCAGGGGGGCTAAGGGTTTTGAATGGGGCCAACCACAACAAGAATCGTTCGAACAACTGAAGGCCTACTTGGTGAACCCCCCTCTGCTCAGCAAACCTGTCCCGGGCGAGACTCTCTTCATCTACTTGGCTGCTTCCGAACAGACCCTAAGTGCCGTCTTGGTGAGAGAGGAGGACCGGGCCCAAAGGCCCATCTACTACGTGAGCAAGGTACTTCGGGATGCCGAGCTCCGCTATCCGAAGATAGAGAAGATGGCCTACGCCCTGGTCATGGCAGCGAGGAAGCTCCGACCGTACTTTCAATCCCACTCGGTCGTTGTCCTCACCGACCAACCCCTGAAGCAGATTCTCCACAAGCCTGAGACCTCGGGCCGGCTAATGAAGTGGTCCATAGAGCTGAGCCAGTATGACATCTCTTACCAGCCTCGGACGGCAATTAAAGCACAGGCCCTCGCCGATTTCATCGTAGAGTCCACCATCCCTGAAGTCAGCCACATCCCGAATGGACCCCCCCATTTGGACAGTCTTCGTGGACGGCTCCTCCTGTAACGAAGGAAGCGGCGCCGGAATCATCCTGAACGGCCCTGACGACTTCGTCCTCCAGTACGCGATCCGTATGAACTTCAAGGCCTCGAACAATGAGGCGGAGTACGAGGCACTGATTGTTGGTCTCGAACTTGCACGAAGTGCTGGGGCGCAGTGCCTCCAAATCCACAGCGATTCCCAGCTTATCGTGAACCAAGTCTTGGGCGAGTACGAGGCCAGGGACGAGCGGATGGCGAAATACCTCGCTAAGGTTCGGGCCCTCATGAGCCGGTTCGAAGAGGCGCTCATTCAACGAGTTCCTCGTGAGGAGAATTTGCAAGCCGATGCCCTCTCCAAGTTGGCCTCATCCTCCCTACAAGGTCTCGAACAGACCGTTTGATCGAGGTCCTCTCTAGGCCGAGCATAGAAGACGAGACAGCTGGCTCGGTGGAGTCGTTGTCGGTCATGTTGCAAGATAATTGGATGAAGCCATTGGTGGAATTCTTGAGGGACGGGGTCCTGCCCGTGGATCCCAAAGAAGCACGCCGAGTCAGAACTCGGGCTGAGTGCTATGTCTTGATCGAGGGTATCTTATACAAACGCTCCTTCTCTCAAATAGACGGCCGACCATACCTAAGGTGCCTCTCTCCAGAACAGGCCGACTATGCCCTACAAGAGCTCCACGAAGGCGTCGATGGGGCACACTCAGGATCCAGGTCCTTGGCCCAGAAAGCTTTGAATTACGGATACTTCTGGCCGACCCTCCTTCAAGACGCCGAGCGACACGTTCAGCAATGTAACTCTTGCCAGAGACACTCCAGCATCCGTCGCCTCCCTCAAGCCAACCTTGCCTCCCTATCAAGTCCTATCCCCTTCGCGATGTGGGGGATGGATTTACTAGGGCCTTTCCCTCCGGCTCCGGGTCAGTTCAAGTTCCTGGTCGTAGCCATCGACTACTTCTCGAAGTGGGTCGAGGCCGAACCCCTCGCCACTGTAACCGAGAACAAGGTGGTACAATTCTTCTGGAAAAACATCGTCTGCAGATTCGGCGTCCCCCGTGTCCTCGTGACGGACAACGGGACTCAGTTCACTGGCGTAGCATTCCGAGCTCTGTGCGACGACCTTGCCATCCAGCAGCGCTTCTCGTCCGTCTCCCACCCTCAATCGAACGGACAGGCAGAAAATGCTAATCGGCAGATCCTCGCAGGCATCAAGAAAAGGCTGGACAAAAGTTCCAAAGGCTTATGGGTCGACCAACTCCCCAACGTCTTATGGAACTACCGCACGAGCAAGCGGACCCCCACAGGCGAGTCCCCTTTCAACCTCACCTATGGGTCCGAGGCCGTGATACCCCTCGAGGTCGGAATACCTTCCCCTCGGCTCGCGGCCTACGATGAGGAACAGAACGCCAGGGACCTCAGGGCAGACTTAGATCTGATAAACGAGCTGAGGGAAAGAGCGTCGATTCGGCAGCAGAATTACCGAAGAAGGGTCGAGTTGGCATACAACAAGAAGGTCCGACCCACCAACCTTAAGCAAGGGGATTTAGTCTTGAGAAAACTGGCCATATCCTTCTCCAGTCAGAAGAGCAAGCTGGCTCCGAACTGGGAAGGGCCGTACAGGATCACGAGGGTAGTTCGGCCCGGAGCATATCGTCTTGAAGATCTAGAGGGCAGAGAGATCCCGAGGACCTGGAATGCTGACCACCTCCTAAAATACCAAGAAAACGCCCCGGCGCCGCTCTAAGTATCATAGGATATCGAGCCATTCCTCTCCTCTGACTTGTAACCTATTTTCATAAATTGCACTATGTAAAACGGTTCGCCGTCAATTATCAATAAAGAAAGCTCTTTCGTACTTATGAGTTTGCATGCTTCTCTCTGCTCTTATCATCTGCTTTTTAAATATTAATTTCAACCAATGGTTCGGAGTCTATGTCCGGTTCGAATTCACCCCCTCAGCTCGTCCCCAGACGAACTAGAGGCAGGCCGTCGTTCGGAACTGCTCCCACAACCGTTGAACTACACCGATGGTTCGGAGTCCAACACTCGGCTCGACTTTACCTCCTCGGCTCGCCCCCGGACGAGCCAGGGGTAGATCGCCGTTCGGAATTGCTCCCACAACCGTTGAACTACACCGATGGTTCGGAGTCCAACACTCGGCTCGACTTTACCTCCTCGGCTCGCCCCCGGACGAGCCAGGAGTAGATCGCCGTTCGGAATTGCTCCCACAACCGTTGAACTACACCGATGGTTCGGAGTCCAACACTCGGCTAAACTTTACCTCCTCGGCTCGCCTCCGGACGAGCCAGGAGTAGATCGCCGTTCGGAACTGCTCCCACAACCGTTGAACTACACCGATGGTTCGGAGTCCAACACTCGGCTCGACTTTACCTCCTCGGCTCGCCCCCGGACGAGCTAGGGGTAGATCGCCGTTCGGAATTGCTCCCACAACCGTTGAACTATACCGATGGTTCAGGAGTCCAACACTCGGCTCGACCTTACCTCCTCGGCTCGCCCCCGGATGAGCCAGGAGTAGATCGCCGTTCGGAATTGCTCCCACAACTGTTGAACTACACCGATGGTTCGGAGTCCAACACTCGGCTCGACTTTACTTCCTCGGCTTGCCTCCGGACGAGCCAGGGGTAGAAAGCCGTTCGGAATTGCTCCCACAACCGTTGAACTACACCGATGGTTCGGAGTCCAACACTCGGCTCGACTTTACCTCCTCGGCTCGCCCCCGGACGAGCCAGGGGTAGATCGCCATTCGGAATTGCTCCCACAACCGTTGAACTACACCGATGGTTCGGAGTCCAACACTCGGCTCGACTTTACTTCCTCGGCTCGCCTCCGGACGAGCCAGGGGTAGATCGTCGTTCGGAATTGCTCCCCCAACCGTCGAACTGCACCAATGGCCCCGGAGTCCAACACTTGGCTCCCAGTCCCCCCAAGCTTGCTTCGCGGCAGACTAGGAGTGGTCCACCCCTCAGCTTCGCCAGTATAGGGATACCGAAGCTACTTTCGGCCACATAATCCGAGCGATCTTGCCTAGCAGCCGAAGCCCGAGACCCCACGCCTTCGGTCGGCTGCCGAGCAGGGGCCTTCCCGACCTTGCAAATGGAGAAAACTCACTTTCTCCTCAACTTTCGTGCATGATCTCGATCAGACGGCTCAAATCTTGCCACCGACGCTAAACGACAAGATAGCATTTTCTTGGGAACTGAGCCGCCTCGAGATTCGTGCCAACATCCAACGGTTCAGATCTTGCCACCGACGCTAAACGACAAGATAGCGTTTTCTTGGGAATGGCGACGCCTCGAGATTCGCGCCGACATCCGATGGCCCAGATGTTGTCAGAATCGCTAAACGACAAGGTAGCGCCCCGTCAAGAGCTCGTTCGCCTCGAGATTCTCGCCGACGGCACCATGTGCTCGGCTCGAGGACCTCGGCACGGCCAACACACACACAAGCGAAATAAGTATGCAGAACCACAAAGGAATTTTATTAATAACCGGGACACAATACAAAGCAGTCTTTCCATAGTTACAAAGTGTTGGAAAACAAAAAATACAGCACCGACCCATTACACTTGGTCCTCAAACAGAAATGTCTTCACTGGACTCTTCGGTCGCCAACCCTTCCACTTCGGCTGTTAGCTCCTCCGCCTCCTTCCGAAGCTTCGCCTCTACAGTCTGCAAGTGCTGGATCTCGGAGAGCAAATCGTCCCGCTCGGCTAATATCTTCGACTGATTATGCCGAATACACTGAACCTGAAGAGCGTTACTAAAAGCTGTCTACAAGTCCTCGTCCTCCCCTGCGGGGGTCGCCTCGATGATCCTGTTCTCCAGACGTTGGATCTCGGCGTCTCGTTGGCCGAGGACAGACTGAAGGTGGGCCCGCTCGCTCTCAGCTCGACGTAACTCCAGCTCCACTCCACGACGCAACTCTCGGCACTTCGACGAGTGCGACTTCGTCCCCCTTGAGGTCACCTCGGCATCAGCTCCATTGCCCGAGCCATTGGAATCGGTATATTGGTCTGACGTCGCGAACTGAAAAGGAGGAAAATGAACAGCAAGATTTCAATACACTTCCGAGGCGCAAGACTTGAAGAATTGTCCAATCAAACTTTCAAACTCATATATAGTAGCTTCACATACATCAAGACCGACTCTACTACAAAGTTTTGCAACAAATCAGAAGGAACATAAAACGACATGATCAGGGCCTCTTCGGAAGGGGAACGCTTCGGTTTAAGGAAATGCGACGACGACGAGGCCTGCCCTCCGAACTCGATCCTAAACCAACGAAGCGTGAACCCCCTTCGCTGCTGACCCTAATTGTGGCGCCGGCCGAGGCCCCGCTCGACGAGACGGCTGCGCTACTCTGAGCGTCGGCAGGGCTCCGCCTAGCCGCAGGCAAACGTGTCGCGAGTTCGTAAAAAGAAATCCCTCTCTCGCTCTCTTCGCTAGTACACGACATACTGCGGACGTTAGCCCTCTCCGGCATAGGCTTGAGTGACGCGACCTCTTCCTCCAGTTCAATGATTCTGTCTCTCAGAGCATCGTCCTTCGCCAACTTCTTCAGACGAGAAGGCCTTGACGAGCCAGAGACGTTGGCGCCATCGGTCGCGAGCCGTCGAAAGTAGGTGACCTCGATCCCCCTATCTATCGTGATCCTTCTGAGCCTGTCGACCTCGGCCAACAACCTCTTGCGCTCGGTCGATGCCTTCTCTAGCTAGGAAGTTAGCTTCTCTTCCGCCGCCGAACGTTCTTTCTCCGCTAGTTCCATATGTTGGACCTCGGCCAAAAGCTCGTCATTCTTCTGCTCGGTGGCAGTAAGCTCTCTACGGAGCCGCTCGACCTCGCCTTCGGGACAAGGGGCTTGGGGGTGCTTCCGCAGTTGCCACAGCTCGCGACAATACCTCCGCACAGCTGCCTTCGTCTCCTCCAGCTTCAAGAGCATGAGAAACCGATTCCGTCGGCTGTCCGAGAGCTCACCCCTCGTTTTGGCCAGTTCCTTACGAAGGTGTGCAACCTCCGTAATCGGACCGAACCTTACCTGAAAGTCAGAGATAAATTCGAGACCCAACACTTGGAGAATTCAACGCCAAATCAAACACAAAATCCGAGACTCAACACTTGGATAAATTTTGGCCAAACACACTATTTTCATTCAAAACCGAGAAGAAAGTTTTACAAAGAGCGGTGGCCAGTCCGTAGTTTGGCTTACAAAAAGAAACAAAACAACGAAAGACTAAAAGAGACAACCGAGTCAGGGGTCGACCTTTTTGTCGTTCGGGTCCGTCGACCCCCCGGCCTTGTCCTCGCCGTCGCCCCCGTCTTCGCCTTCGCTCCCGTTCTCCTCCTCGGAGTCGTCTTCTTCCTCACCCTCGGCCTCGGCCTCTCCTGGGCCTTCGACGCCTTCCGTCTCTCCCTCGGGGTCGAGCATCCCCTCGGGAACCTCCTCCTCCCCTTCCACGGGGTCGTAAAAACGGTAGGAAGACGTATCGAAGCCCGGGTTCCTGGCGGCCACGTGGAGCAAGGCTCGACCGTAGGCGTCCTCCATGTTCTGGAGCATGTGTTGCACGGCCTCCTCCTGCACAGCCTTCTTCACCTTCTTCACCTTCCTCTGGTATTTGGCCATGATCTTCTAGGCCCTCTTCCGAGCCCTCTTCGCTTCCGACCGAGCGTTGGCCAGCTCCTCCTTCAGCTCGGCTACCTCCTTCTCCGAGGCCTCAAGTTTGGTCGCCGCGTCCTTCGACAGCTGAATGGCGTCGGCCAGCTGCTTCTCCAGCCCTGCCACTTCGGCACCCTTCTTCGCCGAGAGGAGCTGCTCGGCATCAAGCTGCTTCGCGACCTTGACACGCTCCACCCTCTCCCGCTTATGTTCCTGTTCCTTGCTCGCGAACTCCTCGAGCAGGAAGTTGAAGTGGCAGAGGGTCTGAAAAGAGAACAAGACATTAAAAACTGAACCCAAGGACTTGGAAAAATCTTAGAAAATTTTTTTAGAGGAAGAGCTCGGCCTACTTACCGACATGGTGTTCCAAGCAATCTGCATCGCGGCGTCCCCCGCTAGCCCGGCCTTCAGGGTCGCTCGATCCTTTGGGGTCGGCAGGTGCCTCACCGCCTCCATGCAGATATTGCCGTCGCCCAAGAAGCCGTCGACATTCATCACCTGCCAGTCGGGGACGAAGATCTGCTTATGACGCTCGGTCAAGATCTTCTCCGCCTCGACAGTGAGGGGCGGAACTTGGAGGGACAGTAGCTCCTTCACGCCGAACGCACCGCTCGATGAACCGGGAGCATCCCCCTTCGAGGTCGGTGTCGGCGCCCCTGAAGCAGGAGGGTCAGAGACCATGACCTCCCCCTGCTCGGAACCAGCATCCGACGCAACAACCTTCGGCTGGTCGGCGACCTTTGCGACCGAAGGCTTCTTCGAGGCTCGGCCGTCCTGAGGCCCCGCCGAAGGCCTCTTCTTCTTCGCCTCCTGCTCCGACCTGCCCTTCGCCATCAGAGCTTTGTAGTCCAGCTTCATCGTCTCTGCACAAGCCGAATGAAAAAACTTAGGAAAATTTTCATAAACTTTAAGCAAAGAGTATGAATACCAGAAGCATACTAGGGTCGATCGGACTGAGACCCCCTCGGAACAGATCCTCCTCGGTAATATCTTTCCAGCTTAGCGCTGGCAGGACGAGGAGCTTCTTCTGGACCTCTGCCTCCTCGTCGCTCAGCACCGACTCCTTCTTGGTTCGCTTAGGCAGGCCATCCTTCGCCCAAACTGTCGGTATCACCCACGGCGCCGGGGCTCGGATGATGAAATACTTCTCCTTCCAGTGTTTGATCGAGTCCGGATTCTCGATCAACTTCACGCCCGTTCGTGGCGAAAGATAGAACCTTTGTTCGTCTCGCCTTGGCTGACAAGGTCGGTAGAGGCTCCGAAAGAGACACATACTCGGCTCGGCACCAACCTCTTGGCACCGGAGGACGAATGCCATGACGTGCCTCCATGTGTTCGGCATCAGCTGGGCGGGGCTCAAACCATACCATGTCAAGACATCAACAACGAATGGGTGGAGGGGAAAACGGAGTCCGGCGATGAGGGAGTCGACCGGAAAGACACACACATCTGACGAAGACTTCGTATTGGCTCGAAAACCCAGGCCCGGGGAGGAGCAGACCGTAGTCGGCAGGGATCCGGAAACCCTCTCAGATCAGGTGAAGGTCGGCCTCCGTAAGAGACGAGATGGTGTGGTCCACCTCGGACAGCTCTCTCGGTTCATTCTCCTCCACCAACTTAGCCGTGCCTTGGGTCATTTTCTCCAAGGTGTCCTCGGCATAGTCCCGTACGCCTCCCACGCTCGACAGAGCAATGGACTGCCGACCGAACGCTCCCGCTGTCTTCGGCGTTTCAATGATTGTGACCACCGCTTTACCCTTCTGGGACGCCGCCGCGACCTCCTTAGGCTGCTCGGCCACTTCGCCCTCTCTATCCGGACGTACGACGTGCTGATCGGTCGGCTCCTGCCACCTCCTTCCCTTTACCCCCTCGGCCTACTGCTTGCTCCGAGGCGGGGGTCTCATCCGAGAACGTAATCTTAACCATTTTCTAAAAGAGAAGGGAGAGAGACTGACCTCGAAGTAACAGCTACTGTCGGAAAGTTCACCGGAAACAAGAAATGCCTTGCCGCGTCAGCTAGCACCACCACCAAGGAGCTAAAAACTTCGAAGGCGAAAAGTAAGAACTGAAGAGAGAGAGTAAAAGTAAAAAATGAGACTTGGTCTAAGGGGGGGGGTGAAGATTTATAGTAAAAAGGAACGTCCCTTGGACTTCCAAACGAAAAAGTGCGACTCTTGGGCCGCTCTCGAAACATCGCGAAGGCCCAACACAACTGCCTTCTTCGCCAAGACAACTAGCTCGGTATAACGGGACCGGGAGCCGAACTATACGCCATCCGACCACGCCAGCAAAGAGACCAGTCGGCTACCGAGCAAGTACCAATCCGAGCTGGCAAACGGAGAAAACTCCCTTTCTCCTCAAACTTCGCGTAAAATCTCAATTAGACGGCCCAGATCTCGCCGAGAACACTAGACGACAAGATAGTGTTTTCTCGAGAAATGTGCCCGTCTCGAGATGCGCGACGCCATTCAACGGTAAAAATTGCGTCAAGTCGCTCGGATGGCCTACACTTCCTCCATATCCCACCTCTGTTTGAAGAAACCAGAAAAAAATTTTAATTCAAAGTTTTAAGGCACCGCCCTCGGCGTGCCCCCCAGGCCCCATGTCTCGGTCGGTATTCTGCCAACCCACGGGGCCCGGTCAAAAACAGATCGGCACACCCCCCATCTCTAACTCCTTCGGGCCGACAACCATCGGAAGCCATCGGCCTGGAAGGAAGACAGAGATGGGAAGAGGCCCATCATTCTGAAGCTGCTGCAGTCCTTCGGTTCCAGACTAGGGTCATCACCTCTTCTACCATGATCTTCCCCGACCCTGACACCCACGTTGGAGCACTCAGAATCGGGTGAAGATCATGGTGGAAGAACGACCACCCGTCCTACCGAAACAGATTGCCCCCTTCGGATCTGGACTTCGGCGGTCAACCCTTCTGCCGAGATCTCCCCCGACCCTGACACCTCTACCCAGGCCGTCAGAATCGGGAGAAGATCTAGGAGGAAGAGCGACCCCCACGTCCTTCCAAAACACACAGCCCCTCGGATCCGGACTTCGGTGGTCTACCCTTCGGCCCAAACCTCCCCTGACCCTGACACCTCCACCCGGGCCATCAGAGTCAGGAGAAGATTTGGGCGGAAGAACAGCCACCAGTCCTTCCAAAGTGAACCCCTCCGTCGGATCCGGACTACAGTCATCACCCCTTCTACCATGATCACCCCCGATCTTGACACCCCCATCGGGCCAGTCAAAATCAGGGCGATGATCATGGTGGAAGGGTGACCACCCGTCCTTCCGAACGAACTCACCCCTCGGCTTCGGACATGGATCATCACCTCTTCCATCATGATCTCCCTCGACCCTAGCACCCATGTTGGAGCAGTCAGAGTCAGGAGAAGACCATGGTGGAAGAACGACCACCCTTCATTCCGAAGTAACTCATCCCTCGGGTCCGGACTACGGTCGTCACCACTACTGCCTTGTCCTCCCCCGCTCCTGACACCCACTTTAGGGGCCGTAAGGAACGGGAGAAGAACAAGGCAAAAGAGTGACCACCCGTCCTTCCGAAGTAACTCATCCCTCGGGTCCGGACTACGATCGTCACCACTACTGTCTTGTTCCCCCCCGCTCCTGACATCCACTTTGGGGCCGTCAGGAATGGGAGAAGAACCGGACAAAAGAGAAACCACCCCTTCGGACCTCGAAAGAGAAGTTACCCAAGGCAAATACCTCCGAGGTTTGAAACTCTACATTGTTGCGATTGAAATGACAAGGGAAGTGGGGTACTTATAAGCTCTCCTCCAAGATCTGGCCATTAAGGCCCTCGGAAATTGAAACGCCACACATTAATTGAAGGAATCATCCTTAATGACCTAGGGAAGGTGGAATGCCGCACAAACCCCGGGGCACCATTAATACCCTTGGGAACAGGATCATCTCGAAACTCGTTGTGCTGGGTCGCCCGGACTGCCGAAGCCCCATGCCTTCGGTCGACTGCCGAGCAAGTGCCTTTCCGACCCTGCAAACGGAGAAAACTCACTTTCTCCTCAACTTGCACGCATGATCTCGATCAGACAGCCCAGATCTTGCCAAGGACACTAGACGACAAGATAGTGTTTTCTTGAGAAATGTGCCCGTCTTGAGATGCGCGTCATCATCCAATGGCTCAAATTGCGCCACGTTGCTCGACCTGCCGAGACCGGACGCTTCGGTCGGCTACCGAGCAAGTGCCTTTCTGACCCTGCAAACGGAGAAAACTCACTTTCTCCTCAACTCTCGTGCATGATCTTGATCAGACCGCCCAGATCTTGCCGAGGACACTAGACGACAAGATAGTGTTTTCTTGAGAAATGTGCCCGTCTTGAGATGCGCGTCGTCATCCAATGGCTCAGATTGCGCCACGTCGCTCGACCTGCCGAGACCGGACGCCTTCGGTCGGCTACCGAGCAAGTGCCTTTCCGACCCCGCAAACGGAGAAAAACTCACTTTCTCCTCAACTTTCGCGCATGATCTTGATCAGACGGCCCAGATCTTGCCGAGGACACTAGACGACAAGATAGTGTTTTCTCGAGAAATGTGCCCGTCTTGGGATGCGCGTCGTCATCCAATGGCCCAGATTGCGCCACGTCGCTCGGCCTGCCGAGACCCCACACCTTCGGTCGGCTACCGAGCAAGTGCCTTTCCGACCCTGCAAACGGAGAAAACTCACTTTCTCCTCAACTTTCGCGCATGATCTTGATCAGACGGCCCAGATCTTGCCGAGGACACTAGACGACAAGATAGTGTTTTCTTGAGAAATGTGCCCGTCTTGAGATGCGCGCCGTCATCCAATGGCTCAGATTGCGCCACGTCGCTCGACCTGCCGAGACCGGACGCCTTCGGTCGGCTGTCGAGCAAGTGCCTTTCCGACCATGCAAACGGAGAAAACTCACTTTCTCCTCAACTTGCGCGCATGATCTCAATCAGACGGCTCAGATCTTGCCGAGGACACTAGACGACAAGATAGTGTTTTCTTGAGAAATGTGCCCGTCTTGAGATGCGCGCCGTCATCTAATGGCTCAGATTGCGCCCCGTCGCTCGACCTGCCGAGACCGGACGCCTTCGGTCGACTACCGAGCAAGTGCCTTTCCGACCCAGCAAACGGAGAAATCTCACTTTCTCCTCAACTTTCGCGCATGATCTTGATCAGACAGCCCAGATCTTGCCGAGGACACTAGACGACAAGATAGTGTTTTCTTGAGAAATGTGCCCGTCTTGAGATGTGCGCCGTCATCCAATGGCCCAGATTGCGCAACGTCGCTCGGCCTGCCTTGCCCCAGTTCCTCCAGTCGGTGGCCGAGCAAGTGCCTTTCCGAGCTCGCAAACGGAGGAAAAAGCATCCAAGCGATAACTACCGTTGGATATCTCAGAAATCCGTGCTTCTAATGATGAACGTCCCAGATTGCACCACGTGCGCTAAAAGACAAGATAGCATTTTCTTAGGATTCGCTCCATCATCCGACGGCTCAGATTGCGCCACGTCGCTCGGCAGGCCGAGACCCTATGTCTTCGGTCAGCTGCCGAGCAAGTGCCTTTCCGAGCTCGCAAACGGAGAAAAAGGCTTCCGAGCGATAACAGCCGATGGGTCTCTCAGAAATTCGCGCTCGTCCATGATCAACAGCCCAGATCGAGCCACATCATAAATCGTTATTTAAAATCATTCTTTATTTATTTAAATCGTTTTATTTATTTAAAAATTGCGAAAAATTGCTAAAAATTCGGGGAAATTAACTAAAAATTCTGGAAAATAATTAAATATTTGGGGGTATGTTTTTTGAGCCCCTGAACGAACAATTATTGCCTAGAAAGTACTGTTAAGGCCCCCGAACAATTAGTAAACACATTGCAAAATTAAATAAATAGTCCGAAAAAAATAAATAAAAGCCGTCAAATACTCGATATGGCTAGAGAACAACACATGGCATCAAAAATTACCTCACTACCCCCTTCGAGGTTCACACTCCTCCATTCAGACTCCGATACAACTCCACTAGCCACCAAAACAGTCAAACTACTCCTTAAAGGCTGATCACACTCAGTCTTTAGGAGTGGGGGGCTCGTGATATGGCTAAAAATGGGGTTAAATCGGAACCGTCCAGATTGGGCGCGAATCTTGAAGCTCGGGGGTAAAATGGTAATTTCACATACAAGTGGATCCAAAGCGGGTACTGGATCTCCTTCGCATGAGACCCACTAACCCACAAACGGATCCATACCGATTGGGCACGGGTCCCGACCCGAGCTGAGCCCAGATCAACAAGAGACAAATCAGGGTCACTGATTTGACCAAGTCAACGGGCCTGATTTACTCTCACCGGGAATCAGGGGTTAGTTTCCTAAACAGACTGTGAGGATTTTTCTCCTAGCAGTTACACAGGGAATCAAGCCTCTAATCACTTCCCTGGCGACTATAAATACCTCCCCTCTGTCACTGTGACCAGGTAATCACTCTTTTTCCACTTTAAGCTCTTTCTTTAATCACCACTGGTTACTGACAAGAGCGTCGGAGGGTGCGTCGCCGGAATCAACCCCGGTGTCTCGCACTTCCTTGCAGGTTGCGACAGGAGTAAGAAGGCTTGGATCAGCTGTTCAGGTTTTCTCGAACTCACAAATCTTATCTGTTTACCCCCACACCGAAATCAGCGGTAACAATTATGAATGAGCTTTTACTGACAAAAGATTGATTACCTGTTAACAGTAGGGGATGGGGGGTATTTATAGCCGCTTTAGGGACCAATTTCGGGATATGATCAAATCCCTACTTCCCAGTGAATGGATAGAAGTGAATCAGGACCGTTGATTAGGTATAATCATAAACCCTAATTCTACCCAGCTGGACCGGGTTTATTGCGGGTTGAGAACCCGCACCCAGTTGAGATGGATTCGTTCGTGGGTTATTGGGCCTATGAAAAAAAACCCAGTACCCACATCAGACCCATTTGTAGGTAAAATTACCATTTTACCCCTGATCTTTAAGATTCGCGCCCGATTTGGACGGTTCCGATTTAATCCCTATTTTTAGCCATATCACGAGCCCCCCACTCCCGAAGACTGAGTTTAATCAGCCTTTAAGGAGTAGTTTCACTGTTTTAATGGCTTGCGGAGTTGTATCGGAGTCCAAATGAGGGGTGTCGAATCTTTGTATGAGGTATTATGGTGATTTTCAGAGCTAGTTGCATGGTCAAGGTTATTCTTGAGCTCTCCTGAACTTTTGGTAATTTTTCTTAAATTTTATCTATTTTTCATACCATTTATTTAAATTTGCGAAGCGGTGATTTATCGTTCGGGGGCCTTAATTAATTATTTTATGCAATAATTATTTACCCAGGGGGTCAAAAATATTTTACCAAATTTATAATTATTTTTTAGAATTTTTAATTAATTTTCTTGAATTTTTAATTATTTTTTCACAATTTTAAATAAATAATTCGATTTTAATAAATAGAAATTAATTTTCTAATTCAATTTATGACGCGGCGCGATCTGGGCCCTTCATCAGCATAGGGTGCGAATTTCAGGGAGATCTAATGCTTGTGGTCGCTTGAAGGAGTCCCTTTCTTCGTTCGGTTGTTTAGTTGCTTCGGCATCGTTGCCGACCCCTCTCAATCGCGTGTTATGAAGGAGACCGAGGGTTAGGGAGGTTCGGCACCCTCTGCCAAAGAGCAGAGATACTTCGGCGAGGCTACAAGCGCTGAGAGGGGGTCCGGTGAGCCTTTGCCGAAATCCGGAGTGGGTTTTTCCATGTTTGAGGGTCGGTGCCGAGAGCGCTCGGCAAGGTGTGCCGAGGTCCGAGGGTGAGGATTTTTTCCTTGTTTGGGCGTCGGTGCCAAGAGCGCTCGGCAAGGTGTGCCAAGGTCCGAGAGTGAGGGTTTTTTCCTCGTTTGGGCGTCGGTGCCAAGAGCGCTCGGCAAGGCGTGCCGAGGTCCAAGAGAGGATTTTTCTCTCGTTTGGGCGTCGGTGCCAAGAGCGCTCGGCAAGGCGTGTCGAGGTCCCAGAGTGGGAATTTTTTCCTTGTTTGGGCGTCGGTGCCAAGAGCGCTCGGCAAGGTGTGCCGAGGTCCGAGAGTGAGGGTTTTTTCCTCGTTTGGGCGTCGGTGCCAAGAGCGCTCGGCAAGGTGTGCCGAGGCCCAAGAGGCTTTTTTCCTCGTTTGGGCATCGGTGCCAAGAGTGCTCGGCAAGGCGTACCGAGGTCCATGAGAGGATTTTTTCCTCGTTTAGGCGTCGGTGTCAAGAGCGCTCGGCAAGGTGTGCCGAGGTCTAAGAGAAGATTTTTTCCTCATTTGGGCATCGGTGCCAAGAGCGCTCTGCAAGGCATGCCGAGATCCAAGAGAGGATTTTTTCCTCGTTTGGGCTTCGGTGCCAAGAGCGCTCAGCAAGACGTGTCGAGGTCCAAGAGAGGATTTTTTCCTTGTTTAGGCGTCGGTGCCAAGAGCGCCCGGTAAGGTGTGTCGATGCCCAAGAGGATTTTTTCCTCGTTTGGGCATCGGTGCCAAGAGTGCTCGGTAAGGCGTGCCGAGGTCCAAGAGAGGATTTTTTCCTCATTTGGGCGTCGGTGCCAAGAGCGCTCGGCAAGGTGTGCCGAGGTCCAAGAGAGGGTTTTTTTCTCGTTTGGGCGTCGGTGCCAAGAGCGCTCGGCAAGGTGTGCCGAGGTCCGAGGGTGAGGATTTTTTTCTTATTTGGGCGTCGGTGCCAAGAGCGCTCGGCAAGGTGTGCCGAGGTCCGAGAGTGAAGGTTTTTTCCTCGTTTGGGCATCGGTGCCAAGAGCGCTCGGCAAGGTGTGCCGAGGTCCAAGAAAGGATTTTTCCCTCGTTTGGGCGTTGGTGCCTAGAGCGCTCAACAAGGCATGCCGAGGTCCAAGAGTGGAGATTTTTTCCTTATTTGGGCGTCGGTGCCAAGAGCGCTCGGCAAGGCGTGCCGAGGTCCAAGAGAGAATTTTTTCTTCGTTTGGGCGTCGGTGCCAAGAGCGCTCAGCAAGGTGTGCCGAGGCCCAAGAGGGTTTTTTTCTCGTTTGGGCGTCGGTGCCAAGAGTGCTCGGCAAGGCATGCCGAGGTCCAATAGAGGATTTTTTCCTCGTTTGGGCGTCGGTGCCAAGAGCACTCAGAAAGATGTGCTGAGGTCCAAGAGAGGGTTTTTTTCTCGTTTGGGCGTCGGTGCCAAGAGCGCTCGGCAAGGCGTGCCGAGGTCCAAGAAAGGATTTTTTCCTCGTTTGGGCATCGGTGCCAAGAGCGCTCGGCAAGGCGTGCGGAGGTCCAAGAGAGAGGATTTGATGGCTAGGAGATGACAGGCTGGCCTGATGACTTGACCTTATGACGACTTTGACCGTTAGCCATTAATGCGACCGTACGACTTGGCGTGGTCATTAATGTGACGGTACAGCTCTTTTTGTCGCTTAGTGTAAATGGGCCTGACTGTTGGTTTTCTTAAGGCCCATTATTCTCGTTCTGTGTGTCAAGCTCTATAAGACTCCCCCCCCCCTCATTTTTCACTTCTCCAAGTTTTTTACTTAGGCAGTGATTTCCTACTATCGAGAGCTCCCAGTGATCATCGACTGTTTTTCGGTGAATATTCCGACCGCAATTGTCACTTCAAGGTAACTTATACTTATTTTATTTCAAGTATATAAAAAAATGTCTCTTTCCCCTGTTTCGGAGCCCTCCCCCTCGGCTGGCGAAGCACCGTCTCCGGGTCAGAGAGCTCGCACCGACAAGGGCAAGAGGGTATCTGGTCGAGACACAATCGTGGAGGATCCGAAATGTATGGGGGAGTTCAGCAGATTGCCAGGGGCGCTGACAGGGCTCCATAGGGTTCGGGAGCTTCCCGAGGAGCATGCTGAGCGCATAGTTCATGATAAATCCAATATATCCACATTTTGGAGCAATAATCTGAATACAATTAGACAGTTAAATTCTCTATATGTGGTAATTTACTCTTCTTTTCTCTTTTCCATAGGAAACAGCCTGAAAGCAACTAAACGAAGCAGAATTCAAGATTTACTCTAGACTGTGAGGATGATACAGAGGAAGCTGCAGAACACAAGTCGACTGGATAAAGGAGGTTGAGTTCCGAAGCTGTGCAAAACCAGTCGACTCACTCCAAAAGACATTCGACTTGACTGACTAATTATGAATCTACAGAATTCACGACACAGTCGACTGATTCCAAAACCAGTCGACTGGCATTCAGCGGGAGTTAAAAGATAAGAACAGTTGAAGATTCATCCTCATCCAAATCCAAATCAAAGTGAGCTGCCAAAATCCAGGAAACAGATATGGGATGACTGCAAATAACAACTTCCCAACAATCAAAGTTAAAAAGCCCGGGTTTGGCGAGTAAGGAGATCGACTCAATCCATATCAGACGCGTGAAGAGATAAGAATCTGGAGTTTAAAGATCTGCAGATAAGGGCAAGAGAAACTATAAGAAGACGGGGGGAACCATACACCAGATATCTCATATCTATCATCATCCATCGAGAGTCAAGCATCGATCTATCAACACAGAGGAGGAGGAGAACAAGTCGACTGCAGAGAAGATCAAGTCGACTTCAGGCTGATTGGGTTTAAGCTAAACATAATACGAATCAGTGTTCTTCTTTTCTCTTTAATTCTTGTTCTAGTTTAAGTCACTTGAGTCATGTATTCCAAACTGTTAGTAAATAAAAGTTTTATTATGTGCAACTAATTTCATTGTTGGGCTGATTGAAACCGTAGTCACGTAATGTTTATAATCTTCTAAAACGCTACTTTTATCACTTATTGATTAAACCTGGTTATCTTGATCAAAATTATAATATGAATCAACATTTGTTAGAAAGTTCGTAGAATCAGTCGACTGAGAGCTAGCAACAGTCGACTGATCTGAAGAACCTGATATTATCAAGTTAGCTTATTATAAAATTGACTCTGTTATATGAGTATAGGGATGACCCATATCTTGTGCTCATAACTAGTAACACAAGAATCATTTAGGTTCTTGATTTAATCAACTTAGAGGATCTAGATTTGATACTAACTTCTAGAGCTTTGAGTGTTTGTTCATTTCCATTGTTCCTATGCTTTCTTCAAGCGCAACTTAGTAGATACCATGCTAAATACTTAAGGAAAGAAACGAATTAGAGTAGATACCATGCCTAATTCTTGGCCTAGAGAAATCTTAACATTAAGGAGTAGATATCATGCCCTTATAGGAACAAACATGAGTGATTAGAGCAGTGTAGAAGGTGATCTAGCATTCGTGACTATAGGTGGAAATCAAGCCCAACTACTTTAATAGATATTTGTGATTCAAATTGTGATTCTACTTGATCTAGATTTTAATCTTTTCATTTCCTTTCAAATAGACTTTTAGAACAAAACTTTATGATTTGTGTTCTGTTTTATTGATTAGTGAGTTAATTTCTACAGTCTCTGTGGGATCGACCATTGCTTTTTCACTACGCTTCTATAAACGATTCGTACACTTGCGAGGTTTTAATTTGTGTCTAGTTTATCTGTTTATTTAGATAGCTGAGATCTTCAACAAGTTTTTGGCGCCGCTGCCGGGGATTGTTTAGTATTTTAACTTGCAAATCAATAAAAGTCTCTTTCTTTTATCTTTTTATTATTAATTGTAAATATTTTCTTTTAGGTTACAAGACATTGGTGTATGCATGGAAGACGATCACTTCATCCCCAGCTATTACTTATTGACCAAGAGACAGAGCGCACTCTGCACAGACTAAGTCGACTATCTTTAGAGAATCAGCCGACTGTTGTTAGGAGCAAGTCGACTGTTCAGCGAACCATTCCAAACATAATGGGCGAGGAAGTACCAAATCGAGTACCAATGCAGGACAAATTCACTCCTAAGAATATTGAGCAACCTTCCTGCATAGCTTATCAACCTAATGTCACAGGGAATATGCACCTATATACTCAATTACATAGCATGGTTTCCCACTTTAGTGGTAAACTAGACGAGGATCCTCACCTCCATTTGCAAGATTTCTTTGATCTTTGCAGAACACAAAGCGTCCAAGGGCTTACCCCTGAACAAATCAGGTTAATCTTGTTTCCATTTTCTTTAAAACTTAATTCTAAATTGTGGTATAATTCTTTGGAACCAGGATCAATTCAGTCATGAGAGCAATTGGCCACAAAGTTCTTGAAGGAATTCTTTCCAGCTCAGAAAACCAAACAACTAAAAAGGGAAATTCAACTCTTCCAACAAAAAGATGGCGATTTATTCTTCGAGGCATGGAAGGATGATGTGTCTAATTTTTATACAAATATTTGTATTCAATAACCCATTAAAAGTGCTTGTTTTCAATTATATTGTCTATAAGTCGTCTTGTTTCTCTAAGATTTCAATTGATTATTTATTTATGAAGAAATAAGATTTTTAATGCAAAAAGTGATTATTTCTGATAAAAATCAATGAAACAAAGAAAAACTTTTGATTTATTATTTTTAAGGATTTGTTAAATTTTATATGTTACAAATTAATAAAATAGGAGCAAAATACAATTTTAATTGTTATAAGGGTGTAAAAGGAAAAAATAAATTTACATGGATTTGGATAAGGCAAAAAGATAAAAATCTGTTATTTTAAGTTTATCTAATTAAAATTAAATTTAAATACTAAATTCTGATTTGTATTTTTGCAGATATATCCTAATCTACAGGTGAGATGATAATACATCCTAATTCTACTACACAGCTAGACCTACTCCTACAAATACTACCCAACCCCCGGAGACAAAGAGTGAGCTAGCAAATACAAAAAAGCCAGCAAAAAGAATACAAAGTAAGAGAAAGAGAGAGAAACAGAGAGAGAGAAACAAATAAAAAGAGACTGACTCTACTCTCTCTATCTCTCTGTTTTCGGACTAAAGAAACAAAAAGAGAGCCAGCGCATGCATCGAGACCTTCAGCGGCTTCACGTGGGATTCAGAGTGGCTGGCGCACGCACCGAGGAACTGTTCATCGAGAACGACAGGCTTCGATTAACAGCGGGCGCAGGCATCAAGACCGCTGATTGCTGACTGGGCTTCGATTGACAGGACGCACAGAGGCTTCGACTAGCGTGCAACAGGTGCTTCGATTTGACTAGTCTTCAAGGAAGTATTCAGATCCAGTTTTTGAAACAGAGGAGTTTGCAATAAAATTTTTTATTCTTTTTCTTCTCTCTCTAATTTTTGTAATGCAATCCTTGAACAAATTTATTAATTGCAATAGTTTTATTATGAATATGTGCAAGTAATTTCATTGTTGGGCAGATTGAAACCATAGTCATGTAATGTTATAATCTTCTAAACACTATTTCTATCACTTATTGATTGAACCCAGTCATCATGATGAAACTTATAATATGAATCAACAATTGTTCGGAAGTTCTTCAAAACAGTCGACTGATCCGAAGAACCTGATATTATAAAGTTAACCTATTATAAAATTGACTCTGTTATATGAGTATAGAGACGATCCGTATCTTGTGCTCATACTTGTAACACAAGGAATCTTTAGGGGTTCTTGGTTTAATCAACTTGAGGGATCTAGATTTGATACCAACTTCTAGAGCCTTGAGTGTTTGTTCGTTTCCATTGTTCCTACGCTTTCTTCAAGTGCAAGTTAGTAGATAACATGCTAAATACTTAAGGAAAGAAACGAATTAGAGTAGATACCATGCCTAATTCTTGGCCTAGGGAAACATTAACTTTAAGGAGTAGATACCATGCCCTTAAAGGAACAACATGAGTGATGAGAATGGTGTAGAAGGTAATCTAGCATTCTTAACTATAGGTGGAAATCAAGCCCAACTCATTTAATTGATATTTTTGAGATACTACTTGATCTAGTTTTTAATCTCTTCATTTCCTTTCAAATAAACTTTTAGAACAAACTTTATGATTTGCATTTTTTTTCTTTGTTTTATTGATTAGTGGGTTAAGTACTACAATCTCTGTGGGATCGACCCTTGCTTTTCACTACGCTTCTATAAACGATTCGTACACTTGCGAGGTTTTAATTTGTGTCTAGTTTATCTATTTATTTAGATAGCTGAGATCTACAACAAGTTTTTGGCGTCGTTGTCGGGGATTGTTTAGTATTTTAACTTACAAATCAATAAAAATCTTTTTATTTTTTTATTTTTATTTTTATTTTTTGTTTCTTTTCTTTTATTATACTTTCTTTTAGATTACACAGATTCAGATCAGTCGACTGTCTCCAAGGATCAGTCGACTGTACAGCGAATTATTCCAAAAAAACAACAATGGGTGAGAAAGTACCAAATCGAATACCAACGCAAGACAAATTCACTCCGAAGAATATTGAGCAACCTTCTTGCATAGCTTATCAACCTAATGTCACTGGAAATATGCAGCTATCACCTCAATTACTCAGCATGGTTCCCCACTTCAGTGACAGACTAGATGAGGATCCGCACCTCCATTTGCAAGATTTCTTTGATCTTTGCAGAATGCAAAGCGTCCAAGGGCTTACCCCTGAACAAATCAGGTTAATTTTGTTTCCATTTTCATTAAAACTTAATGCTAAATTATGGTATAATTCTTTGGAACCAGGATCAATTCAATCATGGGAGCAATTGGCAACAAAGTTCTTGAAGGAATTCTTTCCAGCTCAGAAAACCAAACAACTAAAGAGGGAAATTCAACTCTTCCAACAAAAAGATGGTGATTTATTCTTCGAAGCATGGAAGGACTTTAAGAACAAACTTCTCAAGTGTCCTACGCACAACATGCCTAAGGATGATCAGGTATAAGCATTTTATGAGGATTTAAATGACACTAACAAGGCGATTGTAGATTCAGCTTGCAATGGGATCTTGATGAGGAAGAGTGGTGAGGAGGCCATCGAGCTATTCGAAGAACTCAACGAGAACTCACAACAATTCTCAACAAGGGGAAGGGGCCTTTCGAAAAAATAGGGAGTTTACGAAATTTCTAGTAATAATAACATGCAATTAGAAATGGTAAACATGAACAAAAAAATTGATATGATTGTTAATGCAATTGCAACGTTGGGTGGCGTAAAAAACCAAACAATACAAATTTGTGCAATTTGTTCTCATTCTGATCATACAACTAATACATGTCCCATGTCTTCTTTCACAGATCAGGAGCACGCAAACTACGTAGGACAGGGAATGTACCCGCCCGAGAACAACCATTTTTCAAACACGTACAATCCAGGGTGGCGAAACCATCCAAATTTCTCATGGAGCAATAATCAAAACCATCAAGGCAATCAATTCGCACAAGGGCATGCGCAGCAATTCCAGAGTGGGAATGGGTTTGATCGGCCAATACAAGAATAGAAGAAGTTGGATTTTGAATCCACCGTCCTTCAATTACTCCAACAGCAACAGCAAACAAGCAACCAACAAGGGCAGGCCATTCAAAAATTGGAGACTCAAATTGGTCAAATAGCTAAGGAGTTAAGTGAGAGAAAGGCAGGATAACTCCCATCACAAACCATACCAAACCCTAGAGGACAAGAACAGCTCCAGTCGGTGACAACTCTAGAGGACAAGATTGAGTTTAAAATGTTTGATACACCAAAATTACCACACGCTGATCATGAATGTTATAATATTGATGTGGTTCAAGAGATTTGTGACCAAACATTTCAGGAACATAGTGTCGATCCATTACAAGCCACAATTACACACTCTCTAACACTGTCTCAAGTTGAACAGGAATATGATGATTGGAGGATTGCAGAGATAGTACATTATCTTGGAAATCCAAAATCATATGCAGGTAAGTTTGCACCTATGTTTGAAAACCTGGTGTCTAATAATACCTTTGTTTCTTCTTTTACCAGAACATCAGACATGGAACTAAAGCCGCTACCTGAACACATGAAGTATGCATATTTGGGTGAAAACCAGACGTTACCTGTGATAGTCGCTGCAAAATTGAGGATGCAGAAAGAAGAGAAGCTGTTGAGAGTATTGCAAGAACACAAGGGTGCATTAAGGTGGACCATTGCAGATCGGCTTATGTCAAGATGGTATGGTCCGTACGTTGTTACAAAGGTTTCCCCACATGGAGCGTTGTAGGTCATAGCAAAAAGGAAAATCAAACGTTCAAGGTGAACGGGCATAGGGCGAAACCTTATATTGAAACGAGTTTTGAACCGCGAGAGGAAGATGTGAAGCTTCAAACTATTCAATACATTGCATGAACTCATCATGTCTGACTGAAGACTTAACTTAGCGCTTCTTGGGAGGCAACCCATGTTTTCTTTGATTGCATTTAGATTTGATTTATCTTTTAGTTTTTGGATTTTATCTTGTAGGATTGCAGAAAATTTGAAGTCGTCGGGACGGAGCTGTTTTGAACACATGCATTGATGGCTGTTTTTGAGCAATTTGGAGTCAAAATCTGGAAAAGTGATTCAAAGAGAAGTTGTAGCATATCTTCTTAGCTTTCCAGCAAAAAAACATTCAGCCCATTTGGACATCTACAGCTCCAGATATCGCCAAAATAGTGAATGCTGCTCGTGCAGAATTTTCAAGACAAATCGGGGGAGAATTTCTGAACTTTTGCATTCTTTTTGTTTTTCTTTTTCCTTTCCCATTGAGGACAATGTGATATTCAAGTTTGGGGGGAAGGTTTACAAATTTGTTTTTTTTTAGAAAAAAAAAAAACAAAAATTTAAAAGGATTTCAATTAAACTCACTTTTACACTGTTGAGTTCTTTATCATGATAAGCATTGAAATATTTCTTTTGGGATAAGCAATTTCTTATAAAGTAAGAGTAAGCATACTTATTTACTTTAGGATTATGGAGTTTCACAATTCCTTACAAAATTGTGTGGGTCATACTATTATACATTAAAGACAAATGTGATGCTGTTTCTTGTGATTATCCCCTTTGATCTAGTCCTAAACAGAGTTTAAGTAAATAGAGTAATAACGAAAAAAATTGAATAAAGTCAATCTACTCCAATATTTTGAGTTGCTTAGTAACTAGGGATATTCATCACTAATGTTTACTTTTACATCAAACGGCAACTTGAAATATAAGTATGTAAAGCACTTTAAGTTTGTAACTTGTTGAGTAACCGGGTGAAGTCATCACAAATGTCTTGCATTCGCGTAAAAAGGCAAGTGACAACTTAGAGAATGTGACAAAAAAAAAAAAAAACCCTCTAGTTTGCTACTCGGTTTGTAGTAGTGAAAAGGGATAATCACATATGGAGTTGTTACATACTATAATTAAATTAATGGCATGACAAATACGATTGGGTTGGGAATTATGAATAAATAATTGCACTGGAGAAAGTGGGTATGCTTAGTTTTACTATATGTTCAATTGTTTATATTTTTAATTGCGATTATGATGCTTACATGATGAGATCTCTTAGTATGATGAGTGGAGTTATTCTTGAGTATTTTTCCCTTATTCATAATTTTACTTTTTGCTTGAGGACAAGCAAAATCTCAAGTTTGGGGGTATTTGATGTGTCTAATTTTTATACAAATATTTGTATTCAATAACCCATTAAAAGTGCTTGTTTTCAATTATATTGTCTATAAGTCGTCTTGTTTCTCTAAGATTTCAATTGATTATTTATTTATGAAAAAATAAGATTTTTAATGCAAAAAGTGATTATTTCTGATAAAAATCAATGAAACAAAGAAAAACTTTTGATTTATTATTTTTAAGGATTTGTTAAATTTTATATGTTACAAATTAATAAAATAAGAGCAAAATACAATTTTAATTGTTATAAGGGTGTAAAAGGAAAAAATAAATTTACATGGATTTGGATAAGGCAAAAAGATAAAAATCTGTTATTTTAAGTTTATCTAATTAAAATTAAATTTAAATACTAAATTCTGATTTGTATTTTTGCAGATATATCCTAATCTACAGGTGAGATGATAATACATCCTAATCCTACTACACAGCTAGACCTACTCCTATAAATACTACCCAACCCCCGGAGACAAAGAGTGAGCCAGCAAACACAAAAAAAGCCAACAAAAAGAATACAAAGTAAGAGAAAGAGAGAGAAACAGAGAGAGAGAAACAAAGAAAAAGAGACTGACTCTTCTCTCTCTGTCTCTCTGTTTTCGGACTAAAGAAACAAAAAGAGAGCCAACGCATGCATCGAGACCTTCAGCGGCTTCACGTGGGATTCAGAGTGGCTGGCGCACGCACCGAGGAACTGTTCATCGAGAACGACAGGCTTCAATTGACAGCGGGCGCAGGCATCGAGACCGCTGATTGCTGACTGGGCTTCGATTGACAGGACGCACAGAGGCTTCGACTGTCGTGCAATTGGTGCTTCGATTTGACTAGTCTTCAAGGAAGCATTCGGATCCAGTTTTTGAGACAGAGGGGTTTGCAATAAATTTTTTTATTCTTTTTCTTCTCTCTCTAATTTTTGTAATGCAATCCTTGAACAAATTTATTAATTGCAATAGTTTTATTATGAATATGTGCAACTAATTTCATTGTTGGGCAGATTGAAACCATAGTCATGTAATGTTATAATCTTCTAAACACTATTTCTATCACTTATTGATTGAACCCAGTTATCATGATCAAACTTATAATATGAATCAACAATTGTTCGGAAGTTCTTCAAAACAGTCGACTGATCCGAAGAACCTGATATTATAAAGTTAGCCTATTATAAAATTGACTCTGTTATATGAGTATAGAGACGATCCGTATCTTGTGCTCATACTTGTAACATAGGAATCTTTAGGGGTTCTTGGTTTAATCAACTTGAGGGACCTAGATTTGTTACCAACTTCTAGAGCCTTGAGTGTTTGTTCGTTTCCATTGTTCCTACACTTTCTTCAAGTACAACTTAGTAGATACCATGCTAAATACTTAAGGAAAGAAACGAATTAGAGTAGATATCATGCCTAATTCTTGGTCTAGGGAAACACTAACTTTAAGGAGTAGATACCATGCCCTTAAAGGAACAACATGAGTAATGAGAATGGTGTAGAAGGTAATCTAACATTCTTAACTATAGGTGGAAATCAAGCCCAACTCATTTAATTTATATTTTTGAGATACTACTTGATATAGTTTTTAATCTCTTCATTTCCTTTCAAATAAACTTTTAGAACAAACTTTATGATTTGCATTTTTTTTCTTTGTTTTATTGATTAGTGGGTTAAGTACTACAATCTCTGTGGGATCGACCCTTGCTTTTCACTACGCTTCTATAAACGATTCGTACAAAGGACTTTAAGAACAAGCTTCTCAAGTGTCCTACGCACAACATGCCTAAGGATGATCAGGTACAAGCATTTTATGAGGGTTTAAATGACACTAACAAAGCAATTGTGGATTCAGCTTGCAACGAAATTTTGATGAGGAAGAGTGGTGAGGAGGCCATCGAGCTATTTGAAGAACTCAGCGAGAACTCACAACAATTCTCAACAAGGGGAAGTGGCCTTTCGAAAAAACAGGGAGTTTACGAAATTTCTAGTAATAATAACATGCAATTAGAAACGGTAAACAAGAATAAAAAAATTGATATGCTCGTTAATGCAATCTCGACGTTGGGTGGCGTAAAAAACCAAACAAAAGAAATGTGTGCAATTTGTTCTCATTCTGATCATACAACTGATACATGTCCAATGTCTTCTTTCACAGATCAGGAGCACGCAAACTACGTCGGACAGGAAGTATTTCCACCAAAGAACAACCCCTTCTCGAACACATACAACCCAGGGTGGAGAAACCATCCAAATTTCTCATGGAACAATAATCAAAACAATCAAGGCACTCAAATCACACAAGGGCATGCACGGAACTTCCAGATGGGGAATGGGTTTGATCAGCCAGTTCAAGAACAGAAGAAGTTGGATTTCGAATCCACCGTTCTTCAATTGCTCCAACGGCAACATCAAACAAGCAACCAACAAGGGCAGGCAATTCAGAAGTTGGAGACCCAAATTGGTCAAATCGCTAAGGAGTTAAGTGAAAGAAAGGCAGGAGAACTCCCATCACAAACTATACCAAACCCTAGAGGCCAAGAACAGCTCAAATCGGTGACAACACTAAGAAGTGGTAAGGTAATTGACAGCACGGTTGGAACACACACAGACGAATCAGACATAATCAGGGACACACAACCATCAAAATCTTTGGGTTCCAACAAGGTAAGTGAAAAAGAAGGGGCAGTATTGTCACCATTTCCTAAAAGGTTAGTCAAGCAAAAGAAAGAACAACATTTACTTGATATCTTTGAAACTCTCAGGAAGGTAGAAATCAATATTCCCCTACTTCATGCTATTAAACAAATTCCTTCTTATGCCAAATTTTTGAAAGAATGCTATACTCACAAGAGAACGTTTCAGGTTAAGGAGGATGTGTCTCTGACAGAGGAAGTGAGTACCGTGTTGTTAAGGAAATTACTTCCTAAGTTGAAAGATCTAGGTAGTTTTACCATTCCTTGCAGGGTTGGTGAGCATTTTTTTGAAAAGGCACTGTTACATTTGGGGACAAGCATCAATCTTCTTCCATACTCTGTTTACGAAAAGCTAGGATTGGGGGAACTCAAACCAACATCCATCACTTTGCAGTTGGCTGATCGCAGCATCAGGAGACCTAGAGGTATTTTGGAAGATGTGTTAGTTCAGGTAAACGATTTTATTTTGCCTGTAGATTTTGTTGTTTTGGATATGGAAGACTCTTCAATGCCATCTTCTTTACCGATCATCTTAGGTAGGCCCTTTATGAGTACAGCTGATATAAAATTTTGTGTTAAAAAGGGTACTATAAGTATGAAAATAAATGAAGAAAAGGTTGAGTTTAAAATGTTTGATGCACTAAAATTAGTACATGATGATGATGAATGTTATAATATTGATGTGGTTCAGGAGATTGTCGACCAAACATTTCAGTTACATAGCATCGATCCACTACAGGCCACAATTACACAGTCTTTAACACTATCTCATGTTGAAGAGGAATATGATGATTGGAGGATTGCAGAGACAGTACACTACCTTGAAACTCCAAAATCATATTCAGGTAAGTATGCACCTGCATTTGAGAATCTTGTGTCTAATAACACTTTTGTTTCTTCTGTTACCAGGACACCAGATGTGGAGCTAAAGCCGCTACCTGAACACTTGAAGTATGCATATTTGGGGAAAAACCAGACATTACCTGTGATAGTCGCTGCAAACTTGAGTGTGCAGGAAGAAGAGAAGTAGCTGAGAGTATTGCGAGAACACAAGAGTGCATTAGGATGGACCATTGCAGATATCAAGGGAATAAGTCCATCCAAGTGCATGCACAAAATACTTCTTGAAGACAATGCAAAATCTAGCAGGGAAGCACAGAGAAGGCTTAATCCACACATGAAGGAAGTGGTGAGAACAGAGATCCTTAAGCTACTAGATGTTGGCATCATCTACCCAATCTCAGATAGCAAATGGGTGAGTCCGATACATGTAGTGCCTAAGAAAAGTGGAGTCACAGTAGTAAAGAATGAGGAGAATGAGCTTATCCCTACAAGGATGACCACAGGTTGGAGGGTATGCATTGACTACAGGAAGCTGAATAACGAAACCAGGAAAGATTACTTCCCTCTTCCTTTTATTGATCAAATGTTAGAAAGATTAGCAGGATATAGTCATTATTGTTTTTTAGATGGTTATAGTGGCTATAATCAAATTGCTATTGCTCCAGAAGATCAAGAAAAAACCACTTTTACATGCCCTTTTGGAACTTTTGCATACAGGAGGATGCCTTTTGGATTGTGCAACGCACCAGCTACATTTCAGAGATGCATGATGAGTATATTTTCAGACATGGTGGAAAGGTTCATCGAGCTCGTGCTTAAAAGATGTGAAGAATGCAATTTAGTGCTGAATTGGGAAAAGTGCCATTTTATGGTACAACAAGGTATTGTCTTAGGGCATGTGGTGTCCAAAAAAGGCATCGAGGTGGATAAGGCAAAAATTGACATCATATCAAAGCTACCCCCTCCTACTACAGTCAAGGGTGTAAGGAGTTTTCTTGGACATGCAGGGTTCTATAGAAGATTTATAAAAGACTTTTCCAAAATTTCCAGATCCTTTTGTGGATTGTTAGCTAAAGATGTTGAGTTTGCATGGACAGAAGAGTGCACAAATGCTTTCGTTACATTGAAAAATCTTCTCATTTCTGCACCCATCATCATGGCACCAGATTGGAACCATCCTTTCGAGCTTATGTGTGATGCAAGTGATTATGCTTTGGGAGCGGTATTAGGTCAGAGAATAAATAAGGTACCCCATGCTATTTACTATGCTTCTCGAACTTTAAATGATGCACAGCTTAATTATTCCACTACTGAAAAAGAAATGTTAGCCGTCATTTTTGCTGTAGAGAAGTTTAGATCATATTTGATTGGATCTAAAGTCATTGTTTTCACTGACCATGCTGCTTTGAGATATTTGTTTGCAAAAAAAGATGCTAAGCCTAGGTTGATCAGATGGGTGCTGTTGCTTCAAGAATTAGATCTTGAAATTAGAGACAAGAAGGGAAGTGACAATGTTGTTGCCGATCACTTGTCCAGGTTACTGCATGATGAAGAGAGAATTGTGCCCCCACTAAATGAGAACTTCCCAGATGAACACTTATTTGAAATAAATATACAACTTCCATAGTTTGCAGACATTGTCAATTATCTCACTGCTCATGTTTTTCCTCCAGGTATGACAAGTCAAGAAAGAAAGAGGTTGGTGGCCATGTGCAAGCACTATTATTGGGATGATCCTTACTTGTTCAAATTCTGCCCTGATCAAATTATAAGAAGATGTGTGGCAGAAGAAGAGCAAATGAGTATTCTACAACATTGCCACCAATATGCATGTGGATGACACTTTGGGGCAAAAAGAACAGCACTTAAGGTATTACAATCTGGTTTTTATTGGCCTAATATATTCAAGGATGCTTTTTCCTTTTGCAGGACTTGTGATAGATGCCAGAGGACAGACAACATCTCTTCCAGAAACCAAATGCCATTGAAAAATATTCAAGTAATCGAGCTTTTTGATGTATGGGGAATCGACTTCATGGGTCCTTTTCCTAACTCACTTGGTTATTTATATATTCTTGTGGGTGTGGATTATGTGTCTAAATGGGTCGAGGCTGTCCCCTCAAAAACTAATGATCACAAAGTTGTTGTCAAGTTTTTACAGGATAACAACTTCACCAGGTTCGGTACACCAAGAGCGATAATTAGTGATGGAGGTAGCCACTTCAATAATTTTCCATTTGCTTCTTTGATGAAGAAATATGAGATTACACATAGAGTGGGTACTCCATACCATCCTCAAACCAGTGGGCAAGTAGAGATTAGCAACAGAGAGATCAAGAGCATTCTGGAAAAGACAGTAAATACAAGTAGAAGGGATTGGTCGCTGTGCTTAAATGATGCATTATGGGCATACAGAACTGCATACAAGACACCCATTGGCATGTCACCATACCATCTGGTCTTTGGAAAAGCATGTCATCTTCCAGTAGAATTGGAGCATAAAGCATATTGGGCTATTAAAAAGTTCAATTTTGATATGAAACAAGCAGGTGACAAAAGAAGATTGCAGCTGAATGAACTTGAAGAATTGAGGCATGACGCATGAAAATGCAAAGTTATACAAAAAACGGACCAAGATATATCATGATAAACAGCGAGCAAGGAAGGAGTTTTTTGAAGGACAGAAGGTATTGATATACAACTCGAGATTACGACTCTTCCCAGGCAAGCTGATGTCAAGATGGTATGGTCCGTACATTGTTACGAAGGTCTTTCCACATGGCGCGTTAGAGGTTCATATCAAAGAGAAAAATCAAACATTCAAGGTGAACGGGCATAGGGCGAAACCTTATATTGATATGAGTTTTGAGCCACGAGAGGAAGATATAAATCTTCAAACCATTCAATACATTGCATAAACTTGACAAGTCTAGCTGAAGACAGGAAACACAGCGCTTATTGGGATGCAACCCAATTTCAGGGGAGTACTTACACTTTCTCTTTATTTCTCTTTATTCATCTTTTATTTTCATTTTTCTTTCCTTCGAACAATTCTAAGTTTTTGTTTCAAACTAGATGGTGACACATGCCTATTTTAAGTTTTTGTTTCAAACATTGAGGACAATGTTCCATCTAAGTTTGGGGGTAGTTATTCACAATTTAGAGTCTTTTGATTTTTATATCATAATAATAATAATAATAATAATAATAATAATAAATGATGAATAAATAAAAACCCTTCTAACAACAATGATGAGAACATGAGCTCAGTTACTATAGGTAGAGAGTGGAGAACAAGTATTAATTGTGGTCTTTATCTTTAGAAATGTTAGTAACTTATCATATGAATCATACTTGAAACTTTAATTCATGTGGTCATGTCAATTCGACGAATTTTGAAAGAGAATAGCAAGTTCAACTGTGAGTAAACTTAAATACACAAATTGTGAGTTTTGAGCCTTATTTATTTTTTTGAGAGAGTCATACACTTGAAGATCTCAGTTGACTGCATTCTTGAGGTGAACTAGAACTTGTTTTTGCTACTTTTCGAAACTTGTTTTGATTTTTGCATGAAAACTTGGAAATGATTAAGGCACCTAAGAATCGATCACCAAAGACAAATAGCCTACCCAATATTAATTATTCACTAGTTTCCCCTTTGAACCCTATAAAAGCTTTCTTTTCGTAAGACACATCATCCTTAACCATGCCTAGATGAATAGGGTACCTTACCTATATCTATTGAGTTAGTAGAGCAAGAATTGTAAAAGAGATGTGGCATGTCAAGGTGAGGGGTTGGAATATAAAGTAAAGTTGGAGGATTTGTCATAAGAAAAAAATGACAAGTTGTAAATTACTGAGTTGTGGATGGGTGAAAGGTGTTGGTAGAAATAAAATATAGGCCTGTATTATATGGCCTCATACTTTCATCACTTAAAAAAAAATCTCTCTTAGAACAATAAGTTGCTCTACTAATCCTTTAGAATTTTGTATTCCTTCTCCCTTCAATTGTTTAAACCCTCACCCATGGCCCCATTACAACCTATATAAGACCTTTTGATCCAAGTAGTGTGCAAAATCAATGGTGTGAAGATGCAGTAGCAAGATCAAGCATATGGTTTCATCCAAGTAATGAAATTTGTCACGAGATCTAATTTGAAATTTCCATGTTAATGAGAGCTGTATTTTTTGGGAGTGTATGCCATGGTGAGATTTTGGAGTTGAAATATAGTTGAGCTTGCTAACCTTAATCATGAGTATGTTGCATAGACATTGGCCACACTACTATTTGATATTCAAGTTGAGTATTCTTGTGAATAAGTGATTAACATTTAAATTAAAACTTGTTTAGACCTATCTTAATGCTTGTTCTAACCTTAACACTAACAGCAGCAAGTTCTCTGAGGTAAATGTTGGAAGGGTCAAGATGTTCAAGCGATGCTTGTAGTCTATTTTGCTTGAGGACAAGCAAAAGCTAAGTTTGGGGGTATTTGATAAATCCAATATATCCACATTTTGGAGCAATAATCTGAATGCAATTAGACAGTTAAATTCTCTATATGTGGTAATTTACTCCTCTTTTCTCTTTTCCATAGGAAACAGCCTGAAAGCAACTAAACGAAGCAGAATTCAAGATTTACTCCAGATTGTGAGGATGATACACAGGAAGCTGCAGAACACAAGTCGACTGGTTCTTCAAATTAGTCGACTGGACAGAGGAGGTTGAGTTTCGAAGCTGTGCAAAACCAGTCGACTCACTCCAAAAGACATTCGACTTGACTGACTAATTATGAATCTACAGAATTCACGACACAGTCGACTGATTCCAAAACCAGTCGACTGGCATTCAGCGGGAGTTAAAAGATAAGAACAGTTGAAGATTCATCCTCATCCAAATCCAAATCAAAGTGAGCTGCCAAAATCCAGGAAATAGATATGGGATGACTGCAAATAACAACTTCCCAACAATCAAAGTTAAAAAACCCAGGTTTGGCGAGTAAGAAGATCGACTCAATCCATATCAGACGCGTGAAGAGATAAGAATCTGGAGTTTAAAGATCTGCAGATAAGGGCAAGAGAAACTATAAGAAGAAGGGGGGAACCATACACCAGATATCTCATATCTATCATCATCCATCGAGATTCAAGCATCGATCTATCAACACAGAGGAGGAGGAGAACAAGTCGACTACAGAGAAGATCAAGTCGAATTCAGGCTGATTGGGTTCAAGCTAAACATCATACGAATCAGTGTTCTTCTTTTCTCTTTAATTCTTGTTCTAGTTTAAGTCACTTGAGTCATGTATTCCAAACTGTTAGTAAATAAAAGTTTTATTATGTGCAACTAATTTCATTGTTGGGCTGATTGAAACCGTAGTCACGTAATGTTTATAATCTTCTAAAATGCTACTTTTATCACTTATTGATTAAACATGGTTATCTTGATCAAAATTATAATATGAATCAACATTTGTTAGAAAGTTCGTAGAATCAGTCGACTGAGAGCTAGCAACAGTCGACTGATCTGAAGAACCTGATATTATCAAGTTAGCTTATTATAAAATTGACTCTGTTATATGAGTATAGAGATGACCCATATCTTGTGCTCATAACTAGTAACACAAGAATCATTTAGGTTCTTGGTTTAATCAATTTAGAGGATCTAGATTTGATACCAACTTCTAGAGCTTTGAGTGTTTGTTCATTTCCATTGTTCCTATGCTTTCTTCAAGTACAACTTAGTAGATACCATGCTAAATACTTAAGGAAAGAAATGAATTAGAGTAGACCGTGCCTAATTCTGGGCCTAGGGAAATCTTAACTTTAAGGAGTAGATACCATGCCCTTAAAGGAACAAACATGAGTGATTAGAGCAGTGTAGAAGGTGATCTAGCATTCGTGACTATAGGTAGAAATCAAGCCCAACTACTTTAATAGATATTTGTGATTCAAATTGTGATTCTACTTAATCTAGATTTTAATCTTTTCATTTCCTTTCAAATAGACTTTTAGAACAAAACTTTATGATTTGTGTTCTGTTTTATTGATTAGTGAGTTAATTTCTACAATCTCTGTGGGATCGACCCTTGCTTTTCACAATGCTTCTATAAACGATTCGTACACTTGCGAGGTTTTAATTTGTGTCTAGTTTATCTGTTTATTTAGATAGCTGAGATCTTCAACAAGTTTTTGGCGCCGCTGCCGGGGATTGTTTAGTATTTTAACTTGCAAATCAATAAAAGTCTCTTTCTTTTATCTTTTTATTATTAATTGTAAATATTTTCTTTTAGGTTACAAGACATTGGTGTATGCACGGAAGACGATCACTTCATCCCCAGCTATTACCTATTGACCAAGAGACAGAGCGCACTCTGCACAGACTAAGTCAACTATCTTTAGGGAATCAGTCAACTGTTGTTAGGAGCAAGTCGACTGTTCAGCGAACCATTCCAAAAACAATGGGCGAGGAAGTACCAAATCGAGTACCAATGTAGGACAAATTCACTCCTAAGAATATTGAGCAACCTTCCTGCATAGCTTATCAACCTAATGTCACAGGGAATATGCACCTATCTCCTCAATTACTTAGCATGGTTCCCCACTTCAGTGGCAAACTAGACGAGGATCCTCACCTCTATTTGCAAGATTTCTTTGATCTTTGCAGAACACAAAGCGTCCAAGGGCTTACCCCTGAACAAATCAAGTTAATCTTGTTTCCATTTTCTTTAAAATTTAATGCTAAATTGTGGTATAATTCTTTGGAACCAGGATCAATTCAGTCATGGGAGCAATTGGCCACAAAGTTCTTGAATGAATTCTTTCTAGCTCAGAAAACCAAACAACTAAAAAGGGAAATTCAACTCTTCCAACAAAAAGATGGCGATTTATTCTTCGAGGCATGGAAGGACTTTATGAACAAGCTTCTCAAGTGTCCTACACACAACATGCCTAAGGATGATCAGGTACAAGCATTTTATGAGGGTTTAAATGACACTAACAAAGCAATTGTGGATTCAGCTTGCAACGGAATTTTGATGAGGAAGAGTGGTGAGGAGGCCATCGAGCTATTTGAAGAACTCAGCGAGAACTCACAACAATTCTCAACAAGGGGGAAGGGGCCTTTCGAAAAAACAGGGAGTTTACGAAATTTCTAGTAATAATAACATGCAATTAGAAATGGTAAACATGAAGAAAAAAATTGACATGCTCGTTAATGCAATCTCGACGTTGGGTGGCGTAAAAAACCAAACAAAAGAAATGTGTGCAATTTGTTCTCATTCTGATCATACAACTGATACATGTCCAATGTCTTCTTTTACAGATCAGGAGCACGCAAACTACGTCGGACAGGGAGTGTTTCCACCAAAGAACAACTCCTTCTCGAACACATACAACCCAGGGTGGAGAAACATCAAATAAGCAACCAACAAGGGCAGGCAATTAAGAAGTTGGAGACCCAAATTGGTCAAATTGCTAAGGAGTTAAGTGAAAGAAAGACAGGAGAACTCCCATCGGGACCAATCGGGACCAATCAATGTCAGAAGCACTTCGTGCACCCGCAAAGAAAGTCAGCAAGGTATTTCGTTTTACGAACTTACGATCCGTTCGCCTGTGGTTCGACAATGTTCGGGCGATGCCCAAAGTGGTGTGGCTGTGTCGTCGAGCGGGACTTCCGCTGGCATGACTATCAGGAGTAGCACCGAAGATACATCCCAGTTCGCCGGTCTAGGGACGAGTTCCGAGGTTCGGCGCTGCCATCCACGGGAATCTTTAAAGCAGAATATCCCTGCGCCTAGGAGACGTTGAAGCTCTTCTTGTTTCCCCAGTGTTGTATTTTGTCCAAGTATTACGATGCGACTTTGTAGTTTTGGCTTCTCAACTCTCGTAATTCCATTGTAGTGAAAAGTATCATGACTTTAGCTTTTTTAACTCCTGTAATTTTGTTGTAAAGCGGAGTACTGTTTTGTACCGTTTTCTCGAATTTTGTATATAAAGTGGCTTTTCCCTTCTTGGACTTGTGTGTGTTGTTAGCCCTATTGCTGTATTGCTTATAAAGGGCAGACTACTTTTAGCCGGCTTAAGAGCGAGGTACGGAGGTAGTGCCGAGCCACGCTTCGAACCTCTAACTCGCGAATTGTAAGAGAATTCCTCGTTTAGGCATTGGTGCCAAGAGCGCTCGGCAAGGCATGAGGTCCAAAAGAGGATTTTTCCCTTGTTTGGGCGTCAGTGCCAAGAGCGCTTGGCAAGGCGTGCCGGGATCCAAGAGTGAGGATTTTTCTCTCGTTTGGGCATCGGTGCCAAGAGCGCTCTGCAAGGCATGCCAAGGTCCGAGGTTCAGGATTTTTTTCTCGTTTGGGCGTCGGTGCCGAGAGCGCTCGGCAAGTCGTGCCGAGGTCCAAGAGTGACGACAACTTTAAACGAACCATAAGACCCAAAGGTTAGCACCTCCGAAGTACTCTTCTCCCATATCTAGTCTAGTCATATAAACTTCGTTGGTTATCCAGCCAAGTGGTTCGGACTTCGAACGCGTCGTTTGAAATGAGTTTCAACGGTTGTGGGAGCAATTCCGAATGGCGAACCACTTCTAGCTCGCTTAAGAGTGAGCCTACGAAGCGGAATCGAGCCAAGTTTTGGATCCCGAACACGTCATTTGAGTAGGTTTCAATGGTTGTGGGAGCAGTTACGAATGGCGAACCACTTATAGCTCGCTTAAAAGCGAGTCTGCAAAACGGAATCGAGCCAAGTTTTGGACTCCGAACACGTCGTTTGAGTAAGTTTCAACGGTTGTGGGAGCAATTCCGAATGATGAACCACCTCTAGCTCGCTTAAGAACGAACTTGCAAAGCGGAATCGAGCTAAGTTTTGGACTCCGAACACGTTGTTTGAGTAAGTTTCAACGGTTGTGGGAGCAATTCCGAATGGTGAACAACTTCTAGCTCACTTAAGAGCAAACTTGCGAAGCGGAATCGAACCAAGTTTTGGACTCCGAACACGTCGTTTGAGTAAGTTTCAACGGTTGTGGGAGAAGTTCCGAATGGCGAACCACTTCTAGCTCGCTTAAGAGCGAGCCTGCGAAGCGGAATCGAGCCAAGTTTTGGACTCCGAACACGTCGTTTGAGTAAGTGCGATTAAAGGCCTTAAATAGAGAGATACAAATAATCACAAGGAAAATATGGGAGAAAAGAAGTTCTTTATTGATAACTGCTAATCGGCTGCTTCTAAGTTGCAAGCCGTTATTACAATCAGAAAGTAAAGAAGCAAACACAAATAAAATGATAGGAATGGCTCGACATTTGAAGGTACTCGGAGAGGCATTCAGGCACTCTCTTGGTACTTCCGTAAATGGTCGGCATTCCAAGTTCTGAATATCTCTCTGCCTTCAAGGTCCTCTAGACAATACGCTTCGGGACGGACTACCTTGGAAACTTTGTACAGTCCTTCCCAATTCGGAGCTAGCTTACTCTTTTGACTAGGGAACGAGAAAGATAGTTTTCTGAGGACCAAGTCCCCTTCCTTGAGATCTGTGGGACGAACCCTTTTATTGTAGGCCTGCTCAATCCTTCTCCGATAATTTTGCTGGCGAATAGAAGCTCTTTCACAGAGCTCATCAATCAGGTTCAGGTTTGCTCGGAGTTCTCTGGCATTCTGCTCTTCTTCATAGGCCATAAGGCGAGGAGATGGTAGACCGACTTCCAAGGGGATCACAGCCTCGGACCCATAGGTGAGATTGAATGGTGACTCTCCTGTGGGGGTCCGTTTTGTAGTGCAGTAGTTCCACAATACGTTAGGAAGCTATTCCGCCCATAAGCCTTTGGCCGACTTATCTAGCCTCTTCTTGATGCCGGAGAGAATCTGTCTGTTGGCATTCTCCACTTGGCCATTTGACTGAGGATGGGAGACGGAGGAGACATGTTGCTGAATGGCGAGGTCTTCACATAAGGATCGGAACACTGCTCCTGTAAACTGTGTTCCATTATCTGTTATTAGGACCCGAGGTACGCCAAACCAACAAATTACATTTCTCCAGAAGAACTGCAGCACTTTGTTCTCAGTAATGGTAGCCAATGGCTCGACCTCTATCCACTTAGAAAAGTAGTCTATTGCCACGACTAGGAACCTGAGTTGGCCTGGAGCTGGCGGAAAAGGACCCAGCAAGTCCATCCCCCACATTGCGAAGTGAATTGGACTTGAGAGAGATGTGAGTTGTGCTTGGGGTAGTCAGCAAATGTTGGAGAACTGCTGACAAGGGCTGCATTGCCGAACATGTTGCTCGGCGTCTCAGAGTAGGGTAGGCCAAAAATATCCATAGTTCAACACTTTCCTGGCGAGGGACCTCGACCCTGAATGGGCTCCACCTACACCTTCGTTGAGTTCTTGCAAGGCATAAGCAGCTTCTTCTGGGGAGAGGCATCTCATGTAGGGTCTGCCATCTAGTTGGGTGTAGGAGCATTTGTACAAGACTCCTTCAACAAGGGTGTACCGCTCCGCTCTCGTTCGGACGCGACGAGCTTCTTTAGGGTCTCCGGGGAGGAGCCCATCTCTGAGGAATTCTATCAATGGTTTCATCTAGTTATCCTGAAGTTGGACGGGCAGTGACTCCATCGAGTCGGGGGCTTCTTCTTCTATGCTTGGTCTTTGGAGCACTTCAATCAGGACTGTCTGCTCGAGACCTTGAAGGGAGGAGGAGGCCAATTTGGAGAGGGCATCTGCTTGGGAATTTTCTTCTCTAGGGATCCACTGGATCAGCACCTCTTTGAATGACGCCATGAGACTTTGGACCTTGGCTAGGTACTTAGCCATTCGGTCGTCTCGCGCTTCGTACTCCCCTAAGACTTGATTCACCACCAACTGCGAATCGCTGAATATTCGGAGACATTGTGCCCCTGCTTTGCGTGCCATACCCAGGCCGGCTATAAGCGCTTCATATTCAGCTTCGTTGTTGGAGGCCTTAAAGTTGATGCGAAGTGAGTATTGGAGAACGAAGTCATCTGGGCCTGCCAGAATGACCCTGGCTCTGCTCCTTTCGATGCAAGAGGACCCGTCTACATATACTGTCCAGATAGGAGGCCCGTTGCTACTTGACTGACCTCTGGGATGGTGCTCTCAACAATAAATTCGGATAAAGCTTGAGCCTTGATGGCGATCCGAGGCTGGTAAGATATGTCATGCTGACTCAGCTCGATCGACCATTTCATCAGACGCCCAGAGGTCTCGGGCTTGTGTAGAACTTACTTAAGCGCCTGGTCAGTAAGGACGACCACTGAGTGGGATTGAAAATAAGGGCGGAGCTTCCTGGCTGCCATAACCAAGGTGTATACTATCTTTTCTAATCTTGGATAGCGAAGCTCGGCATCCCGAAGTATCTTGCTCACGTAATAGATAGACTTTTGAGCCTTATCTTCTTCCCTCACTAGTACAGCGCTGAGGGTTTGCTCGGAGGCAACTAGGTAGAGGTAGAGTGTTTTCCCTGGGATAGGCTTGCTGAAGAGAGGGGGATTGACCAGATAGGCCTTTAGCTGGTCAAACGATTCTTGCTGCTGTTGGCCCCACTCGAAGCCCTTAGCCCCCCTGAGGGCCTTGAACAAAGGAAGACACTTCTCTCCTGACATAGACAGGAATCGCCCTATGGCCGCGAGACGCCCCGTGAGCTTCTGAACCTCTTTCACACTTGTAGGAGGGGCCATATCCAGTATGGCTTTGATCTTCTCGGGGTTGGCTTCGATCCCTCTTTGACTGACCATGAAGCCCAGGAACTTTCCCGACGAGACTCCGAACGCACACTTGTTCGGGTTGAGCCTCATATCATGCTTCCTCAGCACATCAAAAGCTTCTTGGAGATCGACAACATGGTCGGTCCCATGGACACTTTTGACTAGCATATCATCAACATACATTTCCATGTTTCGGCCGATCTGATTCTGAAAGACTTTATTGACGAGCCGCTGGTAGGTGGTACCGGTATTTTTCAGCCCGAAGGGCATTACCCTGTAGCAATAGAGTTCTTGATCGGTGACAAAGGAGGACTTCGGGATATCTGGGGGGAACATTCTGATTTGATTATATCCGGAGAAGACATCCATGAAGCTCCGCAGCTCATGACCCGAAGTAGCGTCGATCAAGGTTTCGATGCTGGGGAGAGGGAATGGATCTTTAGGGCATGCTTTGTTTAGGTCCGTGAAGTCGATGCAAATTCTCTAGCTCCCATTGGCCTTCTTAACCATAACAACATTAGAGAGCCATTTGGGGTAGTTGACTTCTTGTATGAAGCGAGCCTTAAGGAGCTTGTCCACTTCTTCCTTTATGGCGTGCTGGCGCTCAGGGGCAAATTTATGCCTCTTCTGTTGGACCGGTTTGGACCCCAGAGCAACGCTTAGGCAGTGGACGAGGAGCTCCTCGGAAATTCCTGGCATGTCAGCAGCCGACCATGCGAAGAGGTCGGGGTTCTTTCTGATGCATTGGACTATATCGGAACATAGGGCAGAGGGGAGGGTCTTGCTGATAAAGAACTTGCGGTTCGGATCTTGCTCGGAAAAGAGCACTTCCTCCAGCTCATCTACTGGTTCGGACATCGGTTGGGCGTTCACTTGGGGAATCTCAAGAGTTTCGAGGGAGATGACAGGTCCCCCGGTGGAGGTCATGTAATACTTGCGGGCCATCTCTTGACTACCCCTTACTTTCCTTACTCCTGACTTGGTGGGGAACTTTATTTTAAGATGATAAGCCGACGGGACGGCCTCTAAAGCTACTAGGCCAGGTCGGCCTAGAATCACATTGTAAGCAGCTGGGATGTCGACGACCATGAAATCCATTGGCTCCGTTCGGGTAGTAGGAGTTTTGCCAGCGGTTACATCAAGGGTTATTACCCCTTCGATAGTCACTGGCACTCCCGTGAACCCATGGAGCGTGTAGCCGGCGGGTTTGAGCCTGTCCCGCAATAACTTGAGTCCTCGGAAGGCTACCAGGAAGAGGATTGACAGAGCTACCATTGTCTACCATAATCCTCTCCACTTTATAATTAGCCATGTAGAGGTTGATTACTAGTGCATCGCAGTGGGGGATCCGGACACCCTCCAAGTCTGCATCCGAGAAAGTGACCGGGACTCCGAGGCCTTTGGGAGGGGGTATGCCATGAACTGAATTGACTTCTCGTATGAAAGATTTTCGAGAAGAGTTGGAGGTTCCTCCCATGGGACCTCCATGGATGAGATGCAAGACGCATTCCTCTTCAAACTTGGGAGTCTCGTCGTGCCTCTCAGGATGCTTGTTAGCCCCCCTGAGGGGAGGAGGAAGATCAATTCGGTCATTTCTCACAAACTTAGCCAGTTGCCCTCTTTGGATGAGGGCCTCGATTTCATTCTTCAGGGCCCGACAGTCGTTGGTGTCGTGGCCGTGGTCTCGATGATATCGGCACCACTTTTCTTTGTCCCTCTTCTTATCGGGGGTATTCATCTTCGGGGCAGGAGGCAGAACTCCTTCTTTTCGATCTCCATGAGAATGGTAGAAATGTTGGCGTTAAGAGGGGTAAACTTCTCAAATCTTGGAGGCGGGCGATGCTTGCCCCCGTTGTCCTTCTAGAGCTTCTTAGCTCCCTCTTCTTCAGTTGCCTTTCTCTTGGTCCCGGAGGAAGACCCCTCAAAAGTAGGGCAATGTTTAGCTTCCTCAGCCCGGATATACTTCTTGCTTCTGAGAAGAAGGTCGGAGAAGTTTTGTGGGGACTTCTTGGCTACGAAGGACCGAAGGCTTGAGTTGAGGACGTTTGACTGGAAGGCTGCAGCAGCGACCGATTGGTCGAGGGAGGCAATGGACCTAGCTTCTGCGGTAAACTGCTTCACATAATCTCTCAGCTTCTCACCCTTCTTCTGACTGAGGTAGAGTAACGAAATACTAGTTTTCTCGGTGCCGGCTACTCACGAAGTGGGTGACGAAGAGGGTCTCAAATTGTTCAAAGGAGAATATGGAGGAGGGGGCGAGACGAGAGTACCATTCTCGGGCCGGACCCTTGAGAGTAGCTGGGAAGGTTTTGCACAGTAGAGCATCGGAAGCTTGGTGGATCAACATGTGGGTCTTGAAGCTCTCGATGTGGTCTACAGGGTCTGACTCCCCAGAGTAAGTCTCGAACTGCGAGGGCTTGAAGCCTATTGAAACGGGTGCCTCCATGATTGTTCGAGAGAAGGGAGGTCGGCTTGGACGGAGGGTCCTTCCTCTCAGCTCTTCTTCTCCATCCAGTTGGCTGAGGCGTCTCTCCATCTCATGGAGATGGCAGTAGACCGCATCGTCCCTTCGACAGTAGCCAAGCAAGTCTCTGGACTCGTCTTCGTAAGAAGAGGAGCGCGAAGTTCGGCGATGGTAGCTAGGGGAATGGCGAGGACTATGATGGCGGTGACTCAGAGCTTGAGGAGGGGTTAGGGACCGATGGCAAGGACTTTGGACCGGAGGAGGAGTGGGGACCCTCTGAGCATTGTTGTTGTTCGGTCGGAGATTGAGGGCCTGTAGGATTGTGGCCTGGAACTCTTGGAATTCGGCTCGGGTGATAGGTCTGTTATCGTCCCTCGGGGGCTGCCGACCAGCGGGAGAACGATGTCTTCTTTGATGGTACTCAGGGGGCTCTCTCCACCCCCTGCAGGGAGGGGACCTCTGGTGGTTGCGGCGACGAGGAGATTGCTCATTTGGACGTTCCGGGCGGGAGGCTCCCTCACGGGCCCGCCTTTCATCCAAACGGTGGCGAAGGTCCTCCTCTTTCTGCCGATTGAGAAGGGTACTGCGGAGGTCTTCGGAAGGCTGGGGGTTGTGATATGCTATTGAATCGGTAGAAGGGCTGTGTACGAAGACGCGGTCTCGATGAGGAGGTTGCTTCTGAGGGTTGGGACGAGAGGCCCCTGCGCCGGCATTCTGGGGCCCGAGCGGAGCTCTTTGGGATTGAAGGTTCTGAAGAGGTTGGTCCTGCTGCGAGGGCTGATCAGGTTGTGGTGGGAATTGCCCCTGTGGCTGGACGGTTTGGAGGGGGACCTCATGTTGCTGTTGAGGGGGAGTGGGTCCACGGTTGGATCCCTTGGATCTCAGTTTTCAGGAGGGCATGGCTGGAGGTGATCTTAACCAAGAGAAGAGGAAGGATTGCTATTGTCTCTTTCCCACAGACAGCGCCAATCTGTTGCCGCTAAATCTGGTGTGGGGACAAACAGATAGAATTTGTGGATTCTTTGGGATATTGAATAGTCAAACCTAAAACCTTTCCGCCGGAGTTTGACCGCTGACTCCCGTCGTTCACCTGCAAAAAGTGCGATACACCGGGGTTGATCACGACGACGCACCCTCCGCGCTCAAGTCAGTAATCAGAAAGATTATGAATGAGCTTTTACTGGCAAAAGATTGATTACCTGTTAACAGTAGGGCGTGGGGGGTATTTATAGCCGCCTTAGGGACCAGTTTCGGGATAGGATCAAATCCCTACTTTCCAGTGAATAGATAGAAGTGAATCAGGGCCGTTGATTAGGTATAATCATAAACCCTAATTCTACCTAGCTGGACCGAATTTCTTGCGGGTTGAGAACCCGCACCCAGTTGAGATGGATCCGTTCGTGGGTTATTGGGCCTTTGGAAAAAAGACCCAGTACCCACATCAGACCCGTTTGTAGGTGAAATTACCATTTTACCCCTGATCTTTAAGATTCGCGCCCGATTTGGACGGTTCCGATTTAATCCTATTTTTAGCCAAATCAAGGTGAATGGAGTGTTAAAATTAAAGTATGTTATGCTGCTGGTAAAGGAGAAGGACAATATTTCATGGTGGTGTCATAGATAATGATAATGCACTAAGATCCATGATTAGTAGGACACTTGATCCAAATTGTAGTTGGACTGCAATGGAGTTATATATTGAGAAAATTAAGCTTCCAAACACTAGGCCAGTTGTTATTCCAAGTCCAAGCCCCATTAGGATTTTAAAATCATCTACCTAGTCACATACAAAAATACCAAATACACAAGAAGATATTAGCACAACTCCAACAGAACCTATTACCACAAAATTTGAGCAGGTACATCCTTTCACCTAGACACAAAGTAATCTCCACACTGACATGGTCATGGAAGACTTTGACAACGCCATTATTAATAACGATTTGGTAGAAGAGGAAGAAGATGAGGATCATTGGCTTGAAGTTGAGGAGGAGAAGGATGTCGAAGAAGGTCCGGTTAATGATGTTAACGTTAATGTACATGTTAACAATGTGGTGTCGCCAAAGCAATCCATTAGTGCATCTGTACATAAGGTTCAGTCGAGTGAATGGATGACCCGTGCGACCGTACATGAACATCCACCATCTTCCGTCGGCTCTTCGAACACGGATGAACTCTCCATCAGTCAAAGATTTACAACTAAAGATAATATACAACATCAAGTTAAGATGTACTCTGTGAAGAACCATCGAGAATTCGTGACAGTGAAATCAATCTCAAGTTTATACTATGTAAAATGTAAATACGCACCGATCAAACATACACCCGAGGAGATTGCAAAAAATATGGAGCTCGTAAATGAAGTGGAATGTTCTTGGCGATTGCATGCAATTGTTCCAAAAGGGCAAAAAAAAATTGTGGTGAAGAACATTCAAGGTCTGCATACATATGTAAATCCGACATTGAATCAAGATCATAGTAAAATAGATTCTAAGATTGTATCAACGATGATATTGAATGTTGTGAAGAGACAACTAGGAGTAACACCAAGGGTCATAATTGAGAAAGTCAAGCTTTAGTTCAATTACAAAACTTCATACAGGAAAGCTTGGAAGGTGAAACATAATGCGATTGAATGGTTGTATGGTTCCTTTTAAGAAGCTTACACTATATTGTCTTCTCTTCTCACAGCAATTCAAGCTTCAAATCCAAGAACGGCCGTCCATTGGGCCTAGGTTGTGTCCGGTCCCGCCGAGGAAACATTCAAGGGGGTCTTTTGGGCATTCAATCCCTTGATCAAGGGGTTTAAGGCATGCAGTCCAGCTATAAGTGTTGATGAAACACATTTGTATGGAAAATGCAAAGGTTGTTTGTAGATAGCTGTTTTGCCCGATGCCAACGGCAGATTATTTCCATTTGTATTTGCAATAGTTGATGGAGAGAGCACAGAAACCTGGACATGGTTCATGAGCTATATTCGATGCTTTGTCATAGACCGTACAGGTCTATGTATTATTTCTGATCGTCATGAGGGCATTTTGTCGGCAATGGACAATTAATATGGATAATGGAAGGAGCCACTTGCATATCAATGTTATTGTATGCTTCATTTTGCTACTAATTTCTAAAAAATATTTGATAGCAATTTTTTTATGAATAAGCTCAAGGTGATCGCGTGTCAAAATCAGCCTAAGAAGTTTGAGGCAAAGATTGCACAGCTTGAAGCTACTAATGTTGATGGGGCTAATAGATTGAAGAAGAAACCGATTGAAAAGTTGGCACTTTCCGCAGATGGAGGTCGTTGATATGGTATCATGACTACAAATATATCGGATGTGTTCAATTCAGTTTTGAAAGGTGTCCGTAGCTTACCCATCATGACAATTGCAGAGAGAATATTCGTTCGTCTCAACTTGTATTTTACTGATCGTTGTGAAGCAGCATAGATCCTTATTAGCGAAGAAAAATTATAGGCACCTCGTATTCAAGAAATTATCGATATACAGTGTGAGAAAGCAAATTTGCATGAGGCTATAATGTTTTATAATCGTCTTGGTGTGTTTAGAGTAAAAATCGGCATTAGAATTAATATTGGACATCAAATGGGTGGACATTGGCATACTATTAACCTGGGTGGCCGTACGTGTACTTGTGGAAAATTACAGCTCTACCACACTCCATGTTCTCAATGATTGGTGGCTTGTGCCTCCCATACAATTGATTATGAACCTTACATTGATTCATTTTATTCTACAAGCTCACTAGAACTAACATGAGCACTAACTTTTTATCATATCCAAGACGACTCTTGTGCTGCTTGTTTTCGAAGGGGAGCAACATGTGTGAGTTCTTGTAATTTGTGAAGTGGAAGGAACGGATCTCGACCTCAGATCGGGTCAGTTTCTTGAGGTCGTCTCGAAAGAGATGCTGGAGCTCGGATGGCCGGGGTACCTGCAAAAGGCCTAGAAACATCGGGAGAGATCCCAGCGATAGGTCCTCCGATGTTATAGTCACACTGAAAAAGAGACTGAGCGGCTAGGGTTCAGGTGGGGTAAGATTCATTACCTTTGAAAGTAAGGAGGGGGTCTGGTATTTATAGACAGGGAAAAATGGGTGCATGACCCTAATGGGCCGAGTCATCCTCGTTTGTCTGTGGGCCTGAAGTGGCAGAAGGCCCGTTGGACCCGTTGACCTGATGATCTTGGATGAGCAAAATCTGAGGAGATCCGACGGCCCTGATTGGACCATGTCATCTACACCACATCATAAGCCCCTACTCTTGGAGGGCTGTGTGAACCAGCCGTGGAGGAGTAGTTTGTCCTTGTGAGAAAAGCAGAGGGGAGTGTTTTGCAAAGATGAGATAGGGAGTCCGTGAGGTGTTTGGGGGTCGGTGCCGAGCCGAGCTTGGTATATGGCTTGATCGAAGTCTGTGTCGAGCGTCGAGCTCGAGGGGTCGGTGCCGAGTGTGGAGACAGGAGGGTCGAGGTTGAGCATGCCGAGCGAGGCTCTTTATGAGGGAAAGTGGTGGTGATGGTCGAAGTTCATGCCGAGCTCTGAACTTGGGGTCGGCGTCGAGCGCCTCAATTGAGGCATTTTATGAAAGCCGTATCAATGCTTGAGGTTCATGCCAAGCTCTGAGCGCCATGACAGAGGCATTTCATGGGAAAGCTGTGGCGGTGCTCGACGTTTATGCTGAGCTCCTCATTTGAAGCATTTTAGGATAAAGCTGTGGCGATGCTCGAAGTTCATGCTGAGCTCCGAGCTTGGAGTCGGCGCCAAGCACCTTGATTGAGGCATTTCATGAGAAAAGGTTGCATCAATGCTCGAGGTTCGCATCGAGCTCCGAGCTTGGGGTCGGCGCCGAGCACCTCAATATAGGCATTTTATGAGAAAGCTATGGCGATGCTCGAAGTTCATGCCAAGCTCTGAGCTTGGGGTCGGTGCCAAGCACCTCGATTAAGGCATTTAATGAGAAAGCTGTAGCGGTGGTTGAAGTTTATGCCGAGCTCAGAGCTTTGGGTCAGCGCCGAGCTCCTCGTTTGAGGCATTTTATGAGAAAGTTGTGCGGAGGCTCAAAGTTCATGCCGAGTTCTGAGCTTGGGGTCGGTGCGAGTGCCTCGATTGAGGCATTTCATGAGAAAGTTGTGGCGGTGCTTGAAGTTTATGCCGAGCTCCGAGCTTGGGGTCGGTGCCGAGCGCCTTGTTAGAGGCATTTTGTGAGAGGAAGCCGTGGTGATGTTCAAAGTTCATGCCGATCTCCGAGCTTGGGGTGGACGCCGAGCGCCTCGATTGAGGCATTTCATGAGAATGCTGTGGTACTGCTCGATGTTTTTGCCGAGCTCTGAACTTTGGGTTGGCGTCGAGCTCCTCGTTTGAGGCATTTTATAAGAAAGCTGTGGCGATGCTCTAAGTTCATGCCGAGTTCCGAGCTTGGGGTCGGCGCCAAGCGCCTCAATTGAGGCATTTCATGAGAAAAGGCTACATCGATGCTCAAGGTTCACGCCGAGCTCCGAGCTTGGGGTCGGGACCGAGCACCTCGAAGAGGTATTTTATGAGAAAGCTGTGGCGATGCTCAAAGTTCATTTTGAGCTCTGAGCTTGGGGTCGGCGTCAAGCGCCTCGATTGAGGCATTTCATGAGAAAGTTGTGGCAGTGCTTGAAGTTTATGCCGAGCTCCGAGCTTTGGGTCGGCGCCGAGCTCCTCGTTTGAGGCATTTTATGAGAAAGCTGTGTGGAGGCTCGGAGTTCATGCCGAGCTCCGAGCTTGGGATCGGTGTAGAGCACCTCGATTGAGGCATTTCATTAGAAAGTTGTGGTGGTGCTCGAAATTTATGTCGAGCTCCGAGCTTGGGGTCAGCGCCGAGTACCTCGATAGAGGCATTATGTGAGAGGAAGCCGAGGTGATGCTCGAAGTTCATGCCGAGCTCTGAGCTTGAGGTCGATGCCGAACGCCTCGATTGAGGCATTTCATAAGAAAGCTGTGGCAGTGCTCGAAGTTTATGCCGAGCTCCGAGCTTTGGGTCGGCGCTGAGCTCCTCGTTTGAGGAATTTTATAGGAAGGCTATGTGGAGGCTCGGAGTTCATGCCGAGCTCTGAGCTTGGGGTTGGTGCCGAGCACCCCGATTGGGGAATTTCATGAGAAAGTTGTGGCGGTGCTCGATGTTTATGCCGAGCTCCGAGCTTCGGGTCGGCGCCGAGTGCCTTGATAAAGGAATTTTGTGAGAGGAAGCCGTGGTGATGCTTGAAGTCCATGCCGAGCCCCGAGCTTGGGGTTGGCGCCAAGCGCCTCGATTGAGGTATTTCATGAGAAAAGGCTGTATCGATGCTCAAGGTTCACGCAGAGCTCTGTGCTTTGGGATCAGCGTCGAGCTTCTCGATAGAGGCATTTTATGAGAGCAAGCTGTATCTGTGCTCGAGACCCATGCCGAGCGTCGAGCCAGATGGCCTTGTGCTGTGAGGTAATTTTGTGGAAAAGCTAGGTTCCTGCTCGAGATCCATGCCGAGCATCGAGCTAGATGGCTTTGTGCTGTGAGGCAATTTTGTGGAAAAGCTAGGTGCCTACTCGAGATCCATGCCGAGCGTCGAGCCAGATGGCCTTATGCTATGAGGCAATTTTGTGAAAAATCTAGGTGCTTGCTCGAGATCCATGATGAGCGTCGAGCCAGATGGCCTTGTGTTGTAAGAAAATTTTGTGGAAAAGCTAGGAGCCTGCTTGAGATCCATGCCAAGTGTCGAGCCAGATGGCCTTGTGCTGTGAGGCAATTTTGTGGAAAATCTAGGTACATGCTCGAGATCCATGCCGACCGTCGAGCCAGATGGCCTTGTGCTGTAAGGAAATTTTGTGGAAAAGCTAGGTTCCTACTCGATATCCATACCGAGCGTCGAACCAGATGGCCTTGTTGACTGGCCAAATCCTTGTTTCTGTGTTTGGCGTGTCTGAGGTGTACACTGAGGTTCGAGCATTTTGGACTTGGGGAGAAATTGGTCTTGGAGAGAAATTGTGTCGTATGTGGGCCATTCCTATGGTGACACGTGTAATGATGACGTCAGGTTTGAGGATATAGAGGAGTCACAGGATTTGCGCCAATCGAGGAGTCGCTGGGTTCACTATATACCCCCCACCCCTCTCCTCATTTTTCACTTTTGCTTTCTTTCTCCAAGATCCCCAGGTTGCTCTGTAGCACTGTTCAGTCACCGGCGATGAACTTTTTGGGCAACTTCCGGCATTTGAAACAGGTTAGTTTTTCCATTATGTCAAAGGCTCAGTCTGGTTTGTCCGCCACCACCTCGGGTCAAGATGAAGGCTCGCATCTCTCCGACTCAACATCATGGGAATCAGCGGAGAAGGTCTACGAAGTCAGGCCGCTCCGCAGCAGAAGACCCTTCGTAGTGGAGTCGAGCGACTCAGAAGGGGACATGCACCGGGCAGAGGGCGACGAGGAGGGAGTTGTTGGTAGTGTGGAGGAGGATGAGCTAATTGAGGGAGTGGGGATGATGAGGGAGTTGAAGTCATCGATGAGGACGAGGGAGTCGAGGATGGTCCCTCGGCAGGAGACGACAATCTGGCCCCTTTGGCGATGCCCTCTCCCTCGAGGGGTCATCTCGTCCGACAGAAGAAAACGAAGTAGATCCTACCGGATAGCCCAGACGAGACGGCTCCCGAGGTCAGGCTCGATGTACCCTTCACATTGCAGTCGTGCTCCATCAGAATGTACCCAGACAATGGTGAGGAGTTGGTACGATACGTAGCGCAACCTTCCTCGCTTGGTCGACAGAAAATCTCCATGGACAAAATGCCGACTGCATTGGCCGCGGACGACCTTCCGGGTATCTGAGCCAACTACTTCATTGGTCAGGAGATGAATTGTTGATTCCCAGCCCCGATCTCCGTCCCACCGATAACTTGGCACCCTATTTTTGTATGTTTACGGCGGACGCATTCTGCTTAGGTTTCTGACTGCCGATCCACCCATTTATTTAGAAGGTTCTGAACTGAGCGTCGTTGAGTCCGATGCAGTACGAGCCCAACTCTTGGAAGCAGCTCATGTGCTTCATGCTTCTTTGCGAGGAGAAGGGCGTTTCCCTGAGGTTGAAATACTTCTGAGTGATCTTGGGTATTAGTTCGTCTGGTGAGTATGAAGGTATTTACTACATCTCGCCTCGCCAAGGAAGGAGGGCTGTACATGGGCATTCGGACTCCATTGAAAGGTGGAAAGGGAAATATTTTATCGTTCGGATCCTGACTCCCTGGGTGATACCCACGACGTGGAGTTTTTATAAGCCCAACATTAAGAACCCTAACAAGTCGAATTTGATGGCCGAGGAATGGGCAGACGTTGAGTGGATATGTTCGGGTAATAGCATTGGTTGGCCGAATTTGATGGAGAATCATCTAGCTCGGATCGGACTGAGCCCCACTCCTTCCAGTATGTCTTCTGCATAATTTTCCTTCAAGTGTTTTCCCTCGTTTCATGAGCTTCTTTTTTTTTTCCAGATATGGACGCCTCGGAGATCGCTGAGACGAGGGCGCTGTTGAAGAAGAGGAAGGCCGAACGGGCCGAGCAGATGAAGCAAGAGAAGGTCTCTCCCCCCCCACCCGGAGGGGGTTTCGAAGGAACCTTCCCGTCCAACTCTGAAAAATCAGAAGGCCTCCAAGTCGGGCCCAAGCTCTAGTAGCCAAAGGGTTACGGAAGTGGTGAAGAGTGGCCTCCCCCCATCGCTCCATCGGTCGAGGAGATCGTAGGCGATACGGGACTTCAACCATGGGCCCCAGATTGGGCCGTCAGGGTCGGGGACATCTTGTCGGAGGGTCCCGTGGCCATCGAGGTGGTCCAGAAGCTCACCCCGCCTCAGGACCGGAAGGCCCGGGAGTGCGACACCATCAAGTCTAGCTACATGAAGTGAGCTATGGCAATCATGCAGGTAACCTTCGTTCCATCCCTTTCGTAGTTTGTTTTCTTTTTATAGTTTTCCAAGTCTGATTTCCTCGGCTGTAGGCTTGCCTGGAGGGTGCTCAGATGATGAAGCTCCACGATCAGGAGTTGAAGAAAGAGGTGAGGAACGCTCAGCGCTATGAGCGGGAGATGAAGAACCTTAAGCTAGCGCAGATGGTGCTCGAAGGCCGCAATCAGGCCCTTCAGGCCGAGCTGGCTAATCAAGCTGATGCCAGCACGAAGCAGATGGCCTAGCTAAGGAAAGAGGCCGACAAGCAAGTAAGAAAAGTTAAGCAGGCTGGCATGGACAAAGTCATCGAGTCCCAGGATGAAGTTTATGCCCTGGAGATCCGGCACATTAAGCACTACCACTCGGAGTTGGATCTTAGTCAATTTCATTATGACATGGAACTGTTCGAACACCCGCTGACTCCCAGGGGTGGTGTGATGATGACACTACGGTGACTGACCCCAACGCTGAGCTGCCTGCCGAGAAAGAGGTTGGCCAGCAGTAGTATTTGTTATTTTCTTTTCCTCCTCTTTCGGTTCGTATTTTGTAGTCACCGAACGCGGACTGGCCACCATATTTTTGTAAACATATTTTTTGAGTAATGAAAAGAGTTTTTTGGCCGAACCTTTTGACTTGAATTTTAGGCGTGATTTTTAGCCAAGTATATACGGCTCGGAATGATGTTTATGAGTTTTCCTGTCAGATAGATGCGACCTTGGGAGTAGACCCGGTCGTGGTGAGATGAGCTGGCTTAGGGATAAGGTCTTGGCCCTAGAGTCTGCTATGGCCCAATGCCGTAAAGAGGCTCTCGACCGAGAGGCAGCTATCCAATACTTCATGGATAAGTCAAAGGAACTTAGCCTGGAGCTGGCGCATTTCAAGAAACTGATAGATGACCGTGACTTGGAAAGTGCGGAAGTTGTGTTTTCGATGGCTAGCACTTCCGCTCGGCAGCCGTCGTTTGAGTCTTTTCTTCGTGAGGTTATTGTGGAGAAGGAGTTAGAGGTACAATGGTATAAGATAATGCTTGGGATGTCCGGATCCCGATCTATCTCTTTTGGAAGTGCTTGCCCTTCCGCCGGAGCTTCGTTGCTGACCCCGAGAATTGGGCCGGCGAGGCATTGTGATGCCCAGAGCTCGATCGCAGGTGTGTCTACCATGGCGGTACCGAGTGATCCGACAGAGGACCTAACTCGCTCTGCTGGCCTTGAACTTGTCTGTATCAACCCTGCGGCTCCGATACAGGAGCCCTAGGCAGATTGTGAACGATGTAATAAAGTCTCGTACTTTCTTTGGTTGGAATAATAATAAGAGAGCATGATTGTATTAGTTCTTCGTGGGTTCTTTTGGTGCATGCACACATCCGAGCTCCGAGGATGATTCTTCCTCGTCCGGTCCGAGGAGGGAGAGCGAGCGGAGGGGTAAGGACTTGTGAAATGTGAATGGGACCGAGGGTTCACGAATGAGTGATAATAAAGGATGTTTCATCTTCCGAGGCCATAAATGCCTTAAATAGAAGTTTCGACTTCTCATGTCATAAATGCTCTTCTTTGGGCTATATAATTGTAACACCCCGAATTCCAAAATACAACTGAATTCGAAGTTCCACAGGATCTTTACACTTCTTTCGTACAAATTTACAAGGAAATAAAGAACTTTCGTTACATCAGAGTTTACAATTACATTACATATTTACAGCGGAAGCAAAATTACAACAATTTACATAAATTGAAATGTATAATACTTGAATCATTCTTTAATCAGCATGCATTCTTTAGTCTTGTTAACCACTTTATCCTGCATAGAAACTGTGCGCGTGTCAGTTACTTACAACCGACGAAATATTATACACGGCTATTCTCTCTATACTGAAAACAGTATAACGATACTCAAATACTTAAACAATCACAAACTTGATCACAAACAGAACTACAAGGAGCTATCCTATAGATGTCGTGCAGTGCGGTGCACTTAGTCCTTAATGCAGTTATGTATATTATATGACACTAATGTGCACTTGTTCAGATTCCATGCATCCCATACTACATAGGTCTGAGGGCAAGCCCTTAACCATTATTCATCTTGTAGGGTTCAATCCCTTGTCATGACTTAAACTACTTCAGTAACTACGATAAGTATCCTAGATGTTCTATGAGTACGAGCTCATGTCTAGACAGCCTGGAGAGAAATTCCACGTAATGTCACGACGCATCGTGAAGAACCTATGGACAATTCAACCTCCGTCATGGAACATGACACCACCCGCAGTCACCAAACACCCCACGAGCGTCGCCTGCGGTACAGACTCCTGGAGACATATCCACGTCATGTCACGACGCATCGTGAAGACAGCCTGTGAATACTCTCACACCGTAGCTCCGAGGTCCTCATACTCATGTTTTTCTCTTATTTTCATCACGTCTTCACTATGTATCTAGTCCTTAGTTATTTGAATCATGAACAAAATCAATTCTCTACAGTCAGCCCTTCCACTATACCGGTCTCAACCATTTATATCACATGACCCAAATCTTGGTCGTTTCATTTCAACTTTCATTTCATCATATTTCTTTTCGATGCCGGTATGAGTCTTAGCTACACTCTAGTTCTCAATTTCAATTCATAATCACAATATTTGAGTTCTCATACTCATAAGTTCTTTTTCACAATTAACATGATTTCCATTCTTTCCAATAATTCAATGTTCCAATTCAATTCATAGCATTCTCATTCAACCAAAATAAGTCTCAGTTTCCGTACTAATATTTCTTTTTCTCCAAATTTCAAAAATCATATTTCTCATTTAATTTCCAAAGCATATATTACCCAAAATAATAACAAAATCCATAATGAACACACTTCAAGTTCTTTTTACACAAAATCCCCTTTTATAAATTTAGTATAACTCAAAAGTCACTTTTATACTTGTACTTGTGCAAAATATCGATTTTTACAAGGTTCTACTCAATTTTTCCTCTCACGCTATTTAAATCAAGTCGAAATAGTGTACAATTATTTTTCATGAAGTCTACATATTTTTATAACAATTATAGGATTTTTTCCCGAATTTTTAAAGTCACAAATCACCAAAAAAACTCAAAAAAAAAAGTTTTCAAATTGTTGAGTTCGGGAATCGAACCAGCGACCACAGACAAAGCCAACGCACGCACTAACCAAAGGGACAGAGCGCAACCACGTCATAAAGACTGTTCGGATTCATATGAGTCCAATGCTCGAGTTCGGATTTTTCCAAAAGAATAAAAAGAAAAAGTCTCTTGTTCGGTTTCGAACCTGAGACCAAGGCTAGAACCCACGCTACAGTAAGTGCGCCCAATACACCCACTAACCAATTAGGCTAAGTGGCCAACTGATATGAATTGGGTTTTTAGGGGGTTTGATCTTAGTTTCGGTTCATTGAACTTTTATAAAAAATAACTAATTTTGATTTCGTTTCTTCTCCATTTTCTTTCAAAAATTCCAGAACATAACTTTTATACATTTCTAACATATCAGTACATTAAATCTTGATTTTTGACATAAAAAGCATCACTTTTTCTATTGACTACAAATTTGAATACAATTTCAAATAGGTACAACCAAAGTCGTTTCTTTCGTAAATTGGCATTCAAACTTCTTGCATTTCTTTCTTATTATGACTATTAATATTACTTAATTATTTGAGTAACAAAAATTCCTCTTTTCTCATTTTTAACCATTGAAATAGCAAATTCACCACTAAGCATGATTAACATTTCAATCCAATTAAGCATACAATCATGTCTCCTTAGTATAGCACAAATTATCAATTAAAGCATAGTAGAAATGTCAAAATTAAACTAACTATCAAAATTTGCAACAAATTATCATTATTTTCACACACAATCAAGCATTCTAATTTGTCTTATTCTTATAACATATGGCTAGAATAACTATATCTCTTTTCAAATGCATCAACCATACTCTAGCATGAACCTAGTTAGAAGTGTAAGAGAATTACCCACCTTTGATAGAGAGAAAAATAAACAAACTCCTAATGATCTCCTACAACGATCGAGCGAAGCCATCTCCTCCTAAATCAAGCCACCAAAAAGCTTCTCCTCCTAATGATGCCGCAACCCGAGCCTTGCCCCATAGTGTAGTCCGGCCTCCTCCTTGGATGAAGAACAAAATAGCATACAATCTCACAACTCCTCAATCTTTTGTCTCACTCAAATTACTTCTCTTTCTTTTCTTTCTATTCTTTACTTTCCAAAATTCTAATTGTGAGAATGAAGAGTGTGGAGAGGGGTATTTATACACTTTTTTGGGGTGAATGTAGGGCTAGGATGTGATCAAATGGTTAAAGATCAATGGTCTAGATGAACTAGGGAGTTATAAAAACTACCCATGATGCACAACCACCTCTCCACCACTTCCATCTCTCCCACATCCCTCCATCACAATCCGGCCAAGTGTAAAGATGTGCAATGCACACCCTAGTGCTTGCACGTGACAACTAGTACCCCCTCCTTACAAGTGTACATGTGCATAAAAATTTACTTGTTCATGACAAGAGTCTACAATACAAGTTAAATTGTTTTAAAAGAAATAAGTTAAATGGGCTCACTAATGGGCTAATTTAACCATGGGTTTAAATAATTAAAATAATTAATTAATAAAGTGGGCTTAAAAGACAATTTGGGCTTTAGATTTTAATTAGGCTTTAAAAAAATTTTGGAAAAAATAAGGGAGAACAAATACTATAAAAATATTTTATACAAAAAATTATACAAATAAAATCATACGTGCAAAACACGTAAAATCATAAAAATCTCATAAATCAAATCTAGGGTGTTGCAATAATCCTCACCCCCCCCCCCTCATTTCATTCCTCACTTCACCGTGAGCTCTCGTCACTGGAGGCTCTCCTACCGCCCTCTGAAAATTAGGGGTAACGACGATGAATGTTGTTTTATCCCTAGTTGTCCGCGGGTGAAAGGGGGGGGTCGGCTCAGAATCTGAGGCTCAAGGTAGTCGCTGAAGGCGAGTGTCAAAAATAAAAATCTTGTCCGAGGGATCTTGTGACTTGTAGCTCTCCTACCACCCTCGGACAGTTAAGGATAAGGACGATGAAGACTGCTCTACCCCTGGTTGTCGGCGGATGAAAGGGCCTCGAAACACCGGGCTCGGCGAGCTTGTCGAAGGCGAGTGCCCAAAAATGAAAATCTTGTCCGAGGACTCCAGTGATCAGTGACTCTCCTACCGCCCGCTGACAGTTAGGGGTAGCTGCGATGAAGGTTGTACTACCCCTGGTTATCAACGGGTGAAAGGGGGGTCAGCTCGGTGTGTGGGGCTCAGAGGTCCTTGCTGTGAACGAGGGCCGCAAATCAAACTAAAACTTTGGGTAAGCGGTGAGTTAAAGTCCATGCCGAGGGCAAGGACGTGGGTAGCCAAAGTCCGAGCCGAGGGGCTAGGACTTGAGGGATTGAAGAATCTCTCATAGGTGGTCGAAGTCCATGCCGAGGGATGAGGACGTTAGTATGAGGGATTTGAGAAATCCCTCATAGGTGGTCGAAGTCCATGCCGAGCGGAGAGGATGTTAGTAACTAAGGTTCTGGCCGAGGGGCAAGGACTTGAGTATGAGGGATTGAGAAACCCCTCATAGGCGGTCGAAGTCCAAGCCGAGCGGCAAGGACATGAGGGATTGAAGAATTCCTCATAGGTGGTCGAAGTCCATGCCGAGCATCGAGGAAGTTAGTAACCGAGGTCTGAGTCGAGGGGCAAGGACTTGAGGGAATGAGAAATCCCTTATAAGTGGTCAAAGTCCATGCCAAGCGGTGAGGACTTGAGGGATTAAAGAATCCCTCGTAGGTGGTCGAAGTCCATGCCGAGCGGCGAGGACATTGGTAACCGAGGTCCGAGCCGAGGGGCAAGGACTTGAGTATGAGGGATTGAGAAATCTCGCATAGGTGGTCAAAGTCCAAGCCGAGCGTCGAGGACATGAGGGATTGAAGAATCCCTCGTAGGTGGTCAAAGTCCATGCCGAGCGGTGAGGACATTAGTAACCGAGGTCCAAGCCGAGCGGCGAGGACGTGAGGGATTGAAGAATCCCTCGTAGGTGGTCGAAGTCCATACCGAGCAGAGAGGACGTGAGGGATTGAAGAATCCCTCGTAGGTGGTCGAAGTCCATGCCAAGCAGCGAGGACGTGAGGAATTGAAGAATCCCTCGTAGGTGGTCGAAGTCTATACCGAGCAGGGAGGACGTGAGAGATTAAAAAATCCCTCGTAGGTGGTCGAAGTCCATGCCAAGCGGCGAGGACGTGAGGGATTGAAGAATCCCTCGTAGGTGGTCGAAGTCCATACCGAGCGGGGAGAATGTGAGGGATTGAAGAATCCCTCGTAGGTGGTCGAAGTCCATGCCAAGCGGGGAGAACGTAAGGGATTGAAGAATCCCTCGTAGGTGGTCGAAGTCCATGCCAAGCGGTGAGGACGTTAGTACCCGAGGTCCGAGCAGAGGGGCAAGGACTTGAGGGATTGAGAAATCCCTCATAGGTGGTCGAAGTCCATGCCAAGTGGCAAGGGCATGAGTGACTGAGTAATCCACAAACTTTGATTTGTTAAACAAAATCTTCTGCCTTTATATCATGTTTGTTTGTTTACAAGAAAATTGGCGTGTAGTGCCCATTACAATAGTGGACTCTCCCTCACTTTCCGTCTTGAAACTTGATGAGGTGTTCCGCATTCCAGGGCCTCTTTATCATCTTGTCCACAGGTCTTCGAGTCGGTAAGTACCAGGACGTACCACTTGGGAGACCTTATACGGGCCTTCCCAATTAGGGGTGAGCTTGCCTCTGGCTGTGGGCTGGGAGATTGCTAGCTTTCTGGGTACGAGGTCCCCCTCCTTGCTGTTGGTCGGACGAACTTTCTTGTTGTAAAATCTTTTAATTCTCTACTGATATATGGCCCGCCGGATGGTGGATCTTTCCCGGACTACGTCAATGAGGTCCAGGTTTGCCCTGAGGCCGCTTGAGTTTGATTCCTCGTCGAAGCCCATTTACCTAGGCGACGGGAGGCCAACTTCTAGAAAGATGACCGCCTCGGTCCCGTATGCCAGGTTGAACGGGGACTCACTGGTCGAGATTCTTTTGATAGTCCAGTGTGACTAGAGGACGCTTGATAACTCTTCGACCCATAGACCCTCGGGGGATTGGTCCAGCCGCTTTTTGAGATCGTTAAGAATTTTTTGGTTGGCACAGAATTGTTGGGCTTGATGCTCCGTAATTGTAGCTAGGGGTTCTACCTCGACCCACTTGGTGAAGTAGTCGACGACCACGATGAGGAATCGCCTTTGGCCGGTAGCCTGTGGAAAAGGGCCGACCAGGTCCATCCCCCACATGTCAAAGGGGGTAGGGCTGGCGAGCGACTTCAATTTGGCTTGGGGCGATCGTCTGATGAGAGAGAACCTTTGGCAGGGGCCGCATCCTTTTACTAGGTCTTGAGCGTCTTACAGCATAGTCGGCCAGTAGTAGCCATGGTTAAGCGCTTTTCGGGCCAGCAACCTACTACCCATGTGACATCCCCCAATCCCTTCGTGTTTCTCCTCCAGGGCATACATAGCTTCATCTAGTTGTAGACAACGGAGATAAGATCTCCCGTCAGCCTTGGTGTGGAAGCGCTTGAAGAGCACGTCCCCAATCAAGGTGAACCTTTCAAACTGGAGCCTCGTGGTCCGTTCTGCCGCACAGTCCTGCGGTAGCTCGCCGTTGGTCATGCTTTTTTGTATAGGATCCATCCATGTCTCGACTCGCTCGCCAGAGGCGAGACAAAGGACTTCATGTTCTTCGATGCTGGGTTTGAGGAGAACCTCGACTAGGACGGTGCAGTCTAATCTTCCGAGGGATGATGATGCGAGTTTGGATAAGGAGTCGGTGTGACAGTTTTGTTCTCTTGGGATCCACCGGACCTCCGCCTGCTCGAAGAGCTCTAGGAGCTGTTTTGCGCGTGCCAAGTACTGGGTCATCCTAAGGTCACGGGATTCATACTCCCCGGTGATCTGATTGACCACGAGCTGGGAATCACTGAAAATCCGTATTTGTCTTGCCCCCGCCCGGTAGGCCAATATGAGTCCAGCAATTAAAGCTTCATATTCCACATCGTTGTTTGTGGCCAGAAAATTGAGTCGAAGAGAACACTAGAGGACAAAGTCATCGGGGCCTCTAAGGATGATGCCAGCTCCGCTCCCTTCCTCGCATGATGATCCATCCACATAGACGTGTCCTCCCGAATTTTTGGGGACTCGGGGATGGTGCACTCCGTAATGAACTCAGCAAGAGTCTGGCCCTTGATGGCCATCTGAGGGAGGTAGCGGATGTCGTGCTGGCTTAGCTCGATTGACCACATGATTAAGTGGCCAGAGTGCTAAGGCTTGTCGAGGACCACTTTGAGAGGCTGATCCGCAAGGATGCGGACGAAGTGGGCCTGAAAGTAAGGTCGGAGTTTCCATGCGGACATCACAAATGTGTACGCAATCTTTTCCGTCCTGGGGTATCGGACCTCGGTATCGTGCAGATTCTTGCTGACATAATAGAGGGGCTTTTATACCCTGTCCTCCTCTCTAACCAACACGGCGTTGAGTGCATGTTCAGTGGTGGCCAGGTAGAGGAAGAGGGGTTCGTCCGGCTCTAGCTTGCTAAGGAGCGGTGGGTTGGCAAGATAGACTTTAAGCTGGTCAAATGCCTCTTGTTGAGAGGTTTCCCACTCGAAGCTTTTCGCCCCCTGGAGGGCCTTTAAAAAATGGGAGCTACTTCTCTCCTGACTTGGAGAGGAAACGGCCGATGGCCGCCATTCGCCCCGTGAGCCTTTGAACTTCTTTGACATTTCTCAGAGGGGCCATGTCGAGGATGGCTTCAATCTTCTCGGGGTTCGCCTCGATACCGCGCTGGCTCACCACAAAACTGAGAAACCTCCCCGAGGAGATGCCAAAGGCGCATTTAGAGGGGTTGAGGCTCATGTTATGAGATCGCAGGACCTCGAAAGCCACTTCGAGGTCGTTGACATGATCCTAACCTCTACAACTTTTGACGAGCATATCATCAACATACACTTCCATATTTCGGCCAATCAGGTCTTTGAAGACCCGGTTGACGAGCCTTTGATATGTGGCGCCGGCATTCTACAGCCCAAAGGGCATGACCCGGTAACTGTAAAGGCCTTGGTCGGTCACAAAGGCAGTCTTCAGTAAGTTCGGAGGGAACATTCTTATCTGGTTGTAGCCTGAAAAGGCATCCATGAAGCTCAGCAGCTCGTGCCCTGAGGTTGCATCTATCAGGGAGTTCATGTTCGGAAGAGGGAATGGATCTTTAGGACATGCCTTGTTGAGGTCTGTGAAATCTATGCAGATTCTCCATTTCCCGCTCTCTTCTTCACCATCACAACATTGGCTAGCCACTCCGGGTAGCTGACTTCCTGTATAAGCCGGGCCGAGAGGAGTTTGCCTAATTCTTCCCTCACCGCCTGCTGCCTATCGGGGGTGAACTTACGTCGCTTCTAATGGATCGGTTTTGAGTCCGAGCGGATGCTTAGTCGGTGCATTATAATGCCTTCGGAAATCCCCGACATGTCAGACGGTGTCCAGGCAAAGAGGTCGGAATTCTGACGAACGCATTCGATGATTGCCAACTTTAGATCCGGGGCCAGGGATTGGCATACTCAGAACCATTTGGACACGTCTCCCTCAGAGAAAGAGACCTGCTCCAGCACGTCTACGGGCTCCGAGGATTGCTCGGAATGGAGTTGTACCGTGTCAAGGGGTAAGACTCTGCCCCTCACTGCGGTCATGTAGCACGAACGTGCCGATTCCTATTTGCCTCAGACTACACCGACCCCATGATCGGTGGGAAACTTCAGCTTCAAGTGGCAGGCGAAGGGAACTGCCTAGAGTGTGCAAAGGCTGGATCTACCGAGAATAGCATTGTCGGCCGCCTTGATATTGACCACCATGAAGTCCATTGCTTCGGTCCGGAGGGTCAGGGCCATACCGGCGGTCACATCAAGTGTGACAATTCCCTCGATTTGGACAGGAATGCCAGAGAACCCGTGGAGCGTGTACCCCGTCGGCTTCAACCTTTCACGGGAGAGCTTGAGGCTTTTGAACTCGGCCAGAAATAGAATATTGACCGAACTCCCATTGCCCACAAGGATACGTCAGACCTCTTGGTTCACCATGCCTAGGCTGATCACCAGAGCATCACAATGAGGCAGTCGGACGCCTTAGAATCTTCATTGGAGAATGAGACCGCTAGCCTCTGGTCCGCGAGGGGTGGATAGTTATGGACAGAGTTTAGTTCCCGAACGAAGGCTTTGCGAGAAGTGTTCGATCCCCCCCTAGGTTCATCGTGGACACAGTGAAGGATGGACGACCCACCTGCCTCCTCGAGCTCGAGCTCAGGCCTGCTGATCGTCCGAGGAGGGGTGATGGCTGTGGATTCCTCTGGTCTATGGGGTCGACCCTTGTGGACTCCCTCAAGTACCCCCTCTGGATGAGGGCTTAGATTTTGTCTTTGAGGGCGCGACAATTATCTGTCTCATGCCCATTGTATCGATGGAAGCGACCGTAGAACCTTCAGTCCCTCTTCTTATTGCTGTTAGGTCGGGGAGGAAGGCGGACAATACTGTAACCCATGTTTTCCATTTTCTGTATTTTGGGTGTATTTTTTTTTTCCGTGTATTATCTGGGTTTAGGTTCTTTATAAAAAACTTCTTTTCCTTAAATTCATTTTATTTCAAAAATATTTCATATCTCCTGTTAAAATTCGTTCTTTTCATTAATTTCAAATGATTCTAAATTCGTTATTTTCATTAATTTCAAATGATTCTTATATTATAATACAAATCCTAATATTGTTGTTATTATTATTATTATTTTTATCAGTATTTTAGACCCTATTAAGGTCAGTATATGAAAATTATTTGTGAATGTGAATTATAGAGAATTCTGTTTACTTTCCAGATTTTCTGATAGATCTCAGTTTCGATTTATGAGTTGCGAGTTATGGCTATTTTACTACAGATGTGTTTAAAATTCCAGATCCAGTTTTATATGAATTCTGTATAACTATCTATTTTTCTACTAACGTTAAAGATAATATTTTGATCCAATATTTTTTTGGTTACAACCAGACTTGATTGGGATTAACCCCTAATTTTTGTGGATTTAATTGATGACTTTTATACTCTATTCTATTCTTACAAACAACTACTACACTTGCAGAATTTTTCCACTGTTCAGTAAAGATACTTAATTTCAACCTGATTCTATTTGCTGTTTATAAAAACTTTGTGAATATGAATTATAGCTTACTGTATCTATTTTATCACCCTTTTGACGGATCTGGATTTTGATTTATATTTTATAAGATATTGCGGTTTTAGTACTACAGTGTTTATGATTTCAGGTTTACAAAACTACTGTATCTTACTACTTTCTGATTTTACTTGACTATTCTATCTATATTGGAAAATTATGAAACTTTATTTCCTCTTACTAACATACTAGGGAGAACCCCAGATTTTTCTTGGATTTAATTAGTAAGTTTTGATGCTATTTTTCTTTGTATGAATACAAACTTCTGATTTCTGGCTGAACATGTTTCTGGATACAATTCTATTTTGAGACTTATTTTTATAAAATACTATATGACTTATATATATTTGCTGGATTCGGCCGAGAGTCTATTTTTCAGATTTTCTGATGGATCTAGATTTGCATTTCTATAGCAACGGGAGTTCCAGATTTAGTGCAGTACTGTTTTGCTGTCCTGAACTAGAATTTTCGTTGTTCTATCATTTTATGTGTTGTCTATCACCTATACATGTTTACCTTCCGACCTGAACCTATTCCTTGTTTATAACATGTCATTCTTGCTCTGTTCTGTGCACGTACATGCCTGTTTGATAATAATAATAAATAACCAAGCCAGAGTTAAGGAAAAGATCTGGTGGTGGAAAATATAGAAATATGTACTCGGAAGGGGGCCCGTGTTTCCCACCTGATGATCTGATATCTGTTACCTGTGATTTGATTACCTGACACGTGATTCTGTTATCTAATTCCTAAATACATGCTTCCTTATGAGAGGGTGTATTCAGAAGGGGGTCCGTGTTTCCCACCTGTTACCCAACTACATACTTCCTACAGGAGGGTATACTTGGAGGGGACGTAGTCCTACCTGATGCATGGTTACCTGATACCTGTACCTATGCCTGTTTACCTGATACCTGAGTACACGGCCCTATGGACTCCACTACGAAATCTAAACAAAACTTGTTTGAATGTAGCAACCATATGGTAAAAACCTGGGACGCATAAAATGCTACCTAGATAGTAATAAATACAAGACTTGACATGACATAATACCTGTTACATGCTTACCTATTACATGATTACCGGTACATGCTACTTGACACCTGTTCACCTGTTCATCTGTTACCTCTTTACCTGTACCTGCAACCTGTATGCCTGTTTACCTGTTCACTTGTTCATCCATTACCTGTTCATCTGTATACTTGTTACATGTTTACCTACTTGCAAGACACTTGACATCTGTTACATGTTACCTGTACCTGTTAGTATATCATGTTACTTGATTCTGTTTCCTGTTTCATGTTAGTTATCCTATTTTGTTATCATGTCTATTCCATACTATATTTGTTTATCATTCTCATGTACTTGTGCTTACACTACAAGTAGCCCGTAACTTGCATTGACGGGCGCTTTGTTTTCTTTTTCCTCTGCCTGCAATTTATTAAATTGTAGATTTTGGAGATCAGCTGCCAGATGGTGTAGGTGATATGAGATTATAGATGCTGGAGTTTTTACTACTATTATTTCATGTTTGCTTATTTTGAATAAATGTATCTGTTGCTTGAATTATTTTGTATTGGGCAATGTGACTCAGGATTATTGACTTGTTCAGATTTGGTTTCTTTAAAATTTATTAAATTTTGTATTAAGTAAATTCCTGTTGGTATATTGATTCAGTTGTGCATGCGTGATTGACTTCTCTTGCTTCATACTCTGATTATTCCTATGAAATATTGTAAAGATCGTGACAGCTTATGGATGATGAAAATCATTCGCTGGACTTAGTCACGTATCTGTATTCCATATTCTCTTTTTGGGAAGCGGGGCGTGACAGATATCTTTGTCCTCGATTTCCAAGAGGATGGCTGACACGTTTTGTGTCAGAAGAGTGTACCTCTCGAAACGGGGGACCGGCGGGGAGCGTTTTACTTCTTCATAGGCTCGGATTCTTCGGTCCTCCTCTTCCCCTTGCCTGGGGTTTCTTTTAGGCCTTCGGGGTGCAGGCCCTCCTCAGCCCGGATGTAATTTTTGATCCTGTTGAGGAGTTCAGGAAAGTCTAGAGGAGGTTTCTTGGCCAAAGAAGCCTTCAACTGGCCGTAGCGAACATTGTGCCGAAAGGCTGCCGAGGCAATACTGGCATCGAGGGACGAGACCGCCCTGACTTTGGTTGTGAACCTCTGCACAAACTCGCGGAGGGGCTCTCCTTCCTTCTACTTGAGGTCCAGAAAGGACGCGCTGGTCTTCTCGACCTTACGGCTAGTCAAAAAGTGAGCAAGAAAGTTTGCTTCGAGCTAGTCAAACGAGAAGACCGATCTGGGGGCGAGCTTTGAGAACCATTCCCAAGCTGGGCCACGCAGGGTGGTAGGGAAGATGCGGCATAAGAGAGGATTTGATGCACTGTGAATCATCATAAGGGTATTGAACCCCTCCATGTGATCAGCTGGATCACTCTCGCTATTGTAAGTCTCGAACTGAGACAGCCTGAAATTCTTGGGAATCTCAGTGTCTAGAATTTAGGGGGAGAATGGGGGTCGGCTTGGCTGATGCGCCTGGCCGGTTTATGGTTCTTCCTCGTTAATGCGGGCAAGCGGTGGAGGAGGACTACGTTCTACCGAGGTGGCTGGGACGAACCGTGAGACTCGGGACCCCAACCCTCTTCGTGCCTTGGGCTAGCGGTTTGTTGTTCGAATCCGGGGCCGACTCCGAGGGCTCAGAGGATCTCGAGCCTGAAGTCGTGGAACTCGGCTCTCGTAACTGGAGCTTGTTCGCCCTGACCGGGCGCAGGTGAACCACCCCTGGGGGAGCAGCTACGGTTGTGTTCCCTGCTTCGGGATGGAAGATTACTGAGTCGGAGCTGGGTCGGAAGGAACCGCCCGACACCTTGACCGGCTGAGCTGGAGATGGAGGTCACGCACGAGCTATAGGTGGTTGATGGTATGCTGTAAGTCCCTGGCGACCAAGCGTGAGGCGCTCGGACCCAGTCCCGCCGTACCATTGACTGGTATTCGGTTAGATCCCTGAGTGTTCACATGGCTGTGAGAGGGAGGAGGGTCTGGACGATGTCCAGTGGTGAAGGCTATTCTGACTTTGGGAGCCATGGGAGGACTCGGCTTCAAGAGAGATCCGAGCTTAGGATCGAGTCAGTCGCTTCCCATAGATAGTGCCAACTGATGCTGCTTGTTTTTGGTGGGGGAGCAACAAGTGTGAGTTCTTGTAATTTGTGAAGTGGAACGGACGGATCTCAACCTCGGCTCGGGTCTGTTTCTTGAGGTCGGCTTGGAAGAGATGCTGGAGCTTGGACGGCTGGGGTACCTGCAAAAGGCCCAGAAACACCAGGAGAGATCCTTGCAACAGGCCCTCTGACGATCTAGTCAGTCACTGGAAAAGAGATTGAGCAGCTAGGGTTCAGGTGGGGAAAGATTCATTACCATTGAAAGTGAGGAGAGGGTCTGGTATTTATAGGCAGGGGCAAATGGGTGCCTGACCTTGATGGGCCGGGTCAGACCTGTTTGTCTGTGGGCCTGAAGTGGTAAAGGCCCGTTGGACCCGTTGACCTGATGATTTGGGATGAGCAAAATCTGAGGAGATCCAACGGCCCTGATTGTGCCACAACATCTACACCACATCAACTCTTATTGGCCGGCATAGTGGACCGGTACTGATAGCTAATGTGAGTCTACATAGGATGAAAGATCGCCCTAGGAGTACTTGTATTCACAATGATATGGATGCCCGAGATGGTGGGAGCACGAGTAAAATTTATTCTAAATGTGACTTAAGTGGACATAATAGGCGCAGTTGTAAGAATATTTCCAATATAGGTCCATTTGAAATGACCAAAACTTGAAGTTGTATCCGTTGTTGATTTTTATGTTATTGTCATGCACAAGTGTATCAGTTGTAATCCGTTGCTGGATCACGTCTAATATTTGGAACTATCATTATTAATATTTGAAATATGTATCTGTTACTTATTATCATTTGTTGAAGTTGTGAATGTAAAACATTTTTGGAATATATGATTATGTCAATCTGAGTCTGATACAATTTTTTGCACCGAATGTTTGTGCATATTTTGATTTAAACTTAATATAACTGATGCCGTTGTTGGGAATAACGGCATCATAAACCTGTAACGTTATTCCCAACAATGACATCAGTTCAAAACATGCACAAAGTTTGCGCTATTTAATAAAACCAATTGCCGCTTTTTACAATAACGGCAATAGTTCAACTGATGTCATTTAATGGAACAATGACATTAGTTATCCTAATTTTTTCCAACCAAACAACTTCCACTACAACATATATGGCTTTCTACAGCAGATTTATTATAGCATTTAAGTTTTAATGCTGTTGAAAGTGATTAATAATAGCATTTATAAATAAAATTCTATATTTTAGTAATTTTAAAATTTATTGTTAGCTACGACAGCATTTTTGAAATGCTATACTTTTTAAAGCGTTTTAAAAACGCTGTAACATCCAAAAATAAATTGAATAGATAGGGGTAAAATGAAAATTCCAACTAATCCAATTTCATCTCAAACCAAATCTCCTGATCCAAACAATACCCTTCCGCCTTCCTCCACTCCTCCACAAACCCTAGTACAAATCCCCTCAACCACAACGTCCCCACCTCCGCACCGTAGACCCCCTTGCGCGCTGCTCACCGCTGGGCCACTGTCATCCTCCCCCTGCGCCCGTCGTAGTTCGAATCCCCAATCACGTCGTCCCCCACACCTGCACCGTCGACCCCCTTGCGCCGCCGCTCGCACTGCTCCGCCATCAACCTCCTGTGCCCGTCGATTTCTCCCTTTCGTCCGTCTTCTTGGTTGGTACTCTTCTAATCTTCTAATTCCTCCTAATGAATACACAGTTTGGAATATGTTATCTAGGGAGGGAGTGATTAGTTATGGAGTGTGATTGATTCACTATTTGCATGTGAATTTGAATCATTACTATCTGAGATTATATTGAATTGTGTGATTTCTTAGTGAATGTGATAAGATTTTGATGTTCGCGTTGAGTACATTTTGGTTAATTAGGACTAGATTTGTTGCAACTGATGATGTGAAGCATTGAGCTTGAGGGATTGTTTTGGAACACAGTTCAAAAGTTACCTTAATGGTCTTTTAATTAAGTGTTTGGCAGCACATAGTTGAGTTGAATTAGGTCTGACTGAGTTTAGATAACTTTGCGTATCTCAATTTTCGGGGTGGGGTATTTATAGTTATCTTATCTGAACTCCAAAAAGGGTTCTATTATGCGAAGATATGATAATTGAGACTTTTGTCAGATAACTCCACATAACTCTAGTTATCATAACTTAACACAATTCCTAAATGCACTATGATAATATCGATCAGTTTTGGTAGTGTCGTATTATTTTGAATAACTGTAGTTCAAAAAGGGTTCCAAATTGTGCCATGTTATGATTTTGAAGTTATGTGAGATAACTCCACAAACAACTGAAGTTATCATAACCTGACTCAGTTCCTAAATGCACTATGATACTATCAGTTCTTACAGTTGTCTACTCATGTCATGTCTTATTATTCTTTTATACATTTCCTTTTGTTCATTCTATGTTGTAGGCCAAACAAACAAAACAAGGAGGTTAAGAGAAATGGTGGTGGAAAGGCAAAATTGTGCTCTCTTTCTCCAGAACTACAAGAGTTTGTTGGTGAAGCTGAGTTAGCGAAGCCTGAAGTAATGCTTTACTAGTGTTTGAGAATAATTTATGGTTTCTTGGTTTTAAGGGGAGAAATTGGGGGGTCGTGTCGTTTATGTTATTATTTATTTCTTTTGTTTTCAGATAATGAATTGGCTCTGGGCTTATATTCGCGAGCACAATTTGCAAGACCCTAGCAATAAGAAAAAAGGATTCTGTGATGAAAAATTGCAAAGTATTTTCCACATTACACAGATTGACATGTTTCAGCTGAACAAAATTTTGTCAAAGCATATTTGGGGATTGGATTCGGATGAAGGCATACCCTTTGAATTTTCTCTGTCTTCTTCTTACTTTAATTGTCTGATTTGTTTTTAATGTGACATTGTTGTTGCAAATTTGCAGCTGAACTCATTATTTGAAATTCTCATCCCCCACCTCATCATTCTTTCTACTTTTTGTGGATATATTATATATTTTTTCTCTATGCGTATTTCCGACAATTAAATATTTGTTTTTTAAGATTTAGTGATTCCAGTCAGGTCATCACGAAGGGAAAGGAAGCAGAGAAAAGATATAATTGGTACGAGAAAACTTATCCTCTTGTTAGTATCGTAATCACAATTTAGCTTTAATCGATTTCTTATTCTTGGCAGCAACAGATAAATATCCTCCGAAACGGAAGAGGGTAAAGGGAGGGAATTATGGTTTTCTTGCACCCTAACAACTTTCTGAGGCTATGATAGAGTTTATTGGTACTGGTGAAAATGAATTACCAAGATCTGATGTTATAAGGAGGATATGGGATTACATTAAACAAAACAATCTGTAGGTATCCGAATATTTTATTTACATATTTCTTCAACAGTACTGCTTGAATTGAATTTACTTGTGGAACACTAGAAAAAAACAAGTTTTCTAATCACCAAGAAGTACAAATTGCTTTTTATCTGTAAACAAGTTCATAAATGACATTTTTCCAACATTACTTTTGAACTTGTCAGCATAATCTAATTATAAACATACATGATGAGAATGCCTCTTTATCGACCTCAACACGTACATGGTGTAGGTGTAGTATGTAGATCTTTCATTCTATTTGATTTCTGTTACACTATTAGAATTGCAAATACAAAATGTGTAATTGGTTTATTGATTAAATTTCTGACAATGTAAGTTTTAAGTTCAGAATCTCTGATAGTTTTATTCTATTACTATTTATATTCTGCGGTTCTTATTTTTGTTAGAAATCACATGTAGAAATGGATTCTGAACTACTGAATTCTTGGTCAAGTTTTCTTTTTGACAGCAAGAGTGCATGTCCCTAAGACGAACTTGAGAGATAGGCTGCCAATGGTTCAACCATTGATGCGATTGAGTGATTATTTTATCTTGTTACATCTCAGGAGCATGATACTTGTTTGCAAAACACAACCATCCAGAAATCACAAAATACATAGCAAAGAAAAATACATAACTGATGTAAACTTAACTCGACCTTGATTCTTCTCATCATCGGGTTCTTACAGTTGTCCCTTTTTGGTGTTGAGATTACTCTTCCTCCTTTTCTTCTTATTTCCTAGTTAATGATGCACTCATGTATATACGATACATATTTATTTAATTTTCACTTGAACTTGAATAAGGTACAAAATTGTTAACAAAAATTTTTAAGTCTTCAAGATAAGTTTGACTCGGTAAACTGATGCCATAACCCCTGTAGCATAAACCTGGGGTGTTGGTTCTACTGACCAATATTTGACTAGATTCACATCCTTGGGATATCATATGTGTAAACAAAAAAATGGCCGGTTCGGATTTTCCATTGGGGTCTTGTATCAATGAGCACACAGATGGGGTCTCAAAATAAGGGGAGAGACCGGGTCTCGATGATTAGGCCTCTACATTTGTTTATAATGAGTGTTTAGAGTGAATGCATACACATTAGATGATGCAGCTACAAGTTTTTTCTCTAAGATTGTCTGAATCTGTTACACACACACACGTATGTAATGGGTGTTTAGAGTAAATGCATACACATGAGATGATGCAGCTACAAGCTTGTTCTCTGAGTCTGTCTGGCACACATTCAGATATGAGGTACAAATTAAGTGGATATGGATGTTACTATTGACATATTTGTTTTTGTTGTTGGTGATAATGGAACTTGATAACCATATTTAACTGAAATAGATTTGAATTAGGATATAATATGGATATTTGCCAAATATTACTAAATCTGAATAATACTAAAGTTTAATGAGAAAATGAGTTAATTTTTCAATTTTATTCCTTTAATGTATAAAATACATTTTTTTTTGCAAACTTGCATTATTGGATATTTACACACAACATATGGCTAATTCCCTTTAGCTTTTCTTGCTCAGGTTCGTTATTTAGCTTCATGAAGTTACTTTAATAAACATTGCATGCCTTGTCTTCTGATGTGGGCATATTGTGTGATTGAAACTTTCATCCTATTTCTTTCAGATAAGCTCAGTCCATGATTTATGTAAGTTTTTGTTTATTTACATTTATTGGCTGTAACTATGCACCTTTCATCACCAAAACTGTCATACAAGTATCATATATTCAGAGTTGGGATATAACTTAAAGATTAAAATTTTGTGTGGCCCTATTAATTATTGCATACTTCATATATATGAAAACTATCATTTTATTGAGCTCAGACTTTTGTACAAGTGTATAATGCTATATACATCTCTTCAACTCTCATTGCAGGTCATGGTCGCAGGCGTGGGCGAGGAAAAGGTCAAAACCGAGGAAGAGAGGACGTGATGGGCTGATGATGAATGAAAGAGGATCTGAAAGGGGTAAAATAGTCAACTGTGTTGCTTTTAGTATTTTTGGATTAATAACTAGTCTTTTTTAGTATATGCACTTTTTGACATATAACCCATGGAAGGTTGTACTCTATATCATGATGGGCTGATAACTGTGATTTTCATGTGTTTCATTTTTAGATTCAACTAATTGTAGTGCATTTTTTAAATTATTTTTAGCAAAAGGCTTTTGACTGTTTGGTATATGTTGATGTTTTATATATGCATCTGGAGAATTTTCAAAACTTTTCTATGCATCTGTAGATTTTTTTTTGCATACAGGTCAAAATAAATTGCGTTTTTAAAATGCTGTGAAAAACAAAAACTCTTACAAACGATAGCATTTTCGAAATCTTATTAAAGGAATAGTGTTTGGAAAATACTATAAATACCATAGCATTTCGAAAACGCTATACGATAGCGTTTGTCGAAACACTATCGTATTTATAGCGTTTTGAAAACGCTATATATACAATAGCGTTTTCCAAATGCTAATATACGATAGCATTTCGAAAATGCTATCGTATTTATAGTGTTTTCGAAATGCTGTGCTTTTTATAGCGTTTCGCGGAAATGCTATACCATAGTGGGAGTATTGACAGCGTTTGCAAAACGCTGTCATATGTCTTTAATAGCATTTACAAAATGCTATCAAATGGCATATATGTTGTAGTGTTCTATGCCAAACTCTCTATCTCCACAATCGTTATTGTCAATAACGACATGAAAATAACTGATGTCGTTGTTTCCTAGAGCGGCAACAGTTCATATTTTTCCTTCTAAAAATTCATATTTTTCTTCCAACTTTTGTCGATGTTTTTGTAACGACCCGAAAAATAGCATATGGCTATTTTGCATCAAAATGTGTGTGCGATTGAGAATTTCGCGCGAATATGTATTTTCTGATAATAATTATTTTTATCGAGAAATATAAGATATGTTGTCTACTTTATTTTATCATTATTATTTTCGAAAATGAAATTATTTTATACGGGTTATTACAAAGTCGTTTTAATATATTTTGTATTGTTGGTGCTATTAAAGAATAGAGTTGGGGTTTATTTGAAATAATTTTGGAGGTGGGGGGCTTATATGTAATACTCCTATTTATTTATTTAATTATTTATTTAATAAAACCCCCATCCCCTCTCTTCTTCTTCCCTTTTCTTTTCCTGATCTCGATCGAATGCTACCCGCCGAAACCCATCGGCTCTTCTTCTCTCCGCCCAATCCCACTCCGTTTCTCGACCGTTTTCAAATTAAATTGGGGAATAGGCTAATTGAAGGGTTCTCTACATCGTGGCGGAGTCCGTTTTTCGAAAGGATTTCGAAAAGGTAAACTCTAGATTTTATTTTTGTATAAAATTTAGTGTGGTAAATTTATTTGGAGTAAGAGGATTATGGTAGGGAGATTAGAAGATGTTAGAGGTAATAGAGGCAAGAAATTAGCATATTATTAAAGAGTTTGCATGTTGTTAATAAATTAGGGTTTTGGGTTTGTAAAAGAAAATTATATATGTGAGAATTATCCCCTTTATAGTAGTAGAATTTTAGTAGAACAATTATAAAAAGTTGGGGGTCATTTTGGTAATTGTTTGGGGAATAAAAAAAATCCCTTAGACATTAGATTACTACGTGCATCGCACGTGTATCCCAGACATTCAATGAAACGTCAGTGTGATAGTAAGATAATTAGTATTATTGTTTTCCCGTGGCTGGTTTGAATGATTTGAGCCTTAATTGCGTAAAAATTTGATAATAGGATATGTTGGCGACTTTGGATGCGGGGTGGCGCTTCGAGTCTTCGCGGGACAATTTGTGAGTATGATATCTTTTATTTTACGCACTTGGTGCGTTGTGAAAATTTAAAGTATGAATTGCTGTGTATTTCTGTTTTTGTATCTTAGTGTAACATGGATGTTTTGAGTTAAGGATTGGTGTGGACACTCTTGTATGTGTCCACAACTATAGTTTAATTTCATAAATTATCGAGGTCGATTGATACCTCAAAACTTGCAGAGTTCAGCTGGTCTGAAAAGGCAGAGCTAAAGCCGGTTGCTTTTGGACTGAAGTCCAAAGGGTCATAACCAATTGTATATGTATGATATTGCTATGAACCTTGAGAGTAGCTCTGGGTATGAGTTTATTTGATGATTCTCAAGTTCTAGAAATTCTAGAGTTCATTAGTAAAGGGTAGTGAACGCTCTGCTGGAAGAGTGGCCGAATTCGTGTGCTATGATGGAAGAGTCGTGGCTCTTTGTGTGAAATGAATTTAAACGAAATGGTATATGTGTAGATTGAGAATCTCAAACTTCATGAGCACTACACTCAAGGTTGACTTATTGTTGAACTTCGAGGTGGGCTATGTTCAGCCTAGTATAAGTTGACTAGTTGGTGAAGATGAAAGACTGTGAACTATTGTTAGGAATTTGGGAGTTTGACCGACTAGAGAGTCGTAGTAGGGAGTCATAGCTTTCTAACCCATCTGGAGTTTTGTAATTCCAGTTTATAGGTTGAGAGTTATGATTTCCCAAAGATGGAACAGACCCAATCTTAGTTAAAGTATTATTGGCTAAGAAAACCAGTTTCTCTCTGCTTGTACACCTGATGGAACTTGTGTTTTCGAGAACTCAAATGATAGAGTCTGAAAAAGTCAAATTAAGAAGTCGAAATAGACACTCCCACCTTCCCATAGGACCCGAAATCGAGAATTTTCGATGTGTGAGCAAACTCTTGTGATATTGGAAAGGTGCAGCGAGTGCAAGAAGAATGTACTATTGAGAGTACATGAGGTTTTATAGTATCAAGTAATTTCGTATCGAGTGTTGGAAATTATGGACGTGCAAGCTAGTGACCTGTTGATTAGACTAAACTTCAGGTTTGAGTTGACTGCAGAACGGTGGGACCGTTGTCTGCCATACGGTGCAACCGTATATATTTATCGTCACAGCTGTTGACTGCAGAACGGTGGGACCGTTGTCTGCCATACGGTGGGACCGTGTATATTTATCGTCACAGCTGTTGATTGCAGAACGGTGGGACCGTTGTCTGCCATACGGTGGGACGTATATATTTATCGTCACAGTTGTTGACTGCAGAACGGTGGGACCGTTGACTGCCATATGGTGAGACCATATATATTTATCGTCACGGCTGTTGACTACAGAACGGTGGGACCGTTGACTGCCATACGGTGGGACCGTGTATCTTTATCGTCATGGCTGTTGACTGCAGAACGGTGGGACCATTGACTGCCATACGGTGGGACCGTATATCTTTATCGTCACGGCTGTTGACTGCAAAACGGTGGGACCGTTGACTGCCATACGGTGGGACCGTATATATTTATCGTCACGGCTGTTGACTGCAGAACGGTGGGACCATTGACTGCCATACGGTGGGACCGTATATATTTATCGTCACGGCTGTTGACTGCAGAACGGTGGGACCGTTGTCTGCCATACGATGGGACCGTATATATATATTTGTCGTCACGACTGTTGACTGCAGAACGGTGGAACCGTTGTCTGCCATACGGTGGGACCAGATATCTTTAAGTTCGTCACAGCCATTGACTGCAGAACGGTGGGACCGTTGACTGCAACCTCATTGCCACGATCTATCAGGAACAGGAAGTAGACCAAATTAGAATGCATTGCATAGCGAGGGTTCGAATCCCTAAACTTAGAGACAACGGCTTGATTTGGAAAGTATGTAGTATGGGATGCATACATTTTCAAAGTCTCGCTTGCATTAGACTAAGTATGTTGGCTTGACCTGGGTCACATGTAGTATGGGATGCATGTGCACCCAGAATCTTGCTGACATTAGATTAAGTGCATCTGTTCTATATTCTGTATTGTTGCATTAGACTCAGGTTATGGCATACACAAACACTAGAAAATTAGGATACACGTTTATTTTCCATTTAAGATGAAGTATGGATGTGAAAGTGATGTATTGCGAGACGTGATGATATTTGTTGTAAGAAATGAATGAATGCGGTGTTATGTGATATGAGACTGGGAAAAAAGATTTGTCATGAGTCTGTAATTGCAGCGAATGGTAAATATGGTGCAGTTATGTGATTGTAGAGTATTTGTGAATGTAAAGCTTTATGGAAAAATAAAGCTATAGGAATGGTTGCTTAAGGCGTAAAGTGATGGGCCTTAAGTGACAAATTGGAATGATTTCCAAACTTATGATAAGTATGCTGTGAGCAGGTATGGATATGCATGCAGGAAGTGATGCAGTGAGTATTTGATGTAAAATTCCAGTTATGATATTTACATGTTCAGGTTTATCTTGGTATTCGTAACTTCATTCTGTTTTACTTATAAGTTAATTTATTTGCTTATTAATATATTGTACTCACACCAGAAATGGCTAACCCCTTAGTGTTTGGGGGGTTAGGGGGTCTCTGGACTACCCTAGGCTCCTACTGTTACAGGTCCTCAGCGATGCAGAGGTAATGTATAGGTTCAGGTTCCGGTGGAGTGGAGCTTCACCATACTATTTGTTGTTATGGTTTAAGTGTAAATAGTAAAGGTTTTATGCTCTAAATTGTAATTCTGATGTATAAGTATGTGGATGATGATGGGGAGTAGAGTGTGGAGTGGCATGATATGGTTTGGACCCGCACCCATCTCGTTGTGGAGTACCGGCGCTGTGGTAAGCTTTTACAAGTTATTTTCTAAAAACTTACTACGTTTTCAAAGGATTTATGGTTTTAATTGATAATTGATAAACCGTTATGAGTTTGGCCCCCAGAGCATATATATATATTGCTTGTGTGATGATGCTCATTTTGGCCTAGGGAGCCCGTGATATTATTGCCTGTGATGTGAGCTACGGAATTTAGAGCAGAATTCCGTAAGCTTTTTGTGTTTCGGGGTAGAAATTACAGGGGAGACTCTGCCGAAATTTTCCCTGAAACACAACTATCTTAGTTTATGGTTAAAGTGATATAGAAATTGGAAGAATTGAGTTTGGAGTCAAAAAGGAAAAAGGGCAGGCGCTACAGTTGGTATTACAAACTGATATTTGTAATTACTGCGGGGTAACTCTGTATTGAATAAAAAGTTTTAATTTCTCGCATTTTGTGTATCGTGACTAATTGAAGGAAAGATCTTGGCATGTGTCACGGTTTCCCAGTTATATGGGAACTGGGGCGCTACAGTTTTAGAGAACAGAACAGTTTTCTCATACATTTATTCCAAACAACGACATTAAGATTAGAAAAGCTTTCTTCCAAACAGCATCTCTGCCAACCTCTCTGTCTCCACAGTCGTTGTTCCAAACAGTGGCATGAGAACTGTTGTCGTCTCATAAAGAGCGGCAACAGTTGCAAAGAATACACAGTTATTTTAAGTAAAAAATTGAACGGATGTCGCTCTTGAAAATAACAACAGTTATCTCATGTCGTTGTTTGGAACAACGACTATGGAGACAAAGAGTTTGGCAGAGAAGTTGTTTGATTGAAAAAAACTAAAGATAACTGATGTCGTTGTTCCAAGAAACTATTATTGAACTCTTGATAGTGCCACGAACGCCGGATTGATTCGCCGATGAAAACACCTTTGACGTCCTCTTCAACCTTTCTCCCAAAATAATCTAACATAACTTTTTTGAACATGATGTTACCGGTCACGGCTACCACATCGATTACAAGTTCCGATATAATCGCTATGTAGCGTCATTGTCATCTCACCAATGGATAGGTGGAACGTGTATCTCTGGCTTCCATTGCTCGACAAGAGCGGTAAGTAATGCATGGTCGCATTTCACTTTGGTCAACATCGACATTCCATGGAAACCGACATTTACCAAGTAGTTGCGTATACGTGGGTTGACCGACAAAGTCGTGTGCATTCGAAAACTCATATTCTTTTCCTTTTTCTTCCACACCGCTTGAGACATGATCTTCTTGCAAATATAGTAGGGTTGGGTCTAGTGGACCTGGACCTCCATGTGCGGCGGAAGACGACACACCTACTGCATGCGAAGAAGATAGTTGGTCGACATCTATTTCTCTGTCAATAAGAATAAACTATGTGTCATGAACAAAATTAATAAATGATGTGTCAAGATAACTAGTTTAATAATCACATGTCATGAGTTTCAAATTAATAAACCATGTGTCAACATTAATAAACTTTTAGTGAAGGTAACAAAAATGTCTCAATATTCGAATCAAACTATTTGCACATATAACAATCCCCACCACACTACATATTTATATATAAACACATCTCATATCAACATCCATTCATACATAAACATAATTCTGGTTAACTTTTACAAATTCTAGTTTATACAAATTTATCCAACATCTAATATACTACATTGTCAATTCTAGTATACCCAAAATCTATTCTCATCCATAGGATACTACAACTCATATCAATCTCCAAAACTTCTCATATACTACACCCTCAATATAAATCTCAACCAACAAAGTGAATATTTTCAAGGGAATTAATGGTTTCCAAATAACTACCATAATTTCGAATATGAGGTGATCTGTAGAAAATCTGCGCCAAAATCCAAGTGAACGCGGCCAAGGTGTGTTGACAATTAGGATTTAAGGATGAGTATTTTGTAAAAAAAAATTAGGATATGAAAGAGGAGAGTTTGAAGGCTTTAAATTGGGATATAGAGTTTTAGGGTTTCGGAGTGAGAAGTAGAGAGAGGAGAAGCGAAAATGAAAGGGAAAGGATAAGAGGAGACCACTATTTATATGTAATTACTATTATAACTGATGCCGCTATCCCCAACATCATCAGTAATGTGAATGTCGTTGTTAAGGATAATGGCATCAGCTACAAGATTTTTTCACACTTGCAATTTTTTTCCAAGTCGAAAAGTACACAATTGGAAAGAAGTGAACTAATGTTGTTACTCTAAATAGAGGCATGTGAAAAAAATTATAACATATCCACTATTGGAAACAGTGGCATATAAATTACATATGCCGACATGTCCAAAATTGGATCAGTTGGGTAAATATTTTCGAAAGTGGGTTAGTTTGGTTAATATTTGTAAAAGTTGGTCAGTATGGAAAAAAAATCCTCAAAGCTACTGTTGCAAATACCCATAGAGATTGAGCTCACAAGCAACTGTTGCAATTATATCAGATTCATCTCCAAGAGAGTACCAAAACACTAAACAAAAAATAGTCAGAGATGATTTCAAAAACGCAATTTTAAAATCAAAGTGTTTTCAAAATCGTGTTATTCGGAGAAGATTTTCAAGTATAGTTTTAAAGCTGGTTATAGTCGGAGAGACTTTTCAACACAAGGTGATTTGAGTGAAATCCCACTTTTTTTGTTTTCGAAGGTTTGTTTCTTTTTTTTTTTTTTTTTTTTTGTGAGTTAAAAGGTGGAATAAGGCCACCCTGTTTCATTAATAAGAAGTTAATAAAACAAGCTCGGCGTACCGAGAGAAAACAAAAGTACAATGCAGGAAGAAATGAAAGAGAACAAAACATACCCCCCCAACAAACCCTGGGGGGTGGGTCTAACTAATCAAATCTCAAACAACCAAAGCGTACAGTAGGCTGGTACAAAACACAAACTGGCATAAGCTCATGACTAGTGTAGCCAGTCCCTCAGTCCAGCATCGGCCTGAACTCTACCTCCTCATCGTCAAACTCCTCTACCTGGAAAACTCCGGCTATCCTTCCTCTTGCCCCCGTGGCCGCAGCTGTAGCCCAAAAAGAGATGAGATGCATGATGTGAGTCAGGTTACCAGAAATACTATTACAAGAAGTACGAAAATAAAAATTATTTTTGTCAAGCCATAACACCCATGTTGTTGCCGCAATTACGATGTACCACGCATCCTTCATATCATGGTGAATCGAGGCAAATTTGGGACCAATCCACAAATCCTCATATTCGCAGGAGTAGTCGCCTGTTCCTAAGGCTCAGAGAACCTCAACCATAGTTGCCTTACTTCTAGGGCAGTGAATGAAGAGGTGATCAAGATCTTCCACATGCACCTCGCAGAAACCACAGTTGGTCGCCACCTGTGGTTGTCTTTTGGCAAGGTTTTGCCTAGTGAGGATAGCATTATTGAGCACTAGCCATAAGAAAACTCTGACTTCAAGGGGGGTCTTTGCCTTCCACAACACCTGTGCCCAGCTGGATCTGCATCATCGAAAGTGGATCCGATGATACAGAGATCTAACCGAGAAAGCTCCCTTGCTCTCGAGTCCCCATCGCATCTGATCTGGACCTTGGGCGCACCTTGCGCCTGCCCGTGTGATGTGTGCTTGCATGTCAAGCAATTGCTAGCGTAGATCTGGGATGAGCGTTCCTCGGAACGCCGGTTTCCAACATCCCCTTTTCCAACCCTCGGCTACGGACATATTCGGTCGACTCAACCTCTCATACAGCTCTGGGAACGTGTCCTTCAGGGTATGAGCACCACACCACCTATCCCACCAGAATCTGGTGGACCGGCCATTGCCGATAATTGACGTGACTGCTGAATTGAATGGGCCACTAGCCTTGGTAATTCTTTCCAGAGTCGCGAAACTTTAGCCTCTACTCAGAAGCCAAAGCTTCTCGTGCCTTTTCCCCTTAGATAAGGTTGAATGAAGTCCTGCCAACCTTCCCCACTATTATGGAATACCTTCCACCACCATTTTCCCAGCAGGGCAAGGTTCATATCTCTGAGGTCGATGATGCCTAGCCAACCATGCTTCTTCTTCATGCAAGCGATACTCTATTTGATGAGGTGGTAACCTCCTTTATTCGAATCTGCCCCCTTCCATAGGAATCATTTTTGAATCCGGTCAATCCTCTGGATCACCCATTTTGGAAGCTCAAAAAAAGACATGTAGTAAATTGGCAGGTTAGACAACATGGAGTTGATGAGTACCACTCTGCCCCCGAGAGATAGCGATTTACCTTTCCAACCAGACAGTCTGTCCTCCACCCTGTCTATGATAGGCAGCCAGTCCGCTTTAGATAATTTCCCTGGTCTGAGGGGTAGCCCTAGGTACTTGATAGGGAAGCCACTCGTCATACAGTTCAAAATAGTAGCATGTTCCCCTGCTTAAGCATCAGATAGGAAAATTGGATTCAGCGCACTCTTGTGAAAATTAATCCTGAGGCCTGACCAGACCTCAAAACAGTATAGGGTCCTTTTAAAGCAGACAGTTTCTCGTCTAGACCCATTACCAAAGAGTAGGGTGTCATCTGCGTATTGTAGGATCGTACACCCTTGAGTGGATGCGGAACTGGCCACCGGCGTGATCCAACCTATTTCCTGGAAATTCTCCAGCATACCCCTCAGCACATCCGCTACGATAGTAAACAGAACTGGTGATATCAGGTCCCCTTGTCTGAGTCCCTTTCTGCAAAGGAACGGCTGCCCCGGCCGTCCATTCACTGAAATGGCCGTTTTGCTAGTCTGCAAGCACTGCCTGATCCAGCAGATCCATTTATTCCCGAAGCCCCTTCCCCTGAGAGCTTCCAGCAAGCACTCCCAATCCACCGAGTCATAAGCTCTCTCAAAGTCCAGCTTAAGCAGGAAGTTCTTAGAGTTGGTCATATGGCAGCGGTGGATAACTTGTTCTGCCGTTGCCACACAATCTAGGATATTTCTACCCTTAATGAAGCCCGACTGAGATTTGTTGATAAGGCTGTCCATAATACTCCCCAGGCGGATAGCTAGGATTTTTGTAATAATCTTCGCCGAGCAATTAATGAGACTGATCGGTCTAAAATTGCCCACTTTCGTCGACTCCTCCCGTTTGGGTATCAGGACGACTTCCGCAAAATTAAACATACCCAATCTGAGCTTATTGTTAAAGAAGTCATCCAGCAATGCCATATAGTCCCCTTTAATTTCTTTCCAGAAAATTTGGAAGAACATCATTGGAAAGCCGTCTGGCCCTGGCAACTTGTCAGCTCCCATGTTACTGATAGACTTTTTAACTTCCTCCTCCGAGAAAGGAGACTCCAGGCAGGATAGCGAAGGCGCTGACTCGATCTGGTAAGTCTGCCAGAAATCATTCCTAAGTGGGACCCGAAAGTTATTCTTCTTCCCCAAGAGGTCCTTGTAGTATCCTTGGAAGGTTGTGGAAATCACTTGTTCATCTTGTACTGTCCCCGAGCTTGTTTCTAAGGATAAAATAAGATTGGACCTGCGTCTTGCACTTGCCACTCGGTGGAAGAAAGACGTGTTCGCGTCTCCCTCTTTGAGCCACGAAATTCTAGATTTAATTTCTTCCAGCTTATAGAGATTGGCAATGTTCTCACGGAGCTCCAGAAGTCTATTTCTTTCCTCCTGTGACAGGTCTCTCGATTCCTCCACTCTTTCTAGTTCATTAATTCCTTCCAAAAAGGAATCTTTTGTGCGCTAGATGGTCGAGAACCTAGATCGGTTCCATTTACGTAGGCGCTTTCTTAATCTGCGAATTTTTTCACACCATCGGCCCGCAGCATCTGTGCCAGTCACTGGGAGCACCCAGTTTTCCATCACCAGGTGGTGAAACCCCTGAATCTCCAGCCAGGCCTTCTCAAATCTGAATTTTCTATGTCTTTTGGCTCCCTGTACCCCAATGTCAAGAAGGATTGGAGTATGATCTGACGTGGGTCTAGGGATCGATCTAGCAGTTGCTAGGGGGAACTTAGCCTCTCAATCCATCGATACAAGAATCCTGTCCAGTTTTACTATAATCGGAGCAGACTGCATGTTAGACCACATAAATAGTCTATCATTAATAGGGATATCTATCAGCTCTAGGTCCGTTATCACCCTATTGAACTCTGCTCTGTGCCTGTCGCTGGAACCTCTATCCTTGTGTTCGAACGCAGATCGGGTAATATTGAAGCCCCCCCCGACAATCCAGGCCCCCGGCCAACGGAGACGAATATTGACCAGTTCTTGCCAAAAGGCGTCACGCTCTGAAGCCACGTTCGGCCCATAAACGACTGTGATAGTATGCATATACTTATCAGATCGTCGTTCCAGCCGTGTAGTTAGGGAGAATGTACCATTATAGACCTCGGAACAAGTGAGCAGGTCCGAGTTGAAGCCAATGGCAATTCCCCCTGAGGCTCCCGCGGATGGGCGTAAAACCCATTCCTTGATTCTGTTCCCCCCTATTCTCTTGAGTTTGGACCCATGTATAAGTTTGGTCTTCTGAAGCCCAACCACTTCTGCCTTGGACTTCGTGATAATGTCCCTAACCATATCTCTTTTACCTTTATCCCCCAGACCCCGGACATTCCAGAATAGCGTATTCATTGGGAAACCATGTCCGAGATGACAGTGTGTGAGGGACTCGGGCGGGTTTCGCCCTCAGAGACCGTTATCCCCATAGAGTTGGATCCTAGTTCCTTATGAACACTAGATTTAGCCCTCTCAGTTTCCCAACCCCTCATTTTGTTGAGAAGTGACGCGTTATGTTCTTTATCACAAACTTCCAAACCACAGGTCATAGCTAATAGAAAAACTTCAGAGTCTGACATGAAATTTAAAATATTAGCAAGAAAAATTTTTGTACCTCCATTGTCGTGTTTAGCCGCTTTGGCGGCCGCAGCTATCTCCAAAAAGTCATCCAAGGACTCTGCATGAGCCCTCTTAGGCGACCGCTGCACCCTAAAACCAGCCGACCTTTGAGACGATCCAGTGCTGAATCGTGGGGCCGACTCTGGCAAAGTGGATAGCACCATCTCTGGCGAAAACTCCTTTTGTGTATCAGCAATAAATTCTGAGTCCCCTGAATCCTCGTCTGTAAATGAGAAGTCAATGTCTAGGTTCAGACGTCCTTCTAGGTCCTCCTCACTATCAGCATGCTGATTTTGAAATTGAGGATAGGCCTCTCTAACTATGGACTCCTCATTGAGCCCACAACACGACGGATGTGCTTCAAGAATAGCGGTGGTGATACTGGCGTCCTCCATTGCGTTCCCCTCAGTGGGTCCGCTACCAACTTGATATTGTGTTAGAATGTTCGAAATTTTAGGTCTGCTAGTCCCAGTCACAATAAAATGCTTCTTGGGCCCCTCTTTGGGCCCATTAATGCCTATTAGATGAGTACCAACCAACCTCCCATTAGAAATATCTTCGGCCCCATTAGAAACATCTTCAGCCGAATAGCCATCTGCTGCTTCGCGGAGTATTATACCGGCCCCCTCGAATCTGACGCTCAGATCTATCGTAGCCACGGTTCCCTCCACACAGCGTGCGACAGCTGTCTTAACGCAATTGGTTGGGACAGCGGTGAATACAGAGGTCGACAAGATTTTAGCTGAAATGGGAGCTTTAATCGAAGCGTTACAACTCTTCTCTTCTACCAACCCCACTCTGCCATTTCCCATCTTCTTCTTTAGGCTCAGACCCTTTTCTCCAATCTCTTCTCCACCGTTGTCTTCTTTACCCCAAATATCTGATCTTAAGCCATGAGCGTCACACTGCGCCTCTGGTGGGTTTTTACCCCTGTGGAGGCTCAGATCTGAGCTCTTCGCTTTCTCCAGAGTCATTTCTGACTCCTGTTGCCCTGGCTCCACAGACGCCTGCTCCGTTTCTTTTGTTGAAAACCATCGCTTTTTAACCCACTCCTTAGTTGACAGCGAGCTTTCGCTTGTCTTGTTCTCCAATCTGGCGCTTTCCCTTACCAACTCTTGTCTTGATGCCTGAGAGTCGTTATCTGCTGCATGCATGGAGGAGCAGAGTTGGGTCTTGCCACTTTGGGGGCCTGCAAGCCCTGTCCCCGTCCTCAGACCCCCAGACTGCGCCTCCTGCCTTGCATGCCGCTTTTGACCACTTTGGGGCTCTCGATTGCCGTATTGGGTATACTGTGGTATCTCCTTTTTCTGAAAGCCACATGAAGTAAAGAGATTTACCAAGTTTGGGTGATGACCATCAAGGCTGTTGGATCCTCTGGTCTGGCTTCGCCTCCGACCATCGGTGTCCCGCCTTGATCTCTGATTCTCTGATCCCTCCGTCGTGGCCTCTTGACGCGCATCCATCTCTCTCGCCGCTTTGATGACTTCACGGTGGGCTCTCTCCACTTCATGGCTTCCATCTATAGAGATCTCCCAAGATGGCGAAGCAACATCCCTGTAGCTTCGGCTGTCTCTTAGCGAGGCTGTAGGCAATTGGGGCGTGATGGAGGAATGGGTTGTCTCTTTATCAGCGCATTTGTCTAGCACAAAGTGAATGAGATAGGAATCATCAAAGGAGAAAACTTTGGCGAATCTTGGCATCAAGGCAATGCCTATACTTCTGATGAGCAATCTCGCCGATACTAGATCCGATCGACGAACAATTTTCTCGTCGATATCTTCCACCGTTCCGAAATCGGAGACCATCTCTTGTAGGGCCTCTCTCTTCCAAAAATGAAATGGCACATTGTGGATCCATACCCAGTATCTCTCCCCTTGAGGCTTCTCAGCACCAAAGCTAGGTGTCCAAGCTTCGAAATCCATTCTAAAATGGCCAAAATCCACTGTGCTAGCTCCGGTGACTTCTAGCATCTTTTGCGGAGAGGGGAAGGACACTAGAAACAGCAGTGGGCACATTCGCTTGACAATCCAATCCCGGTGAGCCTTCATAGGCCACCTCTCACTCAAAGCCTACAGCACATGGGCCTCCGAAGGTCTGCCGGAGTTCACCCTAGCTATAGCGCACCACTGCCTCAACCAAACTTCCTCCTGTTTGATCGCTGCGAGGCTGTTTGCCAACTTGATCGTTGCTGGATTGTCAGGCGAACGTCCCCTGAATACTCGCCTCTCTTCATCATCGCTGGTGGCGACGACATTAGTACAAGTGTAGGACATATGGCCCCACATCATACATCTAAGGCATCTGACTTCTTTGGTACACTCCGTCCGATAATACCCCAACTTTCCACAGTTGAAACACGGAGTAGGTTTACGCTTTCCCTTTCTCTGTTGTTTTTGGGGTTCACTAGGGGCTGGCAGTGGGGATTTGGATTTTCGTTTTCTTTTGTGAACCACTTTTTGCCACTGCTCTGCATCTACCCCAACCGGAGGTAGACCGTCGCCCTCCCCAGCTCCATCGTTTGGACCCCTTCTTTGGGCCCATATAGCGGTGGATCTTGGGGGGTCGCTAGTCATCCTCCTTGGCGGTTGTATGGATTTGCGGCGGGGGGAAACAAGATGTTGAGGTAGGCGTTGTTTGTTGGGTTCCAATGTTGGTGTGATCACAGTAGAAGGGGAATGTGGGTGTAGTGCCTCAATTGGCTGGTGAGGTGCGATGGGTTGAAATTGTTGTTGGTTAGCTTGGTGATGCTGGTAAGGATAATCTTGAGGCTTTCTTGGTTGTATGTGAGGATGCGAGTGGTGAGTTGTATTCCTGTACCTCCTTTCTCTATCTGATACGAAGTGTTCCCTGTGCTTGTGCCTGCTGTGCACTTCAGAGTTGAGGTGCATTTGAGATGGATGCCGGCCCATTGGGGGGGGGGATTCTTACGCCGAGATTGGCCTGTAGGAAGACCCCCTCTTTGGGCCCTCCCTCTCCAATGCTCTTCTTCCAAGGGGCGATGATGAGCTGAAGCATTCCCCACCTGCCGTGGTAGATCATTTCAATGTGCCCGCGGGTGGGAGACTGCGTTTCTGAGCCCCGGGGTTTCCCCCTCAACACAATTGGGCAGAAGGTCAGGGGTTGTAATAGGGATGGGGATGTTTGGCAGGGGATTGGATATAGAGGCATCGATATTAGGAAGTGTGGGAAAAGAAGCTTCGGCATGGGTATGAAGGTGGGGGGGTAAAGGGGCCGTCGGAGTGTGGTGAACCCTCTCTTTTGGTCCGCACCCACTCATCTCGAGTTCCGAAAGCATCCTGAGTTGATTGAAGTAGTTGAATAAGCAAGAATGGCAAAAGGAGGGGGAAGAAGAGGAGGAGAAGTGAAGCTTGCCAAAAACAGAGAGTAGAAGGTTGGTTGTTTGTAGGGATGGTTGAGGTTAAAGAGAAGAAGGGTGTTGGGGTTCAAATAGGCAGAAAAGAGAGAATACGACGGTGGGGAAGAGGAGTGGGATTGGGCAGGGCATCATGATCGGAGCCATTCACTGCCAATGAGCTTTGCATCAAGCAAACTTTAGCGAAATTAAACCGAGATGTATAAACTTTTTGGCACAAAGACTTTTAACGCTTGGATGATGTTGCATTTGATGGCCTCATCTTTTGCTAACTTAGTAAAACCATATTTCTTGTTTTCAAAGTTACACTTTCTATAAATAAGCCTAAAATCAATACTTCAAAATCACACTCTTTACCCCTATGTTTCTCAATTTTTTGTGGAAGTACATCTCCTTCCTTCTCTCCTTGAATGTTACCTACGTCGTTATTCTTCTTTCCTTCTTTTTTTTTTGAACTTAAACAAGTTTGAAAAAAAAACATAATGAAAAAATTTATAAAAAACTTCAAAAAGTAGCACAAATCATTAATTTTCTTTGCAGTCTACTGAAATATTTTCCTGACTTTAATTTATACTAGAAATCATAATGCTGAATTGTTAATTATCAAATACCCAAAACGATACAAAATTGTACTGACCATCGTAAATTAAAGAAATCAAACAATTTCTACTACTGTATAAATGTTGTTGTATACCCTAGAGGTCAATTATGTATCAACATTACTAGTTTACATTGTATCATGACATTTATTTAATATTTATGCATTTCAGTTATTGTGTTATTTATTGTGAATTAAATGAACATAATGAAGTCCTTAGAATAGTAATTTCAATGCCATGAAATATCAAGTGTATGACTTGATTGTGAGATGCTATTGGCTGAAATCAGAACACTGTCATAATCAAGTATTATTGTGAATTAGAACAACGATAATACATAGAAACTAGTGTGTGCGTAGACTGATAACCATTCTCACGGGTCAGGGATATGAGATATCAATCCTTCACATGGGTACATATTAGAATAATAATGTACTGGACTAACCCACCATGCATCGATCATTACGTGAGTGTCAAGAGCGGTTCTCACAGTGACCATGGTGTACGTAGTCCTTTAACTTGAAGTCACTACGGTTCCCTACATGAGAAGTTATATATTTTAATGCCGACAAACGTTGCATGTGATAGGTGATTATAAAGTTGACTGTTGAGTGACTTAGATAGGATTTATCCCTCTTACATAACAGGAGCGATATCTACGGACCCCTTGATTGAGTGAGACTGCAAAATGCATAACCGTACTCAAATGAGTCAATATGAGATATTGATCTCATTTGTTTTACTAAGTCTACTCAGACATCAAGAAACCAAAGATTGAACTATACAAGGGTGACATACTCTATGTCTTGTGGTCAATTAAGATATCTAAACAAAAGAAGTAGACTAGTTGGTAATCTTGGTCACGGATAGGGTATGTCAAATCACTGAAATTCCCGTTACTTGAGTAGCAGTGATGTATTGCAAGATACCGCTCACTATTTATAATACTCAAATATGATTTTCATATTACAGTCAACGTAATGGGAACCTACAGGGTCACACACTTTGAATGGATCGAAATTGAGATTTAAATTCATAAGATGAATTTAATTAGGGATCCAAGTAAAGACTTGGACTCCTGACATTGGTTGGACATTTAATTAGATTAAATGGATCGACTAAAGTTTAAAGGTCCACACACGAATCTGATCCATGTCAGATTGAGAGCCCAGCAACCTCATTACTCTCTTCGGGTTGATTTTCTGCACCTATATATATGATATATATCTGTTAAAAAGTGACATGTGAAAAATCCTAGCCGTCACAGAAAGTAAGAGAGAGATCGTGATGAGAAACATCCCCTTCCCACAGCTAGTACCGCGGTCTGAGGAAGAGCCATTTTTCGTTCCGTTCGAGTGGATACTGTAGAGGCACCACAATATTGTATTGTTGTGATCGGCATGTTGTGAAGACAACAGATCCATCTTTAAGGTATAACTCCTAAACACGATTTATGATTTTCGCATAGATCCGTGGCTAGGTTTCGATAATTTTGTAATTTTTCTGCAGTGTATTTAATCTATGATTGTCTTCGAAAACTTAACAATAAATGCAAAACTCTTTTTCCAAAACCATACCTTTTACTCTCTGTTTCTCAAATCTTGGTGAAGCTTCATATCCTTCCTCCTTTCCTTCACGTCGAGTAACTCCTCTATTCTTCTTTTCTTTTGCTCCTTATTTTATATTAACTAAGTTAAAACATATATATATTTCATAAAAAAATGATTTTGATTAAGAGTCATATTTGTTTCGCTTTAGGGTACAAATTATAATATCATCATACATTTTAATTTAAATTTAGGTTAAATATAAAAAAATTACAGTAAGTTTTGGGTCAGTTTAAAAAAAGTATACTAAGATTTTTTTGTTTAAAAAAAGGACACAATGTTTAAAAAAAACTCCACTGGGTTAGTTAGGATTAGGGTTAGGGTTGGATTAGGGTAGGGTTTCGAAAAACCACTTTCATCTTTCATTTGTGTTTAAAAAAATCACATTCATCTTTTATTTGTGTTTAAAAAAACATCACTTAACTAATCAGATGTATAAATAAAACCCCGAACTAACCCTAACCCTAACTAACCCAATGGAATTTTTTTAAAAATTGTATCCTTTTTTTAAACAAAAAATTCTTAGGTGTACTTTTTTTAAACTGTCCCAAAATTTTGTGTACTTTTTTTATATTTAGCCTTAAATTTATATCAACTATTCAATTTAAGTATCACATGTACTATCTCTTCTTCATAGTGTTTTATATAAAGTTTTTCTCGGCTACGATCTTGTTTCACAAGGGAAAAAAAAAACAAATAAAGATAATTTTGTTAGGCTTCCACTCCCACAAAAAAAAGTTTATTATATAACATAATGTGCATTCCCCGAATACTATTGGTAATTATGATTTTAGCGTTAATAAATAACTAGTAAATACACGTGCAATGCACGTTTGAACAATATATTTTTTTTTCTATTTATCTATATTATAATGGGAGAAGCACGTGCGGAACACGTAAAATAATAGATTGACATTCACTGTTCATGATCATTCTCCTACGGAACAGGTGCAGAGAGAGAGAAGGAGATGAAGAGGGTAGGGTTTTTGGTTTTTTTGAGAGATAGGGAGAGAGTAATAAATTTGAACGTGTACTGTACGTATTTCATTAGTTTATATTGTAGAGTTTAATTCAACGTGCGTTGCACGGGTTGGGATATTGACAAATTACACTAAGGCCTTCTCCCATTATAGTAGTAGAGATATAATTTTACAATATCATTATTATTTATTGGCTAAATATAAAAAAAGTACACAAAGTTTTGGACCAGTTTAAAAAACGTCCACAAAAGTTTTTTTTTTATTATTTTTTTATTTTTAAATAGGACACAGTGTTTAAATAAAGTCCACTGGGTTAGTTAGGGTTAGGGTTAGAGTTAGGGTTAGGGTTAGTTCGGGGGGGTTTATTTAAACATCTGATTAGTTAAGTAATATTTTTTTAAACACAAATAAAAGATGAATGTGATTTTTTTAAACACAAATGAAAGATGAAAGTGGTTTTTTTAAACCCTACCCTAACCCTAACTAACCCAGTGGACTTTATTTAAATATTGAGCCTTTAAAAAAAAAAAAAAAATGTGTACTTTTTTTAAACTGTCCCAAAACTTTGTATATTTTTTTTTATATTTAGCCTTATTTATTCTCATATTCATATATAATGATAATACCAAAATATACATGAAATCCAAATTGACTAATTTTAAAAAGCATACTAGACATGTGTTTGAAATCATAAAGGAGTTTGAAATCACCCTGATTTGCTTTTAAAATTACCGTGATTCTAAAATCAGACCCTGCTCTTTAAATCGTCTCCGAACAACACCCCCTTAGCATTTTTTCCTTTGCTCTATTTCAATTTCTACTTGATGAGCATATATTTGTTTATTTTCAAGCTTAGCAACATGATTTAGAGGTGGAAAAGGGAATGTGGTGCTTGTGACAAATCAGCTGAAGGATTAGTCCTATGCAAATTTCACAAATTTGTTGTTGTATTTTCAAGATCATCATGTAGTATTATAACAAATTTTATGCATAAGTACAACAATAGAATTAGCACGAGCTTAGCGAATAGCCTAGTAGAAACAAAGTACGACAAAGGAGAGTATAAACAGCAGTAAACAAGATGCATGGCAAAGGAAATGCTAAATATATGAAGGCAAATGCTAATAAACATCTTCGCAACATGGAAAGGATAAAAATTGCCTCACTATGGACAAATATGAGATAGATTTACAGCCAGTTTATCATACTCTAAAGTATGGAATAAAAACACACTGCAGTACAGCTACGAGTCCACAAAATCACAAAATTTCTTAAGCCCCAAAACAGAATTTTTTTCCAAAACGACCCTTTTTTGTGAAGTTTTTTCCAAACCGCCCTACTTTTTTTTTTAATTCCCAAAGCGCCCCACTCGGTCTTTGAAAGACCGAGTTTAGTACAAATAAGGTCGGTCTTTCAAAGACCGAGTCTTGCGCTTTGAAAAATCAAAGAGCAAGACTCGGTCTTTCAAAGACCGAGCGTATTTGTACTAGACTCGGTCTTTCAAAGATCGAGTCTTGTACTTAGGCGTTTTTAATAACGCAGATCCCCTTTCTTCTTCTTCTCTCTCTCTACTTTAACCTATTATATTTCTCTAACTCATCTTCCTAAATCTAGGGCGACCTCCTACCCACAAAATCTCATCTTAATCTAAATATATTTACCAATTTCTTCCTAACTCTCTAAGCATCTCCACTAAAAAAACCCTAAACCCATCTTTTGAAAGATCCCTATCTTGGATTTTTGCTAAATTTGAAGAGGATAGCAATTTCAACTCTTTTACCCAAATATCTACGGCTCTATCATTGACGCTTGTGAAGGTACGATGAATATTGGCCTTTAATTTTCTATCTTTGTTTTATAGATTTTGTTTGTGGTTAGATAATAACTCGCATATCCGTATAAATATACGTAGGTATGGATCTTGAGATTCCTATTTGGTTATACTTTGGTGGTGAAATAATTCGTGATCCAAAGATTGGTAGTTGTTACAGTGTGTTGGATCCGGAAATAGTTTGGGGACCTCGTACCATAACATTTGCAGAACTAGTTGAGAAAATTTATGAAGTTACTAATTGGGATAGGAATCAATGGAATGTGAAAATTTTAGCTCGATACGCAGCTGGTAGAGGAGATGGTCAGTATTTTATGACAGTGCCCGTACCTACTGATAATGCGCTGAAGTCATTGATTGCTAGGACATTTGATCCCAATTGTGTTTGGTCTGCATTAGAGCTATACATTCAGCAAATTCAAAATTTGGATGCTCAGCCATATGATATTCCCAGTTCAAGCTTCATAAGGGTAGTACCTACACAGCAGATAAGCTCTAACCCCGCTCAACCTTCACAACCAAATCCACTGTCCTCACAAGAAAACACCTCCACAAATACAAGAAACGCTGATTCTACAGATGTTGAGTTGCCACCCCAACCTAGTCCGGTTCCTGACTATGTTCCAAATGACAGTGTATTTGAGCTCTTTCAAAATGCAGTGGTTAACAACAGCTTATTAGATGATGATGAAGAAGAGGAAGAAACAGACGATGATGAAAGTGTAGAAAATGATGATGGAGAAGAAGATGATGATGTAGCAAATGTAAATCCTACGAACAACAGTTCTAACGAAGTGAGAGCTACTGATAGCTATGCTAATGTTAACGCTCATGTTACGAAGGAGATGGCTCAAGCTGCTAGAGTCCCCCCATTTTCACAAGAATCCTCTGGTTCATCCAATGTAGACGAATTTTACGTTGGACAGGAGTTTGTAAGCAAAGAGTCCATTCAGCAAGCTGTGAAGGTGTATTCTATCAAGAAACATCGTGAATTTATCACATTGAAAACAACACCGTCACTGTACACTATTAAATGCAAAATGACACCTAGAAAACGTACAATTGAGGAGATCGTACAAGGTCCCCCAGGAGTAAGTGATGGTGGATGTCCTTAGAGATTACGAGCTATTGTTCCAAAAGGGGGGAGAAAATTTTGTGGTGAAGAAGATAGTTGGGCCTCATACTTGTATGAATCCCACGTTGAATCAAGACCACTGTAAAATAGATGCTAACCTTGTTAGTAATTTGATTGTGGGTGTGGTGAAGAAGGATATTGCTTTATCACCGGGGGCAATTATTGAGATTGTGAAAATAGAATATAATTATCAGATTTCATATAAGAAAGCTTGGAAAGCAAAACAAAAGGCAATTGAGAGGTTGTACGGTTCCTTCGAAGAAGCATACACGAAGCTGCCTTTTCTACTAACAGCAATTCAAGCAGCAAATCCAGGAACCGTTGTCCACTGGGATAAATATGAGTCTAGCCCCAGCGAGAAAACATTCAAGGGAGTATTTTGGGCATTTGGTCCTTCGATTGAAGGTTTCAAGTCTTGCAGACCGGTTATTAGTGTAGATGGAACTCACTTGTACGGTAAGTACAAGGGTTGTTTGCTAATTGCTGTTTCCCCGGATGCGAACGGTTGCTTATTTCCATTTGCATTTGCATTGGTTGATGGAGAGAGTATAAATACGTGGACATGGTTTATGACTTGCATCCGGTATTATGTCACCGATCGCACTGAGTTGTGTGTTATCTCGGATCGTCATGCTGGTATACTGTCTGCTATGGATTTGCAAAACGGAGCTTGGAACGAACCGAATGGATTTCATCGATATTGTATGCGTCATTTTGCCACAAATTTTTTTAGTAAATTTGGTAGCAAGGCATTGCGGAAAAAGGCCAAAATTATAGCTTGTCAACACCAACCCAAAAAGTTCATGGCCAAACTCGCTGAACTTGAAACCGTCAATGTCGAAGCGGCTAATTGGTTGAAAGAGAAGCCGGTTGAGAAATGGGTACTTTATGCAGATGAAGGTCGACGATATGGAATGATGACTACGAACTTGTCATAATGCTTCAATTCAGTATTGAAAGGAGTCCGTAGTTTACCAGTAACTGCGATTGTTGAGACGATCTTTTTACGTCTCAACTCTTATTTTACTACTCGTCGACAGGAAGCTAGTAAGCTTTTATGTGAAGGGAAGATTTTTGCTAAAAGTGTACATGATTTGATTGATAGTCGCCGTGAAAGAGCAAATCAACATGAGGTTACAATGTTTCATCATCAGCCTGGAGTTTTTTCCGTGAAAATGGGTATACGCATGGTAAATGGAGAATGGAAGGGTGGGAATTTGCACACCGTGAATTTGGGTACGAAAACATGCACATGTATGAAGTTTCATTTATATCATATTCCCTGTTCTCATGTATTAGCAGCTTGCGCATATCGTGCAATCGATCACAAGTCTTATGTTGATAAATTTTACCTTGTCACGTCATTAGCACAAACTTGGGCTCCTGTGTTCAGTCCTATTCTAGATAAAGCATATTGGCCTACTATCGACGGTCGACGACTCGTACCGGATGCTAGTTTGCGACGTTCACGGAAAGGCCGGCCTAAATCCACGAGAATACGCAACGATATGGATGTGAGAATAGTTCTAGCAGGGGTACAAGAATGAAATGTTCACGTTGTGGGTTGGAATGACACAACAAACGTCGTTGTACTAACAGAGCATCTCAAAACAATTAAAATGTGATTATGTGCTTTCTATTGTTCTTTCTATTTTTATGTGCTTTTAGTGTGTCTGTAATATTAATATCGAACTAAGCACTTAGTTTGGATGTCTTCAATTGTCGAGAATGTATGATTGATTGAGGTGTATATATTGTCCAAACAGAGTATTTTGGATTTAGTAAGTTTCAATTATGTATATAAGTTCCTTGAATGTAGCAAAAAAACAATCAGCATCAAGACTCGGTCTTTCAAAGACCGAGCTTAATATAACTAGACTCGGTCTTTGAAAGACCGAGTCTTGATGCTGATGGCTATCAGACTTAAGACTCGGTCTTTCAAAGACCGAGTCTAGTTATATTGAGCTCGGTCTTTGAAAGACCGAGTCTTGAGTTCAATATCTTCCAGAGCCCAAGTGACTCTCTGGAAATGATTGAACATCACAGTCGGTCTTTCAAAGACCGACCTAAATATAACTAGACTCGGTCTTTAAAAGACCGAGTCTTCAATCTTTGAAAAAAAAAATTCCACAGATTGAAGACTCGGTCTTTCATATTTAGGTCTGTCTTTGAAAGACCGACTGTGATGTTCAATCATTTCCAGAGAGTTGCTTGGGCTCTGGAAGAGACTGAACTCAAGACTCGGTCTTTCAAAGACCGAGCTCAATATAACTAGACTCGGTCTTTGAAAGATCGAGTCTTAAGTCTGATAGCCATCAGCATCAAGACTCGGTCTTAAGTCTGATAGCCATCATCAAAGACCGAGTCTAGTTATATTAAACTCGGTCTTTGAAAGACCGAGTCTTGATGCTTATTGAGAATTTGCTACAGCCAGATACAACCCCTTTCATCTCCCCTTTACAAATTTTGCTACAGCCATATACATCTTCTTCACAACCACATCAACTACACAAACACATCTTCTTCACAACCAAGATCACACATCAATGAGAACATTAGGAACATCTTCACAACAATCTTTGAAACAATCTTCAGAACAACAAACCACAAAGTTATAACCAATTTTGCATTCTTACACAACCACAAGCACCTCATCTTCACAAAGTTTTCATCTTCTCAACCACATCTACAATGTTGTTAATATCATCTACCAAATTCAAACTAACTAAAGATTGCAACCACATCAACAATATTAATAACTAAGAACATTTGAAAAAAAAACAACCAAATCAAACTAACTAAAACTTGAACTCAATCTTTTCATCTTCATTAACTCATTCACTTCAAACTTTTCATCTTCATCTTCACAACCAAACCATTTTTGCATTCTTCCACAACCACAAACACATCATCTTCACAACCCCATCTACTTCACAACCACATCTCAACCACATCTCAACCACATCAACAATGTTGTTAATATCATCTTTACAACCACATCAACAATATTAATAACTTCTTCACAAATACAAGAACATTTTTAAAAAAAACTACAAAATCAAAATAATTAAAAATATTACAACAACTACCAAATTCAAAAAATATTACAACAAACTAACATCTACATAACATCAAAAGTCAAGGGTTAGGTGTGTAGAAGTTGGTGGCTCTTCGTTGTCGTCTACCACGTTGTGGAGTTGCCTGTGTTAGTGCGGACAACGGGATCTCATCCTCTTCTTGAATTTCATCCCCAATCTCAAGCTCTGCTTGTTCTTCGTGTTCTGAATCGCTTTGAGGTTGAGGTGGGGGCCTATGAACAACTCTCTTTCGTCGATGACCAGTACGGCCGCTCGTTCGATGTGTGGGGGTCGTTAGTATTGCATCTAATGTTGCGCCCTCCCCCACAAGATCAGCTTGTACACAGCAACACGATAACATCTCCCGTAAGGTATCCTTTGCCTGATCGGCGATGTTGCTATTCAACATAGTTGCACGCTTCTTTGCAATGGACCAAGTCTGGACCAACTGAGAAACATGAAAAGTTGAATGATTAGGTTACTTAGAAATACACATACATATATGAAAATAAATATATATATAAACTTTAACAATTTAAAACGAAACTTAAAAAACTTACAAAATTCCGAACAGTTGATCCCTTCGGTTGGTACATCGGCACTTAACGGAATGTTGATCTGCTGGTTCGGTCCCTGGTCGACGGATCGGGACTGCAACTCCAGCAGGAGTCTGCAACGTCGGAGAAATGAAACGTCTAGTGACTCTCTCGTACCAAGCCATGTAGATCCCATGCACCGAGAGGTCAAATGGTGGAATGTCACCGATGACTTCTTCGAAACGGTGAACATTCCATCTCTGAACGTATTCGAAGAAGCAAGCAGCCCAATTGTGCCCGGAGGTACGGCCCATTCCTGTGATGTTGTGCATCTCGGCATTGAATGGTGCGGCAACTGGAATCCCTTGGTGAAGACCAAACTGGCGTAACACTCTATCGGGGTAGTAAAACTCGACAACCCCAAAGTTGATTAACGGTGCTGTCGTGAGCCACAAATCACGCCTGTACGTGCAAATAGGCGGCAATCGAATCAGTCGCTCCTCTGTGTAAGGGGACCACACTACACAGTCAGCGGCCAACCTATCGAGCTCATCGCGGTAGTATGTCAAGCACCTGTTGGGGTTGGCTGTCCATGTCAGTTTGCCTGTCCAGTACACACCGATAGGAGGTAGCATGTCAATATCATCGAGAAGAACTCTCCAATGTTGAGATTGGATCCGTACCACGGGCCGACCTACGTAAATCCGCTCCCAACTCCATATCTGCAGTAAAATCAGAGGTCCATTCATCTGGTTCGAACCTATACTACACAGACACAGACTCCGATACAGTGACGATAGTACTGCACTGCCCCAACTGTAACGGCTGACCCTACCTAGATCGGCGATTAAGGGCAAGAACATCAATGAGATGCTATTTCCGGTCGAATTTAGAAACAAGACGGTGCCGAATAGCGTGAGAATATACGCCCTACAGTAGCACTCCACCTCCGCTGCAGTTGAACCGTCATTCAATCTATCTTTAAACGTGTCCTTCAACCACTTTAAACGGATAAATTTCCCATTTATCGCACCGGTCTCTACTTCAACCCCTAAGTACTCCTCCACTATATACACTGGGTCGAAGTCCATCGATCCTGTGACTGCCTCTCCATCGATTGGAAGCCCGGTAAGTATGGCAACGTTCTGTACAGTGACCGTCATCTCCCCAACTGGCAGGTGAAATGAGTGTGTCTCGGGCCTCCATCTTTCAAGCAGTGCTTCCAAAAGTGGACGATCGCACTTAATGGATGTCATCCTGGCAATACTGTAGAACCCACAGTCTCTTAGTATCTCGTGTATACGTGGGTGCACAGGTAGCGGATGACCAGTCCTAAAGCGGCACTCCGTAGCCTCACCGTTCCAAACATTCTGCGATCGATGCAACGACTGGAGAGTGAGGAGTGAAGGGTCGAGTGGTCCGGGGCCTCCAGAAGGGATATATGACGACGAAGGGACTGAAGAAGAAGTGCCCGCCTCATTTGGATTGAATTCAACCTACATAACAATAATATTTACATCAATAGAACGAAATTTAATACAATTCTATTAGAATCAACAATTAGTTACTTACATTAGTACCCTCGGTAGGAGCACGACCATGACCACGACCACAACCACGTCCACCACGAGTACATACTCTATCGCCACGTGGAGGTCTACTACTTTCTCCTACCTCCATGTTACCCCTTGTGCGTGCCATTTACAATAGACTACAAATCCTACAACTTCAACAAAAATGTTATTAACCGCACATAACCTAGATATAAAAAACAACAATCTCGAAACATCTTCACAACCACAACATCTCAACAACAAAAACATCAAAAATCTCGAAACTTATCCACAACCACAACATCTCAACAACAACAATCTCGAAACATCTCCACAACAACAAATTCTATATAACAATGCTGTTGATTCTCTAATTTTAGCAAATTAGAGAATTTTAACTCTTTTTTAGCAAAATTCTATATGGAATTCTATATAACAAATTCAACTTCAACAAATTCTAAAATTTCTAACTCTTTCTTAATTTTAGCAAAAAACTATATAGAATTCAACAAATACTATATAACAATGCCGTTGATAGCAACAACTTCAACTCTTTCAACTCTTTCTTCTTCAACAAAATTAAAACTAAAAATAACAACAATAGCTACTCTACACTGTCAACAATAAGTCAAATTCAACTCATCAACTTCACAATAGCATCAAGAGTAACACAAATTTTGCTTAGCAAAAGCTTAAGAAATATACCTTACAAGTAGGAGAATCCAAAACGAGCTACTGACAAGGTAGAGAAGAGCAAGATCCTTCAACCGAAATCTTCCAAAGACGAAGACGAAATTGGCGAGGTCTACGAAATTGGGTATTCGGGGTTTAGGGTTTTAAGAAATAATCAATTTTGGGGAATAGGATTGGGGAAAATCGAAAATGGATTAAAGATTAATTGGTTTTGGGGAGTTTATCGATCGATTAAAGGAGTAATCGACCAAAATATGGCGAGGGCGATGGATTCGTTGAGGGACAGAGAGAAGAAGAAAATAAACTCTAAAATTTTGAGAAGAAGAATAAAGGGGATCTGCGTTATTAAAAATGCCTAAGTACAAGTACAAATACGCTCGGTCTTTGAAAGACCGAGTCTTGCTCTTTGATTTTTCAAAGCGCAAGACTCGGTCTTCGAAAGACCGACCCTATTTGTACTAAACTCGGTCAAAGACCGAGTGGGGCGCTTTGGGAAATAAAAAAAAAAGTAGGGCGGTTTGGGAAAAACTTTGCAAAAAAGGGTCGTTTTGGGAAAAAATTCCCCAAAACACGTATGTGGTAATTTGCAACATCGCACTATAATTATTTTTTTTAAGGGAAAATATGGAATCTGGCCATCCTGCTTCATTAATAAGAGTTCAACGAAACAAACCCAGAGTACTAGGCCCAAGTACAAACTACAGATAGAAAATAAAACATACATGAAGCAACATAACGCGTACAAACAACAAGTCCCTCCAACAATCCTGAAGGGTGGGCCGACAAATTGTAAGTACGTCAGTTTAGCTTCGTACAGTGCCTCCACGGTACATGCACATCCACCTGAGACAAGTCTGGCAGGATTTTATCAACCGCAGATCCCTGCCTTCACCTCGCTGGGGGGACCCCATCTATGGGTCCAAGCCCCGCAGATCGAATGCACAACGATCGCACCCTCCCACCATCTCCACCACTCATCCTACAAACATGTCAGCAGCTCCCACAGCCGCTACCAGAGAGAAAGCCGTGAGGAGGATACCTTCACCTCTCACACGAAAGCGCTTTCTCAGGCGATTTCTCACCGAATAACTATCTCGCTCACTCCACCAAACACCACGCTCCAGGAGCGAGCCGTGGAGAGGATACCTTCACCTCTCTCCACGATTTCTCATCACACAGACTTATCTAGACTCATACTCCCAACCCAAGGGAAGACGCGACGCTGCCACGAGCCAGTGGCCTAAGCTGGAGGAAGCTCAATAGCCTGATAGTAGGCGCTGTGAAGACTTCACCGGCAGCATCGTAGGACACTCCAGACCAACCATACCCAAACTCCACACCCCATCACCTCCAACACCAACAAACTACCGGCCTGGCCCCACGGGCCCCAAATCGAACCACCGACCTCACACTTGACCCCAAATCCATGGTGCTCGCGACAATAGGCGCAGGAGGATGCTCTGGTGCGACATAGTCGCTCCGCGACAGTAGAGACAAGCACCCCGGAAGTTGAAATAAGTGAGCGCACATCACGGAGGGACCCCATCTTTGGGCCCAAGCTCCACAATCGTACAAGACAACCTAACTCTCGGCATCTTCACACGCACTACCAACCCTAGCAATGGTGGCAAGTGCGCAGAACATCCGGGCCTCAATATTCCAGCACAAGCCCGGCCCGGCCCGCCTTAGCCCGGGTACAATACCAACAGTGGATTGCCAAGTAGAGCAAAATACTATAAAGGAGAGTGAACATGAAGACCAAAGAAGAACACCAAAATGAAGCTATTGTAAGCATCTCCTTAGTCACTCATGTCTTCCACCTCTTCTTAAGATGGGAAGCATTTTTTTCCCAGACTGTCCCACTTTTTGAAAGTTTTTCCCAAACTGCCTTACTTTTTTTTTAAAAATTCTCAAAACGCTCTACTCGCATTTCGAAAAAGCGAGTTTGGGTAAAATCTCATCGCTTTTTCAGAAAGCGAGTGTCAGGCTTTGGTTTTGGATAGCCTACACTCACTTTTTGAAAAAGCGAAGGTGTTTAACCCACACTCGCTTTTTCAAAAAGCGAGTGTCGATTGGGACCTTTTAACACCCACGCTCTCAATCAGATCTCACTTACTCTTTTACTCTCTATCTTTCTCCTCTTCTAACGAAACCTTAACACATCCTAGATTTGCTCTAATTTCGGCCATTAACTCACCAAAATACGTCCACTCACTCATAAAATCCTCGCATTTCTCATCTTCTTTCGATTTTCCACTTCTCTCATCCTCATTTAACCCCAAAAACCCTAAACCTTGATATCCAAGATTGTGTTGATTTCGAATTTGGGGGTAAAGCTTGCGGTTGAAGGAGGTGGAGTGCTTCGAATTTAGGGGTAAAGCTTGCAGTATATTTATCAAACTCTTCCTTTTTTAATGTTGTGTTAATCACCCAAACTTGTTGATTTTCTTTAATAAACAACTAGCAAAAAATTTGTAGGTATGTAATTTGGAATATATATTTTGATACGGAATATAGTTTGGAGTATATATTTAGGTATGTAGTTTGGAGTATATATTTTGATACGGAAAATAGAAATTGAGTTTCAAAAAAACAACTGTAGGTTATATATGTAGATTTGCTCTAATAGAAAATTGGATATATGTAGATATATGTAGATTATATATTTTGGTATAGTTAATAACGATTGTTTTTAGCTGTAGTATACTCTCTTTTATTATAAATGGCACGCACGATGGGAAATGTGAAGGAAAGATCGAGTAGTAGACCTCCTCGCAACGATGGACCACGTACTTCTTTTGGCCCACCTCCTCGCGGTGGACGTGGTGATCGTCGTAGTGGTACCGAGCGTACTAATGTAAGTGAATAATTGTTTATATTCGATTAGTTTGATTATCATACAATAAAATGTAATATCGGTCTTTTGATATAAATGTTATTGTTGTATAGGTCCCAACCAATCCAAATGAGACGGGTCCTTCTTCAGCCCCTTCATCATCTTAAATTCTTTCCGGAGGTCCAGGTCCCCTCGACCCTACACTCCTTACTCTCCAGTCGCATCACAGTTCGAAGGATGTGTGGGAAGGTGAGTTCAAGGAACACTTAGGGGGGGTCATCCACTGCCTATGCACCCACGGATTCACGAGATCCTACAGGACTGTAGATTATATGGTATTGCACTGATGAGCTCCATCAAATGTGATCGGCCTCTTCTTACCACACTGCTTGATAGTTGGCGGCCTGAAACACACCTTTTACCTACCAGTTGGGGAGATGACAGTAACACAGCAGGACGTCTCTGTACTCACCGGTCTTCCAGTTGATGGGCAGGCAGTGATCGACACAATGGACTTCGAGCCGGTATATCTAGTGGAACGTTACCTTGGTGTCGAAGTGGAAATCGGAGCAGTAAATAAAAATTTTATTCGGTTGAAGTGGTTGAAGGACACATTAAAGAATCAATTGAATCAAGATTCCACTGAGGAGGAGGTTCAGTGTTACTACAGAACCTACATCCTTACACTATTTGGCGGCATAATGTTTCATAATTCGACTAGTCATTCGGTCTCCTTGATGTACCTCCCATTGATTACCAATCTAGAAAGAGTCGGACAGTACAGTTGGGATAGTACCGCGTTGTCGTCCCTGTACAGGAGTTTGTGTTTGTGCAGTCTTGATTCGGTGCAGATAAATGGACCAATGATCTTGCTACAAGTATGGAGTTGGGAGCGTATTCATGTGGGTCGACCCGTAGTGTAGAGGCAATCACCTAATTGGGTCCATCTCCCCGAGGACCAGCACATGTTACCTGTGTGTACTGGTCCGGCAATCTCACATGGATGGCCAACCCCAACAAATGCCTGACGTACTTCCGTGATGAGTTAGATAGATTGGTAGATAATTGCGTCGTGTGAATGCCCTACACGGAGGCACGTGTTGCTCGACTACCGCCTATTTGCTTGTATAGGCACGATCTGTGGTTGACTAAAGTACCACCAATCAACTTTGGCACAGTTGAATTCTACTATGTGAATAGAGTGCTACGTCAGTTTGGTCTTCTTCAAATGATTCCTGTTGCCGAACCGTTCAATACCGATATGCATTCTATTACTGGAATGGGTCGACAACCCAGACATAATTGGGCCGCAAGCTTTTCTACATATGTTCAGAGATGGAATCAGCACCGGTTCGACGAACTCATTGGTGACATTCCTTCGTTTGATCGATCGGTGCATGCGAATTACATGGCCTAGTACGGGAGGATGACGAGACGCTAATATCTCCGACAGTGCAGACTCCTGCAGGTGTGGTAGTCCCGATTCGTCGACCCACAGCTGAACCAGCAGATCAACATTCGATAAATTTACCTATGTTCCAACCGAAGGCATCGGCTCTTCGTACAATTATAAGTTTTTAAGTTTTATTGTATTTTTTAAAGTTTTGCTAGTGTTTTGGTTTACATATATATTCACTATATTTAATATTTCAACTTCTCATGTTTTGTAGATGAACCAGACTTGGACTATGGGTAAAAAATATGTTGTTGTGTTGAGGAGCAACGTCGCGGATCCGGTGAAGAACTTTGCATGCGAGATGTTGACGTCATGTCGTGCACAAGTTGATGCTGTGGGCGAGGGAGCAACCTTAGATGCTATTCTAACCACTCCCACTCATTGAACAAGTGCACGTGGTGTTCGGAGGAAGAAAGTTACCCACAAACCCCCACATCGTCCTAGAAACGAGTCCGAAGAAGAAGATGAAGAGCCTGAAATACAAGTTGAGGGGACACAACAACAAGAAGAGGATCCGATTTCCATGTCCGGTGTGACACAGGCCACTCCACAACGGGGTAAAAGGCAAAGGAGACCTCCCACCTTCTTCACACCCTATCCGTGAAGCTTATTTTGTATTAATTATGTAATGTTTGTATTAGTTCGTAGGAAGAAAGTTTCTTTCAATATTGTGAACTTGTTTTCTAATGTTTTATAATGTTACATGTATGAAGTAATGTAATTTTGTATGGGGTGTGAGTGTGTGATTGTTTATTTTTTTCGAAGTTCTGAATGTTTGTGTGATTGCGATTGTTGTGAGTGAATTGGTGAAGTGAATTGGGGTGTGTGAATTGGTGTAGTGAATGTTTGTGTGAAGCTTATTTCGTATGGGGTGTGTGAATTGGTGAAGTGAATTGGTGGTGAATTGGTGAAGTTGAAAATTGGTATCATGCTTTGTATAAAGGGCAACTGCATTTGCATCTTGTGAAAGTATTCATTAGGCCTAGACTCGCTTTTTCATAAACCGAGTTTAGTCTTCAGCTCCTCGCTTTCTGAGAAAGCGAGTGTTGAGCCTGTATGTATTTTACAAGTAGAGAGTCTTAGTATAAAACTCCTCGCTTTCGAAAAGCGACTGAGTAGTGTTTTCCAGAGATCAAGCTGATCTTTGGAAAACACTCTATCCACAGTCGCTTTTCGAAAAACCGATATAGTTTTAACTACACTCGCTTTCTGAGAAAGCGAGTGTTGAGCCTGTATGTTTTTTTAACAAGCAGACCCAAGACTCGCTTTCTGACAAAGCGAGTGTAGTTAAAACTACATCGGTTTTCCGAAAAGCGACTGTGGAGTAGAGTGTTTTCCAGAGATCAGCTTGCTCTCTGGAAAACACTCTACTCCACAGTCGCTTTCCGAAAAAGCGATGAGTTTTCTACTAGGCAGTCTTGCGTCTGCTTGTAAAATACATACAGGCTCAATACTCGCTTTCTCAGAAAGCGAGGAGCTGAAGACTAAACTCGGTTTCTGAAAAAGCGAGTCTAGGCCTAAAAAAATACAACTTCAATTTACAAATGCAGTTGCCCCATATACAAAACTCTCAACCAATTCTCAACTATTCAATTAATCATTTTCACTACAATTAAACGCTTTTCCATAATTAAACTCATACAAATTAGTACAAAGTTCAAATTACATAGTACAATTACAAACACAAACACATTCGAATTTGCCTATGGATTAAATGTTTTGAGATCCGCTATTAGTACATCGCTGCTTATCGTGTCCATGCAACCCACATTTCGAACATTTCATTCCCGTACCCGTACTAAACCTATCTCTCACATCCATGTCGTTGCAAATTCACGTACATCTAGGCCAGCCTTTCCTTGAACGTCGCAAACTTGCATCAGGTACGAGTCGTGGTCCATCAATAGCAGGCCAATATGCTGGATCTAGAGTTGGATGAAAGAGGAGAGCCCATATTTGTGCTAATGATGTTACAAGGTAAAATTTATCAACAAAAGGATTGTGATCGACTGCACAAAATGCACAAGCTGCCAATACATGAGAAAATGGAATATGATATAGTTAAAATTTCATACATTTACATGTTTTAGTACCCCAAGTGAACAGTGTGCAAGTTACCACCCTTCCTTTCTCCACTTACCATGCGTAGACCCGTTTTGACCGCAAAAACTCCAGGTTCATGATAAAACATTGTAACCTCATGTCGGTTTGCTCTCTCACGGCGACTATCGATTAATTTATGTACTCTTCGAGCAAAAATCTTTCCTTCGGATAAAAGTTTATTGGCTACTTGTCGACGAGTCGTAAAGAGTTTAGACGATAAAAGATCATCTCCACAATATCAGTTACCGGTAAACTACGGACATCTTTCAAGACTGAATTGAAGACTTCTGATAGGTTCATAGTCATTATGCCGTATCTTCAAGCTTCATCTGCATAAAGTGCAAATTTCTCAACCGGTTCCTCTTTTAACCAATTAGCCACCTCGACATTGATGGTTTCAAGTTCAACGAGTTTAGTCCTGAACTTTTTGGGTTGGTTTTGATACGCTATAATTTTGGCTTTTTTCCGCAATGCCTTACTACCAAATTTACTAAAAAAATTTGTAGCAAAATGACGCATATAATAACGATGATATGCATTAGGTTCGTTCGAAGCTCCATTTTGCAATTCCATAGCAGACAAAATACCAGCATGACGATCAAAGATAACACAGCTCAATACGATCGGTGACCAAATACCGAATGCAACTGTTACTCCTATTTCCATTTTCCCCTTTTATTGTTGATCCTCATTGTAATCTCTCTTGTATTCCTATAACATTTCATTTGTTTCATTATTGTATCGAATAATATCAATTCTAATATTATTCATGTTTAACCTTGATCTCAGTTTGATTATTTGAATCTTACCCTTCCTTTTCCTAATTCAAATTTCATTTCATGAAATTGTCTTTTATATTGTTGGGTTGAGAATTATTCTTCTATTTGACCCATATTGTACCCAAACCCTATAACCCATCTCCTTTTGGATCCTACTTAAAACCCGTTAACCAATAACCCACAACCCACAACCCACAACCCTATACTATATAAACCTATTTAACCCTAACCCTAGCTAACCCTACCCTAAACTACTGCATAACCCTACAACCGCCAACCCCCAATCTCCTATTCATCTTCCCCGCTCCACACTCCCGCTCATCTCTATCCTTCACCCGTTCACCCCCACCTCCAGCCTCGTCGCCTTTGTCTAACCTGCTCATTCCTGTCGCAGCACTGATCACCCTCACCATCATCTTCCTCACCTCGCTCTGCTATCGAACCCATCTTCGTCATCCCCATCCACTGCAAACACCACCGCCTCAACACCCCGTCGCCTCGCTCCTCTGTTTTTCGGCCCAAAACAGAGCTCCGCCATTGCCGTTGAGCTACCCTCGACAACCCCTCTTCCCATTGCATCGCCTTCGAGTTCTTCCTCCGACTGCCTCGCGACCCCACCTCGACGACCTCGCTGTGTCGCGCCTCCTCCCGAGCACCGCACTGCAGCAGCTGCCAGCGCTAGCCAGAGCCAGCGACAGCCCTCTCGGCTGTTCACTCCCGACACCGACACCCCTTGTCCTGCCATCCATCGTCTGAGCCACCGCCGTGGTTGCCGTCCCCTCTCTCGCCAACTCTCCCTCTCTATCGCCGAGAAGCAGGAAGAAGGAATTGATCAATTGAATCTTGACCGTCCAATTCCATCGTGATTGGGATTTCTCTTTGTGTTTGTTGTTTTGTGGATTGGGATTAGCTTTTGGTGCTTGTTGTGTGTGAGAAAAAGATTGGATTGGTTCTGTTGTGGGATCCGCTGTGGTGTGCTTGTGTACTGTTCGCTGTTTTGCACGTAGAGCGCACGTGCTGCCGTTGAGATTCTTATCCCGTTATTTTCTTTATATTCAGAATCGTCTCCTAACAAGCAAGCGTCTCTTGAACTTATTTTTATTGTTTCTAGTTCAAAAAAACACTCCTTGAAATCTGACAAGTAATAATCAAATTGAATATCATATCTAATTGAACTCCATTGTTTATTTATTATACTATGTTGTTGATTCATAGTCTTCTCATCGTGCTATTATTGTTGACTTCAAACCCAAACCGTAAATTTATTGAACATTCACATATACTGCTTTTTCATTTGCTTGACTTGGTACAGAGGGTTCGACCCGGTTCCTGACACAGGAACTTAAAATCTTGCACGTAGAAATCGTAGTACACTTAGTCCATATATTGTTATGTTTTGCATGTAAACCATGTTTTCCATATTTAATGAATTAGACCATGTATATTTCATGCATTGTATAGTCTTGATATCATCTTGAAATTATACTAATACTATCGATCTCATCAATTGTACCTGTTGCATGAGTTTTGATTCCGTCGTCAACATTGATCACGTGCATGTTCGTAAATGATTGATAATAATAATAAATAATCAAGCCGGGGTTAAGAGTTGACCATAGTAGTGGACAATATAGGTAAGTGTACTCGGAAGGGGACCTGTGTTTCCCATATTTTTAGAGTTAAATGGAACTAAGTGCCACGTAAAACTAAGTGCCACGTCAGGAATTGACGGGGACCACCTCTAGTAGTTATGGGGGTCACCTTTAGAATTCATTATATGGAACTAAGTGTCACATAGAACTAAGTACCACATCGGGAATTGATGGGGGCCACCTCTAGAACCCATTAAATGATTACATGATTCATGAATGTGTTATCGATTTTTCTGTTACCAGTTAAATGGAACTAAGTGCCACGTAGAACTAAGTGTCACGTCAGGGACTGACGGGGACCACCTCTAGAACCTATTACCTGATTACAGGACATGATATAATGATACCTGAGTACACTGCCCTATAAAATCCACCACTAAGTCTAAACGTAACTTGTTTGCATGTAGTAACTATGCGGTAAATAGATGGGACGCATGAAGTGCTACATTAGTTAGGATTGATAAAAGACTTATAGACATAAATGAACACTGAACATTGACACTAATACTGAATACTAGTTATTAAACATTGCTTCCTGATTCTGAATTATTGGTTATCAACTTTTGATTTTGTTACCGTTTATCATTTATTGACTCCGATATCGTTCCAATTTCTGTTCTTGTTATATAGTCCTTTATTCCCTATTTTACTGCTTCCTACTACTTGTCATCCGAAGCTTGCTCTAACAGGTTCTCTTCTTCTTTCTTTGGAGTTATGTTATACAGGTACAGTGATGGGTAACTAAAAGGAACTCGTCGAACTGTTACTGCATTGCATATTCTCGAACTATTTGGTAAGTTCTTGTATCCCAGATTTGGTTATTGGATTTAATTCTCGCTTATGTCATTATGTTTCCTGCGTGGTTGTGGTTATTTCTTTTTATGTTATTGAGTTAAAACTGGTACAGCTTATGGATGATGTTCAAATCATTCGCTGGGCCTTCATCACGGGCTCGTATTCCCTTATTTTCGGAAGCGGAGCGTGACAAATTTTTAGTAGTATCAGAGCAAGGTTAGACTCTAACAATATTGTAGTTGCCCAGGTTTGGCTCATGTATTGGTCATGATTGGCTAATATAATAGTCAAGTTTGGCTCTAGTCAGTCTAACTCAATAATATGCACACCACGTCAATCACACGAACATGTAATAACAACATATATTTGGATATTCCTCTTATTTGATTCCTCTTTGAATCCTTCATATTCATTTCCTTTATATTCAGTTCCTTTATTTCTCAGATGTGTCGTCCCTTCCATTCATTCACATTCACTGATTTCTTATTGGGTATAATTTTGTTCTCTTATACCCGTATTCTTTTGATTCCGGTGTCATCCGTTCTTTTCCTTCCTGCTCGGTTCGTCGATCAGCATCGCTATCTACAACGATATGTCAGCAGCCTGGAACATCACTATAGGTGGAGGTACCATTGTGTGCTCTTAGATCGGTGAGTAGAGCCCTTTGGTTATTGGAGGAGTTGATTCTGTAGCCGACCTTATTGTCATCAGCAATTCGGGTTTTGATGTTACCTTGAGCAAGGACTGGCTCGTTATTACTCATGCCATGATTGACTGCCGTAAGAAGAAGTTGGTGTTCCAAATATCAGACCGTCAGGAATTTGAATTCCACGCAGGTGAAACGCCGGTTGGCAGTGTTGAGAAGTCGGCAAGTCTTGAAACTAGAGTAATGCAAGAAGTGGATGCTGACGATATTGTCGCACCTTTGGTTGTGCGAGAGTTTCTTGATGTGTTTTCGGATGATTTGCCAGGGCTACCGCCAGACCGAGAAGTTGTGTTCGGGATTGACGTTCAGCCGGGTACAGCTCCTATTTCTAAGAGCCCGTACCGGATGGTGCCAGTTGAGTTGGCGGAGTTGAAGGAGCAGATTCAGAAGTTGCTGAATAAGAATTTTATCAGGCCGAGTGTCTCGCCTTGGAGAGCCCCTGTACTGTTCGTCAACAAGAAGGATGGTAGTCGCAGGTTGTGCATCGACTACCGTGAGCTGAATAATATCACAGTGAAGAACCGGTACCCGTTGCCTAGAAGATGACTTGTTCGACCAATTGGGAGGTACTTCTGTGTTCTCGAAGCTGGATCTTCGTTCTGAGTACCATCAGGTCAAGGTGAAAGCTGAGGATGTACAAAAGATTGCTTTCCGTACTCGATATGGTCACTATGAGTTCTTGATGATGCCTTTCGGGGTTACGAATGCTCCAGCCGTGTTCATGAGCTTGATGAATCGGGTTTTCTCTCCTTTCCTGGACAAGTTCGTTGTGGCGTTCATCGACGATATCCTCATCTATTCTCGGAGTCGTGATGAGCACGCTGAGCACTTGCGGGTTGTCTTGTAGACGTTGAGAGAACATCAGCTGTATGGAAAACTTAGCAAGTGCGAATTTTGGTTGGACCGGATTGCCTTCCTGAGGCATATTATCTATGGTGATGGAGTTTCTGTCGATCTGTCTAAGATCTCTGCAGTTAAGGATTGCACAACGCTGAAATCTTTATCTGAAGTTCGTAGTTTCCTTGGGCAAGTAAGTTACTACAGGAAGTTTGTTCGGGATTTTTCGAAGATTGCCGGGCCGTTGACCAAGTTGACTGGGAAAGAACAGAAATTCATGTGAGATGAGTCCTGTAAGGAAGCCTTCGCTGAGCTGAAAGATCGGTTGACGTCAGCACCTATGTTGATAATACTGGATGGATCAGGAGGTTTCGTGATTCACTATGATGCCTCAGGCAGAGGTTTGGGTGCTGTTCTGATGCAACGAGATAGAGTTGTCGCATATGCTTCTAGGCAGTTGAGGCCGCATGAAAAGAATTATCCTACACACAACTTAAACTTGCTGCTGTGATTCTTTTTTTCCTGAAGCTTTGGAGGCACTATCTACTTGGAAACCGAGTGGAAATTTTCACTGGCCACAAAAGGCTCAAGTACGTGTTTACTCTGAATATGAGGCGGAGACAATGGCTGGAATGATGGTAGACTTCGATATTAATTTGCAGTACCATCCGGGTAAGATCAACTGAGTACCTGATGCTCTGAGCAGAAGACCGGCTGCGATGGTTCATACTGAATAGAAGGAGCTTTTCGAAGAGATGAGAAGATTGGAGTTGGAAGTGATTTTGCCCGGTACCGAGCAGAACTGTATGATGCTTCAGCTGTAGTCATCGTTGGTGGAACAGATTAAAGAAGCACAGTCAGGTGATGAGCAGTTGCAGGAGTTTCGAACTAAAGTTGAAGCAAGTTCGACGACTAACAGGGTTATTCATGAGGTCGATCTCTCCGCCTTGGGACCCGTTATGTGTTCCGAAGGGGAAAGTCGGGCAGAAGTTGCTAGAAGAAGCTCACCGTTCGTCGTATTCTATCCATCCCGGTGGTACAAGAATGTATCGGGATCTGAAATTGCACTTTTGGTAGCATGGTACGAAGAGAGCCGTGGCGAGATATGTTTCGCAGTGTTTGATCTGCCAGCAGGTGAAGGTAGAACATCAGAGGACTGTTGGACTTCTTCAGCCTCTTCCCATTCCGGAGTGGAAGTGGGAGCACATCACCACGAATTTTGTGACTGCCCTGCCGAGAAGTCCCAAAGGTCACAATGCCATTTGGGTGATTGTGGACAGACTGACGAAGAGTGCTCACTTCATCCCCTTAAGAGTTGGTTAGTCTGCTGAGAGTCTCGCAGAGAGGTACATGCAGGAGATTATCAGGCTTCATGGGGTTCCGATCAGCATTGCATCCGATAGAGACACTAGATTCCGATCGCAGTTCTGGGAGTCTTGAAGGCAGTCTTAGGAGCAAGCTGAACTACAGTACTGCGTTCCATCCGCAGACATATGGGCAATCAGAGAGAACCATTCAGACATTGGAAGATATGTTGAGATTCTGTGTTCTGCAGTTTGGGGATCTTGGGAGGATCATCTATACTTAGTTAAGTTTTCATACAATAATAGCTACCAAGCAAGCCTTAAGGCAGCTCCGTATGAAGCCTTGTATGGTCGGAAGTGTAGATCGCCAGTGTGCTGGGATAACATTGGTGAGAGGAAGCTTTTGGGGACTGAGCTAATCACGAAGACTGTTAATGCCGTGGTCCAGATCAGGAAGCACCTACAGGCAGCTCAGGACAGACAGAGAAAATAGGCAGATATTCACAAGAGACCATTAGAGTTTGAAGTGGGTGATCATGTGTTCCTCAAAGTATCACCGTGGAAGGCAGTTATCCGGTTTGGAGGAGGGGGCAAGTTAAGCCCTAGATTCATTGGGCAGTTCGATGTTATGGAGCAAGTAGGCAAGGTGGCCTATAAACTCGCGCTGCCGCCGGCTCTATCTGGAGTGCTTGATGTCTTTCATGTCTCCCAACCCAGGAAGTATGTCAGGGATGGTAGTCATGTCATATTTGTCCTGTGAGATCCGTCTGGTTTCGATCTTGGACCAACGGGAGAAGATTTTGAAGAACAAGGCCATCAGGTTGATTCGGGTTGCTTGGAATCCTCACTCGCCGGGTGAGTCGACTTGGGAACTTGAAGATGAGATCCAGAAGATGTTTCCCCATATTTTTGTGTGATTCTTATATTTTTCTTCGGGGTTATCCTATCGGCACCTGAATAAATTTTGAGAACGAAATTTTATTGCAAGGTAGATAGGATTGTAACTCCCGTTTCCATTTTTCCCCTTTTATTGTTGATCCCCACTGTAATCTCTCTTGTAATCCTATAACATTTCATTTGTCTCATTATTGTATCGAATAATATCAATTCTAATATTATTCATGTTTAACCTTGATCTCACTTTGATTATTTGAATCTTACCTTTTCTTTTCCTAATTCAAATTTAATTTCATGAAATTGTCTTTGATCTTGTTGGGTTGAGAATTGTTCTTCTATTTGACCCATATTGTACCCAAACCTTATAACCCATCTTCTTTTGGATCCTACTCAAAACCCGTTAACCAATAACCCACAACTCTGTACTATATAAACCTATTTAACCCTGACCCTAGCTAACCCTACCCTAAACTACTGCATAACCCTACAACCGCCAACCCCCAATCTCCTGTTCATCTTCCCCGCTCCACACTCCCGCTCATCTCTCTCTCCTTCACCCGTTCACCCCCACCTCCAGCCTCGTCACCGTTGTCCAACCCGCTCATTCCTGTCGCAGCACTGATCACCCTCACCATCGTCTTCCTCACCTCGCTCCGCTATCGAACCCATCTTCGTCATCCCCATCCACCGCAAACACCACCGCCTCAACACCTCGCCGCCTCGCTCCTCTGTTTTTCGGCGCAAAATAGAGCTCCGCCATTGTCGTCGAGCTACCCTCGACAACACCTCTTCCCATCGCGTCGCCTTCGATTTCTCCCTCCAACTGCCTCGCGACCCCACCTTGACGACCTCCTTGTGGCGTGCCTCCTCCCGAGCGCCACACTACAGCAGCCGCCAGCGCTAGCCAGAGCCAGCGACAGCCCACTCGGCCGTTCACTCCCGATGCCGACACCCCCTGTCCCGCCATCTACCGTCTGAGCCAGCATTGTGGTCGTCGTCCCCTCTTCCGCCTACTCTCTCTTTCTCTCTGTCGCTGAGAAGAAGGAAGTGATCAATTGAATCTCGGCCATCCGATTCCATCGTGATTGGGATTTCTCTTTGTGTTTGCTATTTTGTGGGTTGGGATTAGCTTTTGGTGCTTGCTGTGTGTGAGAAGAGGATTGGATTGGTTCTGTTGTGGGATCCGCTGTGGTGTGCTTGTGTACAGTTCGCTGTTTTGCACGTAGAGGGCACGTGCTGCCGTCGGGATTCTTATCCCGTTATTCTCTTTATATTCAGAATCGTCTCCTAACAGGCAAGCGTCTCTAGAACTTATTTTTATTATTTCTAGTTCAAGAAAACACTTCTTGAAATCCGGCAAGTAGTAATCAAATTGAATATCATATCTAATTGAACTCCATTGTTTATTTATTGTACCATGTTGTTGATTCATAGTCTTCTCATCGTGCTATTATTGTTGACTTCAATCCCAAACCGTAAATTTATTGAACATTCACATATACTGCCTTGTCATTTGCTTGACTTGGTACTGAGCTTTCGACCCGGTTCCTGACACAGAAACTTAAAATCTTGTACATAGAAATCGTAGTACACATAGTCCATATATTGTTATATTTTATATGTAAACCGTGTTTTCCATATTTAATGAATTGGACCATGTATATTTCATATATTGTATAGTCTTAATATCATCTTGAAATTATACTAGTGCTATCGGTCTCATCAATTGTACCTGTTTCATGAGTTTTGATACTGTCGTCCACATTGATCACATGCATGTTCTTAAATAATTGATAATAATAATAAATAATCAAGTCGGGGTTAAGGGTTAACCATAGTAGTGGACAATATAGGTAAGTGTACTTGGAAGGGGGCCCGTGTTTCCCATATTTTTAGAGTTAAATGGAACTAAGTGCCACGTAAAACTAAGTGCCACGTCAGAAATTAACGGGGGTCACCTCTAAAACTTACAGGAGCCACCTCTAGAATCCATTATATGAAACTAAGTGTCACGTCAGAAATTGACGGGGGCCACCTCTAGAACCTACGGGGGCCACCTTTAGAACCCTTTAAATGATTACATGATTCATGAATGTGTTTATCGGTTTTTCTGTTACCAGTTAAATGGAACTAAGTGCCATGTAGAACTAAGTGCTACGTCAGGGACTTACGGGGGCCACCTCTAGAATCCATTACCTGATTACAGGACATGATATAATCGTACCCGAGTACACCGCCCTATAAAATCCACCACTAAGTCTAAACGTAACTTATTTGCATGTAGCAACCATACGGTAAATAGATGGGACGCATGAAGTACTACATTAGTTAGGATTGATAAAAGACTTACAGACATAAATGAATACTGAAATTGACACTAATACTGAATACTAGTTATTAAACATTGATTCCTGATTCTGAATTATTGGTTATCAACTTTTGATTTTGTTACCGTTTATTATTTATTGACTCCGATATCGTTCCAATTTCTGTTCTTGTTATATAGTCCTTTATTCCCTATTTTACTGCTTCCTACTAGTCGTCCGAAGCTTGCTCTAACAGGTTCTCTTCCTCTTTCTTTTGAGTTATGTTATACAGATACAATGATGGGTTACTGAAAGGAACTCGTCGAACTGTTACTGCATTGCATATTCTCGAACTATTTGGTAAGTTCTTGTATTCCAAATTTGGTTATTGGATTTTATTCTCATTTATGCGATTATGTTTCCTGCGTGGTTGTGATTATTTCTTTTCATATTGTTGAGTTAAGACTGGTACAGCTTATGAGTGATGTTCAAATTATTCGCTGGGCCTTCGTCACGGGCTCGTATTCTTGTGTTCTAGGAAGCGGGGCGTGATAGCAACTCATGAACCATGTCCATGTATTTATACTCTCTCCATCAACTAATGCAAATGCAAAAGGAAATAAGCTATCATTCGCATCTGGGGAAACAGCAATTAACAAATAGCCCTTGTTCTTACCGTACAAATGAGTTCCGTCAACACTAATAACAGGTCTGCAAGACTTGAAACCTTCAATCGAAGGACCAAATGCCCAAAATACTCCCTTGAATGTTTCCTCGCCAGGACTAGACTGATATTTATCCCAGTAGACAACGTTCCTGGATTTGCTGCTTGTGTTGCTGATAGAAGAAAAGGCAACTTCGTGTATGCTTCTTCGAAGGTACTGAACAACCTCTCAATTGCCTTTTATTTTGCAATCCAAGCTTTCTTATATGAAATCTGATAATTATATTGTACTTTTACTATCTCAATAATGACCCGTGGTATTAAACCTTTCTCAGACTTCACCACACTCACAATCAAATTGCAAAAAAGTTAGAATCAACTTTACAGTGGTCTTGATTCAATGTGGAATTCGTACACGTATGAGGCATGTATGAGGCCCAACTATATTCTTCACCACGAAATTTGTCCTGCCTTTTGGAACAATTGCTCGTAATCTCCAAGAGTAGCCACCATCACTTACTACTGGGGGACTTTGCACCATCTCCTCAATTGTACGTTTTCTACGTGCCAATTTACATTTAACAGTGCATAGTGTCGGTGAAGATTTCAATGTGACGAATTCACGATGTTTCTTAATAGAATACAGCTTCACAGCCTGCTGAACCGACTCTTTACTTACAAACTCCTGTCCAATGTACAATTCGTCTACATTGGATGAACCAGAAGACTCTTGTGGAACTTGATGTACTCTAGCACCTTGTGTCACCTCCTCGATAACATGACATTAACAATGGCATAGCTATCAATAGCTCTCACTTCATTAGAACTGTTGTTCGTAGGATTTACGTTTGCATATTCATCATCTTCGTCCCCATCATCATTTTCTGCACTCTTACCAACTTCATCGTCTGTTTCTTCCTCTTCTTCATCATCGTCTAATAGGTCGTTGTTAATGGTAGCATTTTGAAATAATTCAAATACAGTGTCATTTAGAACAGAGTCATGAACCAGACTAGGTTAGCGTGGCAACTCAACATCTGTAGAATCCAGATTTGTTGTATTTGTGAAAGTGTCTTCTTGTGGGGACAGTGGGATTGCTTGTGAAGTTTGAACGGGATTAGACCTCATCTGCTGTGTCGATACTTCTAGTACGAAGCTTGAACTAGGATTATCATGTGACTGAGCATTCATAATTTGAATTTGCTGAATATATAACTCTAATGCAGACCAAGTACAATTGGGATCAAGTGTCCTAGCAATCATTTACTTCATAACATTATCAGTCGATACGGGCACTGTCATAAAATACTGACCATCTCCTCTTCCTACTGCATACCGAGCTAAAATTTTCACATTCCATTGATCTCTATCCCAATTAGTAATTTCATAAATTTTCTCAACTAATTCTGTCAATGTAATGGTATGAGGGGCCCAAACTTTTTCAGAATCAACGGCACTATAACAACCACCTATCTTTGGATCACGAATTATTTTACCACCAAAGTATCACCAAATAGGAATATCGTAATCCATACCTACGTATATTAATACGAATATACGAGTTATTATTTAGCCACAAACAAAACCTATAAAAATATACAAAATAATAGGCCAATATGCATCATACCTTCACAAGCTTATTCAGAAGGATAAAGCCGTAGATGTTGGTGGAAGAGTTGAAGTTGCTATCCTCTTCAAGTTTATCAAAATTCCAAAATATGGACCTTTCGGAATATGGGTTGAGGGTTTTAAAAGTGGAAGGTGATAGGGTTAGGAAAGATTAAGTGAATATATTTAGATTTGTAAGAGATTTTGTGGGAGGATGTCAATTTTGGGAAGCTAGGATTTTGGGTTTCGGAGTTGAGAGAGTAATAAGGAAGATAAGCAAGAGCAAAAAAGAAGAGAAAGTGAGATCCAAATTGAGATCTGAAGCTTAAAAAGACCCAATCGACACTCTCGCTTTTTAAAAAAACGAGTGGTTAAAACCTTCTCGGTTTTTCAGAAAGCGAGTGTAGGCATTCGAAAATCAAAAGCCTCACACTCGATTTCCGAAAAAGTGATGAGATATTAACTACACCAGCTTTTTCAGAAAGCGAATGAACGAGTTTGGGAAAAACTTTAAAAAAGTGGAATAGTTTGGGAAAAAATTCAAGACCAGGGGCGGAGCTATGTGGGGGCCCGAGGTGGCCCGGGCCCCCCCAAAATTTTGAAAAACCCCTTAAATTTTTTGAATTTTTTTTAAAAAACCCCTTAAATCTATTAAATTTTATTATTTGGCCCCCATAAAAATTATGAAAAATACCTATATATTTATATATAGTTATAGAATTTTTTCTTGATCCCCCTGAAAAATTTGTTTTGGCTTCGCCCCTATTCAAGACTACCCTGTTATTATAGGAAAAAATTGGCATTAAACTTAAAGATATAGACAGGCCCAGAATGCCATGCTCTAAATTATGAACCAAAATAGGTATAAAAAAGGCTACGAGTCTCAATCACAATAGTAAGTCCAGAATCATGACAAAAGAATCAGATAAACACTTGAATATCCAATGGGGATTGAGAATCTCAAAAACTCTTGGGTCCTACCGCCACCATCATCAAGCAATCAGATTTGAACATAATTTCCTTTTCATGTTGATAAAAGAACATACATATAATATAAACATCATAAAGATCACAATTTTCTTAACAGACTAGTCGGGTGGACAACTATTATCCGAACTGATCAATCCGAACCAACTGGAACCGAACTAATTGGGAGTTTGGATTGGATCGGTTTTTGATCTTCAATAACCAATTGGACCGGTTCGGTTGTTGGATAAGGCTTTCAAATAACCGATGAAACCGAACCGACCATACCTCTATGCATAAGTCCATAAAAAATATAGTTCTTTAATTTCTTGAATATACAAATAGTCATTTCTCATTTTTCTTGAGATACAGTCCTTTTTTTATTTCTTTAATACAAACCGAAAGTTGTTCTACCTATATTTTGGTTCTCCATAATCCTATGTGTTATGTTGTTGAGCAATGCTTAATTTTACAGTGTGACCCAACGTAATAGAATCATAAAGTTGATGTAACATTTAGTAGTTACTTTACTCAAGTCAAGCAGAAATTATTTTCTAAATCTTTTTTTATTGCACCTGAAATTCAATTTGTTATGATTATTGATGTTTCTTTTATGATAATAAACTAAGATTACAGAAGTATGCAAATGAAATAGCAGTTTATCTCACTCATTTTGTAACACCCGGTATATATATAATATTATATAGAGATATATAATAATAATATATATATATATATATATATAAAATAAAAAGAAACAAAAAAAGAATGGTGGGATGATGGTGACGTGGAAGGATGGTGGATAGAATGAAAAGTGGAGTTGGTATTAAAATGGTGGCCTATAGAAAGATCCTATGGGATTATGATCAAAAGGGTTTGATGATGGGCCTATAAAATGTCCTATGGGGCATAAGGCATTAATGAATGAAAGAAGGGTGTGCTTGTGTGTGTTTGGGTGAGTTTGACCGGGTTGACCTTGGGGGATTAAATCCCATATCGGATGTGGGTAGGAGTAGCAGTGAGTATATATATAGGAAACCAAATGATAAAGGCACCTAAGGGTTAACCCACCTTTTGATGGTGCCTGTGGTGGGCGTGGTTAGAATTTTGCGTCCGTTCTTTCGCGTGTGCGCACGTGTAGCCGCGTGCGCAGCTGAGCCGGAGTCGGGACGTTACAAATGGTATCAGAGCCGACTTTCGACACCGAGTGTGTGCAAGATGTACGCCTGAGAGGGAGCTAGGTTGGGACAGGCCGCCCGGGTAGGGAACTGTACAACTAGCAGAATCAGGGTAATCCTCTCCGCATCAGCTAGAAAGGGATCCTGAATCAAGTCCTCGTGCTGAGTTCTTAAGGAGGGGTGTGTGTAACACCCGATATATATATAATATTATATAGAGATATAATATATATATATATATATATATATATATATATATATATATATATATAATAAGAAAGAAAAAAAGAATGGTGGGATGATGGTGACCTGGAAGGATGGTGGATAGAATGGAAAGTGGAGTTGGTATTAAAATGGTGGCCTATAGAAAGATTCTATGGGATTATGATCAAAGGGGTTTGATGATGGGCCTATAAGATGTCCTATGGGGCATAAGGCATTAATGAATAAAAGAAGGGTGTGCTGGTGTGTGTTTGGGTGAGTTTGACCGGGTTGACCTTGGGGGATTAAATCCCATATCGTATGTGGGTAGGAGTAGGAGTGAGTATATATATAGGAAACCAAATGATAAAGGCACTTAAGGGTTAACCCACCTTTTGATGGTGCCTGTAGTGGGCGTGGTTAGAATTTTGCGTCCGTTCTTTCGCGTGTGCGCACGTGTAGCCGCGTGCGCAGCTGAGCCGGGCTCGGGGCGTTACACATTTAAACGTCATCATCTTAAACAATTAGTGCAAAATTTAATAACAACTTGGGGTTTTATGAATCTTCATTTTAAATTCAATTCTGAATAACAAATAACATGTTTCTTAAGTTTGATTGAAGTTGATCTTTTAAATTTCAACAAAATTATGAATGATGTTGAAGGTGAAAAGTAGCACGCCAAACCGACCATCCAATCCAATCCAAACCGACCATCCAATCCAATCCAAACCGAGCTTAATCGGCTTGGATAGAAACCGATCCAATTAAGGTTCGGATCGGTTGCGGATGAGAAAATTTTAAAACCGATCTTTGGATCGGTGGTGGAAGGTCCATATTAAGTCGGATACCGACCGATGCCCACCCCTACAGACTAGCAGTAGCATATGAGAACCTGCACAAAACACTCAGAATAAATCCTTTGGAAAAAGGTTTTTACCCATAGATTCCTAGATTCCTCGTAAGAGTTCCCTTCTCCCTTTTCCTTAAGTAACAAACTAGCAATCAATTCCCTCTGATTTCTTAAATGTAGCAAACTCTCTTAAAACTCCCAAGGTTTTCTCCAGCAATCATTTCCAAAGCCTCATCAAATACCTCTAGCTGTCTAGCATTTTGAGTTATAGTGAAAGAATTCCCCCAGCTTCACATGCCAATTTGAGGACCTAAGAGACAATTTAATGCTTAGATGTTCTTTAAATTTTATATATCCCGCAGGTGCTTTACTACTTTAGTGCAAGATGATAAAAGCTGAGGGGGAAATTTCAGTATACTAGTCATATTTTCTGCTCTTGCGATTTTCTCAAATGTGGAAGACGAGAGATGAATGTTGAAGAATAGTGCATTTTATGTTCTTATGATGTTATTCAAAAGATGGTCACAAAAGTTGTATTTGACATGTTTTTATGTACATGATTGGAATACTGATATTTCCTATTAAGCAATTTTACATGTATTTTACTTTGAGAAAAGAGTTTAGTTGGCTTTATACCATCGGGATAAAGGGCTTTTACTTTCCTTATTTTGCTTGCTTGCTTTATACGCATTCTGCTTTCCTTACTACAATTGGAAATTAGGATGCTGAGATAAGGTTTTTGTAAAGCACGTACACATGATTAAACTAATTAGAAAGTAAGGATGGTATAAAGCAGACAAAGATGAACACAGAAAGGCCACAGACACATAATTCAACTAATTAGATAGTAAGGATGGCATAAAGCAGACAGGATGAACACAGAGAGGCCACATACAAAGTTGGCTAATATTTCCAATGATATTTGGGATTCTGCTACTGTCCTTGTTTATTAAGAGGACTCCTTGTAACAAACTGCTCGCATCACAATGTTCCCATTAATTCCCCATCAACGGCTTGGGTCTCTTTTCCATGCCTATATAATCAACCAGGCAAACTGAACATCTCTTAGCTCTTTAACAGGACTAACCCTCCTTGATCCACTGTCCTCATCAAGTACATGATACAACTGCTTACTGCAGTTCATCAAGAAACTCAAGGAGCATTGCCATCATTTTTGATCAGGTAGTCAATTTTCTACTACATTGTGTAGTTCATTTTATCCCAAATCATAAATATTTTTAGGACAATGCACTAGTAAATCCTCGTATGGTATTAAGTTCCTTTACAGGCTCAAGTTTTCACCATCAACCACCTAATGGACAAATCCTACACGATTTCTGAGATAATTGCCAAAATATTAATAAGAACTGCTCATATATCTTAACTAACAGGGCATTGAACATTATAAAAGCCTTTTCCCAATTAACAAATCTATCAGGTTCCATATAAATAGATAGATAAAATCCGACTTCGATACATGCTAAAATATCAAATGCTCTTGGACATCCTTGAAAATCATGAAATTCTTCAAAGGTTCTAATCTATAAAGCTTTCATCTCAACCGTTATAATGAACAGATCCAACAACAATTTCACAACACTTGAAACAAATAATTTGCAAACCATAATCATTACCTAGTATTACTTAACTTTATAAAAGCCACTCTAATTGACAAGATGTTTTAAGTTTCATTATATAAGCAAAACAAAAACATACATGACAAGTTTTTGTCCTAAGTTAGCTCAATACAATTTCTAAATAAGAAAGAGTAACAATACAGTTCAAAACATGCCATGATTCGTAATACTAGTAATAGTTTGACGAAAATCATGGATCAAAAGTCAAAAAAACTTATCTCAGCAAGACATTTACAAAAAGCCATTGCAATTGGAAATTCCAAATGACTTAAGAATATGTTAACAAGATATATGTTAAAAAAATACATATGAAAAGCACAAAAATAAGAAAGCATAACAGATCAGTCAAAAGAAACAATTAAGCAGTAAATAACCTTATCTGCTAAGTTTCTTATCCTCTCCTCAAAGAATTGGTTGCACATATTCCTTAATTTACTGAATAGTGTAGCAACATACTGAAAGATGAACTCTTACAATTAAATGTGGAGTAACTTGGATCGAAGCCTACGACACGATCTGAACATAAATTCACACATAGGCAGACATGAAATTGCTTGATTTATATAAAAAAGAAACTGGAAAGAGTGGGATTTTTTTTTGTTTGGAAAAGTACACAAATCTTATAGGAAATAGAGTGAGATATCACAGATTGAAAAGAACAGAAACTAAAGAAGAGATAGGAAAAGGGTAAGGGGCTCAGATTAAACTTATATCATCACATAATTGTTCCTCTCCGCCTCTATACATTCTGTTTCTTTCTCTACAAGCGAGTGGCTGCAATTATACAGCTGCCTTGCCATCATAGAAGAAATTGATGCTGCAAACTACAAGGAAGAATTAATGTTTTCATTTGAACACTAGATCGGAGAAATTTCATAACAATGTAGTTTGTTCCTTAGATTTCCATCGTCATTGCCAAATGCAGAGAGAAATGGAGAGCAATAGCAGCAGAAGAAGGGAGCCAAACCCCTCCTTGGTCTCCTATAAATCATGGGTTTAGAGGTTTTTTCCTCTTAGTCAAACACCGCATGCAAGCACCATTTTCAAGGAACCAAGTTATCCTTTAAAAGTAAGTGATACAAGAGTAGCAATAAAAACCCCTATGCAAGTGAGCAAGAGGTTAGGAGTTTTGAGTCCTGCAAGCACCTCAAACCACAAAATAATATGGGGTGAAAGTCAGCGAGTGTGGCTATGGCCTCGTTGAATGAATAAATAAATTATACATCCTAAAAAAGTAAAGGAAATTTTTTAAAGGAGATAACGCAAATAGCACTATCAAATGAGAGAGGCTCAGCTTCACTTTTAACTTGGGATCGGGATTGAGGATCGGGGATCGGGGATCGGAACGGGTTTTTCCAAATATTTCGATCGGGACTGGTATCAGATCGGTAAGCACCTCAAACCACAAGAGGTTGGGAGTTTGAGTCCTGCAAGCACCTCAAACCACAAAATAATATGGGGTGAAAGTCAGCGAGTGTGGCTATGGCCTCGTTGAATAAATAAATAAATTATACATCCTAAAAAAGTAAAGGAAATTTTTTAAAGGAGATAACGCAAATAGCACTATCAAATGAGAGAGGCTCAGCTTCACTTTTAACTTGGGATCGGGATCGGGGATCGGGGATCGGAACGGGTTTTTCCAAATATTTCGATCGGGACTGGTATCAGATCGGTAAGTCTATCAGGTTTTTTGGATCGGCCATTTTTAAAAAAAAATAAAAATTATTTAATATGATTCTATAATTAAAGTATTTTTAAAAATAATAATTAATTTTAAAAAATGAATTGATGAATGAAATACTTCTTTTTACAAATTAAAATTTTCCAATTACAAGATTGAACAGTTTAATTAGTTTCAGCAAATTATTAATGTAGAATTAAACATGAACAATAGAAATAGGTAGATAAAATACTACAAATTTTATTTACATTCAAGAAAAAAAACTAAACATGAAATGATGTTGGTAACACAATTACATCATCGTTTGCTTAGATAAGAGGATCTACAAGAATAGAAAATTTAAAAATTGGAATTTTAATCATAGTATTGGTGGTCTCGGGTAGGGATTGGGCCGATCCATCCGATCCAATTGCTAACTAAGTCGATTCCCGAGTTATCTCACCGATCTCGAGATTCAGGGATTGTATCGAAGCGGCCCTTTGAAAAACAATTCGGATCGACCAGATCAATAGGAATCAGCCGAGCTTTAAAACCATGGCCTATTCTTCTGTTCGGTTTCTTGTTCCTGTTTGTCCTTTTCTTCTCTCTTCTTTTCTAAATCTATTTAAAAGACACGACGAAGATGAAAACCAAAGAAACAAACTACATTGTTCGTAGAAAATTTTCAGATCACTGTTTAAAAGAAAACCCCAACTCTTCCTTCTCTTTTGCAGCATTTAGCTCCTTTCCAATGTGGGTGAGGAAACCGTAACAACTCTAGCCACTCGTTAGTAGAGGATGGGAAGGGGAGAGAGAGAGGATTGGCCGATCCTTTAAACAATGCTTTTAATCCATCATAATAGTGAGAAATTTTCTAATTCTCCTTCTCTCTCTCTCTCTCTTTATCCTGTTCCAATCTGGCTGATCCAAATCGGTTTTGTAGGGGCCTCCAAAATATCGGCATCAATGTTCCAAATCGACGAGATTTTTTTTTTTCAAATGATGCCACATTTTCAAATTATTTGTGAAAATATGACACTTACCAAACTATTTGCAGGCATGGACAAAAGTTGGTCGCGTCAGTAAGACTCGCATTTCCCAACTACACTCTTGGCTCTTTTGAGCTCGCAATTGGGAACTGCAGGCCTAGTTAGAACTTTTTTCTATACGCTCGCAGTTGGGCACTGCGAGTGTAGTTCAAATTTCTCAAACTAAACTCACAGTTCCCAACTGCGGAGATCCTTATACTAGGCTCGCAGTTGGGAAATGTGAGTGGACACCTTTTCGAAATCTCACAGAGAGTGAACTCTCTGATTATAACTTGGAGAATTTTTGACAAAAATCTCTAAGAAAAGCCTGCAATTCCCCAACTACGGGCTCGAATGAACGATACCCGCTGATTTTTTCTCTCTACATAATTCTAACATTGTCCCTGTTTACATATATCCAACACAATCCAATTTCAGAATCCAACACAATACACAATCCAACACAATCCAACATCTCAACATCAATTACATAATCCAACATTTCAACAAAATCTCTAATTTTATAATGGAAGTTGGAGTTGTCATTTGTAGACAAACAAACCTGTGCATCGCCCATGCATAATTAATGTAAAGGAGGTCCCAAGTTCGATGCTAGACTACGTCGGAGTTTACTTTTAAAAAATATATTTATTAAGACATGCATCGCACGTGTAAATTATTAGTCATAATGATTTCAAACTCAACAAAATCTTGATGTATAAATAATCACCAAAATATCCAGTGTCAATCAAAATCTCTAAAGTCAACTAAAACAATTGAAATGCATATATATATATATATATATATGCACATCAAGAATGAGATGAATTTTAAAAAGAAAATTACGCCGGTATGTATCTATCAGTCTTTGTTGTCTTTCGGAGTGATTTCTTGCATGGAGTTGCAATTTTTTATGTAAGCTGGAAGATAGGGACATGCTCATCGTCATCTTGATGAGTTTTTTGTTGTGACCCTCCCTCATCTTGCGCTTGCTCATCTTCCTTGGTTTGCTCCGATTCTTCTTGGGGTTGCTCTCATGCCCTCGGCTTGCTAACCACCGTCTTAACACCTAGTCCTCCGATACCCCGTCTGACTCACCGACGCTAACAACATTGCATCTAATGTAGGGCCTTCACCCACTGCATGAAGATTTCGCATGCACAGAGCGAGAACCTCGTGTGCAAACTCCTTTACAGGAGTGCAACTTCTTGCAATCACCCAGAAGTCCTCAACCTCCAAGAAGTTAGAATTTATCATATAAACATATGCAACAACAAAAAAATATAAAGAAATATATAAAGACAAATGTATGAATTGAACTTGAACTACTGGAAAATATAATTTCTTACGATGGATGCCACCGTTGGTGCCTTCGGGTGAAGCATGGGCTGCCTCACAAAATGGCCGGGAGATGGTTCCCTCTCTCAGAACTGGAAATGCCACCCGATTGGTGTAGAGGTAGGAGGCACGATAATCAACCGTGCAATCCGCCGATAACATGCCATATACTCATCGTGCATCTGTCCATCATATCATATGGAGGATTTCCTCCAATGATCATACGGAATCGACGTTCATTCCAAGAATAAACATGATCACGGTGATGTGCGGTCGAGTCATAATTGGGCAATCGACCCATCCTGATGGTACCGTGCAAGGTGTTGTCATATGTTTGTGCGACTGGTATATCCTACTGAAAACTGAACCGTCGAAGCACTCAGTCTAGAAATGGTAACTCGACGATACCACAGTGGACCAGCGGAACACTCACCAACCATAGATCACAGTGGTCTGTGCAACACCCTGGTAGCCTCTCCAATCACTCTGCCGTATACGGCTCCCATTTGATCCACTCCGCCTTGAATTAATCGAGCTCATCTCTATAATATGTGAGCGGTCCACGTGGGTTATCCCGATACGTATTTCCCAGCCCAATAAACACCAGTGAGAGCCAACCTAAGAGCATCATCTCACTCTCTAATCCATAAACGGTGTGGGGCCGTTATGCGGGGCTGACCAAGCTATGCAGTTAAAATCGATTTTTAGAACTAATCGTTCTATGAGCGATTAGTGATTAATCGGTTAATCGGAAAATAATCGGAAATTAAATCGAAAAAATCATTAAATATATAATTAAAAAAAGATATATCCTCATTATGTAGCAACCCTAAATCCTAACATAAAACTATTATGAGATTATTAGATAGGAACATATAGGTATAGAAAAAAAGAAGAGAACACTTGGTTTGAGCTGAGATTGGATTCTGAAAGTGAGTTGAGCCGGATTTGCTGGTCAGTTCCATCAAACAAAAACAATCGGGGAGGAAGAGCCGTGCGAGCAACAAGAAGAGGTGCACATGCTGGTCGGGTCAAGTATGCGATGGTACAGGGGGAGTGACGACATGTCGGATTTAGATTTGCTTAAGAAAGAAGAAGAAAATCAGTTTGGATTTAGGTTTGAAGATAATCAGTTTGAGTTTGGGTTTGCACGAGAAAGGAGCAGCGATATGTCGGATTTGGGTTTGCACGAAAATCAGAGGGGGTTTGAATTTTAAATTTGGATTTTGAATTTGGGACGGATTGAACCCAAATAATGCAAACGAGCATGAAAAATAGAGGAGATTTAATCGATTAACCGGCCAGTTAAAATCGGCCGATTAACCATTAATCGGCCGATTATTACCGATTAAATCGCTAACTATTGAAATATTATAAATCACTAAAAAAATAATTGCTTAATCTCCGATTAATGATTAATTGGGGATTAATCGGACATAAACGGGAATTTTAACTACTTAGAGTCCAAGGTGTAATCGCTCCCAGCTCCACACCTATAATATAGATTTTTTTTTCTTCAAATTAAGCCACTTTTTCTAAGTATTTATGAAAATAGGACACTTGCCAAAAAATTTCGTACGCATGGACAAAAGTTGGCCACATCAGCAAGGCTCACATTTCCCAATAGTGCTCTTGGCTCTTTCAAACCCTTCGCCTCTATCGCTCCCAAGGATTTTTGACTTTAATCAAGCTAAAAATTGAAGTAGAAGAAGATGAAGAAATGTAGGGTTTTAGGGTTGTGCCGAGAAGAGAGAGATAGAAATTTAAGAAATAAGAGAGGAAACAAGTTGGGCAAGGAAACTTGGGGCCCATAAGACACGAAGTTGAGAAATGTGAGTCTTGCTGACGTGGCCAGTTTTTGTCCATGCCTGCAAATAGCATTGGTATCGGGTCGGGGCGGGTTGGGTCCTTCACTACCCGGACCCGGTCCCCTACGGGTCCAAAAATTGGACCCGGGCCCATGAGGACCGGGTCCGGTTCCGGGTCCGGGTCCTATTAATATATTCCTACCCGGTCGGGTAGGAGGAGTGTGAGCGGCGAGCGGAGGCGGCGAGTGAAGGATTTAGAATAGATGAGAGAAGAAAAAGCCATGAATTTTGAGTGGAAGAGGAAGATTTAGAATTGAGGAATGAGGGGAGGGATAAAGATAAAATATTTATTTTTATGTTGATTTTTTGGGGTTTTTTTATGGGTCCAGGTCGGTCTCTTTTGAGCGGACCCAAATCCAAACCCGAAAGTACAACGGATCCCATTTTAGAACCTGGACCCGGACAGGCCGGGTCGGTTCCGATCCAATACCGGGTCCGGGTCAGATCCGGGTTTCGGGTATTTATACCAATGCTACTTGCAAATAGTTTAGCAAGTGTCCTATTTCCATAAATAGTTTGAAAAAGTGGCATAATTTGAAGGAAAAATTCAATTGGGGATTGGTCGAGATGCAATATATATATATATATATATATATATATATATATATATATATATATATATATATATATCATGTAATTCAGTTTGATCCAACTCCAAGATGACCGATGTGACATATTTGAAAGCAAATAAATCAAAAGATAAAACAAAGAAATCAAATGGACAAGAGAAAAAAACCAAGAATTGAAATTTACACTTTTTATTACAAGATAACACAGTATATATAAACAACAAAGGGAAATGAGGCGGCTTTAGACAAATTTTGTATAACACATGCAAGTACGTTTCACACATTTGAAAACATTTGGGAGAGGTCAACCTCACACCTCCTTAGGTTACAGTAGTACATATATATGTGAATAACAAGTACAATCATTTAAGTTAGATATTAAATTTGTAACATCTAGTTGATCAAATTTTCACAAAACCAAATTGAGCTTTTACGAATTTGCACCCCACCCTACCCTTTTTATTTTTGACAACTTATCACTATTGCGGAAATTGTTTGGCACTTCAGTGAAAACTGACTGACACTGTCTATTTCAGCATGAAATATCTATTTTGCCCTTTAAAATTCACTAGGCTTTTTTGCAATTTTTTCCCCTCTCTTTCTACTTGTCCTCTCTCGTTCTCCTTTCTTTCTCAAATACAAAGCATACCTAAATCAAAATCCAAACCCAAATACAAATCCAGACTCAAAATTGCTCATCACCTTTTTCTTTATCGCATTTCTTCTCAAACCCAATTTAAACCCAAATTCAAGTCCAAACCCTAATCCAAACCCAAACTCAAATTCAAATCCAAATCAAAACCCACACCCAAAGGTACTTCTCTCTTCACCCTTCCTTCTTAACCCCAACCCAAATCCACCAAGGCCCATTCTCCTATTCTTATCTCTCCTTTCTATCCCACTCTTCTTTCTCTCATAAACTCGACCCGAATTGAACCCGAACCTAGCCAAAGCCATCTCTCACCTTACCCTAATCATTTCTATCTTCTTCACCCTCAATGCTCTGGTCTCCAATACAACCTGAATCTGAAAACAAACCCGAACTCACATAAACCCAATCCTTTGTCTCTCTCCTCCTCTCCCTTCCTCCTTGCCTTCTCCACTGTTTTAAATTTCCTCCAATACGGCCGAAATTTCAGCCGAAATTTCGTTTCGGCAAGCTTGCCGATACGAAATCACATATTTTATACTCTACATCGTTTTAGGCCGAAATATACAGAAATGTGTACATTTCAGCCGAAATTACCGAAATATCGGCCGAAATATTGCCAAAATTGACGAAATATCAGCCGAAATAGAAACAAATGTTATTGTGAATATATTAAAAAAATTTGTTTTACTTTTTGCGTGTCTTTCAATATAGGACCTAAGCTAAAATAATGTAAGGATTTCGTATCGCTATTGTTTGTATATATGCAAAGTCAAGTAAGTTTATTAACTAATACATTTTTTCTAATCAATGCAAATTTAATTTAGTTATATACTTATATTATATTCTCTTCTATATTATTATTAAACTATGCGAAGACTTACCGTAATTGATTCATGTCATTAGTTACATTATACAGTATTTTATATGATAAATGACATGTAAGACATAATATCTTATTTAGTAACAAAAAAAAATATTTACTGAGTATTGGAAATAAATATCCGATATAATCACATTTCCCCAAGATCTCCGATATCTCCGATCCGAGACGAAACACCCCTTGCCGAGATGAGTCCGAAATCCGAGATTTAAAACCATGGCCTTCTCAAATCTAACTCCAAACCCATCCAAACTAATTTCCTTCGTCTCTCAATCCATTAGAAATTTCACAAGTTCCTCTTAAAATTACTTTTTATTAAAGATGTAATACCTCGAAAAAATAAAATAACATTTTTATTATTTTTTTTGCCTACAAATTGGCACATGCAACACACATGCATTATAATGTGTTAGTTGTACTTGAATTGTTATTTATTTATTTATTTATTTATTATTATATTTAATTTATTAATATTGATGAAGGATTTTTATTTGTGGGCTATTAATATTAATTAAAATTAATATTTATGATGAGAGAATATTATTTGGGCCCATGAAGCCCAGTCCAACACAAACATAACTCCAAACCCTAACCCTAACCTTATGTGTGGCCGGCCAAAAAATAGAGGGAGGGAGACTCTTTTCTCAATTCTTTTGGTTGCTTGGCTATGGGAGTGCTCTAGGATTTTTGGAGAAATGAAGGATCTTTGGAGGCTATTTGATCTAGAATACAACATTAAGAGGTGGGTGTTCTTCTAATCTCATGTTTGTTATCATTTTGTAATCTCTAGTATGACAAGTTTTGTAGTTGTGATTAATATTCGGGTCTGAACTTGTAGTGGAGTCGGACCTGGCTTCAAGGTGGAGCTCGAGTTTGACTAGATGTGAACTCAGGTCTGTATGTGTTTGGAGGGTTTCAGATCTGGATCCATGGAGGGTTTCGGGTCCGGAACTTGATTACATGCAGGTCTGGCTGTATATGGGAGCTAGGGTCTGGCTCATTTGGAGATCGGGTGAGTCAGAGCTTGACTTTTGATTGAGGCAGGGTTTGTTTTGACTTTGTTTTGATTAAATTAGGTTTTGTCTTGATTAGTTAGGATTTGATTGTTAATTAATTTCAGATTAGAATCTAATTAGTTTCAGATTTTAGACTTGATTAGTTTCAAATTCCAGATTTAATTAGTTTCAGATTTAGTCTTTTAGATATGAATAATTCCAGATTTAGACTTAAGTAATTTCATATTTCAAATTAAGAGTTGATTAGTTTTACATTTTGATTTAATTAAGATTCAGATTTAGATGTAAATAATCTCATATTTAGAGTTGATTAAATTTCAGATTTAGATATAAATAATTTTAGATTATGAATTTGAATAATTCCAGATTATGGATTGAATAATTTCATATTACGAATATGAATGGTTTCGGATTTAAGGATATGATTAATTTCAGATTATGGGTTTAATTAAGTTAGCTTTGTGGGTTGTTTGGATTAGGGTTTGAGTCTTGGGTTGGAGTCTTTGAGTTGTATACTAACTCGCTTAACTTTTAATAATAATAAACAAAGGTTGTTATTGAATAAAATATGATGACAGAGTTTATCGAGATTTGGAAATGGGACTTTATTGAGTGTATACTAAGATTTGTGTAAGGAATTGCAAAACGATGATAATGATTATAGGATTAGACTTGTGTGAGGTAAGTGAATTCGTTCGAGTTTGTATTTGGGTTTAGAATTCTCTGAGGGGTGAGAACTTCTGATATTTATTACTTGAGTTATTAGGGTGGTTGTAGATAATCCTCAAGTGGTTTGGGTGTGAATTCGTTCGAGTTTGTATTTGGGTTCAGAATTCTCTGAGGGGTGAGAACTTCTGATATTTATTACTTGAGTTATTAGGGTGGTTGTAGATAATCCTCAAGTGGTTTGGGTGCGACGTCATAGTTGGTTAGAGTTCTAGAGGCTGGGTAGGGCCCAGGGTGCCGGCAAGTTTGTGAAAATGGGAATAAGCCAGGTTGACCTAGTATTCCAATATTTGTTGAGTTTAAGTCCGATAGGGTTACGCTGGCTTTAAATAAAATTTGTTTCTTTATGATCTAAGGGCATACATTAGAAGAGAGTTGTGACAAAGCATGAGCAAACATGAGTAGGGGGCACTACATAGTCAGGCGGAGTGAGACGAGACTCGAGTATTCCGGGACTAGAGCAACGCTCACGGAATGTTCGCGCAATGAGGGCTCCAAAATGATCTTACGGGGTGAGATGATCCCCAGAATTTCGGGTCGAGAGAGACGCGAAGTACCGCCGTACGGGTGAGTAGAGAGCTCAATATCGACAGACGGAGTGGGATTGATCCGCAGAAGCTGGGACGAGAGCCAATACTCGCGGGATGTCTGAATCTTGATATTTGTCACAGTTGTAAAACTGCATAGCAAGGGATTGAACCCTATAAAGAGGAGAATGCTAAGGGCTTGCCCTTAGACCAATATTATATGGCGGCATAGATCTGAACAAGTGCGCATTAGAAAGTGCATCGTGTGCATGTTGTTTGTGCATTAGTCTTTAGGATTGTGGCATACATCGACATACTTAGGACAGTCACTTTTCATATTATTTTGCATTAGAGTTTGTGGTTTGAGTCTTGGGAAGATTTCTATTGTTGTTAACATTGCGTCAGTTTGAATACAACACAACTCACGTGCCCACAATTTACAAATTTTGCAGGAACAAAATTCTATTATTGTCACATAGAACAATCACATAATAACATTGTTAGCATTCATTGTTAGGCTAAAAAATTATTGTTACGGAGTACATTCACGGTGTCCAATAACCCTTTCTCCATTGAGGTGGAGGAGGTGCTCCACCATTTCATATGCTTGTAATGGCTGGAGTAAGCTATCTCTTTTTATCTTAGGGCATTTCATTTTGATCCACGTCATAATTATTTAAGAATCCTTATAAGATAAAATTTACATCACCAATTGTGATTAGTAAGAGTTTCATCTGACCTTTTAAACGAGTCAAACCAACTCCTCAAGTAAGCAAAATTAAATCTCAAGACAGATAAGTAAACTTTATAATATTTTAGTCAGTCTAGCATTGTATATTGTTAAAAATTGCTCGGCTTCATTACAAACAGAGAACAACAACTCCAATTACGGGAGATAGTTGAAACACTAAAACCTTCATAAAGGGAGGATTAGAAAGAAATGCCAACATACAGACAAGAGAAACAAACACACAAATTAAAATGAATCTTTTTTATCTTGAGAGCCAGTTGAATGCAACTGTTTGATATTAATGGCGAACAACTAAAATATGTAGGTGCAGTAATTCTAAGAACAAGCAATTTACAGTTTGACATTTAAAAGGAACAAGCACATGACAGAAAGTCAAGCAAGCGTACTACAAATGAACATCCAAAATTAACAAGCAAGTCAGTAAGACACAAACAAGCTACTACAACCAAACTTATGTGATACATAATATGGAATGCAAGGAGAAAATAAGATAGATGTCATACAACCTCATTCTTGAAGTTTGTCTTCCTCTCTTGAAGAAACTGATTGCATATCTTCTGCAACCTTCTTTTGTATATATCTTCCTCAACTTTTTTAATCTCTGTGAAAAGAGTGACCTGCATTCGAAAAGGAAGGCTAAGACATGAGTGGATGTGGAAACCATCAATGGATAATTGGACGTTAACTTTAAAGCAATGATCTATGATTTTCTTTTATCGCACTTTAAAGTTCTCCTCATGAAAAACAGTACAAAAAATCTTTTATGCAAAAAAGCAATCTTTTGGGAAGTAGTGGGATGAGATATCACAGACGAAAAATTGAAGACCAATTTGAAGAGAAAGGCCAAAGAAAGGGGAAGGCTCAGGGAAGGCTCAGGGTTCACTTTTAATTCATCACACAGCAGAGGCAACCCGGTCCTCGCAACAAAACTTACAACCACAGAAGATAAGTAAAACACAAATCAAATACTAAACCTTCTACCTTAAACAAGCACACCAATCTACCACTAATCTCATTCTATCATCTGCAGTAATTTACGAAATAAACATTTAAGTATGTAAATTTGGGCACACACAAAAATGACCAGTTTACAGTGTAGAGAACTTTGGTGGGTAATCAAACTCTGCACAATGCACTTGTAAAAGAAAATTGACCACTTCAGCTAATTATACAATGTCGTAGAAAATAGATTAGTTGATCAAGCTGCACGATGTAATCAAAATTGTACAATGAATCTCACAGGGAACAGGAAATTGATAATCAATACTAAATACCTTCTCATTCACAATATTTGCATGTCCAAGCTGATGAAACAACAGTCCTTTTGGGATCATAAAAGTAGAAACATATCACTATGTTATGTGACAATGATTAAGGAAAAATGAATCTTGAATGAGCTGGTTTTTCCCGCTGTATTAAAACATCATATGAAAGAAACATCTAATGAAGTAGCGAAAACAGACCCTGAATTCAACAAAATAATAAGAAAATAGGAACTTAGATCGGAACTGATATAAAAGGAAGAAAAGAAAAAGGGCATATTCGCCTTTAATCCATCTTTATGCTTTCTCCCTCTCTTCTCTAATAACGAATAGCTGCAATTTTACAACTGCCTCACCAACATTGCAGAAGAGATCAATGCAGCACAGGAGAGGGTAGAGTTGTGATTTTCTATTGAACACTTGATCTGAGTATTTCACAATCAATGCAGTCTCTTTCTTAAATTTCCCTCACCATTGCCTCTTACAAAAAGGGAACATAGAGAGAGATTCAGCAGGAGCAGCAGAAGAAGAAAATGAAAATCATAGACTTAGAATAGAGAGCAAGAGAAGGGAAGAAGGCTGCTGTCCTTTGAGGCAGCCAAACCCCAATGTGCTACTTCTAACTCCCCCCAAAAAAGCCTCATCTCAAATTAATAGGTATACTAGTTATGTTTCCAGCATATATCACAAAAAAGAAAAGAAAGAAAAAAATTTGTTTCCCAGCAGGATCTGAGTGAAACCCAATGGGGAAAAAGTAGGACATGCATGATCAAAGGCAATTCATCTTTAATTTAGCGTAGGTTGGGCTAAAATAGTATATTCTCTGAACATCCCCCTAGGCAATTTTTCTTTTTTCTTAATTTTTTTTCTTTTTTTGCTGTAAGTATGGAGTAGGCTCAGATTTGTCGCAACTCTTCTTCCCCAATTAATATATATATATTCGGGGGTAAAGTGTGGGTGTGTGCTGCTAAGGCCTCGCTAAATTAAAAAAAAACTCTCCTTCCCGATGCTTTCTGTTTCTAGGAATGTGTGCAGCTGTGTTAGAGCTGCCTCACCATCACAGCAAGTGCAAAGGACAAGGGAAATTAGGATTTCATATTTGAGCACTAAATCTTAAAATTCCAGAATGAAATGTACTTTACTTACATTTCCAGCATCACCACTACCTCTTTGACAAAAATGGTTTTTTCCACACAGGCCCCCAACAAATATTGAAATTCCATATAAGTCCCCTGGAGATTTCTACTTCCGTGGTACTCCTTCAATCCACTTTTAAAGTGATCAAAAGTAATCAATGAGACCCAAATGTAGCATCATGAAAATTATGATCCATTGAACCAATTTTGAAGAAAAACCTTAACTAGAAAGGTCTAGAAGAGAATGATACCCTTCAACTTAAGATTTTTTCTTGAAAGTCAGTTCCATGGATTAGAATTTCCATGATGTTGAAATTAGGGCTCTCACTGACCAATTTTGGAGTTGAATGAGGGACTAATTTGGAAATATCACCTCCTCTTTAACAAGATCTGAGAAAGAAGAAAAGAAGGGGATTACCACTTTTGGTACCCAAACCGTTCTGTTTTCGGCAAGGTTGTAAACGGCGTCAGGCGGTGGCGGTTCGGCCAAGGACCGCCTACCGCCTAGGACGCCTAGGCGGTGCCTAAGCGGCGCCTAGGCGTTTTGTTTTTATTTTTTAAATATTAATATATTAACCATTTAAAAGTTACATTTCTCTATTTTTGCTTGTAGTCTAAATCTTTTTGTGAAGTTGGAACTTTGGTGCTTGTAATTTAAATCATTTTGTGAACTCTTTAATCTTTATCCTAATATGATTGAATGATCCTTAATCTTGACAATGGAGGTTGCAGGGATGAAACAAACAATTTATTGGAGTTATTGCGATCAAGGACAACTAATCTTCCTGAAGAAAATGGCCAGGCCATAGGATTATGGGATTAAATGCATCACAATTCACAAGTGATGCTAGGCCAGAATGATTTTAGAAGTTTAATAACGATTATGGTGTAAACTTTAGATTCATAATGACATAAACAATAATCAGTCATATAAAATTTCAAATATAACGTGAACTAGTAACACCTTAATGTAAAGATGATGAGGCTTTTTACTGTTGAAGATGAAGAGGCTTTTTTCTGTTGAAGATGAAGGGACTATTTTAAAGAATTTGAAAAAAAAAATTACAAAAAAATCTGTCAGCCGCCTGATCCGCCTCGGCCGCCTAGGCGCCGCCTGGTCCGCCTCGGCCGCCTAGGCGCCGCCATATTGACGCCTTGTACGCCTAACTGCCATCTCAACGCCTAGAGTACCGCCTATTGCATATGCGCTTCGTTCTCCTCTTTTTGAGCGCCTAGGCGTCCGAGGCGGACGCCATTTAGAACACTGGTTTTCGGCACAAATAGAATTTGTTTCTTACATTTCACTCGTCATCACCACCACCACCTCTTTTACAAAAATATAGGAGGCTGTTAGGTTTCAAAGGCAATCACGGATTAAATACACAGCAGAAAAATTACAAAAAAAATATCGAAACCTCACCATGGATCCATGCGAAAACCATAAATCGTGATTAGGGGTTATACTCCAGTATTCCAATCACAACACTACAATATTGCCGTGCCTCTACGGTATTCACATGAACCGATCAAACCAAGCTTTCCCTCACGCTGCAATGTTAGCTACAGAAAGGGGATGTTCTTCACAATCTCTCTCACACAATTTCTATGATGGCTGGAGTTTTCTCATGTGACTTCCACAGATACGTATCATATATATAGGTGCAGAAAATCAACCCTAAGAGAGTAATAAGACCGTTTGGCTCACAATCTAACCTGGGTCAGATTCGTGTGTGAGCCTTTGAACTTTAGTCAGCCCATTTAATCTAATTAAATGTCCAATCAATGTCAGGAGTCCAAGTCTTACTTAGATCCCTAATTCAATTTATCTTATGAATTTAAATCCCAATTTCGATCCATTCTAAGTGTGTGACTCTGTAAGTTCTCATTACGTTGAGTAATACAAAAATCATATTCTAGTATTACATAGTTTGCGGTATCTAGCAATACATCACTACTACTCAAGTAATGAAAATATCGGTTATTTGACATAACCTATCTGTCACCAATGTTACCATGTACTCTAGTCTCTTTGTCCAGATATCTTAATTGACCACAAGGCAAAGAACGTGTCACCCTTGTATAGTTCAATCTTTGGTTTCCTGATTGTCAAGTAGACTTACTAAAACAAATGAGCTCAATATCTCATATTGACTCATTTGAGTACAGCCATGCATTTTGCAGTCGTACTCAATCAAGGGGCCAACAGATATCGCTCATATTATGTAAGAGGGACAAATTCTATCTAAGTCACTCATATCCCTCCGCATGATTTGTAGTATATCCAATAGTCAACTTTATAATCACCTTATTACAGGCAACGTTTGACGACATTAAAACATACAACTTCTCATGTAGGAAACCATTGCGACTTCAAGTTAAAGGACTACGTACACAATGATCACTGTGAAAACCACTTATGACACTCACGTAACGATCCATGCAGCGTCCTCATGGTGGGTCAGTCCAGAACATTATTACTCTAATATGTACCAATATGAAGACTTGATATCTCATATCCATGGCCCGTGAGATATGGTCATCACTCTACGCACATACTAATCTCTATGTATTATTGTTGTCCTAATTCACAATAATACTTGACTATGAACATTTAAAAATAGTGTTCTGATTACAATCAATATGATCTCACAATCAAGTTATACATTTGATATCTCATGGTATTAAACTTACTATTCTAAGGCTTTATTATGTTCATTTAATCACAATAAATAAAATGCCTCATATATGAAATAAATGTCATGATTCAATATAAACTAGTAATATCAATACATAACTGGCCTCTAGGGAATACATCAACAGAGGTTTCCATTTCTGGCAGCCAAACCATTCTCTTTTAGTTCACATTTCCATCATCACACCTGGTAAACCACTAGCGCCTCTTTTACAAAATAGGGGGTTGCCATTTTGGCAGCCAAACCCTTCTGTTTTAGTCACCAAAAAGAAACATAGTTTCTTTCTAACATCCCCATCATCACCACTGGAAAACCACGACATGTCTTCTACAAGAATAGTTTTTTTCTAACATTTTTGGCAGCCAAACCCTTCCCTTTCAGTTACCAAAATAAAACACCAAAAACCATGAAAACCAAACACACCTTAAACTACTGAGATTAGAATGAACAGAAACAGAACAGGTGTTAACAGGTCAGATCCAACATGATTATGGTAGAAAAGGAAGAACATGAAGAAGAGCAAGAGAATCATCAGCTATGAAGAGAAGAAGGTGCCTGGTTGCCATTTATGACAGACAAAACCTTCTCCGCAACTTCCTCATTTTCATCCTAAAAGAGCCTCACCCTCGGCTAATTTACAATTTTATAACCTTATGTTCGATATCCTGGTTAAAATTACAACTATATACATGTTTTTCAAGATTGAAGCCCAAATTACCTTTTTTATGTCCTTCCCTTCATCCACTTTTACCTTCAAAATACATCCATGGAAAAACTTGCCTTTTAATAAACGTTGTTTTCAACCATTTCCTCCTCTCACACACACAAAACGTTTTTTTTAAACTTCGTTTCTTCCTCTCTTTCCCTGTTTAACAGTTAAATTGCTAATTTTTGCCAAAGAACATCAATTTTGTAGGCACAAAACGTCTAAAAATTATCATATGCATATCAAATGGTAATATTCTGACAATTACCATATCGTTTAGGTAGCAAAAGCATAAGTCGAGAAAATGTTGGGGCATTTAAAGGTAATAAATTTTGCATCAAGGTATTTAAAGGTACATGTGGGTAAACATGAGGGCATATAAAGATAATTTAGCCAAGATGGAATTTATGGGTAAAAATGGGAGCATGGAAGTACAAGAAAGTTGATAATCAACATAATATACCTTCTCATTCAAAGTATGAATATGCCCAAGCCGATGAAACAATAATAATCTTGAATAAGTCATCTCTTACCCTATTAAAACATCATCAGAAAGAAACATCAAATACAAAGGACAGAATACAGAGGGGAAAAAAGGAACACAAGTCAGAAATGATATTTAAAAAATAGAAAAAATGGGAAGGGAGAGGCTCAGATTTGCATTTAATCCATCACAAGGTTTAAATCCCTCTCTCTCCTGTCTTATGCTTTCTCTCTCTTCTCTACAAACAAACGGCTGCAAATTTACAACTGCCTCACCATCGTTGCAAAAGAGATCAGGGCTGCATATGAGAAGGATTCACCGATTCAACAAAAAAATTGTATGTTTCTTCAATTTCCATCATCATTGCCTCATACACAAAGGGAACAAAAGAGAGACAGAGGAGCAACAGAAGAGAATCATCGGCATAGATGAGAGGAGTGAAGAAGCGGGGTTGCCATTTTTGGCAGCCAGACCTTTCCTGACTCCTTTCTCAAAGCCTCATCTCAAACTTATAGGTTAACTTTGTTTTCCAAACAGGGATTCAGTAAAACGATTCAGTGAAAATTTGGGCATGCATCAAAATACCACTAGAGCAAGAATCAATGCTAAATTAGAATTGAAGAGAGAAACTTTGGAAGCTAAAGGTTTTAGAATAAGAACTAAAACAGACTATATGAAGTGTAATTTTAGTGATATTTGGAACACAAAAGAGAAGTAATGAAGCTTATGGGTCAAGAGATACCTAAAAGACCATTTCCAATATTTAAGCTTGATTATATAAAGAGATGGGGAGATTTGTGAAGATGTTACACATAGGATCCAAGCTGGCTTAAGTGGATAAATACTAGTGGTATTTTGTGTGACAAACATATACCTTTGAAATTAAAGAAAAAATGACTGTTGCACTAGCAATGATGTATGGAGCATAGTATTAGGCAACAAAGAAATAACATCCAAAAAATGAGTGTAGGAGAGATGAGGTTGCTAAAATGAATGTGTGGTAAAATCAGGAATGATAGAATTAGAAATAAGCATATACGAGACATGCTAAGGGGGCGTTTGGTACAAGGATTTTTTTTTTGTTTCCTGGGAATCATAAATCCTGGGATTTATGATTACTGGGATTTATGATTCCTGGGAATCATAAAACATGTTTGGTAGGTCTTAAACATCTCTGGGAATGTTAGTTGAAAACTTAATTTTTTATGTTCGGTTGAGGTACATATTTCCTGGAAATGTTAGTCTTATTGTCCAAAATATCCCTCTCATCCTCAAATAACAAAACCCGAGGACTCTACTGTTCCAAAGTAGTTGCCGCAATTATCTAATTCCTACTACATTTTCATTCAATTAACTCCAAATCAAAGCCATCACTATTCATCCTCTGCCACGAATTTAATCGAACACATGGCATGCTTTCACACAATTCACTTGAACCAGCAGCAGCAATGCTTTCACACAATTCACTCAAAGATCTCTGCAGTTTCCTGTTGGCATCTGTTGAGAGATACTCAGCTCAGGTCTGAACAGGTCCTGCTCAAGGGATGTTCTATTGAACATCCATTGACGCGTATCTTTAAACACTTGGAGGCAACCATTCAAACAACTAATTCTAACAAAAAAGCACAAACAAATTAACTCTTGATTTCTTGTTATGATTGAACAGTATTAAAATTAGTGGAGAACAATTCCGAATTTTTTAATACAATGTAACCATACTTATCAAAGATCTCAAACGCTGATATGATATTCGAATATTGACCACATTTAACATCTCAAACGCCGCACGTCGTCATCAAGAGACCATTTCGTATGGCTCAAGAAGATGTTAGATTCTTACTGCTTATTATCAGGCCAAAATATCAACATAAGTAAGTCGAATGGACCTTTTTGGTTAAGACAAAGTATGCTGATGGTCATGGGTCTTGGAGAAGGAAGAACTCCTCTTGAACATGGGAACATGGAAAGCAATATTAGGCAGTGTCAAGGGGATGAATGATAATGACATGCGATGAGTGGTGGGTGGAGGCGGACACGAAGAGGGGTTTGTGGAAGCGACGGCAATGAGAGAGGGTCGGGGTGCTCGGGAAGAGACAGAGAAAGGGGGTTTGGGGGGGGGGGGTCACGTCGGAGAAGATCAACAGGAAGGGTGATGGATTTGGGGTGATGGATTTGGGGTGAGGGTGAGGCGGGACATGGTAGAGAGAGGGGAGAGGGGTTTATTGTTTTATTTTTTTGGGTATAATTGTATTTTCAAAGAAGTAACATTTTTCCAAGCACTTGGAAATCTAAGAATCCCACCCCCCCCCCCCCCCCATGGAAAAAAAATTGTGGGAATTGTGGCAAAAAAAATTTCCGGGAATCTGAATTTAAAAATTAACATACCAAACATGGAAAACTAGATTCCCAAGTTAAGATTCCCAAGAAACCAAAAATAATTCTTGTACCAAACGCCCCCTAAAGGTATCTCCTATTTAAGATAAATTAAGAGAAATGTTTTAGGTGGTTAGGACATATCACACGTAGACATAGTAGTACCACCGTTAGAAAGAGTGATTGATAAGTATTGATGATAGAGTTAGGGGTAAGGAAATTCCTAAACTTACTTAGGTGAAAACGGTGAGAAAAGATATGATAGTTTGTGGCCTTACAGAAGATATTGCACTAAACCGAGCAGAACGGAAACCAGGATTCATGTATCCAACCCCAACTAGTTGGGAAAAAGGCTTTATTGTTGTTGCTTCTTATATTCGCCTCAAAAAAGGCATAAATTTCAGTAAACCACCCTGAGTTTGGGGGAGCAAATTGCTGAACTATGGAGTATAAACACCAGTTTGCCCATCAATTTCACATTAAATTTTCTGCACCTGTGGACATGATATGAAGGGCCGAAGTAGTAAGTGAGCAAGGAGATCGGGATTCGAGCCCAACCCTCATAATGAGATGAGAGTGTGTGGTGTCTAGCTACCACCTTATTAAAAATATTGAGTCTTGTTGGTGGTGTTAAACTAAATTCAGATTATTAAGTATGCCAACTTGAATCAAACTCAATATGCCTAACACAAGTGCTCTTTGGGAGTAGGTACTATATTGTAGGTAGTGTTTATGGAAATAGAGATTCGTGGGTGTCCTCTATGGAAAAAGCCCTAAAAATATTTGCCCTAAATCCATCTCATAATCGCAACTTACCTTCCCCATGCTCTAACATCGAGTAGCTGCAACTGTTCCAGTTGCCTCACCACCGCAGCGTAAGAGAAACAAGAATTACGATTTCATCAATTGAACGAAAATTTCTACAAACAAATGTAGCTTGTTTCTTACATTTCCATCATCGCCGTCACCACTGCCACCATTGCCACCATCATCAATTCATCATCACCTCTTCTACAAAGACTGAAAAAAGAGGTTGATGGAGGAAGAAGAGAGGAATAAGGGGGTTGCCATTTTGGGCAGCCAACCCTTCACCTTTAACGAAATAAAATACCATTTATCCTTAAATGCATAAACAACGGATTGGATCGAACACGGTCATTGAAATAGAAGAAAAACATAACGATAAAGCAAGAGAATCGTGGGCTAAGAAGCGAGTAAAGGGGTTGCCATATTAGGCAGCCAAAACCCTTCTTCTTTTCCCAAGAAAAGCAAGCAAGCAATGTTTTTTTCCTTCAAAATTGATGGTTTGAGTTGAAGCAAGCAAGCAATGTTCCCAAAAGGGAAAGGATAAATTTCACTAAAACACCATCTGAATTTTTGGGTAAAATTATAAAATTCTTGAAGAAACATCAAATTTAAAGTAACGAAAATAGACACAAATTAGACAGACAGGGAAGCAGAACATGGATTTGAAATGATATAAAGGGAGAATAAAAAAAAGATAAAAGGTTGGGAGGCTCAGAATTAATTATAATCCATCATAAAAAAGTTAGAATTCCTCGCTCTCCTTGTCTAAGCGTTCGCTCTCTTCTCTAGTGAAGAATGGTTGCACATCTTACAATTGCCCTCCCATCGATATAGAAGAGATTAATGCTGCATAGGAGAAGGACAAGATTGGGTTTTCTTTCTTAAATTCCAAAAACAATGTCGTTTGTTTCTTAAATTTCCATCATCATTGCCTCTTACTGAAAGGGAACGAAAGAGATATCGGAGTAGCAGAAGCAGATGAAAATCATTGGCATTGAAGAGAAAGCAAGAGTAGTGAAGAAGGGGGTGCCAGTTTTGACAACTAAACGCTACTTTGCTACTTCCAAACTCCCCTTAAAAAAAAGCCCCATCCCAAACTAAAAGACATCCTTACTTTGTTTACAAACAAGACCTGAGTAAATCTTTTTAATTAATATTGGGGCATATATTAAGAACAATTAAGGTAAATTTCTAAAAATATCCCCAAAAAAAGGCATAAAAAGCATATAAACTCCCTAAGTCTGATCGTAAATTCCCTGCACAAAAGCTCCTGTGCCATTTCATATGAAATCATATGCCCCACTCACCATAATGATCTCTTTTTGTTCTTCCTTGTTCGCTACAAGAATAGAGGCTCTCACCTACAATCTATTTCATTATCACAATTATCCCCATGCTGTTTCTTTCTCGTTCTCTGAAGTTATAATTTACAACACAGGACAAGAACGAGGAATTAAAATTGTACGGCTGAAACATCACAAAATATAATTTATTTTGTAATGACACGATGCATGTCCTGTGATGACACACATCAACCAAATGTTCTCTTTGTACGGCTGAAATTTCTCGCATCTGATTTTTTTTTTCTTTTGTTTTTTTGGCCATAAGAATGAACAAGTCTAAGGTTCGCCCCGAATCCATCTCATAAATCATAATCGAAAACTCATGTTCCATATGCTCACCCTCTCTCTCTCTCCCTCTCTCTAACAACGGGTGGCTGCAAATGTTATACAAATGTTACAGCTGCCTTACCATGGCTGCGGGAGAGAAGGAAGAAGTCGAATTCTTCAAACGAACACTAGATTTGAGAAATTCCACAAACAAATGCAGTTTGTTTCTTACAATTCCATCATCTCCACCACAACCACCACTACCATCATCATCCTCCTCATCAATTCATTTCATCATCACCTCTTCTACAAAGATAGCGAAAGAGATTGATGGAAGAAGAAGAGGAAGAAGAAGAAGAAGAAAAAAAGAAGGGGTTGCCATTTTCGGCAGCCAAACCCTTCACCTGAAATGCAAGACAAGGTCATAGATTATCAAATTCATAATCAATGGGTCAGATCGACCAAGGTTAATGAAATAGAAGAAGACGAATCAGAAGCATTAAAAGGAGAGCAAGATAATATCATGGGCTAAGAAGACAGGAAAGGGGTTGCCATTTCAGGCAGCCTAAACCCTTGCTTCTACCAATAATACGGAAAAAAATAATATGCGCAAATTGGTCATAAAAACATCATTTGACAAAATATCAAACATGATTTTTTTCCCAAAGAGAAGCTTCATCTCAAAACCCTGGCACATATTTGAAAGAAAAGAGGCTCAGATTTACCATTCGTTCATCCATCACAAAAGTAAGAGAAAAACCCAAACCTTCCTTCTTTATAACTCTTCTCTCGTCCCCGACTAAAGAATGGTTGCAAATGCTACAGATGCCTCGCCATCTCCGTAAAATTCATAGATCTGATGCTGCAAAGAAGAAGAAAGAGTTAGGGTTTTTCTTTGTGAACACTAGATCTGAGAAATTTCACAAACAATGGAATTTGTTACCTTGATTTCATCATCATCATCACCATCACCTCTTTAAAAATCTGAAACAATTGGTTACTCGTACACTTCAAGAATTAAGGGTACTTTGAATAGAAAGCATGGGATCAATTTTTACCCAAATGTTGAAGAGTTAAAAAAGCATTATCCAATCTCAGTGGTTTAAGGTAGATAGGGTACCATTTGAAAGCCTTTGTAAAACCATTCCGAATTGTAAATACTAATTGGGCCGAACTTCATCGGACCTGACTATGTCATATCCCTGGGCTGAACTGTTTTTTTTTAATCATTATCCCTTCTTTTTTATTGGCTATTACTTTGCGAACAACACATTTTTGTAGCGGCTTCTTTGAAAATGACATAGTAATGCTCTCTCACATGATAGACACCAAAAAATTTTACTTCTTATTGTTAACTACATAATAGTTAGCGCCATTATAGTTTAGCTTTTTTCCTCCACATTCCAATATATAATGACCATCAACATATCAGCATCAATTACACATGAAATCTTTTGGACAGACTCTCGGTTGTGATCTTTGCATTGGTTGGAGGCAAGCCATAGCATTTCACTGAACACAACCACAAATCAAGTAATAGAGGTCAGGCATTTGTCAAAATCCGTTGTACAGTGATGCTGCTTTTTCCTGTATGGGAGCAACTAGATGATGAGTTCTAGATATAAGGAGAAAACTAAAATCTCATCAGTTGATGATCAGATGTGATGTGAAGCTAATATTTGTGATTGGATTGGGAATGGATGGTTGATATGGTCAAAAACCGGCAAAAAAATATGAATCACCAGGAGTTTTGTCCGGCGACATGCCCTCCGACAATCAAGTCAACAACTCAGAGTATTAACTGGGTTTTAGTGGACAAAGATTCATTACCTGATAATGGTGGGGAAGGGATGTATTTATAGGGGCATGAGATGGAACAGTTTTAAGAAGATTTTATAACTAATTTGGGAGATTCCTCTAATGAAGGAATCAAATCAGTTATTATCAATGTTCGACAAGTCGCTAGGCAATAGTCGAGCGGCCAATGGGGGCCTAGCACCTAGACCTTGTAAGCGGGACTTAAGTGACTAGGCACTAGGCGGTTTTATTTATTTATTTGATTATTTATTAATTTATCGATCTTTTGGTTTTGTTTTGGTTTTGTTTTGGTTTTATTTCGTTGTTGCCCATTCTTACATTGTATTGCTATCCATTCCTCCTCTTGAATTTTCTCCTTACAATTGTCGGAGAGCTTTACAAAGTTGAATCGGTGTATTATTGTATCAGTGAACATGAAGAATATCCATCTAAGATTATAGCTCTACTAATGCATCAACACTACTCGCTTGGGAATAAGAATATAAGACTATGTCTCTGTTAGCACGCTATAGTTTGAATGTTTGATGGCCAAAATTTATAAAGATGGCATATAATATAAGTGTAAATGTACAATTGAGATAGTGTTCCTGACATTGTTTGTCTGAATTGAGAAAAATGCACTGTTTACGAGCATTCTTTGTCACTATAAAAATACATTAATTTAAAGAAAATGTATAAAGTTGTGCACTTATGGTGGAAGATACTGCTAATTTATTCATTAGTATCACTTATAATTTAAACACAATAACTTTAACATCATCAGAATAATGGATAGTGTGCTACCCTGCTTAACAAATGTGGTATATACAATAAGAGAAAATATATACACAAAAAAGGTGATTATCATTTGTAATTTAAACATAATCACTTAAAAATCATTAATAGATAGTGTTGTACTCTGCTTAACAAATCCGGTATATACAATAAGAGAAAAAAAAACACACAAAAAAAGTGATTATCATTTGTAATTTAAACATAATCACTTTAAAATCCTCAGAATAATAGATAGTCTGCTACTCTGCTTATAATAAGAGAAAACTCAAAAAACAATTAGTTAAAAATGTGGCTTGGGTCCTAAGCGGTCTAGACCGCCTAGACCCGCCCAGACCAATTTGGACCCGCTTAAACCTGTCTAGACCCGCTTAAACCCGTCTAGACCCATAACCCGATTTTCTAAACTGCCTAGGCCCTAGGCGAGTCGTTGGGAGGGCCCCTAGCGCCTATGCACCGCCTATGCGGCCGCCTAGGCCGATTTTTAGAACACAGGTTATTATCTTCCTATTTTGGGGGATTTGATTGCCAACCATGATTGGCTGGTTAATCTCCCCCGTTTGCGCACAAATTAGCCTCATCCATGGGCTGAGCTGAGATGGCGAACCTGAGGACAGCCCATGTTCTCACTGCGGACCTGCCACTATTGTGAAACTACCATTTTGCCCATAGGAGCTCCGAGATTAGCACTGGGATAGAAGCGACACCAATCAATTGTAATTTTCACCCACATCAAGAAGTTAACACATGAAGTCGATCAAACATCAAGTTAAAAGATGAGCAAAGCCTGAAGCTTCCCTCTAAATGACAAATAGTTGTAGATCAGCTCCTTACCTATAAATTGATTTTTTTCCCCAAAATAGGTCACTTTTTTAAACTAATTTTCAAAATAGACCAATTTCAAAATTAATTCCGAAGATAGATCAGTCTTCATAGGCTGCAATACCGAACCGCGGCCCCTTCGATAACGAGGCTGCGGTTCACAATTGCGACCTAAGTACATACCATAGCTAATATGCTTTGAGACCTGGGGAAAAAAAATTCTATGTGTAAAATGTGAAAAGCCTTGATATAACATAAGCCACAGTACCTGCGACCTCAGTAACTAACGTCGCAGTTGTGGACTACGACCTATGTTATATCGAGGCTACAATACTCAACTGCGGCATCGACTTTTCACATTTTACACTTAGAAAAAATTTTCCCAGGTCTCGGAGCATATTAGCCACAATTCAATACTGCGGCCTATGATATTTCGGGGCTGCAGTACCGAACTGCGGCCTTGTATTTTTCACATTTAACTCTTCAAAAAAATTTCCCAACATCTCGAAGCATATTAGCCACAGTTTAGCATTATATGGCATGTACGAAAGCCACAGTTGTGAACTGCGTCCTCGTTATCGAAGAGGCCGCAGTTCGGTATTGCGGCCTATAAGGACTGATCTATCTTCGGAATTAGTTCCGAAAGTGATCTATTTTGGGAATTAGTTTCAAAAAGTGATCTATGTCGGGAAAAAAATCCTATAAAATACATCAGCATTTACACATAAAAATCACCATTTCGGGCTGCACAAGCATAGATTTGCAAATTGGATGCAAACTTGTCTAAAACAACAGCCACACATGTCAACCGAGAAAATTGTTAATACTTTATACTTGTGCAAGGTAGTAGTTCTATGGATATCAACATTATTGGTAAGAGTGTATTGCCAACTTGAAAAAACAAATGTGAGCTCCTACCAACTCCCCTCTTCTCCCCTCCTTCACCACCAGCCGGCGGCAAAATCTACTAACCAACCCTCCCCTTTGTCTTCGTCTTCCCCCAGCTTCCCTCCTACACCTTCATAAGCAGCTTAGTTCGTCACCCTTCCTCATCCTCTTTTTCTTCATCTTCTCTCCTCTCCCAAAGCACTACCTGGCTTCGCTCACGTTTTGAGAACTATTCCATCTTCAACAAGTCGGATCGGAACTTCGGCTTCGCTCCTCCATGTTATCGGAGCTGGAATTGAGTGGGTGTGGGCCCAATGAGGGGGTCCGACACCCACCACCCCCACCCCCACCCCTCCCCCTCTGCCCCCCACTGCAGAACATGCTACTTCGATGGCTGCACCCCACCACTTCACCACCATCCACCCCGCCCCTTTGAACCCACCCCCCCTTGAAGAGGAGCCTCCTAGGCTCAGCCGTTCGCACACTCCGCCGCGGGCACACCGAAGTGCACCTTTGCGACATCCAGGGAGCAGCGACGCTCATCATCGCCTTCAGGAGCAAGTTTCGAGAGAAAGGGCCCATAGATGGGGTCCTTCTACAAGCCACGCTGGGCGTAAAAGTAACCCCACCATGATCCATCGTTTCTCTCGAACACGACAGGTTGAGCGGCATTCCAAAGAAAGTCATAGACCGAGCTACCACAGCAATTACTACAGAGATACCCACCACAGGTTCCTTCACCAAAAACACAATTATTACAGCGAGAAAGAGTTTGCCAAAGAGACTCACCGCACCCACCACAACAGAGGGCAGAGGCATCAACTACAGCAGCCAGCCAAGGTAACACACCCAAGAACCAGTGCACACCACCACAGCCCCCACCCTCCGACATTCCTCACCCAATGAAACCCAGCAACCACCAAAACATCACGCCTGCACTGGACATGCACCACAACCCTCCTCCAAATGCAACCACAGTGGAACCCAACAAGAAGCGCCATTTCCAACCTCTCACTTCCCCCCTCCCTACAACTCCATCCAACCTCCGCAAAGAGAGGTGGTCCTCGAATCTCCTAGGTCCACCGTTGTATAGGCCCAAAGAAGGGGTCCAAACGAGGACCATAATGAGGGCGAGGGACCACCTCCGATTGAAGAAGGGTCAGAGAAATGGCAGGAGGTCACACACAAAGGGAAAAGAAAATCCAACTCCTCAACACCAACAATACAAGAAAACAGAAAACACCAGAGAAAAGGTAAGCGCAAACCGGCGCTGTGTTTCAACTGCGGGGAGTTGGGACACTATCGAACGGAATGCACCAAAGAGGTGAGATGTCTTAGGTGTATGATGTGGGGTCACATGTCCTACAATTGCACCAATGTAGTTACCTCCAATGAAGACGAAGAACGGCGAGTTCACAGGGGTAAGTCACCGGACAACCCAGCAACGATTAAACTTGCTCACAGCCTCGCGACTATAAAAAATGAAGAAAAATGGCTTAGTCAGTGGTGCGCAGTGGCACGTGGGACGAAGGGGCGGCCATCGGAGGCTCATGTTCTCCAAGCGTTGAACGCTACTTGGCCATTGAAAGCGCATCGTGACTGGGTGCCAAGAGAATGTCTCCCCTCCAGTTTTTAATTTCATTCCCGTCGCCGCAAAAGTTGATAGAGGTAACCGGAATGCCAATGGTGGACTTTGGACACTTCTCGATGGACTTTAAAGCTTGGTCACCGAGCTTTGGGGCTGAGCGACCACAGGGGGATAGATACTGGGTGTGGATCCACAACATACCATTGCATTTTTGGAAAAGAGAGGCCTTACAGGAGATTGTATCAGACTTCGGCACTGTGGAAGAAGTTGATGAGAAAACAGTGTGTCGGTCAGAGATAGTATCGGCTAGGGTTTTGATCAGAAGTAGAGACATCACCTCAATGCCAAGATTCGCCAAGGTCTACTCCTATGAGGAGTCCTACCTCCTACGCTTTGTCCTTGACAAGCGTGTAGATAGGGAGACGGTCCCCGCCTCCATCACTTCCCCTTCGCCTACATCCTCTCTTAGAGATGGCCGGAGCTACAAACAAGTGGCATCACCTACATGGGAACTAACCATAAACGGGACTCACGAAGTCGAACGAGCCCATCGCGAGGTGATCAAGGCTGCGAGAGAGATGGAAGCTCGCCGTCAGGCTACGGCGGAGGGATCAGAACGGCTGGGATCTGGGCGGGATGCCGATGGTCAAGCGTGAAGCCAGACCAAGGGATCCAACGGCAAAGAAGTCCAACTTCCAGATGTGGTAAACTCCACCGAATCATAGGCTTGTCAGAAAAAAGGGAAGGTGCAGATCCCCCAAAATGGCAAACAGCTACAGCAAAGTGCTCAAACAATGCATGCAAACGAGGAGGACCATGTGATTGCGCACAGAGGGAGGACAGGGATGGCAGACCCCAAAATTGGCATACTCCAGCCCCTGTACAACGAGCACGCTTCGGGACAAGAGAGGTTGGGAGACAACGCCAGCTTGGGGAGCAAGAAAGCGCAATCCACCAGGGAGTGGGTAGAAAAAGTTTGGAAAGCACCAGAGATGAAAAAGATGGCTTCTTTGGGTCAGGGGCGACAAGCGACAGAGGCCTCTTTGGGGATAGCGACGAGCTCTGAGCTGCTCGATCGCAGAGATGGCAGAGCAAAGGAGAGCGAGCAGGTAGAGGACTCTGCCGCTCAAGAAGAGAGGGTACCCAAAAGTGGAAAAGAAGCCAAAGAAGCCAACGAAGAAGATGAAAAATCTTCTGACTTTTCATCTTCTTTGGAGCAGGGGGTTCAGGAGGCAGAGGCTTTGTTGGGGAAAGCGACGAAGGATCTGCTCAACCACAGCGAAAAGAGCACCATGGCGAGCGAAATTAATGCTGAGGGGGTAGCAAAGCTACACTTCTGAGGAAGGCCACTTTTAGTAATGAAAACAACGGAGAAGGTGAAAGGGCCGAAGTGCAGGAGGAAGAAGGAAATACTCCTTCGATTATAACACCTCTGTTATCGAACCCCATGCTCTCTGAATCCACCGTTGTCCCTTCCAATCCAGCGCTGCCAGCTGGCATGTACGGTAAGGATACCGCTACATTTAACGAAGCGGTGGGTGGTGTTTTCGAGGGTAGCGGTAGGATAGACCGCGGAGGAGCGGTTCCTTATCCCGATCTTGGATCTAAATGTGATGGGCCGGTGTGTACCCTATTTATAGGTGTTAATGGGCCCAAAGAGGGGTCTAATAAGCATCTTATGGTCTCTGAGACTAGCCACTCTAAAGTATCGAACAATCAGACACAATGTCAGACTGACAGCGAGCCCACTAAGGGGACCGCAATGGAGAACAACACTACGACTACTGAATCGCCAATCTGTGGGCTCAATGAGGAGTCCGTGATGAGAGTGCCTACTCAGCAGCAGGAAATTCAACATTCAGATAGTGAGGAAGACCGGGAAGGGCGGCTAAATCCAGACGAAGAATTCACATTCACAGATGAGGAGTCAGAGGATCTAGAGTTCATTGCTAACACTCAGAGAGAGATCTCGCCTGAGATGGTACTGTCCACACTTCCAGAATCAGCACCCGGGGATAGTTCTAGTACATCACAAAGGACGGTTGGGTTCAGAGTTCTCCGATCGCCCAAGAGGGCTCATGTGGAGTCCTTGGATGACTATCTTGAGGTTGCGGCGGCAGCCAAGGCTGCTAAATTCACCAACGGAGGTACGACAAGTTTTTTAGCTTCTATATTAAATTACATGTCAGATTCTGAAGTTTTTTTCCTAGCTGAAACATGTGGGTTAGAGGTATGGGACACTGAACGCAATGCCTTACTACTCACTAAAATTAGGGGTTAGGAAACTGAACGGGTTAAGACCTGTTATGAGAACGTGCAAGGAGATAGCACTGGGTCGGCAGACATCCCCGAGGATGTAGCCGGCCCCGCACACACTCCAACGATCACCCCTGACATAGTCTCCCAATGAATACACTATTCTGGAATGTTAGGGGGCTAGGGGATAGAGGGAAGAGAGATATGGTCAGGGACGTTATTAGCAATTCCAAGGCGAAAGTGGTAGGACTGCAGAAGACCAAACTTCAGCACGGGCTCATACTCAATAGAATCGGGGAAAACAGAATCAAGGAATGGGTGTTACGCCCATCAGCAGGAGCCTCTGGAGGGATTGCTATTGGGTTCAATTCGGCTATTCTCACCTGCATCGAGGTAGTCAGTGGAACATTCTCCTTGACCACCCGACTGAAACGAAGGTCCGATGACTGGGTACAGACGGTGACTGTCGTTTACGGACCAAATGTGGCTACAGAGCGAGATGCTTTTTGGTAAGAGCTTATCAATATCCGTCAGCGTTGGTCTGGGGCTTGGATTGTTGGGGGGGAACTTCAACATCACCAGATTTGCTTTCGAGCACAAGGAAAGCGGCTCCAGCGACAGACACAGAAAAGAATTCAATAGGGTGATAACGGAACTAAAGCTGATAGATATCCCAATTAATAACAGACTATTCACATGGTCTAATATGCAAGCGGCTCCGGTTATGGCCAAATTGGACAGGATACTAGTTTCGATGGATTGGAAAGCTAAGTTCCCATTAGCTATAGCTCGATCGATCCCTAGACCAACATCAGATTATACCCCGATCCTACTCGATGTGGGGGTTCGTGGAGCGCAGAGAGTACGGAAATTCAGGTTCGAGAAGGCCTGGCTGGAAATTCAGGGGTTTCATCACATGGTGATGGAAAATTGGGCGCTCCCAACTGCAGGTAGGGACGCGGCATCCCGATGGTGTGAAAAACTCCGCAGATTGGGAAAGCGGCTGCAAAGATGGAACCGGTCTAAGTTCTCGACCATTTGGCATACAAAAGACTCCCTTTTGGAAGGAATCGATGAGCTAGAAAGGACGGAAGAGACGAGAGTCTTGTCACAAGAAGAAAGAAACGGGCTTTTAGAGCTCCGGAAAAATGTCGCCAATCTTTATAAATTGGAAGAGATCAAATGGCAGCAAAGGTCAAGAATTTCGTGGCTCAAAGAGGGAGACGCGAATACGACCTACTTTCACCGGATGGCAAGCGCTAGACGTAGATCGAACCTCGTCCTATCAATTCAGACGGAGTCGGGAACATTGCATGATGAAAAGATGATTGCCACAACCTTTCAGAATTACTACAAGGGCCTCTTTGGAAGGAAGAATGAATTCAGGATCCCTTTGAGGGAGGATTACTGGCAGGTTTACCATAATGACTCAACGCAAACTCTCGCCAATTTGGAGGAACCGTTCTCCGAAATGGAAGTGAAAAGGGCCATCAACCAAATGGGCGCAGACAAGTCTCCTGGCCCCGACGGCTTCCCAATGATGTTCTTCCAAGTGTTCTGAGAAGAAATTAAAGGGGACATTATGGCGATGATGGTGGAATTTTTCCATAACAATCTCAGATTGGGCATGTTCAATTTAGCGGAAGTTGTCCTGGTACCCAGACGGGAGGAAGCTAAGCGCGTGGGGAATTTCAGACCAATTAGCCTCATTAATTGCTCGGTGAAGATCATCACAAAGGTCCTGGTCATCTGCCTGGGGAGTATAATGGATACTATAATCAGCAAAACCTAGACGGGCTTCATCAAGGGCAGATGTATCCTGGATTGTGTGGCCACTGCTGAACAAGTTATCCACCACTGCCATACGAGCAATTCGAAGAACTTCCTTCTAAAATTGGACTTTGAGAAAGCATACGATTCTGTCGATTGGGAGTGTTTGCTGGAAGCTCTTAGAGGGAGAGGATTTGGGGACAAATGGGTTAGATGGATCAAACAATGTTTACAGACTAGTAAAACGGCAATATCGATGAATGGGCAGCCAGGCCCATCGTTTTCCTGCAAGAAGGGACTCCGGCAAGGGGATCCGCTATCCCCACTGTTATTCACTATTGTAGCAGATGTGCTAAGGGGAATGCTAGAAAATTGTCGGAGAAAAAGTTGGATTAAGCCAGTGGCCAACAACACTTCCAGTCAAGGGTGCACGATCCTCCAGTATGCTGATGACACCCTACTGTTTGAGAATGGGACCAGATTAGAAACAGTCTGCATTAAAGGGGCCCTCTACTGTTTTGAAGCCTGGTTAGGGCTCAGGATACATTTCCACAAGAGTGCACTGACTCCCATCTCTCTTTCTGATGAAGAAGCTCGAGAACACGCCACCATACTAAACTGTATGACGAATGAGTTCCCAATCAAATATTTAGGGCTCCCACTCAGACCAGGGAAACTCACTAAGTCAGACTAGTTGCCGATAATAGATAGGGTGGAGGACAGACTGTCTAGTTGGAAAGGAAAATCGTTGTCACTAGGGGACAGAGTGATACTCATTAACTTAGTTCTGTCTAATCTGCCCATTTACTACATGTCCTTCTTTGAGCTTCCAAAGTGGGTTATCCAAAGGATTGACCGAATTCAAAAAAGATTCCTTTAGAAATGAGCAGACTCGAATAGAGAAGGTTACCACCTCATCAAATGGAATATTGCCTGCATGAAGAAGCATGGAGGACTAGGTATCATCGACCTTAGAGATATGAACCTTGCCCTCTTGGGAAAATGGTGGTGGAAGGTTTTCTACCACAATGGGGAAGGCTGGCAGGATTTTATTCAACCATACCTACGGGGAAAAGGCACGAGAAGCTTGGGCTTTCGAGTAGGGGTGAAGGTCTCCCAATTTTGGAAAGGAGTTGCCAAAGCGAGTGGACCGTTCAGATCAGCAGTTACGTCGACGATCGGAAATGGACGGTCCACCATGTACCACAGCATTCACTTTCGGGGATGCCGGCCCAGCTGGGCAGAAGTGTTGTGGAAGGCGAAAACACCACTGAAAGTCAGAGTCTTTCTCTGGCTGGTACTCAATAATGCAATCCTCACAAGAGAGAACCTGGCGATAAGACAACCCCAGATTGTGACGGACTGTGGATTCTGTAACATACATACGGAGACTCTGAACCACCTTTTTATTCACTGCACAAGGAGCAAGGTGACTATGGTAGAGGTGTTAAGAGCCCTAGGTACAAGTGACTACCCCAACGATTATGAGGATTTGTGGATCGGTCCCAAATTTGCCTCGATTCGCCATGAAAGGAAGGATGCGTGGTACATTGCTATTGCGGCAACTACATGGGTGTTATGGCTAGACATAAATAACTTTTATTTTCGTGCTTCATGTAGTAGTATTTCTGGTAACCTTACTTATATCATGCATCTTATTTCTTTTTGGGCTACAGCTGCCGCCACAGGAGCGAGATGGAGGATTGCCAGAGTCTTCCAGGTGGAGGATTTTGATGATGAGGAGGTAGAGTTTGGACCGACACTGGACTGAGGGGCAGAGCCGTCTCAGTAGCTGTACTCTATGCTAGTTTGGTCTTGACCTACTGTACTTTCGGTTTTTGTTTGGAGGAATCGACCCACCCCCCAGGATTTTGTTGGGGATTTATGTTTTATTTCCTGCACTGTTTTATCTTTCCTATTTTGTACTTTTGTATCCTTCCCGATACGCCGGAGTTGTTTTATTAACTGCTTATTAATGAAACAGGGTGGCTTTATTCCACCTTTTACCTCAAAAAAAAACATTATGGCTAAGGTTAGCAATAATGCAATATATTAAGGAGTTTGAAAAGCAATTTCAAGTTATAATGAGTACAAGTTAGAGTCAAGTAAAATTTATAGTTTTAGTTGCTGAATTTTGCAGCAATTCCCATTATCATTCGAACAAAACTTCTAAATATTAATTTACATTATGAAGTGGGCACCAATATTGATTTTCGAAATACTATATTCGGACATTCTAATGAACAAGTATATGTCAGAAGGATGTAAAAAACAAAGCGCTGTCAAAATTGGGCAATCAGAATAAACAAATGTGTCAGCAAAACATTACAAGCAAAACCTTCGTTAATATTATATATGAAAAGCATTACAATAAGAAAACAGAAAATAGCAGTGACATTAACCTGATCATGAAAGTTATTCTCCTCAAGAAACTGACTGCTTAACTTCCGGAAATTGCTTAAGATACAAGATCAAGTAACCTGAATTCAAAAAGCCAGAGGAATTGTAGGACAATGAGTCAATAAAATGATGAAAAATTTAGAGCAACTTGAATCATTGAAGCAGTGAGATGTCAGAAAATTGTAGAGTTCCAAGGGGAAAAGGGAAATAAAAACAGTTTCTCCAATACAAAGAAAAAATCTAGCACAATCGAGGAAGGATTGAGATATCACAGATGAAAAATCATTTCTCATTATAGCACAACAAATATAAGGAAGTCATACGACTGAAGTGTGAGCTCTACTACGTGAGAGAATATTAGGGTTCCGATTTCATGGTTGTGAACTATGTTGGGGGAAGAATTCATACTTATATAGGATGTATGAGTTTAGCAATACTCCATTAACTTCGTCTCTCATTTTCACTCAAAACAGAATGATGTAAATTAGAAATTATATAAACACATAATCAGTTCAAGCATGGTTACAGATATTAATGGATTTCATCTATCATATTTTTCCATATGGAATAAATGTATGATTGATTAGATGGGATCTGTATTTTAATCTACAAATATTCATAATTTCAGCGAACACATAAGTGTCATAGAAAAATTAGCTATAGAGATTCTTTGGAAGTATGAAACTGTCTCTCACTCTAACAGGACTCTAGTCCATTGAAGTATCATCCAACCTTGCACCACATGGGTCATAACATATACTGTAAAATTGTAAACTGCACGAGCATCTTTTCAGTCACAAGAAACTCAAGGAGCATTGCCATTTATTTGATCAGGTTGTCATTTTTTTTACTACATTGTGTAATTTATTTTGATCCATATCATAATGATTTTAGGACGACACATTCTGCATCATTGTAAGGTATAAGCTACTTAACTGGATCTAATCAGTGACATGGTTTTAAATCTCGGATTTCGGACTCGTCTCGGCAAGGGGTGTTTCGTCTCGGATCGGAGATATCGGAGGAGATCTCGGGGAAATGTGATCATATCGGATGCTCATTTCCTATACTCAATAAATATATTTTTTATTACTAAATAAGATATTATATGCCCTACATGTCATTTATAATATAAAATATTGTATAATATAACTAATGCCATGAATTAATTGCTGTAAATCTTTGCATAATTTAACAATAATATAGAAGAGAATGTAATATAAGTATATAACTAAATTAAATTTCCATTGATTAGAAAAAATATAATAAACTTACTTGACTTTGCATATATACAAACAATAGCAATACGAAATCCTCACATTATTTTAGCTTAAGTTCCTATATTGAAAGACATATATGCAAAAAGTAATACAAAATTTTTAAATATATTCACAATAACATTTGTGTCTATTTCGGCTGATATTTCGCCAATTTCGGCAATATTTCGGCCGATGTTTCGGTAATTTCAGCGGAAATCTACACATTTCGGTCCAAAATAGTGTAGAGTATAAAATGTGTGATTTCGTATCGGCAAGCTAGCCGAAACGAAATTTCGGCCGAAATTTTGGCCGTATCGGAGGAAATTTAAAACAATGATCAGTGAAGTTTTCACCATCAACCAAATAATGAAACTATTCGACTCAACTCTCAAGAAAATTGCCTAAATGTAAACAAAAAGAACTAACATATCATAATGCATCAACCATCATTAAACATTATAAAAGCCATTTCCAATATACAAAACCAGCTCACGAGGACATCAATTTTGTTTTAATTTATTTTGAGATTTAGCCTTATGTAGTAGTTTTACAATTTGCACCCTTTTCTTTTATGCATTAAAATATTTTTGAGATTTTAGAATATTTTGAGATTTGTATCAAGATTTGTTTTGAGTCTATATATAGGCCTTGAGATTAATAAGAAGTTAGGCTATTCTTGATTAAAAAAATTATTGTGTTTAGTTTTGCTCTTCATGCCTCTTTTGTGTGATACAATTGAGATCCAATTTTAGGGTTTGTGATAAACTCTAAAACTACACCAAAACCCCCAAACCCCCAAACCTTTATTCAAACCCTAACCTTAATCCCTAAATTAATTAACCCTAACCCCAGTCTAATCTCTCTCTCTTCTCCCTCTTCCCCGTTGAACCCCGAAACCCATCACAAGCCCCAAACCCCCGATCGACCCCCTTCCCAGTCGCATTCACCCTCCTCGCCAACTCCTCGACCTCCGCTGCTTCTTCACACTGCCAATCGACCACTCGATCCCCCGCCATCGTCGACCCCTTGTCGTTGTCGACTCCCTTGTTGCCCTCCCACCTCCGTCGATCCCCATCAACCCGGCCTTCTCCTTCACCATCACCGACCACTACTTCCCTATCATCCCCGATCGTCGACACCCCCTCTCCTCCTCTCCAACCACCACAGCAACTCGTCGACTGCAGCCAGAGCCGACCACTGCTGCCCTCAGGGTTCTTACGCTATTGGATTCGAATCCCGATAAACTCTTTCCACTTCTCAAATATTTGTGTTATTGTCTTATTATCTCTATTATATTATTTGATTTATCTGCCGTCCACAAATATTGAGAGTGGGCGTTTCTACTTGCTAATTAGAGTACAAATAAATAATGCATCTTTTACTTGCTAAGAATGCTTAGGGATATAATTATTGATTGTTAGAAATGAATCGTTAATTGGGCTTGTTAAACTATTTCAATTCTTGCAATCTCCTCCCCATTATCTTTACCATTTGAAAATCCATCGAACCGATTAACTATTTTAATTTCTAACTTGATTCCCATTACATGTTGGTAAAATTAATCATTTAAAATTCTTGGAAATTTTCTATTTAGAGTTAAGTTTTAAATGATTTTGGTATCAGAGCGAAGATTCTTAAAACCGTAGTTCTTGCATCATCTAGTCATAATTTTTGCATTCATTTAGAATTGTTTAGTCTTTTTATTTTATTTTATTTTGTTCTTTTAGATCACTTCAGATTTTTTTTAAAAAAAATTAAAAACCAGGTGCATTTAGGACACGTTTTCCCAAATTTCAGAAAACACACGACCCCTAGTTTTCACCGTTGGTGAATGCGTCTTCGTAGCACCATCACAGATCCTGAAGAACCTTTCTTATCCCTCTCAAACCACCCAATTAGGAACCCTAGACTTCCGCGAGCCCTCTCCCAAACTGAGATGGACAACTCTGATATTTTCGCTACCTTACTGCCATTCAAGCAGCTCTTGCTAATATCAATCAGAGGCTTAAAAAGGTGAAATTAAATCAAACTATTGTCCCTGAGCTTCATGCTAATCGTTTAATCCCTCAAGGAAATGATCGTTACGGCCGACGTCAAGATCGTGACCCTGACGAACAATATAAGAATAACGTTAAGGCGAACATTCCCTATTTTGAAGGCCATAGGGAACCCAAAGCTTATCTTGATTGGATCCATGCCATGAACCACTATTTCGTGTGGTTTGACATAAGTTAAGCCCTGAAGGTCAAATTTATCATGATGAAATTGATTGAAAAAGCTCAACAACACTGAACCAATCTTGAACATTCCCGTAGAGGCCGAGGCCTGACACCCATAGCCACTTGGGAAGCCATAAAAGAGAAGCTCACTGAGAGATATATACCGTTATCGTTCCACACCCGATTGCTAGATTCGTGAAACCAACTCTATCAAGGAAGCAAATCCACCTAAGAGTATGTTGATAAGTTTGATGGCTTCCTTATACGGTGCATTGCCTTAGGTAAAGAGAGCGAAGAACAAACTCTCTCTAGATTCAGAGCTGGATTATGAGCCGAGATGAGAAACAAGCAAATTCATAGATATGTGGACTCATTAGCGGCAACTTATGTCCTTGACCTCGATATGAATTCTCTTAAAGCAAGTTCTCATGACAAGTCCAGCGATTCGATAAATCATTCCTCTAAAATGACCCCCTGACACCGCTAGACCTGAACACTCATCTCCTAAGTACCCCAACAAGTCTTACCCAAGCAAGCCTACTTCAAATCCCTATTCACTTAGAAATGACAACACGGGTAAGAATACTAAAAGAGACTATTCTAAGATTGATCCTCTTACTAAGTGCTATAAATGTAAGGGATACGGCCATGTTGTTGGCAACTGTCCCAGCCCAAGTAGGATCAATATAGTAGAGGGTACCGCTATCATCGCTAATGAGCCCGACAATGAATTTACTTATGAACCTCATGTAAGTGATGACTTTGATGAAGAAGAGGATGATCAACCTCTCCAGTGTATTCAATCGATCCAATCACCTCCATTGAATATACCTGAGTCACCCATTCCTTATCAAGTCACTTGGCAACCTATAGATTTTATCCATGTGTTAGAATATCCTAGAGTCACAAAGTCTGCACCCACATTGCACATCACATTCACGACTTGCATAGAAATTTCCAAGGAAATTAATGAGAATAATTTTAACTACAAGTTAATAGTAGATATTAGAAGAAAATTTAAAACTCTTGATGTTGGTGATGAAGTGATGGTTCGGATTCGTTCGGAACGGTTTCCTGCTGAATCCGTTAAGAACTTGAACATACGTGCTGCAGGCCCATTTAAAATTCTGCATAAAATCAATGATAATGCCTATGTTGTTGACCTTCCTGAAGGTTTTGGCATAAGTAAGACTTTCAATATTGAGGATCTAGTACTCTATGAAGGCCAAAAATTTAACCCTAGAAATTCTCTTATAGATGAGCCTACCCTGCAGCCTAATGGTGAGATTTCCATATTTTCCCCCTTTACCTGATACTATTTACCCACCGACAGACAAATTGAATAATAATTTAGATGATCAGATAATTCCTACCAGAGTTGGTGGTATTCATAGGTATTTGGTGAGGTAGAAGAACAAGCTGAAGAAGAATGACAGTTGTAGTGATCGTAAGGAGCTCCAGCGCTTGGATCCAGATCTGTTGGAGCGCCATGACAGGATCACTGGTTTTGACTCGACTGGATCTAACTCTCTCCCCCCGGAGAGAATGATGAGGACATCAATTTTGTTTATATTTTGAGATTTAGCCCTATGTAGTAGTTTTACAATTTGCACCCTTTTCTTTTATGCATTAGAATATTTTTGTGATTTTAGAATATTTTGATAGTTGTATCAAGATTTGTTTTGAGCCTATATATAGACCTTGAGATTAATGAAAAATTATGCTATTCTTGATTAAAAAAATTATTGTGTTGAGTGTTGCTCTTCATCCCTCTTTTGTGTGATACAATTGAGATCCAATTTTAGGGTTTGTGATAAACTCTAAAACTACACCAAAATCCCCAAATCACATCCTAACCTTAATCCCCAAATTATTAAACCCTAACTCCAATCTAATCTCTATGTTCTCCCTCTTCCCCATTAAACCTCGAAACCCATCACAAGCCCCAAACCCCCGATCGACCCCCTTCTCAGTCGCCTTCACCCTCCTCGCCGACTCCTCGACCTTTGCTGCTACTTCACACCGCCAATCGACCACTCGATCCCCCACCATCGTCGACCCCTCGCCGTCGTCGACTCCCTCGTCGCCCTTCTGCCTCCGTCGATCCCCCATTAACCCGACCTCCTCCTTCACCATCATCGACCACTATTTCCCCCATCATCCCCGAACGTCGACACCCCCTTTCCTCCCCCTCTCCGACCACCACAGCAACTCGTCGACTGCGGCCTTTCTCCCCTCTTGCCGACAGCCACCCTGTCGAGCCGTCGACTGCAGCCCTCAGAGTTCTTACGCGATAGGATTCGAATCCCAATAAACTATTTCCACTTCTCAAATATTTGTGTTACTGCCTTATTATCTCTATTATATTATTTGATTTATCTGTCGTCCACAAATATTGAGAACGATCATTTTTACTTGCTAATTAGAGGACAAATCAAATTGCAACTTTTACTTGCTAAGAATGCTTAGAGATATAATTATTGATTGTTAAAACTGAATTGTTAATTGGGCTTGTTAAACTATTTCAATTCTTAAAAATCCATCGAACCGATTAACTGTTTTAATTTCTAACTTGATCTACATTACGTGTTGGTAAAATTAATCCTTTAAAATTCTTGGAAATTCTCTATTTAGGGTTAAGTTTTACATCACCTGCTTGTTCCTTTGGTTTCCATCATCATTTCCTCCTTTATATAGATTTAGAAAGAGACTGGGATTAACAAGAAGCATTGCTGTTAAAGGCGAAAATGTGTAGCGTAGCGCAAAGCCTAACTAGCGTTAGCAACATGAATTTGTATTTTCAAATTGAAAAATTATTAAGGTATCATAAAAACTCAATCAATATAAAAAATGAAAATAAGAAACCTAGAGTGGCACTATAGGAAATTTTCTAAAAGTGTCACCCGTTTGGCATGCGTTGCTCCACGAAACAGATGATCTACACCGTTCAATATGATTTACATGTCATAAAACCTATGGCACTCTAGGAAATTTTCCTAGAGTGTCACCCGTTTGGCATGTGTTACTCCACCAAACACATGATCCACACCGTTCAATATGATTTACATGTCATAAAACCTATGTATTGTAAAATCACGAGGTTTGAACATGTTTTGCTCATGTATCAAGTTGCCTCATTTCTTCTTTGCTGACAAACTATTCATTTTGCAAATACATGATGAATATGCAAAACATGTTCAAACCTCGTAATTTTACATACGCATAGGTTTTATAACATGTAGATCACAATGAATTCTGCATTTGGTAAGTAATGCATGCCAAATGGGTGCTACTCTAGGAAATTTTCATAGAGTGCCAACTCTAGGTTAATTATTCTCTTAAAAAATATATAATAGAATAATTTATTTTAGATTTTAATAAAGTATACAAACAAGAATAGTACACAGAAATATTGTCAATACAACATCATAAACATGCATATTCCATTTCACTACTTGCTAATTAAATAGAGTATAATACAGTAAGCTAAAGCGCAAAATAGCGTTTTTAGTGCTGAATAGCATTAACAAAGCATATGCTATAATGGAATACACAGAGCTAAAGAGTGTTTCCACTATTTTAAGGAGTACCGTAGCGAAATCGTCTGTGCAACGCTATTATTGCAAACTTCCAAGTTGCTATATAGTGTGCTATTTTGAACATTGAGAACAAAAAACCGAACAAGAATAGGGGAATGAAGAGTGAAGGGTATAAAATGACAAGAAAGCTTTATCTGATAAAATGACAAGAAACATGTTACAAGGATTTTCATATAATATGATACTACATGCCCAGATTGGTATATAATTTTTCTTTTCCTTCCAAATAAAGCATAGGCCTCCATTTTGAAGCACCTTTTTTCTTTTATAAAGGAGTTTGGGATTAGGGTTGTTCACAGGCCGGATCGGGAACGTTCGTGGAAGCACCACCACCAGTTTCACCACTAAGAGAATCACTGACCAATGAAAATGGACAAAGGGAGAAGAGATTAGAGCGTTGCCAAATTTTGGCAGTAAATCCACTGTGACCTTGTCTGCTAATCGACAATTCCACTTCTAAAAGTACCTCATCGTAAATTAATGAATAGAATTCTAGAAGAATAAGCAGAAGAGTGAAAGATTGACGTATTTTCCTTCAACTTGACCTCCAAAAAATGCTAAAATTATGGAAACACATCCTTATTTGGACTAAAATCAAAAAATTCTCAGAACAAAAACTTTTGTCAGAGCAACCTCCTTAGTATTTTTTAGAGTATATATACATGAAAGAAGTGGGAAAACCCAGTCATGAGGTATCTATTAAGTGGGGGCAAAGGCATGCTACCTATAGGTTGAGCTCCATAACCACCCCCTAACTGTGTTCCCAAGCAAGGCCCATAATTGGACATTTAAAAAAAAATGTCAGCAAGATATACACAAATAGAGCTCATATGAGCAAGCATACAATTAAAGCAAGACAATAAGAACAGACATGCTAGCAGGAAAACAACTAGAGTCACGATATCAACCTCATCCAGAAGGTCAGCTCATCCTTTCCTCAGGAACCAGTTACACATCTTGCTTGACTTGTTTAAGCTTTGAGAAAGGAGTTTCCTGAATTCAACAATGCAGACAAGGAAACTTTGCATTAGCTTGAATCATTAAAAGCCTAGGATTTTCACTAGTCTCGCCATGAAAGAAATAAATAGAAACATCAAATTTATTTTATTTTTCTGCATTTGAAAAAATAAATTCCATGTTTTAAGTATATTTAATATACAATCCATAGGCAATGATCTACTTGATTATTCCTACCTTTTTTTCCTCTCTCAAGTTTGTGGATTTGGAAGCATGGAATCAATTTTCCAAAAGGGAAAGGATAAATTTTCCTTAAAATCCCTCCAAATTTTTCGACAAAATCGCAAAGTGCTCTAAGCAAAGCTATGCAAGGAACAAGATGAAAAACATAAAAAGATTAAGAGATTCATGGGCTAATAAGAGAGAAAAGGTGTTGCCATCTTATGGGAGCCAAACCATTCTTTTCACAAGAATACCTCATATCAAACTAGAGTACATTTAGCACTATACAGAAGCCGGTTTTAACATGAGTCAAAAGCACAACAAAGTACTATGCTCCAGTGATCCCAAAAAATTTATAACCATGAAACATTAGAAAACTACATAAGTACAAGAATCTACTAATCCCATACCATAATCCATCATCTGGCAGAAATTTACAAATTATACATCTAATCATGTATATTTTGCAACAAAACAGAGACAAAATAGTTAGAAGACTCAGGTAACATCAAGCTCTGAGAAATGCACAAGTAATATAAAATTGTCTAGTTGAGCAAGTTACACAACAGTAAAAAAATAGTTTTTATAGTCAAGACAGTTAATAAAAAAATTACTAAGAAACTTATGAGAAACAGGAAATCGATAATCAACCTAATATACCTTCAAATTCACGATCTTTGCATGTCCATTGCAATGACAAAATGCAGTTCTTCTGCGGCTATAATAGCATAAACGTAGTAATAGATTATATCACAACAATAAAGAAAGGACCATCCTTGAATGAGTCAACACTTCCATCTATTCTAAAAGAAACATCTTTTTGGTAATATCTGGAAGAATAAGGATCTAAACTGATGTTAAAGAAGAATGGAAAAGGATAAGAAAGGGGAGGCTCAGATTCACCTTCAATCCATGAACAAAGTGTGAAAGTCCTGACTCTCCAGCTCTGTGCTTTCTCTCTCTCTCTCTTCTACCAACAAGCGGCTGCAATTTTACAACTGCCTCGCCAGTGTTGCAGAAGAGATGAATGCTGCATAGGAGAAAGATGATTAGGGTTTGAGTATTTCACAGACAATGTAGTCTGTTTCTTAAATTTCCATCGTATCTGCCTCTTACACAAAGGAAACAAGATATATAAATATCTAATTGTAGCAATAGAACAATTGTAACCATCTAATCTAATGCATTGGCAAAACATATTCTTGCCAATATTCAACTTTGGTGATATTTCAAACTCGATATGTTTTATGACATGTAACACTTTGAATAGTATAAATTATGCATTTGAAGGTAGGATTTTAAGGGTGCCATAGGAGGGAAACTTCCACCTATGCGATACAACATCCTTTTTACGCATGCAAGCGTGCGCAGGCACGCGTGAAAAGGGGGCTGATATGTGAGACCCAGTCTCACCCCTTATTTGGAGACCTCGTTTGTGAGCTCATTGATACGATTTGAACTGTTGATCTTGTTTTACATTCCCAATGATGTGAAATCAAGTCATTTGACATTCATTAGCAAGGTTTTAAATTTCGGATTTCGGACTCGTCTCAGCAAGGGGTGTTTCGTCTTGGATCGGAGATCTCGTGAAAATGTGATCATCTCAGATATTCATTTCGGACACTCAATAAATATTTTTTTCGTTACTAAACAAGATATTATATGTTCTACATATCATTTATTATATAAAATATTGTATAATATAACTAATGACATGAACCAATCACAGAAAATATTTGCAGAATTTAATAACAATATAAAAGAAAATGTAATATAAGTATATAACTAAATTAAATTTGCATTAATTAGAAAAAAAATATATTAGTTAATAGACTTACTTGACTTTGCATATACACAAACAATAGATAAACGAAATCCTCATATCATCTTAGCTTAAGGTTCAATATTGAAGAACTTATATGCAAAAAGACAAAAAATTATATATTCACAATAACATTAATGTGCCTATTTCAACCGATATTTCAGCAATTTCAGCAATTTCGGCAACATTTTAGCCAAAATCTACACATGTCGGTCCAAAACGATATGGAGTATAAGTGATTTCGTATCGGCAAGCTATCCGAAATGAAATTTTGGCAAAATTTAGCCGTATCGAGCGAAATTTAAAACAGTGTTCATTAGTCCATCCATCAATCATTATATATATATATATATATATATATATATATATATATATATATATATATATATATATATATATATATATGAATATATATATATATATATATATATATATATATATATATATATATATATATATATATATATATATATATGAATCTTCAATTGTGCACTAGCCTCCGTGTGCACGTGCCTTTTCGGGCCTTCGTATCGACGATCCGAATCTTTCACAATGATCTACACATTTAAATTAGTCAAAATATGTAAAATCAAGTTATTTGAAATTCATTTGTCCATGCATTGAAGTGTTACAAAACTGAATGGTTGAATATCGTTTTTTGAAGTGTTACAAAATTGTTTTTTTTATAATGACATGATTGATGGACAAATGAATTTCAAATGACTTGATTTTACATATTTAGACTAATTTAGACATATAGATCAACTAGATTTGCCCGTGGGCACGTGCCTACGGCACGTCTTCACAACGATACAAAACACGAAAAACCTGTAAACAGTAATACAACAATTATGTAGCTCAAGTTTGAATAGTATGACAATAATTAGTTGTAAATAAAAGTCCATGTTTCCATTAGTATATGTTGAAAAATAATTATAAATGAGACTATAAAATCTAACTTCTTAGAACTTTAAGTGTGGAGTTGAAGAGATATTTACTATTTTCAATATAACATGTGCAAAAAAAATATTAAAATTCTGTAAATCTAAATTTCTAAGTAAATATAGAAAGAATGGGAGAGAGATAGGGAGAAATATGAAAAAGTGAAGAGAAAAGAGAGAGATAGTAATAAAGTAATAAGTTTTTTAGTTTTGGGGGGAAAATTTTGGTTTTGGGGTTTGAAATTTTGGAGGGAAAATATATTTTGTGAGGTTTGATCTAGGCCTTTGATTATAGGGGGGATTGATTGTGAGCCACTTGATAGCTTTCTTTGTAATTTATTATATAGATGTGAACGGTTCGGATCGTCGACACGAAGGCCGAGTGCACATGGAGTGCACACCATGGCTAGTGAACAACGTAAGGAGACTATATATATATATATATATATATAGGTTGGACCCTCCCTAAGGTGGGAAAGCTCGTCATAGTGGGGCAATCCTATTAACGACCCGAACCGTTCATCTTGCTCGAAATACTTGAAGAAAGATATTGGTGGAAGAAGAACTACGAAGGGGGCAAAATAGAAAAATATCTAGATTAAAATGCCTTAATCAATAGGTCAAATCGGGCAATGTCATTGAAAAAGCAGAAGGAGAAACATAAGGATGAAAGGGTGAGCAATAGAATATCATGGGCTTAGAGGACGGGGGTTGCCATTATTGGCAGCCAAAACCCTTTTCCGCTTCATCCCAAATACCTTTTTAAAGCTGGCCTCATTCAAACCCTCGCAGAGTTGTCGTTGTTGTTTTTCTTTTTCTCAAGATTGTGGTATTGGAAGTATGGAATCAATTTTGCAAAAGGGAAATGATAAATTTCACTAACCCCCCGATTTTTTGATAAAATGGCAAAATACTCTAAACAAAGGTATGAAAGGAGCACGATGAGAAGCAAAGAAAGAACAAGAGAATCACCAGCTCGGAAGAGAGGAAAGGGGTTGCCATCTTATGGCTGCCAAACCCTTCTCCCAAGAAACCCTCAACTCAAAAATGAGTATATTAGCAACTTTATAGGGGATGTTTTCCCTTACATTTCAATGTCGTCATCATCATCATCATCATCATGAAAACCAAACCCTTCTGCCAAATCCTTTCACTTTTAGTTAGCAAAATAAAATATCACAAGCCTTCAATATTAAACACCCCTTAAACAACTAAAAATTGAAACTAGGGGGTGTTGACGAGTCGGATCAGGTATGTTTGTGGTCGAAGAAGCGAGAACCAAAAAATGAGTAAGAAAACCCTTAAACTACGAAGAAAAGAAGGGGGTTACTATTGTTTGGCAGCCAAAACCCTTCTTTTCCTCCCAAAAACAGCCACATCTGAAACCTAGCATGGTTCTTTTTTCTCCAAATTTGAGGGTTTGAACGGAAGCAAGCATGCCAAGGAACTAATTTTCCAAAAAGGGAAAGGGTAAGACTATGTTTCGGAACAAAGTTAAGTTAGAACTAGCTGCCAATAGGGGTGGACAACTATTATCCAAACCGACCAATCCGAACCAATCCAACCCGAACCGACCGGATTTTAACCAAACCAATTGGGGATTGGTCCGTTTCTTTATCTTCAATAACCAATTGGACCGGTTCGATTGTTGGATGGAGCTTTCAAATAACCGATGAAACCGAACCGACTGTACCTCTATGCATAAGTCCATAAAAAATCTAGTTCTCCTTTAATTTCTTGAATATACAAATAGTCATTTCTCATCTTAGAGATACAAACAACCTTCTTTAATTTCTTTAATACAAACCGAGCAATTGTTCTACCTATGTTTTAATTTTTTATAATCATGTGTGTTATTTTGTTGGGAAATACTTGATTTACAGTGTGGTCCAGCTTAATAGAATCATGAAGTTGATATAACATTTAGTAGTTACTTTAATCAAGTCAAGCAGAAACTGTATTCTAATTTTTTTTTATTGTACCTAAAATTCAATTGGCTATGGTTATTGATGTTTCTTTTTATGACGAAAAACTAAGATTACAGAAGTATGCAAGTGAAAAAACAGTTTATCTCACCCATTTAAACGTCATCATCTCAAACAATTAATGCAAAATTCATTAACAGCTTGTGGTTTTATGAATCTTCATTTTAAATTCATTTCTGAATAACAAATAGCAGGTTGTTTCTTAAGTTTGATTGAAGTTGATATTTTAAATTTCAACAAAATTATGAATGATGTTAAAGGTGAAAAGTAACACGCCAAACCGACCATCCAATCCAATCCAAACCGAGCTTAATCGGCTTGGATGGAAACCGATCCAATGTTCGAATTGGTTGCGGATGAGAAAATTAAAAAACCCAATCTTTTTTGGATCGGTGGTGGATGGTCCATATTAGGTCGGATACCGACCGATGCCCACCCTTAGCTGCCATAGCTCAGTTGATTAGAGCACCCATTTAGTAAGCAGGTCTAAAGTTCGACTTTTGCCAATATTTATCAACGAAAAAAAAGGTAGATAATTGGAGTAAAGGTAGGATAATTGGAGTTATCTCACATAACTTCAAAAAATATCCTAACTTTGGACATGTTTGGAACTCATTCTGGAGTTGAGAAAACAGCAGTTATCTCACCCAAAAAGTTGAGATAACTACAGTTATCTAAACTCCACCCTCGTCTAATTTTCTTAACTATAAAGATAAATTTAAGTTGGTAATAGTAGGATAACCATAGTTAGCATACCTTTACGTCCAAAGCTAAATAACTTTGGTTATTGAACTTTGTTCACATAAGTGAAAGGGTCGAAAAACCCCTCTGAAATTCATTTGATAAAATCGCACCATCTTCGAAGACAACTTTAAAAAAGAACAAGAGCACTAGCTTGGAAGAATCATTCGCTAAGAAGAGAAGTAAAGGGGCAGCCAAAATCCCTCTTCTGATCCCAAAAAAGCCTCATCTCAAACCATAGCACAGTTTTGGGGGGAATTTAAAGGCTCCTCCTGCCTATTTAAATAGACATTATATGCAAAATTGGGCATAAATTAGAGAAGGGAGTTGCCATTTTTGGGCAGCGAAACCCTTCTCTTTCACGCAACTCCATTTACCATGGAAAACCAAAAATCCAATAAACTATTCTGAAGCATCAAAAGTGGAAGGGGGTTGCCATTTTTGGCAGCCAAACCCTTCTTATCCTAGCACACTTCTTGAGGAGATGTAAATACAATTCAAGACTTGGAAAGACAACTCCCCCAAAAAATAAAAATCAGTCAGGAACAAATTGAAGAACAATGATCTGAAGGGGGGGAAATTAAATAGATGCTCATATACACCTTGAATCTGTCACAAAAGTGTGTTGAACAATAAATTTTTTTTGAGCTTCTTGATATTCGATATTCGGAGATACATAATGTAAAACATAAGAGATACATAATGTAAAACATAGAGACCTATAAATAGACTACAAAATTTGGACATTAAGAAAGTCATCTATCATCCCACACTTGGATTATATCAACCCACATATAAAATCTTATCTAACCACATAGGAAATATTAACTACAACAACAACAACAAAGCCTTTTCCCAACTAGTTGGGGTCGGCTATAGGTTATATTAACTAAACCTAAAATATCTTCTCATATACTTCCCCTCAAGTTGGAGGTAAACAAAGTCGAAGTCCAACTTGAACGGTGCCAAGATATAGACTAAGCAAAGAAAGCTTCAGGGAATTCAACTATATAAGTCGACGCTCCCGTCAAACTTCACAGAGGAATAGAGCGCTTTTGCGGATGAAACCAGATAGTGCAGAGGAAATCTATCGTGTTGTGGGTGAAACCGCCGCTTTGAATATATGAATTTAGATGAGAACGAATATGGAAATCCGAATTTGGAAGAAGATCGGATCTGATAATCCAAATCTTGAGGGCCGAATCAAAAAATTTGCATCTTGAGGAGGACAAGATCTAAAAATCCGCATGTGCATCTGAAAGAGGCTGGTCTGCAAAACTGAATATGGAGGACCGGTTCAGAAAATCCGAATCTGGTGGAAGATTGGATCTAAAAATCTAAATCTGGAAGAAAATTGGATCTAAAAATCCGAATCTAGAGCACCAAATCTGTAAATTCGCATCTTAAGGTGTACCGGATCTAGAAATCTGCATCTGGAAGAGAACTAGGTTTGTAAATCCAAATATGGAGGATCAGATTTGAGAACCAGAATATGGTGGATGATTTTTAAAAGGAGAATTGAATCTGAAAATCTGCATCTTGAGGTACATGGCAACTAAAGGAGAGAATTTTTTAAAATAAGTCTCTTCTTGCTACTCAAGAAAGAGAATGCTAAAGGAGGATCGAAATGCTCTGACACCATGTTGAATAATAAAATATTATCGAACTTTTTGATATTTAGAGATACATAATGAAAAATATTGAGACCTATAATAAACTACAAAACTTGGACATAAACAAAGTCCTCTATCATCTCACATATGGATAATATCAACCCACATATAAAATCTTATCTAACCACATATGAAATATTAACTAAACCTAAAATATCTTCACATATCTCTAATATTATAATGGGAGAAGGCCTTAGTGTCATTTGTCATTTTGTCATTCTACCAACATGTGCAACGCACGTACATAACTAATATAAAGGAGGTTTCCGGTTCGAATCCTCCCTACGACAAAGTTTTTATTTTTATTTTTTGAAATTATTAAAACGTGCATCGCACGTGTAAATTACTAGTTCCAATAATGTGAAAGAACCTAAACCTCATTTTAAACTCTTGTCTCTTTCTCTCTTCTCCTCCTCTTCCCCAACCTGTACTAACGAGTGGTTGCAACTTTTAGAGCTACCTCACCATCGCTGAGGAATATAGATTGATGATGGAAAAAAGGAGCTGGTTTTTTTTGGTTTGCACACCAAATCAGAAAATTTTCACAAAAAATGGAGTTGTTCCTTTTGATTTGCATCATCATCATCATCATCAACAACTCTTTAAAAAAAGTTTTAGAAAGAGATGCAGCAGCAGCCAAACAATCTCAGATAATTTGTTGCTTATAAATTTAATCATCTATAACATTGTATTCGTTAGACAGAAATTTCACTAAAACTCTAAGCAAAGCTATATAACATACGTTTCCTTAAAACTCCCTGAGTTTTTGGATAAAATCGCAAAATACTCCAAGCAAAGCTATAAGGAACAACACGAAAAACCAAAAAAGATCATCAACATAATCATGGGCTTAGAACGGAAGGTGTTTCCATCTTATGGGAACCAAACCCTCCTTCTCCCAAGAAAGCCTCACCTCAAACTTGAGTACATTTAGCATTTAGCACTATACAAAAGTCGTTATTAGCATGAACTAATCAATATAACAAGGACTATACTCCAGTGCCCCCCAAAAAATTTATAACCAAGAAACATTAGAAAAACACTTATCAAGTACTCAAACCATTTATACTACAGAAGTACAAGAATCTACTCTAATCCCATTGCATCATCAGGCAGAAATTTACAAAATACACATAATGATGTATATTTGCGACAAAACATAGACAAAATTTTTAGCAAACTCGGGTAACATCAAGCTCTATGAAATGAACAAGTAATATAAAATTGTCTAGTTGACCAAGTTAAAAAACAGTAAAAAGAAAAAGGTTTTTCTAGTCACACAATAGAAGATTTTACTAAGAAACTCCTTGGAAAACAATAAATTGATAATCAACATAATATACCTTCTAATTCACAATACTTGCACGTCCAAACCAATGACACAATGCAATTCCTCTGCCACTATAATAGTAGAAACAAATCAATAAATTATATGACAAAGATAAGGAAACCTTGAATGAGTCAACACTTCTCTATAAAGAATCATCTAAAACAAACATCGTTTTTATTTTTTTCGATGATCTCTGAAAGAAACAGCTAATATAAACAAAGGAAAATGGACCCTAAATTAGACAAACAGAGAAGAAGATTAAAAAAGGAAAAAAAAAACAAGGATCAAAACTGATGTTGAAGAAGAATGGAAAGGGGTAAGAAAGGGGAGGACTCAGATTCACCTTTAATCCATGACCAAAGTGTGACAGTCCTAATTCTCCAGCACTATGCTTTCTCTCTCTCTTCTACCAACAAGTGGCTGCAAATTTACAACTGCCTCGCCATTGTTGCAGGAGAGATGAATGCTGCATAGGATAAGGAAGATTAGGGTTTTCTTTTTAACACCGGATTTGAGAATTTCACAAACAATAGTCTGTTTCTTAAATTTCCATCATCATTGCCTCTCACGCAAAAGGGGACAAGAGATATAAATATAAATGTATAATTGTAGCAATACAACAATTGTAACCATCTAACCTCAAAAAACAATTGTAACCATCTATTGCAAGGGCAAAATATACACTAACTTTGATGATATCGCAACCTCTTATGTTTTATGACATGTTGAACATTTAGCGCAGTGTAGTGTGGATTATGCTTTTGGAAGAAGGTAGGATTTTTGGGGTGCCATAGGAGGGAAATTTCCTCCTATGCCACACAATGGGCTGATCATGTGAGACCCGGTCTCTCCCTTTATTTTGAGACCTCATCCGTGAGCTCAATGATATCCACACACACACACACACTTGGGGGGTTGATTCCTTATTTTGATACCTCATTTGTGAGCCCATTGATACGATCCTCCATTGAAAAATCTAAACTGTTCGTCTTGTTCTATATGCTTAAGATAGCAGAAGGATGTAAATCAAGTCATTTGACATTCATTTGTCCATCCATCATATCGTTATATGTATCTCTAATATTATAATGGACGAGTTGGCGATGTCATTTGTAAACATACCAACTTACATGTATCACGCGTACATAACTAATATAAAGGAGGCCTCAGGTTCGAGTCCTCACTATGTCGAAGGTTTTACTTTGTAAAAAAATATTCATTAAGACATGCATCACACGTGTAAATTACTAGTATATATAGAGAGAGTTGCAATAGCAGCAGCAGGATAGGACGAGAATTGATATGGGTAAAAACCAGAGCCACACGATCTTAGCACACATCTCGAAGCTTCTAAGGACAGTACAGTAATTTCACAGCAACAACAGGCTTGCTGAACATGGGACATCTTCAAGCCCGCCCAACCAAATCCACAATTATGCCTTACCTGCAGCCCAAGAAAAAGGGGATTTTTACCTAATTACAGCTGCTAGTCAAATCCCCCTAAACTGCGATTAGTTGCTAATTCTACCCTTCACTATGGGAATCCCCAACCAAACATTAAAAGACACATTTTCAGGTCTATCTTCTATAACTGATTCCAAGCCTATAAATACCCTCCATCCCCATCAGTTAAAGGTAATCAATATTTCTCCAATTCTCCAATAAAAAACCTTAATCTTTATTCTGGGTTGCTAACATGAACGTCAAAGGGTCTTACGCCGCTGCCACCTCCGGTGTTAAGACATTTTACAGCTCATTGGGCCTTTTCGGCCATCCAGATTCAAATTTAGATGTTTTTAGCCGACCAGATTCAGAACCTTGATTTCTTCCTCAATAAAAAAAACTCATCATCTGATTGCTACCACACTAAAATTAGCAGCAACAAGAATCATCAAAATAAATTGAGAGCAAGACAAGTGTAGATGGGGGTCACCATTTTCGGGAGCCATACCCTTCAAAGCTACTTCCTAAACTCTGCTAAAAAAAGACTCATCTCAAACTATTAGAATATCCTAACTTCTTAACTTCATATTCCAAACATGAGCTAGGTAACCTGAGCAACACCCTCAGAGGGTTGCCATTTTGGCAGCCAAAACCCCACTTCGCTTCTTTCCAATTCCTTCTCAAAAACAGCCTCACTCAAAGCCAAGCACAATTGTTGTTGTTGTTGCTGCTGCTGCTGCCTTGTTTCTCCTCCTCAAGATTATGGGTTTGGAAGCATGGAAATTCTCAAAAGGGAATGATAAATATCACTCAAAACCCCCTTTGAAGTATTTTGACTAATCGCAAAATACTCTAAACAAAGCCATGAAACGAGCAGGAAGAGAATCAGAAACAGAACAAGCGGGCCACCCACTGGCGAATTTTTTGCCATACTAGGCCACTTTTTGATAGTATTTGCGTTTTTAGGCCAGGTCCCAAACTATTAGCGTCCGTGGGCTAGCCTCTGCCACGTCAGCAGCGGCCGCTATTGGGAATAGCGGCCTCTTCATAGATAGCAATTTTGTGCCCCCACACTTGGCTCTGTACGAAGGGGATTAAGACTGAAGAGGTAATGGGCTGGTCGCTATTGACACTAGTGGCAATCACGACCTCAGATGAGCCCCCGAATGCTTCTAACTTACGACTACCCCACTGTTTCCCTATTTCTTATTTCAATCTATCTTTTCTTCTCCCCTTCTTCCCCAATAGCGGCCCATCGTTAGTTACCAAAACCCTAAACCCTAAACCCTAATTTCTCTCCCAAAAATCAATTAATCCAAGCTTCCTTCTTCCCCACCCGATCTCCCTCCTCACAGATCGTGTAATCGCCAAATCTCTCTCAATACTAAGGAATTTGGAAATCCCCATATCAACTCCAATCTCCAAACCCTAACGAGGTATGCCTAGTATAGTATTGTGGTGGTTGATTGTCGGTGTTGCTTACAATTTTTTTGCACTTGTTGTTAATAATGTGATCCAAATTGGTTGTTTGTTTATTGAGATATTTTTGAGGAATTGGATACCTTTTGAGGAATACTTAGTGTTTGATAGTAAGTTAGGAAAATTTGTGTTGTAGACAACATACACATTACATGGAATTAATTTATGCTTAAAAGAAGAATTGAAGAGCATACAGGATAAAATTCCGGAATTAGTTTGATTTCAATGTCAATGTCCATGCTCAAGTGTTGTGGTATTTATTAGTTTTGATTCTGCACTTGGGAATAAGAACTGTTGTTCATATTTTAAGAGAAGTGTGCAAATCAATATGTATTGAAACAGATCCATATCTTATAAATACGTGTCTGTGAATTTATGAGTAAGAAATCTTATACAGAGAGTATGAAACATTTTACTCAATTAAGCACACCTCAAATTTGATTAGTTAGTAAAAGATGACCTTATTTATGCCATGCATTATAATTGTTTTGAAATTAACTTTCTGTCGAACTAAAGTGAATAAAAATCTAGAGAGAACATAATGAAACAAAAACATAGAACACACATAATAGAACCATCATAATCCAATTTAGAGCACAAGCCTGAACATGTTTTCTTTCTTTTCCTAAAGACTAAACACAACCATCATCAAGTTGTTCACTATGATCTATTCCCATGTATTCCCATCTCCTGCAAATTGAGAATGTTCAGTAGATATTTAGATAACAACCAAAGGGGCTACAGAGTATAAGTACTAATGCTTCTAAGATGAATGTGTTCAGGTTTTAACTCTTATGTCAATATTATGTGTGTCATGTTCAAGGCACAAATAGCATAAAAAAATTAGAATAAGGTCTTAATCTATATTGAATTTATAATAAGGCTGAGGTACTGACAATAATAGCAATCTTTTTCGTACCACAGATCCATCGTCAACACCATTGAAAAAAGTTCTGCTAAAAGAAAAATACTCTAAACTGCACAAATATGAAAATATAACATGGAAGGTGAATTGAATTGTTCTTGGAAGACATGCTAGTAGCCCAAAAAATAGCATGACCTATCTATTAATGTTAATGACATGTATTTTATATATGATAATGTACTTTGACAAGATATCCTACCAAATTAGTTGATTGAGTACTTCTTCGATGACATATGAACACTCTCAACATTTTAGTGATTTAGTTATTTGTGTTAAGTGAGTACTTATCATACTTACTTGTTTACTTATACTTTGATAGGTCATCTACTCAAATATGGTCAGAACGATGGGAGCGGGATCAAGGAGTGATAGGCCTGGGGTATGAACTATTATTTTGTAATGTTTAAATAGTATATGTCAACCTATGGAGTGTTCACTAAACATAGTATATTTTATCCTCAGGGTGGCCAAGGCAATGTCCCGTCTACGTTTGCACCGTCCGGTCAAGCTAGTTCTTCTCATGCTGCACTTGTGGGACCAGGCCCTCATGACCCGACGTTATTGATGTTGCAGCGGACACATAGATCCCAACGGGTGTGGGACGGTACATCTCGAGAATGTAGTTTCCGCACGCATGAGACATTGCCTATGCATCCACTGACACACCAACTCCTTGTTCAGGCCGGCTTCTATGGTTTAGGCCTAATACAAAAAACCAAGCTCGACAGACAACTACTAACAGCCTTACTCGAGCGATGGAGGCCGGAAACACATACGTTTCATCTGGGCGTTGGAAAGATGACCGTCACACTTCAGGATATCGCGATTATATCTGGACTACCAGTTGATGGATTCGCGATCACGGGAACAATGGCCTTCAATAAGGAACAACTTGTGGAGGACTTCCTAGGTCAGGTGTCGGATGATAGTACATTTGATGGGGTCTTAATTCGGTTAAGTTGGTTGAAGAGAACATTTAAAAATTTCCTAACCAACGATTCCAGTGATTATGATATTGAATGCTACACTAGGGCTTATCTGATGACAGTCTTCGGAGGTGTTCTCTTTCCCAACTCCACGGGTGACGTTGTGCCTATAATGTATTTGCCACTAATTGGTGATTTGACAAGAGTTCGGCAATACAGTTAGGGTAGTGCAGCGCTAGCCTCCTTATACAGAAGTCTTTGTAACGGGGCATTGATGGCGAAAGAGATGACTGGTCCGATGCTGCTACTCCAGATCTGGTGTTGGGAACACTTACACTTAGGTAGGCCTCGCATCACCCGGCGATCAGATGGGTGGATGAGGGACGCAGCGAATGCTGACATGCTGGCTCCCATCGCAGTTTATTGGTCCGGGGGGCATACGTGGAGAGATAACCCACGTGGGGTGGTAACCTACTATAGAGATGAGCTGGATATGTTGAGAGAGGAGTTCGTTGTTTGGGAACCGTATTCCAACGACCGATTGCAAAAGTTACCTCCCATCTGCACCGAACATAGCAATCTTTGGTTGACTAGATCACCGCTTGTCAATTTCAGTATTGTGGAGATGTACTTCCCCGACCGTGTGTTTCGTCAATTTGGATTACAACAAGACATCCCCCCACAGCGATCATACGACACTCTCCTGCACAAAGTGAAAGGGGTTGGTCGTGTCCCCGACCATGATTGGGCTTCCCATAATCAAGTTCATGTGAACTCTTGGAATGAGCAGAGGCATGCTACTGTTATAACAGGTATTCCTCCATATGACGGATCACTCCAAACTGCGTACCTATCTTGGTATCAACGGATCACCCGTTTGTATGTGGCGCCCCGTACATCAATGCCCACCGGTGTCCAACTGCCTATACCAAGTGCCGAGGTCGAACCCGCACCCGGCCATTCCTCTTTGCAAGCCATGTACCAACCGAAGGCATCTTCGAGTCGAAAAATTGTATGATAGATCGTTTGTCTTTTTCTTGATTCACATAATTTTATGTTGGCAAGTTTGCTTATTTGTTACTTGTTTAATTGAATAGTCCATAGTTGATTCTTAATCTTTTTTGTATTTCTTTTTGCAGATTGACCAAGTCTGGGTTGTAGCACAAAAATGCACACAAGTACTTGGCAGTAATGTCGCTCAAGCCGTAAAGGATCTTGCACGCGAGATTCTCGCACCGTGTTGTACGGCTATTGAGGAGGTTGGTGAGGTGGCGAGATTTGACGCAATGCTAAGCTCCCCCATTCACAGCACATCAGCTCGTAAGCAAAGGAAGAAGAAGAAGGCAACACGATCAAGCAAACGTCTCGAAGGACGTGTCGAAGAACGGGTAGAAGAACATAGTGATGAGCAAACGGATGAACCACAACGAACGGTGCAACATGCACTAGTTATCCGTGAACAAGAAATAGAACCTGAGCGGCCGCCTATTGAGCAAGCACAACCTTCACATGAAATTGAGTAAGAAGTTCCAGACGAGATGCTAATTTCCCAAATTACACAAGTGACTCGTCAACGACGGCCCGTGTGTAAGAGAACCAAGCCCAATTTGTATACCCCGTCGTAGCCTTCTAGCCTTATTGAAGAATTCAATCTAATATTAGTGTATTTTGTTGTTTCAAGTTTGTAACCACGTTTATGCTACTTTTGTTATATTCTTAATGTGTTAGTGGTGGACGACTTTTATGGTAAGTTTGGTATGTTTAAATGTTTATGTTTATGTGGTGTTGAAATGTTGGGTATGCTCCCATTGTTGTGAGGGAAGTGATTGTTCAAATGTTGGGGTAGCGAGATGATTATCTTAAATGTGGTGTTGAAATGTAGCAACTGAAGTAGCAACACAAAATTTGTATTGAGGAAGTGATCAATTACTGTGGTTTGTAGGTTAATTCTGTTTATACTGTGGTCGCTAATGCCAATCACGGCCACAGCTAATATAGATCGCGAATGGCATCAGCGATTATGCTGTAACTATAAGGAATATGACTCAAAATGGGTCACTACTGTGGCCGCGAATGCTATTCGCGACCACAGTTAACTGAGGTCGCTATTAGCATTCACGGCCACAGTAGTGACCCATTTTTAGTTAAATTCACAGAGAAGAAGTAGCTCTCGACCTCTTCTCTGTAAATATGACTCAAAATGGGTCACTACTGTGGCCGTGAATGCCAATCGCGACCACAGTTAACTGAGGTCGCTATTGGCATTCGCGGCCACAGTAGTGACCCATTTTGAGTTAAATTCACAGAGAAGAAGTAGCTCTCGACCTCTTCTCTGTAAATATGACTCAAAATGGGTCACTACTGTGGCCGCGAATGCCAATCGCGACCACAGTTAACTGAGGTCGCTATTGGCATTCGCGGCCACAGTAGTAGCCCAATTCTGAGTCATCTTCACAGAGAAGTATTTTTGGTTACAACATAATCGCTTATGCCAACAGCGACCTATATTAGTTGTGGTCGCGATTGGCATTCACGACCTAAGTACAAACAGAATAAGACTACAACCAAAAGTTGATTACTTCCTCAATACAAATTTTGTCTTGCTACTTCAGTTGCTACATTTCAACAGCACATTTAAGATAATCATCTCGCTACCCCAACATTTGAACAATCACTTCCCTCACAACAATGGGAGTGTACCCAATATTTCAACACCACATAAACATTTAAATAAAAAATGTACACATACCACAACCAAATATGAAACTTAGACAACGAAACATACTATTGGGATACACAAAACCATTGAAAATAGACATGTGCAATAGTCACCAGTCCCAAATAAAACTATATATTACAAGCCTTCTATACAACATGGTCAGCGATTATAATTTATATGATTGGAGAAACTTCAAAATCTATATAATTAGAGAAAATCGGTCGACTACCAAAATCTATACATCAAAATCCGACTACCAAAATCTATACATCAACATTCGACTACCAAAAACTATACATCAAAATTCAACAAACACAAATTGGAACTTAATATTGTCCATATGGTTTACGGTCATCAATCGACAGACGACATATCTGCAGTGCTCCTCGGACTTTGCGCAAGACGACCCCGTGCAGCCCCTCCTCTTCCGCGTCTACTGGTTGTATTCAAGATTTCATCCTGCATTGCAACCAAATATGAATAATTTAAATGTACAATTAATTAACAATTCAAACATCATTACATGTTGGTTAATATGATAAAATGCTGCACCAAATATTCGATACTACCTGCGACGTACGAGTCCCACCAGAGATTTTCCTCTTCGTACATCGGTGCTTATTATGTCCTGTTTGATTGCATTCGGAACAGGTTATCCTTGTAGCAACTCCGTCTGTAACATCCATGTCATTCCGAATCCCCGTAGATCTAGGTCTACCTTTCCGACATCTTCTGAGTGTGTCATCCGCTTTCAGTGTTGGTCCCAATTGTGCAGGCCAGTAAGCTTCATCTTGGATTGGATTGAAAGTTGGTTGCCAAGTGCGAAATAAGCAATCGGTGGAATAGAAAGGGTCAACATAAGGCCGGTAATCCAAAGCCCTGGATGCACAAGCAGCTAAAACATGAGAACAAGGCAAATGGTAAAGCTGGAATTTATGACAGGTACAAGTACGGGCTCCTAAGTTGACAGTATGCAGATTCTCACCCCTTTGTCGATTTCTTTCAAATCTAATACCTGTTTTAACTTGAAATACACCGGGGCTATGATGGAACATTATAGCTTCGTGTGAGTTAGCTCTCTCTCGGCATTTATCAAGAAGAGCTTCAACATGTGGAGACCACTCTTTCCCATCAATTATCATTTTCTGTGCGGCCTGACGACGTTCAGTGAAGTAACTATTAAGACGATAGAATATCATCTCAACAATAGCTGTAACGGGCAAGCTCCGTACCCCCTTCAACACAGAATTAAAACATTCACTACTATTTGTAGTCATGATGCCGTACCGACGACCTCCATCTGCTAATGCCCATTTCTCTATTGGTTTCTCCTTTAGCCAATTATACGCCTCGACCTTCACCGACTCAATCTCCGCCATTCCTTTTTGGAGCTTTTTGGGTTGTTTTTGACACGAAACAAACTTCATCTTGTTCCTCAATTCTTTGTTACCAAATTTTGAAAAAAAATTCGTAGCAAAATAACGCATGCAGTAACGGTGATAAGCATGTGGCTCATTCTAAGCTCCGTTTTGCAACTCCATGCACGAGAGAATACGGCATGACGATCGGAGATTACGCATAGCTCTTGACGGTCCGTGACGTAGTATCGAATACAGCTCATGAACCAAGTCCAACTTTCTATACTTTCTGCATCGACTATGGCGAAGGCGAATGGAAATAGCCGATCACTAGCATCAGGGGCCACCGCTATCAGTAAACATCCCTTATATTTACCGTACAAATGTGTACCATCAATATTTATTACCGGTCTGTAAGACTTGAATCCTTCTATTGAAGCTGCAAAACTCCAGAAAACTCTTTTAAATGTCTCCTCATCTAGACCGGACGGAACTTTATCCCATTTTACATATGTACCCGGGTTTGAAGCTTGCAGTGCTGATAATAGAAGAGGCAACTTCGTATATGCTTCGGCGAACCCACCGTAGAGCTTCTCAATCGCTCTTTGTTTCCCCCGCCATGCCTTGTTGTAAGAAATCTTATAATTGACGTCTTTCAACACAATCTCAATGATCGTCTTTGGAGTTATACTTATTTGTGCCTTCACAACATGCAAAATTAAATTTGAAACTAATTTGGAGTCAACTTTCCTGTGATCCTGTGTCAATGTTGGATTAATGCAGGTATGAGAACCTCCTAATTTCGTCACAACAAAGTGGGTCTGTCTAGTTGGAATCATTGCACGAAATCTCCAAGGACAGCCTAGATGTACCACATCGGGATGTGTTCTTTGTTCCGATATTGTTCTAACCCTTGGTGCCATTTTACATTTAACATCAAATATGGTTTTGTTTGATCTGACCGTAACATACTCTTGATGTTCCTTGATGTTGAAAATTTTCACTGCATTTATCACGGCATCTTTGCTTGTGAATTTCTGGCCAATATACAAGTCACGTTGGTCAAATGATGTGGATGACTCTTCCCCAAAGTGGTATACTCTAGCAATGTTACCCAATTCAACCTGTCCAATATCATGAACAGTTGATGAAACCAATTGGGTCATCGGGACTACGTGTTCCACATTTTGTTGCAAATCATTAACTACGTTAGCTACATTAACGTAAGGATTCACATCATGGACGTCCACATTTTCTTCTTCTTCATCTTCACCGTCCACTACATCTTCAACCTCTTCTTCATGTTCTTCATCTTCTATGAGGTCATTGTTAACCAAAGCATGCTCGAAGGTTTCAATAATATTTTCATTTTCAACGAGATTGCGTATAAAATTGGAAGGAATTGGGATTTCATCTTCTGCAAGACTAAATGTACTTTGAGTTGTCAATATTTCACCATGTGGAGGAGACAAGCTGACACTCAAATGTATCGGATCATTAAGATTCATCTGAGAGGTTTGTACTTCGGCTATTGGAGTTGAAACATGACCAACATCTGGACTACGTGTGTGAATCTTGGCTTGCTCTATATATAATTCCATTGCAGACCAACTACTGTATGGATCAAACGACCTAGCTATCATTGCAACTAATGAGTCATCATCAACTATAGGTACTGACATAAAAATAGGGCCTCCTTTGCCTCTTCCAGCTGCATACCTAGCTTTAATATGAACACTCCATTCACCCTTATCCCATTTAGTAACTTCGTATACCTTGTCTACCAATTCTTGCATTTTTATATTCCGATTGGCCCAACTTATCACCGGTTGTACACCTTTATAGCAAAATCCTACAGTTCGGTCTTCAACTATTTCTCCCCCATAATACAACCAAATTGAAATTTTATAGTCCATACCTATACATTAGTATACAAATTTGGATTCAATATACAATCGTGTACAAAAATATTAAATTGATATTAACAAATATGAAGCATGACATTTAACCATTTCATATAAATATATGTGTGTGTGTGTGTGTGTGTGTGTGTGTGTGTGTGTGTGTGTGTGTGTGGCTGTATGTTTGTGCGTGTGTGCGTGTGTTATATTCATAATAGCATGGTCAAAGTGAACACACTTGTTATGCGCATCACCCTTACATAGTCACATGCACAAGCTAACTTCATACTGAGAGACACAAATAACCAAAGATGGTAATCTTGAGAGGAGAGAAATATATATAAGTATGTGGCTATGCACAAGATATCTCCTAACACTTCATCTCCTCACACAATTGTCAAGTGTTTTTCACAAAACCAGTAGAAGCCATCTCCAACAAGTACATCTTTATTTCAATTGTGCATGTTACTATATATGTATCATCATTTATATTCATTTCAATCTCCACACAATTCATCTTTATTTCAAATGTGACGTGTCACATCATAGAATGAGTCCTAATTGTAACCAACACCCACAGTCAACCCTTCAACAATCAATTTGATGTTGATACTTTTCGGTCTACTTGTAACTCTAATACATGCAAAACTAAGTATTCCTCAATATGTATCCAATTCCTCAATATATTCTCCATCAAGGAATAATCAATTTGGGTCACATTAGTAACAACAAGTGCAAAAAAAATGTAACCAACACCAACAATAAACCATCACAATACTATACTAGGGATACCTCGAATAGTGTTTGGGGATTGGATATGAATTGAGGATTTCCAAAATTCGTCGTGAGGAGAGTGATTTGGATGAAGACGAATTGTGAGGAGAGAGGTCGGGTGGAGAAAATTATAACTTGGATTAATGGGGATTTGGGTGAGAAATAAGGGAGTTAGGGTTTTGGGTGAGAAATGAGGGAGTTAGGGTTTTGGGTGAGAAATAAGGGAGTTAGGGTTTTGGGAGATAGCCAGTTATTTGGGGAAGAGGGTTTCAATAAAAGAATTAGGGAAACAGTAGGGTAGTCATAAGTTAGAAGCATTCGGGGGCCCATCTGAGGTCGCGATTGCCACTAGCGACCTCAGTTAGAAGAGGTCGCTAGTGCCAATAGCAACCAGCCCATTACCTCTTCAGTCTTAATCCCCTTCGTACACAGCCAAGTGTGGGGGCACAAAATTGCTATCTATGAAGATGCCGCTATTCCCAATAGCGACCGTTGCTGACGTGGCAGAGGCTAGCCCACGAACGCTAATAGTTTGGGACCTGACCTAAAAACGCAAATACTATCAAAAAGTGGCTTAGTACGGCAAAATTTTCCCCACTGGCTAGGATGAGAGGAAAGGGGTTGCCATCTTATTGGCAGCCAAACCCTTCTACTCCCAAGAAAGCCACTACCCAAAAATGAGTTCATTTAACAATTTTATAGGATGTTTTCCCTTACATTTTCAACAGCATCATCATGAAAACCACACCCTTCTCTCTTTAGAAGAGAAGAAGGCAGTGCCATTTTCAGCAGCCAAATCCTTCAAATCTCACAATCCTTCAATACCAAACACACCTTAAAACAACAGAAGATTGAAACTCGGGGGTGTTGCTGGTCAGACCAGACATTTTTATAGCCTAAGCACAAGCAAGAGAATCATCAGCTAAGAAGAGAGGAAGGGGGTTAACCATTGTCTCGCAGCCAAAACCCTTCTTCTCCTCCCAACGACAGCCTCATCTCAAACCCCAAAATTGAGTGTTTGAATGGAAGCAATTTTCCCAAATAGAAAATGATTAAATTTCACTAAACCCCCCTCCACTGTTAATAATAATAATAATATTTAAATTTCTTTTTTTTTTTAAAGAGAGGCTCAGATTCACCTTTTAATCCGTCACAAAAAGGTGTGAAAAAACCCTAACCCTCTCCTTCCTTTGAAAAATGTCTTAGTTTGGGAAATAGTTCCAAAAAGTGGGTTAGTACATGAAAAAAATTCTCATCCTTTTAACTCGTCTCCCTCCCCCTCTCTCTCATCCTCCTCTTCCTCGCCCTTTACTAACGAGCGGCTGCAACTTTTAGAGTTACCTCGCCATCGCTAAAGAATATAGATCTGATGCTGCAAAGATGAAGGACGAATTAGGGTTTTCCGATTTGAACACTAAATCAGAAAACTTTCTCAAAAATGGAGTTATCCCTTTTGATTTGCATCATCATCATCATCGCCTCTTTTTTAAAATAATAATAATTAGAAAGAGAAGCAGCAGGCAAACAATTTCAGAGAATTTGTTGCTTATAGATTTAATCATCTATAAAATTGTATTTGTTTCCCAAACAAGGGGACAGAAAAAAGAATTTTTTGCCGTACTAGGCCACTTTTTGATAGTATTTGCGTTTTTAGGCCAGGTCCCAATCTATTAACGTTCGTGGGCTAGCCACTGCCACGTCAGCAGCGGCCGCTATTGGGAATAGCGGCCTCTTCATATCCACCAAATTTGTACTCCCACACTTGGTAATGTCCACCAAACAAGGCCGCTATTGGGAAGAGGCCGCTATTCCCAATAGCGGTCGCTGCTGACGTGGCAGAGGCTAGCCCACGAATGCTAATAGTTTGGAACCTGGCCTAAAAATGCAAATACTATCAAAAAGTGGCCTAGTACGGAAAAAAATTCCAGAAAAAAAGGATGAGGAAAAAAAGGCAGCCACTGCCCTGGTTTATGGAGGAAAAATACTATGGAGGACGACTACGGAATTGGAGCAGTCTGTGGGCCCGGGTCTTTGTACCCGATCCAGAGGCTAGTAAATGGGCCAAACCCAGTGGGCCTCACTCTTTGTCATTGGTTTTGACAATGATATCTTCGCTTGGGAGTTGGGATACAGCATTCGTCAACATCTCTAGGACATGCAATGAGTTAATTTTGTATTATCATTGCTATTGGTAAGATTAGCAAACATAGCAAAGAGTTGAAAACAAAATTTTAAGTTGAAATAAACTATGTATTAGAGTTAAGAATTGGAGGTCTATTGTTGTATTTGTGGTATCATCCATTATCGTTGGAACAAAATTTCTACATTACATACATAAAATAATACCAAAACTAGCAGAGCTTTTTCAAGGTGCCAAGCATACAGGGTAAAACAAAACAGAAGAGTGACATGGACACTAAAATAGAATAAGACCAGACAAACAATAAAGCAGACAATGATAAATATCTACGCAGAAGCTCCATCTTGTCTTGTTCATTTTTGTAGCTTCCGAAGGTTTCTTAGTGCAGCCAGCCATTCTTTAGATGGATGTCCTGACAGTAAAAAATGAGATATATTAGAGGACTAGATTTGCCCGTGGGGCACATGTCTACGGCACGTCTTCGGAACGATACAACACATGTCTACGGCACGTCTTCGGAACGATACAACCAGGGCCGGCCCTACCCTAAAGGCTGGTAAGGTGACCGCCTTGGGCCCCCGGAGATTTCGCAATTTTAGGGGCCCCAAATTTGAACTTCCCCTGTAAATATAGGTACATATTTTGCGCGTAAAAAAAACATATATGTTATTAGGGGCCCCCATGTCGGAAGTTCGCCTAGGGTCCCCGGGAACTCAGGGCCGGCCCTGGATACAACACACGAAAAGCCCTGTAAACAGTAAAACAACAATTATGTAGTTCAAGTTTGAATAGTATGATAATAATTAGTTGTAAATAAAAGTTCATGTTTCTAGTAGTATATGTTGAAAAATAATTATAAATGAGGGTATAAAATCCAACTTCTTAGAACTTTAATGATGAAATTTAACTGTTAAAGAGATATTTACTATTTTCAATATAATATGTGCAATAAAAAAAAGTATAAAAATTTTGAAAATTTTACAAACCTGAAATCTTAAAATCTAAATTTCTAACTAATAAAGAAAGAATGGGAGAGAGAGAGGGAGAGAGAGAGAGAGAAAGAGAGAAATATGAAAAAGTGAAAAGAGAAGAGAGAGATAGTAATAAAGCAGTGAGTTTTTCAGTTTTGGGAGAAAAATTTTAATTTTGGGGTTTGAAATTTTGGACAGAAAAATATGCTTTGTGAGAATCAATCTAGGCCATTGATTTTAGAAGAGTTTGAATGAGATCCACTTGATAGGTTTCTTTGTAATTTATTAGATAGATGGTAACCAGAATGCTTTGCTAAGTATTAAGAAACACAACTTCACGCTATGCAGCCACAAGGTCCAAAAGGTTTCATCTTCAACAAACTATATGAGCCAATCCAACTCTCAAGTAAGCAAATTTAAATCTCAATATAGATAAAACAATTTTTACAATACTTCAATCCATCTACATAATATATCATAATAAAAACCTCTGCGAGTCAGACTCACTATAAACAAAATGCAACAAGTTCCAACTCTCGCAGATATGTGAACTACATGTTTCATGTACAAGAAGGATATAAATCAAATTAACGGTTACTTACAAAATAGACAACCAAACTCACGAAAAAGAAAATTAAACGGTTCATCTTGAAAGATTTGCATCATAGTTCTTACAACAATTTATTGACAGTTCTAAAAAGCAGAAAGGTCAGCAAGACTTTACAAGCAAACTATGTTAATCTATGTTAAAATCACATTCGAAAAGAACAACAATAAGAAAACAGAATTTATCAAGCAAGAATTAAAAAGTTGGAGAGACATGACAAACCACCACCCTCGAAGTTTTCATTATTTTCCTCGAGGGGACCGACCGCATATCTTCTTCAACTTGTTTAAGCTCTGGAGTGATTAGAATTCACACGGAAGACTAAAAATTTGAGTTAACAACATCATAAATTTGTAGCCATATAAATAATAGAATGCAGAGTAACTTGAATCATTTCAATTAGTTACAAAAAGGGAAAAGGGAACCAAAAGGCAGTAAAAGAATTCCCCTAACACAAAAAAGAGATCTACTAGGATCAAACGGAAGATCATTAATTTGAAGATTAAAGAAATTAAAGAAGGGATTAAAACAAAGAGGCTCAGATTTGCCTTAGATCCATCACATAAGAGTGAAAAAATAATGCTAATAAAAAACCCTTAACTCTCCTTTATTCTCCTTTCTCCTCCTCTACTAACAAGTGGCCGCAAATGTTACTACCTCGAGGCAATGAACAGCTGAAGAAGAAGATGGTAAACAGATACAATGAAAAAGTACAATCTCTCAAGACCAAAATCTCCTGCTTCTTCCCTTCATCTTCTCCCTGAACAACTGCTTGCTTCTTCCCTTCATCTTCTCCATCAACAGCGCTACCTCCTCACTCACTTCCTGTCCTCACCTCCCTGCCCCGTGCACCTTCCACGCCACCATTGACAGCCTACTGAACTTCTACTGAACTTCGGACCTCCGGCTCCATTCCCGCATGCTGTCGAAGTTGGAATTGAGTGGGTACGGGCCCAATGAGAGGGCCCGCCACACCCCAAACACCCCTACACCGCCCCCCCAACCTCTGATGCTCCCCCTCTACCTCCTCAACCACAACCCTCAGACCCTTCGGCGGCTACACCCCAAATCCCTGCCCCAAACCCAAACCCTAACCTACTGACTAACCCAACTGAGGGAGAACCCCCTAGGCTCAGACGTGCGCTCACCTTCCGCGGGCACACCGAAGTGCACTTCAGGAGGGGAGAGGCATAGATCATCATCGCCCTAAGGAGGAGCTGAGCTCGAGGGGACGGGCCCACAGAGGGGGTCCTCCTACCAGCCACTACCGGCGTAAAAGAAACCCCCCCCCCATGTTCCAGCGTCACGCTCAGAGACAGCAGTATGACCGTTATTACAACACAGAGACGCAACACAGGAACAACCACAGAGAAAGCTATACCAGAGAAAGGGGCTATCGTAGTGTAACTCACCATCCTCACCATCACAAAGAGCAACTTCAACAGGCAAGACACCAAAACCATGACAACTACCACCACTCAGTCACCCCACCACAACCAACATCTCCCATGCACCACCACTTTCATCCAAATACTACCATACCCCCAACGAAACCCATCAGTCAACACCACAACCATCCACCTGCATCTTCTTCTTCACACAACCCCCACCAATCACTACCAAAGGAGGAGGTCCACGATCCTCTAAAGTCCATCGTTGTATGGGCCCAACAGGGGGGGTCCAAACGATGAGCCTAAAGAGAGTGAGGAACATGCTCCGATTGGAAAATCGCCGGAGAGATGGCAAGAAGTTAACCATAAAGAAAAAAAGAAAACCCAACTTCCCAACTCCAACCCTACTGGATAACAGGAAAAAACAGAGAAAAGGAAAATGCAAACTGGTGCAGTGCTTAAACTGTGGAGAGTTAGGACACTACCGGACAGAATGCACTAAAGAAGTGCAGTGCCTGAGGTGTATGATGTGGGGTCACATGTCATACAACTTCACAAATGTCATCACTTCCAACAACGACGACGAACGACAGGTGTGCAGAGGCAGATCGCCTGACAACCCAGCTATGATCAGACTCGCAAACAGCCTCGCCACAATAAAAAATGAGAAAAAATGGCTAAGCCAATGGTGCGCAGTGGCACGTGTTAGATCAGGACAGCCATCGGAGACCCATCTTCTCCAAGCACTAAACGCGATGTGGCCAATGAAGGCTCACAGAGATTGGGTTGTTAAGAAAATGTGTCACCTCCAATTTCTGATATCATTCCCTTTGCCACAAAAGATGATATAGGTCACCGGAATGGCCACGGTGGACTTCAGGCATTTCAAGATGGAGTTTAAAGCTTGGTCACCGAGCTTTGGTGCAGAACAGCCACGGGGTGATAGATATTAGATTTGGATACATAACGTACCATTACATTTCTGAAAAAAAAGGCTTTGCAAGAGATAGTCTCCGACTTCGGCTCAGTGGAAGACGTTGACGAGAAGACCGTTCGCCGCTTGGAGATCGTACCGGCTAGGATACTGATCAGAAGCGGTGACATCTCCTTAATGCCAAGATTCGCAAAAGTATTCTCCTACGAGGAGTACTATCTCATCCGATTTGTGCTCGACAAGCGTGCAAAAACGGAGACGGAGCTCATTCCCATCACATCCCCCACACCTCCATCCTCTCTTAGAGATGGCCGCTCCTACAAACAAGTTGCCTCACCGAAGTGGGATCTTACCAAAGACGGGGCCCATGAATTGGAGCGTGCTCACTGAGAGTTGATCAAGGCGGCTAGAGGGATGGAAGTTCACCGGGAGCCTGCGGCGGAAGGATCAGAGCGTCATGTATCAGGGCGGACTCCGGTGGTCGAGTACGAAGCTTGACCAAGGGATCCAACGGCCAGGATGACCCATCTCTAGATTTGGTTAATTTCACAGAGTCAGAGGTAAGCTAGAAAAAGGGGGGGGGCAGCAGGTATCTCAAAATGGCAAACAACCCCTACAAGTTGGTGAGGAGAAGTGAAGAGCGGAACAGAGAGGGGATCCAGAGCATGCAGGCCCTAGAAATGGAAAAAAACCAACTCCGTTACGACATGCAAAGTACCTCCTCAAAAGGGAAAAAGGTACAAGCTTTGGAGCAGGAGTTGGTAAAGGAAAGTAGCTTTAAGGTGAAGACGATGAAAGAAGCGTCGCTTTTGACCAGGGAGTTGGACCCAAAGCAAATTGGGTCACCAAAAGGGAAAAAGTGGTGTACGTTGGGTCGAGAGCAGAAAAAGGCAGACTGTATTTTGGGGAAGACGACGAGCAAGCAGCTGCTCGTAGGTAGGGAGGAGGTCTCAGTAGAGAACGAAACCAAAAGAGGGCCTCATGCTCAGGGAAAGAGGAAGCACGAAGTGGGTAAGGAGCTCAGGGATAAAGACAAGGAAGCATCGAGAGATGAAGAGACGCGTGCATCGAACGTCGAGTTCAACGCCTCGATCCCTATTTTCAAGGCATCAACAACAACGTGCGCTGCTCAGAAGGAGATAGCTGGCGAAGAAATTAGAGGGGACAGTCTGTTGCAACGGAGGAACAACGTAGCCTATTGTAAGCCACAGACAGAGCAAAATTCAAACGTTCTGGAGGATACGAATGGGCCTAAGCCCAAGGAGAAATGTGATTTATTTGGAGGGGCTTTGGGCGTGGAAGTGAGGGATTTATATGGGCCCAAAGAGGGGCCCAACTAAGGAGAAGATGATGTAGTAATGGGCTCAAACAATTTAGAGGGCGCAAATGAGTGTATCCCCGACTCACCTCTTCACATGTATGAAGATGACTGAGAGGATAGGCTTAATCTCGAGGATGACTATGTCTACTCAGAGGGAGAGTCGTTGGACTCAGAAGGAGTGGCTGAAGAGCTCTCGAGTTTATCACCATATTTGGTACCTTGCACTTTCCCCCAACGCAAGCAACGGGTACAAGCTCGTATCAAGGTGGTACAGATCTCAGGGTTCACAAGAGGGCTATAGAAGAGTCCTTAGACGACTATTTGGAGATTGCTATAGCCGCTAAAGCGTCTAAGACAAGCGTCGGAGGTACATGCTCTTTCCTAGCTTCAGTTTTTAATTTCATGATTGATACGGAGATTTTTTATCTAGCCGAAACCTGTGGTCTTGCGGTTAACGATATTGACAGGAATGCCCTACTCCTTAATCAAAGTAGAGGTTGGGACACCGATAGGGTTAGTCTTATTTTGGACTCGACTGTAAAAATGAGTCACGTGCCCCCTAGCAGTAGTTAATGGAGGCCCTATTCTGAAATGTTAGAGGCCTCGGTGGGCGGGGTAAACGAGAAATGGTTAAGGAAGTCGTAGCCAGATCTAAGGCTAACATCGTGGGTCTCCAAAAGATCAAACTATCTTACATGTCTAGACTTAGTAGAGTAAGGGGTAGCCGAATCTCTGAATGGAGGATGTCACCATCAGTTGGGGCATCTGGGGGCATCGCCCTAGGGTTTAACCCCAACATCTTCTGTTGTATTGACGAACTCCAAGGGCAATTTTCTTTATCGGTATTGCTACAGCGTAAATCCGATCGGTGGACTCAATCGGTCACGGTGGTCTACGGGCAGCACACTTTCGCCGCTAGAGCGACATTCTGGATGGATCTTCGAGCTATCCATGAACACTGGCCACACCCTTGGGTGGTGGGGGACGATTTTAACATCACAAGATTCACCTCAGAACATAGAGGCAGAGGTTCCAGTGACCTAGACAGAGAAGCATTTAATGAGGTCATCACAGACCTGGAATTGGTTGACATCCACATCTCGGATAGGCTTTTCACCTGGTCAAACATGCAGGCGGCGCCCATTCTAGCTAAGTTAGATAGGATCTTGGTCTCCACGGATTGGGAGACCAAATTTTCTCTGTCATCAGCTAAATCACTCCCTAAACCAACCTCTGATCACATGTCTATTTTCTTATCTTCTGGGGAGGACCAACCCAGAAAGCCATCAAAATTTCGGTTCGAGAAAGCTTGGTTAGAAATCCAAGGTTTCCATCATATGGTCAACAAGAGTTGGTCCCGCCCGATCAAGGGTACTGAGGCGTCTGCTATATGGTGTGAAAAAATTAGCAGGCTCAGGGACAAACTAAGGAAGTGGAACCGGACCAGATTTGCACTAATATGGAGAGCAAAGGAGTCCCTTCTTGAAGGAATTAAAGAACTTGAGAAGACGGAAGAAGCTAGGGATCTACTATAGGAAGAGCAGAATCGATTGCTCCAACTCAGACAGGAAATTAACCAGCTCTACAGGATTGAAGAAATCAGATGGCAACAACGGTCTAGAATTGCGTGGCTCAAAGAGGGAGACGCGAATACAGTATTTTTTCACTGAATTACCAGCGCACGACGTAGAACTAACCTCATCCACTCAATTAACTCGGATTCTGGACTAGTACAAGGCGACGATGCTATTAAGCTGGCTTTCCAGTTCCACTTCAAGCGCCTCTTTGGGCACAAAGTGGACTTGAGAGTCCCTCTCTAACACGACTTCTGGCAAGACTGAGTAGGCACTTCACGTCCTAGGCTGCAATCCATCGAAGCACCCTTCACCGAAAAGGAGGTCTGGAAGGCAGTCCAACAACTGGGTAAAGATAAAGCTCCAGGTCTAGATGGTTTCCCGATCTTGTTCTATCAGATATTCTGGGAGGAAATCAAAGGTGACCTGCTGAAGCTGTTCGAAGACTTCTATGAGCATAAACTCAAATTAAGGAGATTCAACTACGCAGAGGTGGTGCTGATTCCTAAGCAAGAAGACTCACGACGAGTCGGAGACTTCCGCCCCATAAGCCTCCTTAACTGTTCTGTTAGGATCATTACCAAGACTCTCGCTAACAGACTGGAAAAGATAATTGATGGCCTCATTAGTCAGGACCAGATGGGCTTCATTAAGGGAAGATGTATTCAGGACAGTATCGCTACAGCTGAAGAGACTATCCATCAGTGCCATGCTTTTAACGCTAAGAGCTACCTCCTGAAGCTGGATTTTGAGAAAGCCTATGATTCCATGGAATGGGACTGTTTACTGGAAGCACTTGCTGGACGAGGGTTCGGGGACAGATGAATCAGATGGATCCACACTTGTCTTACCACTAGCAGGACAGCTATTTTGGTAAATGGGATAGCAGGCCACCCATTCTCCTGCAAACGGGGGCTCAGACAAGGAGATCCGCTATCACCCATTCTTTACCATCGTGGCAGACGTTCTAAGATCCATGATTACCAAATGCAGTAGAGCAGGTTGGATTGTACCAGTGGCTAAAGGAGTCCATCGTCAAGGATGCTCTCCAATATGCACCCTCCTTTTCGGCAATGGAAACCCAGGGGAAACTACCGTCTTTAAAGAAATTCTATATTGCTTTGAAGCTTGGTCCGGACTCAGAGATAATTTCCACAAAAAAGTGCTCTCATTCCCATTGCTCTGACTCCAAAAGAGACGCTGGATCATTCCACAATCCTCAATTGCTCCATCGAGAGGTTCTCCATTCAATACCTTGGATTGCCGCTAAGACTCGGGAAACTCAAAAAGGCGGATTGGCTACCCATTATTGACCGGGTCGAGAAATGGCTAGCAGGTTGGAAAGGAAAAGCCCTTTCTTTGGGAGGGAGAGTCACGTTCATTAATGCAGTCCTCTCAAACCTTCCTACCTATTATCTCTTTTTCTTTGAAATGCCGCGATGAGTAATCCAAAGAATTGACTGAACAAGGAAGTGTTTCTTATGGAAAGGGGCAGACCCGGACCGAGGAGAATATCACCTCATTAGATGGGAGAAGGCGTGCATGAAAAAGATTCATGGAGGCCTAGGTATAATTGATCTTCGAGATATGAATCTAGTGCTACTGGGTAAATGGTGGTGGAAAGTTTTCCACCCGAATGGAGAAGGGTGGCAAAAATTTGTTCAGGGATACATACAAGGGAATGGAACTAGAAATCTAGGCTTCAGGATAGGCCCTCGGGTATCCTACTTTTGGAAAGTTATCACCAAGGCATACGAACCCTTCAATAGCTGTGTTAAATCAGCTATAGGTAACGGCAGACTTACCAGATTTTGGTGGGATAAGTGGTGTGCTAATCACACACTCAGGTCCATGTTCCCCGATTTATACGAGCAAGCGACACAACCGCATTGCACGGTGGCAACAGCTTGGAAAAGAGGCGCATGGAATCCATCTTTCAAACAACCGCTTGACATAGGCTCCCAGCTCAGACTTACGGAACTTCAGGCCTATATCACCAACGCTGGAATTGGCTGTTCTCAGGGGCCCGATAAGAAAACCTGGGGATTGGAGAAGAACAGCAAGTTCACGGTTCGCTCCATGTACAATCGCATCCATTTTAGGGGATGTTCACCAAAGTGGTCTGCCATTATCTAGAGAACGAAAGCACCACTAAAAACCAAAGTTTTCCTATGGTTGGTGCTAAACGATGCGATCCTAACTAGAGAAAACCTTACTAAGCACCAACCAAATGTGGACTCTCAATGCGGGTTCTGCCAAGCTACCCTGGAGACTAGAGACCATCTTTTCCTTTACTGTCCTAGGAGCAAAACGGTTATCGTAGAGGTTCACAGTGCCCTAGGGACATCTCAATACCCTACTACATACGAGGACCTGTGGGTAGGAACCAAGACGCGACGGAGAGGGGTGCTATGAGAGAGGCGTAGTATATCGCGATCGCCGCAATGACCTGGGTTCTCTGGCTAGACAGAATTAATCTTTACTTTCATAGAACTTGCAATAGTATTTCTGGCAATCTAAATTATATTATGCATCTAATTTCATTTTGGGCTAATGTGGCAGCCGTAGGTCCCAGGGGCAGGATTGCGACTGTATTCCAGGTACAGGAGTTTGATGACGAGGAGATTGAGATCGGCCCGACGATTGACTGATAGCCAGCACGATCTATGATGGACATTGATACCCATTACCTCAGGATTTGTTGGGGGGTATGATGTATTACTTTGTGGCTACTTTATGTTATGTCTTTTGTCCCACCCCCCATGTTCGGGGTGGAGTTATGTTCTTATGTTTTGTTTCTAGGATTTTGTTGTAAGCTCAGTACCCTGAGTTTGTTTTATTAATCACTTATTAATGAAACAGGGTGGCCAGAATCCACCTTTTCCTAAAAAAAAAAACTGTTACTACCTCACCATCTATGAAAAAATGCCTCCAGTAGTTGATGATTGTTGCAGCTTTTTTCTGACGTGAGAGCAATCAGATAATGAGTTATTTTTTTTGGGAAGAAAACTTACAATCTAGACTGTCGATCAGATCTGAATTTGTGATGGCTTACAATTTGGCAAACCTGCATAAAGTCCGAACTCTGGGGTTGGTCTCGACAAAAGACCCTATGACGCTCAAGTCAGTAACTCTGAAAGAAGATTATAAAAAAGTGCAAAAAAATGAAGTACCCCCCAACGTTTGCCCATATAACTTTTGAAAAAGTATATTTAACACATTCCTCCGTTAATTTAACCCCATCCGTTAAGTTATAATTATTGTTTTACCTTATTAACCTTACCCTTTCATAATCAAATCTTTTCATCTTTTTCCTCTTTCTTCATTCTTTTTCTTCGTTCTTTTTTTTTTTCATTCTTATCAGTTATTTCATCAGAAAATCTGGTATTCTTGGGAGATTCGATGATCAATTATCATTTTTGAAGTAAGAGTACTTGCAATTGTATATTTTTTATGGCCATCGAAATTGCATACAATGATAATACTCGAATTAAAATCAGATTATACAAAATTCTGTAAATCACCCTAGGGGGTGAATAGGATGATTGTGTGGAATTAAAAAAATTTAAAATGAATAGCAAAATAAACAAGGAGAGATAAGAAATGCAAATACAGATCGCACAAGTGATCCAGCGATATAACGTGGTTCGACCCCCAGGTCTACGTCCACACCACCTACTTGTAGCAATTCTCCGCCACAAGCGTTCCACTATACTCAAACCCTTGTACAATGATTCTCGGATTCAGGCCAAGAAACCTATTACACCTACAAGACTTCTAATCACAAGTCCCGTCAATCTCACCGAAGTGGAAGAAAAGAAAAGAACTCAAGATCCTCAATGATCCTGACTGAAGAATACAAATAGTTATCACACACACTCGGATTGATTGTTGAAAAATTAGTTTAGAAGATTTTTTTTCAGAAGTAATAGGTGAAGAATACTCAGTGGGTTCGTCCAATTATATAGACGAGGAAGTGTATTTATCAAAATTAGAAACGATACATTCCAAAAGAGTGAACAGCGCAAAGTACGGTCGACCGCAATTTAGATGCAGTCGACCGTTCATCTCTCTGATGAAAAGTTGAGAGATGAATGGTCGACTGCTTTACTTTATTGCTGTGAAGTGCAGTGGACTGCGATGCGGTCGACTGACATGAGGTGCGGTCGACTGTTATCGTGTTGTTCATAACGAATCCACTTTATATTCTTACCATATACTAATCAATCATCAATCAATCAAATACTGATAAAATATCACAAATAAGGAATAGCAACAACTGGTCTTGGTAGCTTTCTTGGGCACTAATCAACATGTGTTATTTTTTAATAACTTCTTCTTTTGCTTGATCTTGCAATCTTTCTTTATTGATTCCCTTCTTTGCTTATTTTCTTTATTGCTTTCCTTTTTTGCTTATTCTTGAATCTCTTTTAAATCACTTATTGATATTATTTTAATCTGAAAATCTGAACAGCTTAATTTAAACTTATTAGTATTTATGAACACGTTTTGTGCATACCAAACTAAGAGTCAACAATCTCTCCCTTTTGGTGTGAACAAAACATGTCTTTGAAAGTAAAAATAAAAGAATACGACATATAAATACTCCCCCTGAATTTAGTACTTCCTGTAGCATAGATTTTCATAGATAAAGATGAAGAGAGATTAAAAATAAAACAATAAGGCATATAAATACTCTCCCTGAATTTCGTACTTCCTGTAGCATAGATTTTCATAGAAGATATATGAAGAAGAGATAATAATATTCAATATTATATTTACTTTCAGTTGAAACATTCATAAAAATATTTTCCCCCCTTTTGGAACACACCAAGTGGGGCAAAAGACGAGCATAATAAGAACATTTATAAAGGACTTAAATAAAGGAACATTGAATTAAATGTTTTATTCTCCCCCGAAAGCCATTTGTAAATAAAAAGAACATTCATGAAGCAAATGAAGAAGTTAATTTTGGGAACATGATAAAGCATGAATTTGGGAAATATAATAATTTGTGAAAGCATGGGAAAATCCACTTACATGATACCGTTGATAGCGAAACTCTTTGATATACAGGGAGAGCTCTTCATGGTATCATAGATTTGAGATTTTTCTAATACAGATGCAAGGTATAGAAAAGGAGAAGAAGTATTTCAATAAACCAATATTATAAGAAATAGTGAATAGAAAGTGCGTAAAACTCAAAATGAGTAATCAAGAAAAGAACCGGTTGACTGCACGGTCGACGCAAAACCAATTGAGCACATAAAACAAAGAATCAACCCAAGAGAAAACCGATCGACCGCACATCCTGTAAGCACAAAACGAAAGACAGAGGGTGAACCGGTCGACCGTTCAGTCGACCGCAAATACTGAAATCGGAAAAAAAATAAAGGCGAAGTGTTTCTTAGAGAGGGTATGTGTTCAAGAGTTTAGATGAGCGATGGGTCGACCGCACGGTCGACCGAAATACTGATACAGGAGAGTAATGCAGATAATCAACTGGATATGCGAAATGCAGTAAGCATGGAGTCATTCCTTCATAGCAAATAACAAGAGATTACATACTGTTAAAGAACATTCATGATGATATTACATCTAGTAATTACAAATAGAAATCTATTCATCACCACCATCATGTTCGTCGTCGGCATTATCTTCATCATTTTCCTCATCATTTGGAGGAGAAAGAATTTCCCAATCTTCTTTTCTTTCCAAGTACTCAATCGTGTTAACATAATATCCATACACTTGCATTTGATGAGCAGCAAACTGTTCATGAGTCACGAATGAAGATGAGGAAGAGGGAGTGGTGTTCTTGCGACGGGAGGAGGAAGAGGCTTGTGGGGGCTGTTCGGCTTGGTGCTCTTGTTGTTGGGCTTGACGACGACGAGCCCGCTGGTTGAGCGGTACATCGATACCCATTTGTTGAGGAAGGATGGGCATAGGATTTTTGCTTAGGAGAAAATTCTCAACATCAATACGAGAGTCAATGGCAAGATTGTATATAAGAGAACTTAAAGGAAGACCACAATTTGTAGAGGTTGCATAATTCATGTGCGAATGATGAATGTGGCAGGATCAAACTTATATCCACCAAGAATAAGAAAACTGATGAACGACTGATTGACCCAAATTTCAGTTTTGTCATTCTTTTTGGGCCAAATATTTGCATTAACAATTTTATTTAATACACGAGTGGTATCAGCAAAATTTGTGGGAGCGGGACGAGGAAGATGAGAGAATTTAGGGTGGACGATCATGGATTTAACCGTATTCTGGTCATGGCCAGGTTTAAAATTAAGGGTTTTAAATCTAGATGATATGCATCAAATTCTCCTACTGGAAATTCATATTTCTTATAGAGGTAATCGGGGGTGACTCTAACTCTTCTCCCAAGAACAATAGAGGAGAAGGTGAGGTCATCGTCTTGAAGACCTTCAAGGTTGGCATAGAATTGGCAAGTTAATGACTCGGAGTGGGTGCTAGGTGTAGTAAGATAGTTTTCCCACCCAAGGTCTCTAAGGATCCTAACCATAACAGAATATTGACCCCTTAAGGATGATAAATTGATTACCTGATTGGCAACGACAGGAGCATTTCAAAGATTAGAAAAGTAAAGATCAGCACAATTTGAGTTCCGAAAGATAATACCATCTTTAGTGACGGATTTAGAGGCAATAACTTTCTTGCCCTTCGGTTTGTGAGAAGAGGAAGCCATTGAGAGAGGGAAAAAAGCACACGAGAAATTTGAAGAGAATATTGAGAGATGAGAAGGTTATTTGATGGGTTTGTGTATGGGGGCTAGGGTTTTTTGTGTGGTTTGAGAGGAAGGAGATGAAGGGGTATTTATACTGGAAAGAGAAAAATCAAGTCAGCCGAGTGGGTCGGTCGACCGGTTCACAGATATGGTCGACCGCATCACATGAAAGCAGGAGTTCTGATTGAGTAGTTTTTTGACAGAGGGGTGGACGATCGACCGTACGGTCGACTGGTCCATTCTCGACTTATCAAGGACCAATGAATAGTACAGTCGACCGGTCGGTCGACCGATCATACAGTTTTATGGTTTTTGCAAAGTGATTTTCTTCAAATCTTCAGATCTTGTAATGACAACTTTAGATGTTTTAAAATTCACACATTTCATGTATTCCTTAGATAAATAGCAGATGCTCTAGACTTTTTATTTCGGAGATAAGTAATTTTAATATTTAATATAGATTCAAGCAAGTGTAGATTTTATCCGGTGCTGTACTCATTTGAAGAACCAAGGTCCTTCTCCTTTTTCCTTGATAGAGATGCAGGTTGCTAGTATAACTTATTGAGCCTCTCGAGCGTCTTCTATCAAGGTGTCTGCAATTTTCTAAGTTGAGAACGTCGAGCCACCTACATGGAATTTTGTAGATGTCCAAGTGGGTTTTGAGCCTGCATTTACATTCTTTCTTATCCAGACAAAATTAGTATTCCTTTTTAATGGACAGTTATAAGAAATATGCCTTAGTCTACAACAGTAATGACATGTGATACGACTATGTCTTGAGTCATGCACACTTACATAATTTTGAGTTGGTTTGTGATTATGTTGGTGATTGTGCAAGTGTGTATGACATGATGATTTAAATTTTTGATGGTGTATTGGTTCTTCGTAACTAAGCCCTCGATTATCGTGATAGGATCTTGAATTTTTTGTAATAAGGTAATTGGGCCTGTCATATTTTTCTACAATTTTTTCAAGCTCAATTACTCTTTTACAAAGTCTTTTTCTAGTCATCTCATCGTCTTTTGTGTTCCAACGAAGAGTGTCTAGTGTAGCATCAAGAATTCTATTTTGTTCAAGATCTTCATTACATCCTTCCACTACCTCATCAAATTTTCTTTTGCATTCTTTTAAATCATCTGTGAGTTTAGCGATATAAACAGATTTCTCATGAATTTCTCTTAAGTGTTCATCATGTGTTGCTAAGAATTCTTGAATTTGTTGTTTTAAAAGTTCATTTTCCTCTAGCAATACATCATGATCTTTTCTAAGTGACTCGAATTTTTTCATGATCAAAGCATTTTTATTTTTCAGTTTTTGATTTTTAGCGATACAAGAGTCATGTGTTTCATTTGAAATTTGTTTATATTGCCTTAGTTCACGACTCAGTTTCTTAGCATAGTCTTTTAATTCATTACACATGTCTACTAGCTCATCATAAGTAGGTTCTTCGATTACCTCTTCTTGAGATGGTGATTGCACCTCACCATTCTCAAGAGCCATGAAGCTGACATCGTTGGAACCTTGCTCTTCCTCACTTGAATCCGAGTCTAGCCATGTTGCTTTCAACACCTTCTTTCTCAGACCCGGGTTTGAGCGGTAATAGTTCCTATTCCTGTCTTGTGAGACGGGACAATTTGCATGGATGTGTCCGGGCTTCTTGCACTTATAGCATACGTCATCTTTATTCTTTTCTCTATCTCATTGGTACCTGCCATATTTTTTATGTTTGGGATACTTACGAAATTGCTTACTCAATAGGGCGATGACTTCGTCTGACTCCTCACAATCTGAATCTGCTTTTGATGGTCGAGATTTTTCTGCTTTTAGGGCAATGGTCCTTTCTTCGGTTTTTGGTTCAATCCCGATGTTCTGTCTGTATCTTTTGGTTTCTGTCATCTCCATCTCGTATGTCTTCAGCTTTCCTTGGAATGTGTAGTAGTCGAATCCCTTTTCTTCAAGAGTCTTCCTCATTGCAACAACTTTTACATCCCACTTGGGCATGAAACAGCTTATGAGTTTTCCGACCTTTCGGTCATCATCCAACCCCTTACCTAAGCTCTCAAGCTCGTGTGCAATGATATCGAAGCGGGCGAGCATTTGATCTACATTTTCTTCTGGCAACTATGAAATACATCAAACTTATAAAAACATAGATTTACTTTAGCTTTTATCTCAGAGGTGGTTCCCTCATGCCGATTCAGTATGTTGTTCCAGATCTCATATGTTGTCTTGCAGTTTCGCTCGCATCACATTAATTCTTCATTATTCAACCCTGCACAGAGAGCCGTCATAGCTTTCGAATTTCGGTCTTGAGTACTAGCCTTGCTTTCTGAAGGCCGTCTTTCCGTCGCTGACTGGAATATCTGTTTTATTAATGCATACATTCCACACTACTTCTCCAAGCATCTGTAGAAAATAGGACTTACGAACTTTCCAAACATCATAGCATATTCCATCAAAATATGGTGAGCGTGTAAGACTTGTCCTATTGGATACGAATGGCTTTGATGAGTACAAGTTTTCGGGAGGAGGGATTTCGGCCATTGGACATTTTACTTAAGCTTTTAAGCTTTTGGTAAGCACCTCATTCTGATACCACTGTAAATCACCCTAGGGGGGTGAATAGGGTGATTGTACGGAATTATTTTTTAAAAAAATGAATAGCGAAGTAAATAAGGAGAGATAAGAAATGCAAATACAGATAGCACAAGTGACCGAGCGATATAACGTGGTTCGACCCCCAGGTCTACGTCCACACCACCTACTTGTAGCAATTCTTCGCCACAAGCGTTCCATTATACTCAAACCCTTATACAGTGATTCTCGGATTCAGGCCGAGAGACCTATAACACCTACAGGACTTCTAATCACGAGTCCCGTCAATCTCACCTAAGTGGAAGAAAAGAAAAGAACTCAAGATCCACAATGATCCTGACCGAAGAATACAAATAGTTATCACACACACTCTGATTGATTATTGAAAGATTAGTTCAGAAGATTTTTCTCAGAAGTAATAGGTGAAGAATACTTAGTGGGTTCGTCCAATTATATAGACGAGGAAGTGTATCTATCAAAATTAGAAACGATACATTCCAAAAGAGTGAACATCGCAAAGTACGGTCGACCGCAATTTAGGTGCAGTCGACCGTTCATCTCTCTGACGAAAAGTTGTGAGATGAATGGTCGACTGCTTTACTTTATTGCTGTGAAGTGCAGTCGACTGCGATGCGGTCGACCGACATGAGGTGTGGTCGACCGTTATCGTGCTGTTCATAACGAATCCACTTTATATTCTTATCATATACTAATCAATCATCAATCAATCAAATACAAATAAAATCTCACAAATAAGGAATAGCACCAACTGGTTTTGATAGCTTTCTTGGGAACTAATCAACATGTGCTCTTTTTGAATAATTTCTTCTTTTGCTTGATCTTGCAATCTTTCTTTATTGCTTTCCTTCTTTGCTTATTTTCTTTATTGCTTTCCTTCTTTGCTTATTCTTGAATCTCTTTTGAATCTCTTATTAATATTATTTTAAGCTGAAAATCTGAACAAATTAATTTAAACTTATTAGTATTTATGGTCACGTTTTGTGCACACCAAATTAAGAGTCGACAAATCCGACTGTGTGTACTATTTTTTATTGAAGAAGGTTATACTCTGCCATGCAAAACCAGTAATCTGCAGGTTTCTTATTACCATGTTTTCTGGCTTCACTACGCTATCTAAGCATCCATAACCTGTCTCTGAACACCTTAATTATTGCTTTCTGGCTGCACATTAACACATTCTTAAAACTTGATCCTTAGCAACCTTGAACAAGCAATCAAACATACCCCTGAAATCATTGGAAAATTTTAGCTGCAAACCCCTAAATAATTCAAGTCTGAGTTTATAGTTCAAATGAAAATTTAAATCATTCTAAACCCTCAACTTGTAATTATCTTTATATTATTTCCCCATTACACTTCCACTTCTAATAGCAGAAACGCACAAAGATGTCAAGATTCTCTCTACCTTTCTGCTTCACATGCAAACCACATGTGAGGTTAAATAGTTAATTTGACCCATACACTAATATAACCTACGTTAGTTGTTGCGCATATTTGATCAGTTTTTATGGAACTATCACTCTTCAGCATTATCTTCATTATCGTAAGTACCCACCCACCACATGAACTAAAAATAAGAAACTCCACGAAATTAAAAAAAAACTCACATGAACTCAAAAGAAATGAAGAAAAAGAATGAAGAAAGAGGGAAAAAAAAAGAGATTTGATTATGAAAGTGTAAGGGTAAAAATGCAATTCAATAATTCTAACTGGGGTTAAGTTAATGGTGGAATGGGTTAAATGTACTTTTTCAAGCGTTATATGGGCATATTGTATTAAGCCCAAACGTTGGGGGGGAGGGGGGGGGGGGGGTACTTTGTTTTTTGCCTTATAAAAAAAATGAGATTAGAGTTTTGAATGGAGAAAAAATAATCACACGAAAGTATTTATAGGCTAGGAGTCTTGCTATATAAGAAAGACTTAAGAGGGTATCTCCTTCAGATTTGGTTGAAGATTCCACTAGTTAAGGGATATAATTAGCTATTTAGTTCCTTATTTGAGAGATTTGACTACCAACTATAATTAGTTGAAAATCCTTCTTTCTTAAGCTGTAAGCAAGCCTTATCTGCTGGTCTGGTTGAGATAATGAGCATGGAGGCGGCCCATGTTCTTCTAGTGGGCCTGTAGTTGCTGTAAAATTATCGTTCTTCCCCTAGAAACATTGAGATACGTTCTCGAACAGTATAGCTCTGATTTATTGTGATTTGTACAAATATCATAAGCCCCTCTCATTCTGAATGTCAGATTTTGCGGCATTTGAGGAGTAGTTTGTCCTATTCTGCAAGATCTAGGAGCTTGCAAAATATTTGGGGAAGATGGGAGGTGTTGGGAACCTCGTTTGGTGCTTCTAGGGCCAATAACTATGTTTATGGTTTTCTGTCGACCCCTCAAATTTTTGAAATTTTAATTAACTTTTTAAATTTTAATCAATTTTCAGAGTTCATAATTTATTTTGGACTTTTTAATTAAATTTTCTAAATTCATAATTATTTTTCAGAATTTTTTAATTAATTTTCTGAGTTTATAATTACTTTTTAGAATTATTATTTTTTTTGAGGAATTTTAGCAAAAAAAAGGGAGCATGAATTTCAGGGAGATCCAAAGGCCCACATTGCGATTTTGCACTAAGACGCTCAAACGACACGTTGAACATTGACCCCCAAGATGCTCGACCAAGTCGGCACTAAGGGGTTTGGCTAAGCCGAGCATCAAGCTTCAGTTTTTTGTGCTTTCTTTGCTCAAGGTTCGAACTACTCGCCGAGCACTGAGCACTGAGCTTATGAATATGGACTTCTTTTGGTTAGGGGCTCGAACGACTCATCGAGCATCATGCCTAGGAAAGTAGGCATTTTTAGTGAAGGGCTCGAACAACATGACGAGCGCCGAACCTATGAAGATAGGCATTTTTTGTGAGGGGCTCGAACGACACGTCGAGTCGAGCACCGAACCTATAAAAATATGCATTTTTTTTGAAACGGACTCGAACAACATGCCGAGCACCGAGCCTATGGAAATGGGCATTTTTTGTGAGGGGTCTGCACGACATGTCGAACACCGAGCCTACGAAAATAGGCATTTTTTGTGAAGGGCTCAAACAACACGTGTATAGTGTTCGGAGATGGTTGGGCAAGTCTTCACACTTGGTGAAATTTGTATTCTAATAACTCCTCTGGTGGCTGGAATCGTGCCACATCATCGATGTAGTTATCGAGGTGTGCCACATCGCTGATATAGTTATCGAGGCATGACATGTCATCATCGTAGTTATCTAGGCATTTCCCATGCTTCTTAGTGTCTACAGTTGGATGTGTGATGCGTGGATGGCATAGATATTGCCACGTCATCGCTTGCACTTATCGAGGCATTTTTTTAGATTCTTTCCCTCAGCTCTATATAATCCACCACCTCCCATTATTCCTCTCTTTACATTGTTCATTTCTCCCTCAGAGCTTCTCTTTCCTCACCACTTTCTGATTTCGTCAAGATTTTTGATTATCAACTGTTCCTGCTGATTTTGGTGTGGGAGTAAACAGATGAATTTGTAGATTCTTGAAGAAACGAATAAAGCAAACCTGTTGACTTTCACTGACGTTTGACTGGTTTCTTGCTGCTGCCGTTGACCTGCAAAAAAGTACGATACACCGAGATGGATCCTGATGACGAACCCTCCGACGCTCTTGTCAGTAATCAGGAAGAGTATGAAAGAGCTTTATGTAGAAAAAGATTGATTACCTTATCACGGTGGGGGGAGAGGGGTATTTATAGTCATCTTAGGAACCTGTTTCGAGATAGAATAAATCTCTACTTCCCAGTGTTTTTGGATAAGATGTAGAGTTTAAATCGTTTCATGGAGATAACCACGAATTTGAATTACTCTTTATCCATCTGGGTTGGTTTGTAATGGGTTGCTACCCCTACCCAATATGATAGATCTGTTTATGGGTTATTGGACTTTGAAGAAAGACCCAGTTCCCATTTCAGACCCGTTTGTAGGTAAAATTACCGTTTTACCCCCAAAGAGCTTTAAGATTCGTGCTCATTTTGAACAGTCCCGATTTAATCCCTTTTTAGTCATATCACGAGCCTTCCCACTCCCAAAGACTGAGTTTAATAGCCTTTGAGGAGTAGTTTTACTGTTTTAATGGCATACGAGATTTTATCGAAGTTCTCAGGGAGTTTGGATCTTGCTCGTGGTGTAACAGTATTTTTCTGAGCTTGTAAAATGCCCAAAAATATTCTCAGATTTTTCTGGATTTTTCGTGATTTTTCTGATTTTTTTCCCTATTTTTAATCATTTTTTTGAATTTTTTATTCAATTTCGAAATTTAAATAATTAATTATTGAAAATTTTAATTAATTATTCTAATTTGATAATTATTATTTTAAGAATTTGAAATTATTTTCTGAATTAATAATTATTTTTAGAATTTTTAATTATTTTTTTCGATTTTTAATTAATTTTTCAGATTTTTTAAATAATTAATTAATTAAAATAAATAAATAAATACCTGATGACGTGGCATAATCCTGTACGTTGATCATGATCAAGAAAGCGCGCATCGCAAGGAGACAAAATTTTCCCAATTTTTCGTTCGGGACAAGCTCTGTTCGACACATGAGGCGAACATGATGGTCAACGGGGCCCGTTGATTTTTTCTTCTTTCTTTCTTTCGTTCTCTTCTTCTTCTTCCCGCCTTCGCGCTTCTTCCTCTCTCTTCGTCTTCCACTTCTTTGGGTCACCAGAGCTTGACGAGTAGGGGCTCGACGCTCATGGCGATGAGGGACCTGGACATCAGCTTGGAGCTTCGGCATGGGAGATGGAGGTCGTCGACGAGCACGGCGAACGAATATGAGCTCGAGGTTGGAAGATGGGCGAGCTCGGCGAACAAAAGACGAAGGAGTTGGGCGAGCGCGGCGAACGGGGTGAGGAGTTCGAAGCTCGGCGATGAGCTATTCAACGAGTTCAATAATGAGCAAGCTTGAGCTCTGCAGAGCTTGCAGTCGAAAGGGCCCGACTGTGGGGGGAGCTCGACAGGTTGACGGTGGAGCTCATCAAACATGAAGCTCGAGGGAGCTGGGCGAGCGCGGTGAACGAGGCGAGGCCGAACGCGGCGAGCGGTCGGTTGGAGCTTCGGGAGTTCGGCAAGGAGTTCGGAGCTCGGAGGCAGAGCTTGACGATGTCTGGAGGAGTGAGCTCGACGGTTTTGGGATGAGCTCGGTGATCATTGGAGTTCGACGAGGTGGAGAGTGGAGCTCGACGGCGATGGAGCTTAGTGAGGAGCTCGGCAAACGAGGCATTGGGTCAAGCTCGATGGTGAAGTGGGCGGGTGGGTTTTTCTCCTTTTGTTTTTTGGCGGGAATTTTGGAGGAGAAGGAGAGAACGGAGGAGAGAGGTGGTACGGGTTTGGGTCCCTAACCGGTCTGAATCCGACCCGTTAACCCCTTAATCTCTCTCCCTTTTTTTCTTTTTGTTTGTTTGTTGTGCGAATCTGAGTCATTGATCCAGATTTGAGCACGGATTTTGAGGTAGAGTTGTTTTTCTCCACTTTCACGCTCGGAGCTGCATTTGTTCGGTGCGTGCTGGCGATCATGGCGAACATGGTGAACGATAGGCAAGCAACACGTGGCTCTTAAAACCATTGACTGGTCAACAGCATTCTGCCCATTTTTCGTTCGGAAACACGTCTGTTCGGCGCGTATTGGCGAACATGGCGAACGATAGGCATTGTCTGGTGAACAGTTGAGTTGAGCTTTGTATGACTCTTGAGAAGGTCCATTCTTGGAGGTGGGTTTGAGGAGCAACTCTACGGGAGAGTTGAGCTCCGGACCCATTGAGAAGAAGGCCGCTCGGGAGGTGAGCGGAGTGAAGAGCATCGCTAGGCTCTAGGAGAGAGCCGTTTGGGAGACAAGTTTGAGGAGCATCTCACTCTAGGGGGGAGTTGTGCTCCGAACTCTTTGAGAAGAAGGCTGCTCGGAAGGCAAGCGGATTGAAGAGAATCACTAGGCTCTAAGAGAGTGCCATTTGGGAAACAAGCTTGAGGAGCAACTCTAGAGGAGAGTTGTGCTCCAAACTCATTAAGAAAAGGTCCGCTTTGGAGGCGAGCGGAGCGATGAGCTTCACCAGGCTCTAGGAGAGAGCCATTTGGGAGACAAGTTTGAGGAGTGACTCACTCTAGGGGGGAGTTGTGCTCCGAACTCATTGAGAAGAAGGCCGCTCGGGAGGCGAGCTGAGTGAAGAGCATCACTAGGCTCTAGGAGAGAGCCGTTTGGGAGACAAGTTTGAGGAGAAACTCTAGGGGAGAGTTGTGCTCCGAATTCATTGAGATGAGGTCCGCTCTGGAGGCGAGCGGAGCGATGAGCTTCACTAGGCTCTAGGAGAGAGCCGTTTGGGAGACAAGTTTGAGGAGCAACTCTAGGGGAAAGTTGTGCTCCGAACTTGTTGTTAAAGAGAGTTTACGAGTTGTAGGAGCAATTTCGAATGGTGAGCTACTCCGCACTTGCTTGTTTGCAAGCGGCTAGAGCAGCGTCGAACCAAGTGTAGCGCCCCGAATTTCTAATATGAGAGCTTAGAAAATACGTGGCACATTCCCAGTGATCCACTTCAATATAACAATAAACACAACCAAACACCACTAAGTTTTTCAACATTTATTACAACAAACTTTTACATGTCACAGCGGAAGACTAACAAACCAAAATTGACTCAACAAGTCGTTACAACTCAACACTGAACACTTAATAACCCATTTATCCAAAAAGCTAACTCAAGCATCCATTCTCCAACTCTAAGCAATAACCTGCAACAAGTGCGGCTAGAGTTGAACCCTAACCCCCAAACTAAAGGGGTCAGCCATAAATGGTGTGAGTGGCATAAAAATCAAACAACAATATAAATGAACTTAAATTGTAATGTCCAACAGATAATAACCAAAATGCCAAATAGAACAACATGTGATACCAAAACCAAATATCAAAAGTGTAAACAGGAAATCCGAATGCATAAAGATGAGTCAATAAAACACAAATGCTATATGCTGACAACGATGACTACTAAGAGATGAAGATAAACTATGAGAATTTGCCCATGCTTGATAATTCCGGAAGTAGATCCCACATCTCAGGTATTTTCCCTGGATAATTCAGGAGATCAACCCACATCTAAACATAGACTCGTCATCACAATAATATCCCAAGAGTGTCGCCTCGACTCTGATCATACCGTAGGTCAATCCCGCATCTCAAGATGACTACTTGGATAATTCAGGAGATATATCTCACATCTCAGGTTGTCTACCTGGATAATTCAGGAGATAAATCTCACATCTCAAGTTAACCACTTGGATAATTCAGGAGATCAAATCCTACATCTAAAGCCTTACTGAGGTGCATAACTCATGTCCCCTTCGTCATGACACTACTAGTGCAAGTCCTTATTATTTTTGGTTACTGAACAAATCTCCTAGAGTAGTGTACCCCACCGGACTAAAAATATGTTCAACTGAAAATTCGCCTCAAAGGGGCCTCAACAAATAACTCAACACCGGTATACTAGGGTCACGTACCTCTAGAGACTCAAAATCAAATATCTAAACAAATTCCCACTAAACAAGTGGCTCAACTGAATATCTCAAAATCATGTTCATAACTGAACATCTCAAAATCAAATACTGAACAAATATCTCAAAGTCAGATACTGAACAAATATCAAAACTGAACAAAGATCTCAAAATCAATTACTGAACAAAATGTCTCAAATCAAACATACAGATCCCTCAGTGCCAGTCGACTTATGCTGAGGTAAGTCGACTGTCCAGAAGACATCTCTCCAGAATTTCACAAAAATAATCTAAGGCAATATCAGTCGACTAGGAAAAGTCATCAGTCGGCTGCCCCGAGACAAATTCCAATAATTCTCAAGAATGTTCTAAGTATTTAAGTCGACTGAAAGGTTCATAGGTCGACTGTCCAGAAAGGACTAAACAAGTTTACAATCAGCAGATCAGTCGACTGACAATAGCCTAGGTCGACTGTCCCGAACAATTCACAAAAGACTGAAAATAATCAGTAGTGTCGTACCAGTCGACTGTACGGTAGGCCAGTCGACTGTCGGCCTACAGTTTTCAAAAATAGGTCTGAATACAAAAATTAAACTGAAGATTTCTAAAGAATCATGGTTCATTGTTTTTCAATCAATAGTTCATACACAAGCCAATGATAACTCTCAAAACAATATCCTGTACGGATACAATACTCATCTATCAATTCCTCAAATCTCAACTTCTCAAGATCTAAATCACAAATTTTCTATTAGGGTTTCTCAACAAAGTTCTTCCTCAACTCATAACTAAATTCTGAATTAAAAATCATAAGATCTAGATGTCTATCACCTGATCACAAACTAATTAATTCTTAATCATGCTTTCCAACAATAAGATTCCATAGATCAATATTTCCTCAACAAATCTTGATAATTTCTCATACATGGTCCAAATATCATTAAGTGTTCTCATAGTCCATATTAAAATAAAAGATCTACATCATGCATACAATGAGACAAACAAACAATATCATACCGATCCAAACAAAGAGTAACAAAGATCTCACGCCAATCATCAATCAACAAACAAAACAAATCAAGCAAAACAAAAACAAACCACTCACATTGATATAAAGAAAATCCACAAAAAGCTCTTCTCCTTGCTAGATCCAAAAGTCTCTTCTTTCTCCTCTAACAAAATCTCAAAAATCTGAATATTCTCTCAATGACGGCTGGGAATAAAAATCCCTTATATGCCGGATAATTATTAGGGTTTTACCACACTTTGCAAAACAATCCTTTCAAGAACACAACTTTCATATATATCCATTATTCTTGTAAATTCAATAAAACTCCTTTAAATTAGGATCTAATAGAAAATATACTTTTAAACTTCAGCCAATACTGCTCAAAACGTCCAGAATGCCAATTTGCATTTCAACCCTTAAAAATGTCAATTTTGCAAATAAGTCCTTCTTTTCTCAAAAATTGCAAATAGTGTAAATTAATTTCAGAAAAATCTGGAAAAATACTACATAAATCCCAAATAATAAATAATGATTTTTCATAAAGGAATCTTAATTTTTTAAACTTCTAAAAAGTCATTTGCACGTGTTTTGCACGTGTACAAAAGATAAATTTCTTAGAAAATATTAATTAAATCTCCAAAAATCATTTAAATTCATTTTCAAATAATTAAAGTAATATTTGAAAATATGGGGTTCTACACCAAGTGTTGGACTCCAAACCCATTGTTTGAGGGGGTTAACAAGTTGTAGAAGCAATTCCGAATGGTGAGCTGCTCCGTACTTGCTTGTTATAAGCGGCTAAAGTAGCATCGAACCAAGTGTTGGACTCCAAACTCGTTTTTTGAGCTTAGTAAGTTGTGGAGCAGCTCTGTAGGATAAGCTGGACTCCGAACTTACCGTTTGACGAGTCGTAGACGTGACTCAGAGAGATAGAAGTGAGGCAAGTGCAATAATTTTTAATAGAAAAAGCTAAGCTTTATTGAGATGAACTAAGTGGCCGCTTATTATTACATGCTTTTTGGCCGTGTTACAAGCATCGACCTTATTGAAAACTGAAAACCTACTTCTACGATAGGGTGAAGTCCTCTTGGAAGGAGTTTGGTTCAGAATCTTGGAACTCGGCGGGCCTTTCCGTTCACTTGTTGGCTCATCGGGGTGGAAGATCGGCCCCATCTTTTCGCACGAACTTGGTCAAGTGTCCACGCTGTATGAGTTCTTCGATCTCCTCTTTGAGATCCCGACAATCATCCGTATTGTGGCCGTGGTCCCTGTAAAAACAGCACCACTTATCCATGTTCCTTTTCTTGTCAGGGGTATTCATTCTAGTGGACCGCGGAGTAGCCCTTCCTCGTCCACCTTCATAAGAACCGCTGATATACTAGCATTGAGGGGGTGAACTTCTCAAAATGAGGAGCTAGGCGGCGTTAGCCATTGTCGTTCCTCTGGAGTTTATGGGACCCTTCTTCGCTCGTATTCTTCCGTTTGTTCTGGAAGATGATTCCTCAAGAGGGGGGGGGGGGGTTGAGAGCCTCTTCCACTCGGATGTACTTCTCACTCCTAAGCAGAAGTTCTGAGAAGTCTCGAGGAGGCTTCTTGGCAAGGAACGCCTTGAGGTCGGCATTAGTGACGTTGTGCCTGAATTCTGCCGAGGCTACTGATTGGTTGAGGGAGGCAATAGATTGGGCTTCGGAGGTGAAGCGCCGAACGTATTCTCTTAGGCGTTCACCGTTTCTTTGGCTGAGGGTCACCAAAGATGCACTTGTTTTTTCAGCCCGGTGGCTACTCACGAAATGCGTAAGGAAGAGCCCTTCAAACTGATTGAAGGAGAAGATGGAGGCCGGGGCGAGTCGAGAGTACCATTCTCTCGTAGGCCCCTTCAGCGTGGCATGGAAGGTTTTGTAAAGAAGCACATCTGAAGCCTAGTGGATCATCATGAGAGTTTTAAAACTCTTAATGTGGTCAGCAGGGTCCGACTCCTCGTTGTATGACTCAAAGTTAGTTGGTTTGAAGTTTTTTGGGACCGGGGCTTCCATGATGGCCCAGGAGAACGGAGGCCTGCTCAGGCGGAAATTCCTCGTCCGTTGTTCCTCTTCTCTGTCAAGTCGGCCAAGGTGCATCTCCATCTCGTGGAGATGGCGGTAGACCGACTCTTCCCTTTGGTCATATCTTGCTGAGCCCCTAAACTCTTTCTCATGCGAAAGGGGACTGGGAGTGCGGTGGTGATGGCTTCTGGCCAGTTGAGGACTAGGTGCTCGTTGCTCGTGGTTGGCGGCAATATTAAGGGCCGGCAGAACGACTTCTTGAAAATCCTGGATGTGGCTCGACTTACTGGCGTATGACTTCTCCGTCGATGACGTGGAGGGAACTTTCTTCACCACCTCGGGGGAGGGGATCTTCTGGTCCTCGGTCTGCGGGGGGTCCGAACTCTTGAGACCCTTGGGTGCTCAGGTTAATGGACTCCCCCAAGGGCTCACCATCCATTTAGGCGAGTTCGGAGGTTGACCCCCTTTTGGCGGTTGACAATCACTTGATGGAGATCCTACTCGAGAGGGTTTTGATAAGCCATAAAGTCAACTGAAGGATTGTGGACCGCAACATGGTCATGAAGAGGATATTGCTTTGGACGAATCCGATGAGAGCCCCCTGATACCCTGGAGGGGCCTGTTGAGGAGGAGATTATTGAGGAAGAACTTGAACTGGAGGAGGAGGAGGAGGAAGAGGAGTCGCTCTTCGGCTGGAGACCGCTACCTTCCCCTTCTCTTTCGGATGCATGGCTTGAAACTACTCTTGCTGATGAAGTAAGGTTGGATTGCTTTTCCGTTTTCCATAGACGGCGCCAATCTGTTGCTGCTGATTTTGGTGTGGGAGCAAACAGATGAATTTGTGGATTCTTAGAGAAACGAATAAAGCAAACTTGTTGACTTTCACCGACGTTTGATTGGTTTCTTGCCGCTGCCGTTGACCTGCAAAAAAGTTCGATACACCGGGATGGATCCCGGCGATGAACCCTCTGACGCTCATGTTAGTAATCAGGAAGATTATGAAAGAGATTTATGTAGAAAAAGATTGATTACCTTGTCACGGTAGGGGAGAGGGGATTTATAGTCACCTTAGGGACCCATTTCGAGATAAGGATAAATCTCTACTTCCCGGTATTTTTGGATAAGATGTAGAGTTTAAATCGTTTCATGGAGATAACCACGAATTTGAATTACTCTTTATCCATTTGGGTTGGTTTGTAACGGGTTGCTACCTCTACCCAGTTGGATAGATCTGTTTATAGGTTATTGGGCTTTGAAGAAAGACCCAGTTCCCATTTCAGACACGTTTGTAGGTGAAATTACCGTTTACCCCTGAAAGCTTTAACATTCGTGCCTGATTTGAACGGTCCCGATTTAATCCTATTTTTAGTCATATCATCAACCATTGTTAGTTTCACCGTCTTCTTCCTAAGTAATTAATTTTTCTCCAAATAATGTCTAGGGTCCGATCCAATAATTCGGACTTCATGTCTAGCCAGGAAAAGAGTGAAACCGAGTCGACTCACTCCAAATAGGTCGTGGAGGCGGAGTCCGGAGTCCCGAGCGTCATTGTCCGGGGATGGGGATGAGGTTCAGGGGTCGTTGTCCTCCGAAGAAGAAGACATGGTTGAGGTGTCCCCTCCTAGGGAGGAGAATGATATCCAGAAGCATGTGGTCAAGGATCACCTGACTCCATCAAGGACTGGAGATCCAAGTATTTCGTGGTTTGGGGTTCCGAACCATGGGGAAACCAAGTTTAATGTACAATGGGTCAAGGCCGCTAAGGAGAGGCAGTACACAAAGGAGAAGTTAGAGGGGATCGACCGATTGTTTGCTCTGGGGTGGTTGTGTGGACCGAGTTAAAGGAAAAGAAATTGGTTAAGTGGGGGCTGAGTCTGGCAGACCATAGTAGGTTTTCTTGGTAGTAATCTTTTTTTATGTTCAAATTTTTATCTAACTTGTTTTTTTTTTGCAGAGATGATCAACGAAGAAAAGGTCCTTGCTCGAAGGCTCTAACCACTAGAGAAAGAAGCCAGATGGCTCGAAGAAGAGCCGTAAGAGGTCTGGTACCTCGACCTCAGCTCTCCCACCTTTGAAGAAGGCACTAGTGGCGGCCAAGGAAATCCTTGTCGAGCCTTCGAGGGTCTCTCCGAGCCCTCAACCCTCGCCATTTCTAAGCTGGTCAGAAGCCTTCTCCCCACTCTTACTCTCGCGGCCCAAGTTCTTGTATCCACCAACGAAGAGCCAATCTATAAGCCAAAATGAAAGGTAACGATCGCCGACTTCGTGACCGAGGCAAGGATTGCGGTTGAGGCAATGGACAACTTCTCTACACCCCAGGATTGGGCAAAACTGGATCACGAGATGTTCGAGTCCGGTTATCTAAAGTCGTTTTAGACCGAATGTGTGGTCTAGCCGAATCCTTATGTTTATCTAGTTCTTATTTGTCCAATTTTTCTATGTCATTAGCATTTTTCGTTGCAGACCACTCTCCACGGAGCCGAGATGAAGTGCTAGCAAGAGTACAAGATGATGCGCTTCTAGAGCAGAGTTGTGTGGATCGAGAAAGAATGTCTCGACACCAAGGTGGAGAAGGAGATGGTCCTCGCAATGGAGGTGACCTCGCTCGCCGCTGAGAGGAGAGAGGTTGCTAAAGGAGAGGGAGAAGCTGGAGGCCAAGGAAAAGGAGGTGGTGAAGGCAAAAATGGAGGAGAAGATGGAGGCCATTCGGAATCAGACCCTTGACATAGTCATAGCCCCCTAAGGCTTGAATATATATATATATATATATATATATATATATATATATATATATATATATATATAGTCCTCTTCCGTTGTACACCACTTTGGTGTGCACTCACGGAGTAGAGCCCCTATGAAAAATCCGAACTGCTCATCTTGTTTTACATGCCTAAGATTGCCTAACAATAAGAAATCAAGTAATTTGAAGTTCATTTGCCCGTCCATCATGTTGTTAGAATTTTTAGCTATACAATTTTGCGATGATGTAAATCATGGGCAAATGAACTTCAAATTACTTGATTTCTTATTTTTAGGCAATCTAAGGCATGTAAAACAAGATGAATGGTTCGTATTTTTCATGGGGGCTCTACTCCGTGAGTGCACACTGTAGTGCACACTGAAGTGGTATATATATATATATATATATATATATATATATATATATATATATATATATATATATATATATATATAATCTGTATTTTTGCTGAACCGTGGACTGGCCACCACTATGTACCTTTCTTTTTTATAAATGAAATATTTTTTTTTCTCCGAACCATTTTGAATTTAAGTACATTGTGGATCTCTCTTGTTATGTCTTCAAAGTTTTGAAGTTGAGGCTAGGTGTCTTTACGCCTGTCATGACTCCTTTACTTATATTGTAGATCGTTGTGTACACCAGGTGGGACCCTCGAGGTGCCGAGGTAGCTCATTTTTGTAAGAAGTTAAGAGTGACCGAGTTGGGCCTCGCTCGCTTGAGCAAAGCATCGTATGTAGCAGAGTTGGAGCTCGCTTGCTTGAAGTTTGTACTAACCGATATAGACGCTGAACTTGTCCGTTGTCGTGATGGGTTGCATGAGGCCACATTCGAGAATGAGAATTTGAAGGCGGTTTGTCTCGAGAGTGACCAAGAGCTAGCATTACCTTACTGGCCTGAACTCAATAACACTAGGAATACTAGGCCAACCCGACCTATTCCCACATTCTATGCATCACAACCTGCCAGTACCCTGAGTTTTGCTCAGCCTCGTGAAAATCACACAACTAGGACATCACACCACGTCACCTAACTTGTTAATGTAATCCCAATATCTAAAAGTTATTAACTACACCGAATTTTTAGGTCGAAACACAATATAAGCTAGATTTACTCACATCTCTTGAGTCTAATATTTAGTCATTACATAACTTATAAGTCTTGCACAATTATTAGTCTCACACTTTATTAATCTTTTTATCTAATTTTGATTCACTCTTCCCAAATATTAATGAGTATTATTACTACATTTTGTTTTGGTAAACCCGTCATATTTATCAACAATTACATTTAAATAAAGCGAGCTAGACCCCAACTAGTTCTCAGTTGAATAAGTTAACTACATCTCAACTCAACATAAACCTAACTCTTATTGAACTAGAACCCAGCCCAAACACACCCAAACCCGAGACCGTATTTGACTCAGACCCCAACTCAACCAAACCCGAACTGAATCAAGACTCAAGCTCTATCTAGCACCAAACCCTAGCCTCTACATCTGACCTAACACGCATTCAAACACAACCAATACCCAAGCCCCACTGCATCTAAGACCCGACCCGATCCTGCCTCTACTGGACCCAACCCGAAAACAATCACAACCTATACCCGAGCCCCCTATTGCATCTAGACCCAAACTCGCATACAGTTCAACCTAGACCCGAACACAGCCGGGCCCGCATTCAGCCAGACCTGAGCCCCTACTTGGATTTAGACCCGAATCCAAATACAGCCAAACCCGAGACCTAGCTTGGATTCAGATCCGCAACTCCTCTCAAATCCAAACTCAAACAAAACCATAATTTTTAAACACATGAAACCCTTAAAAAACAAAAAATATTTAACTCTAGAAAAACTAAGATTTATCAATTAAGAATCAATATTTTATGTATTTAATAATCACTAGATCTTCATGAAAATAATCAGTAACAATTAGACAAGTCTACAATCATCTGTAGCATGAAATTAAGAGTTATAAGATGAGTTCTTGTTTCTTTTAATCATTCATTGTTCATACAAAAATCATACAACAATTTTAACTTGCTTTTCTTTTCATCTGAACATACGTACAAAATTTGTCATGCATCTCCTCATACGAGAAAAACTAAGAATCGAGCATGCATAATTATTAATCACAAACTACAAGACTTATCATGCTAGAGATCACAAAAATAATAATAAACATGAGAAGAGAAGAAAACCCACTTCTTCCAATGTCGGATTCTTGATCAATAGCCTCAAAAAATACTTAATTCTCCAAAACCGTTTAACAACTCCAAAAGAAAAGCAACCAAAATTGAGAGAGTGTCTTCCTCTCCCTCTCTTTATATGTGGTCGGCCAAAACCCTATTAGGGTTAGGATTTTGGTGCTTCCTTTGTGTTGGGCTGGATTTTTTTGGGCCCAAAAAATATTCTCTTATTATTAATACCAATTTTAATTAATAATAATAGCCCACAAACAAATACCCTACATCGATATTAATAAAATAAATATAACAATAATAAATAAATAATAATACAAGTGCTACTAACACATTACAATGCACGTGTGTTGCACGTACAAACTTGTAGGCAAAAATAATAATAATAAAATATTATCTCAGTTTTTGCGTGGTGTTATAGTCTAGAGTTGAGGAGTCACTGGAGTAGCTCCAGAGGCAACTTGCGCTATGGACTCTATATTTTTGAGTTAGGAGCTTGCATGAACATCTTTTAGGGATATATTCCCAACATGCTTGTTCAAGAGTTAACAAGTTGCACGAGCAGTTTCGAGTTGTGAGTCGAGCTCCGAACTCATTCGTTCCTGAGTTGTTAGAGAAACTTTAAGCCACGAGTTTGAGCTCTGAACTTGTTGTTTGAGGGGTTAACGAGTTGTAGGAGCAGTTTCAAATGACGAACCCAACTCTGAACTTGCATATTAGTGAGTTGAGGGAACGACTTCGAGCCAAGAGTTTGAACTCCGAACTTTTTGTCCGTGGGTTTAACGAGTTGTAAGATTAGTTTCGAATGACGTGCCCAGCTTTGAACTTGCTTATTGTGGGAGAAGCTTTGAGCCATGAGTTTGGACTCAGAACTTGTTGTTTGAGGGGTTAACGAGTTGCGAAAGCAACTCTACGGAAGAATTTGACTTTGAACTTGTTATTAAAGAGGTAAATGAGTTGTGGGAGAAACTCTAGGGAAGAGTTGGACACCAAACTTGTTATTCGAGGGGTTAACAAGTTGTGGGAGCAACTCTAAGGAAGTGTTGAACTCCGAACTTGCTAAGGGTTGACGAGTTATCATCATCCAGAGAGTATTACTAGAATTTTTGGAAAAAAATGCTAAGTTTTATTGAAAAATAAATCTCAATGGCTTCCTGGAAGGCTAACCTTTATTACATGCATTGACCGTTATAAAGATCAGTCTTATTACAAATCTTAAAAATCTAGTGGAGGACGTTAAACACCCTCATTGAATTTCATTAAATTCTCGGCGTTACAAGTCTTGGGTATCTCCTTTCCCCTAGGTCTTCAAGTCGGTACGTTCCTAGACGAACGACTTCATAGCCCTTGTATTGTCCTTCCCAGTTTGGTGCAAGCTTTCCCTTCTTGTGTGGCTTGAAGATCTCTAATTTCATATGATGAGGTCCCATTCTTTAAGGTTTGCCGGGCAGACCTTCTTATTGTAGATTTTCTCTACCCTTTGCTGGTAGATGTGTCTTCGTATGTCAGACTTGTCACAAACTTCTTCGGTGAGATCAAGGTTTTCCCAGAGGTCATTTGAGTTTTTTTCTTCATTGAAGGAGAGAAGGCGATGGGAAGGAAGCCCGACATATAAGGGACTTAATGCTTTGGAGCGTAAGTAAGGTTGAAGGGGGACTCTCTTGTTGGGATTCTCTGTGTGGCTCTGTAGGACTAGAGCACACTCGGAAGTTCTTTGACCCATAACCCTTTGAAAGCCTCATTAAGCCTCTTCTTAAGGCCATCAAGAATCTGTCGGTTGGTGGTCTCGGCCTGGTCGATGCTCTGGGGGTGAGAGATGGATGAGAAACATGGTTCAATCCCCAAGATCGGTGCAAAATTTTCAGAATCCCTTGGTGGAGAATTGTGCTCCATTGTCAGTGACAAGAATCCAGGGCATCTTAAACCTACAGACTATGTTCTTCCAGAAGAATTGCTGAATCTTATGCTCGGTGATGGATGCTAATAGTTCCGCTTCGAACCACTTTGTGAAGTAGTTGATAGCTACAACTAAGAAGTTCCTATGTCCAGTTGCGGGATGAAACGGTCCAAGTAAGTCCATTCCCCACATGGCAAAGAGGACTGGGCTTGACATGGAGCTAAGGTCGGCTTGGGGGACCTACTTAATAGAGGAGAACCCATGGTAGAAAACGCATTGGTGGACGTAGTCTAGGGCATTGTCGAGGAGCAACGATCAATAATACTGATGATTGAGAATTTTCCGAGCGAGGGACCTCGCCCTCATGTGGCTGCCGCTAATTCCTTCATGTACTTCTCTAAGAGCATACTTGGCCTCTTTTGGGGAGAGGCATCACAAGTAAGCTCCGTCATTTATGAGAGTGTGTGAGCGTTTGTACATGGCTCATTCGACTAAAGTATACATTTTTTCTCTCACTCGAATATTTCTTACTTCTTTTGGATCCACTGGGAGGATTCCTTTGTCGAGTAAGTCGACCAAGGATTTCATCCAATTACCCCCTGGTACATGTAGGGTGATAAACATGAGCTCCAAGTCTTTCTCTCCGATACTTGGCTTGAGTAGAACTTCAATGAGTACAGTGTGATCGGGTCCTTCGAAAGAAGAGGAGGCTAGATTAGAGAGGGCATCTTCTTGCCTATTTTCTTCACGAGAAATTTGAGAGACTTTAGCCCCCTGGAATGTAGATAAAAGCTTCTTCACGCAAACAACGTACTCGACCATGTGATCCCTGGGCCAACAGTGAGTCGCTGCCTTTCGGGTCCCTGCTTTTCGAGCTAAGAGGAGGCTGACAATTAGTGCATCAGATTCGGCCTACTTGCTGGAGGCCTGAAAGTTGAGGAAGAGTGAGTACTGGTGGGTGAACTCATCTGGGCTAAGCAGGATGACGCTAGGATTGCTTCCTTCGATGCAAAATGAGCCATCGACATAGACACTTCAGATTGGGGGTCATTGCCTTCCTCATGGGGATCGGGGATGGTGCTCTCGACGATGAATTCAACCAACGCTTAGATCATGGTTGTTGATTAGATCCTAATGTGAGGCTAGTATTTGATGAGATTTGTGGATGTTGTGGTGGTTGCACTGAATGGTGGCCACCAAAAACCTGCAAGAGACAACATGGAACAACTGGAGTGATCCCGGTGACAGACCCTCTGACAGTCTAGTCAGTAATCATAAGTAAAACTAGGTTCAGTGGTTAAAATGTGGATTACCTCTGAATGATGGAGGGTGAAAGGTATTTGTAGATCTTGGAGGGTGAGCCAGATAGGAAATAATTTATGATTGAGAAATCAATTATTCACTCCCTGATTTAGGAGAATTTGACTGACAGTTGTGGTTAACTGGAAATCCCCCTTTGTTGGGCTGTAAGTGAGCCATGATTGTTGATCTTCCTGCAGGCCTGCTGCCAATGTGATATTATTGTACTGCCCTTGAAAGCTTTGAAATGCTTGCTGAGATTGTGCGGCTCCGATTTTACCTGTATTATAAGTCCCTCACTCCTGAAGGTTCAGTATCGTAACATTCGAGGAGTATTTCACTCATCGATAGAAAATTAGGAGAACATAGACGACTTCAAGGAGACACTTGGAATCTCATTAGAGGCTTCTAGGGATAGTAACTGCCTTTTAGAGCTTCAAAGTAATTTTTCCAGTTAATTTTCCAATGTTTTAATTATTTTTCAAAAAAGTTATTTAATTTTTCAAATTTATAATTATTTATTGGATTTATAAATAAAATATCTGAACAAATAATTTTTTTCAAAAATAATATTCCGAACTTATAATTATTTAATTTTAATTATTTTTTCGAATGTGGGCCAAATTTTGAAAGAAATAAACAGAGCGTAGGGTCAAGAATCGAATTCATTACTATCTGCTTGCCATCCAAAAACTCCACCACTAGCCCATTAAACTAAGGTAATATGAATAAATTGAATTATTACTTGTAGTAATCGAATGAACCCGTTCCTGGATGTTCCAAGACAACAAAATCTCGCTCTGGAAAAAATAAAAAGTGTGGGGACTGGAAATCAAATCCATGACCTTCAGTTTGGCAGCTGGAAAGACTAACCAATAAGCTACTCAAATTCATTTGATGAGTGTTTCAAAAGACACAATAGAAACCGAGCCGAACCCAGCTTGTCGGAACCTTCACTTCGGAAAAATAAAAATAATGTAGGGGGCGCTTAGAATCGGACCCAAAACATCAGATTTGGCAGCAAAACATACAAACCAATTAGCTATTCAGATTCATTTGATGAGGACCTTATATAAATCGAGCCGAACCCTGCTTGACCGAACCTTTACTTCGAAAAAATAAAAAAAATGTGGGAGCATTCGAAATCGAACCCAAAACCTCGAATTAGGCAGCCAAACAGATGAACCAATTAGCTATTCCTATTCATTTGACAAGTGGTTCGAAAGACCAAACGTAAACCGAGCTGAACCCTGCTTGACTGAACCTTCCTTCGAAAAAATAAAAATAATGTTGGAGCGCTAGGAATCAAACCCAGAACCTCAGATTGGGCAGCCGACCAGATGAACCAAGTAGTTATTCAGATTGATTGGTTTGAATATGACGACCCTCTTCTCGTACTATTTGGGCCCAGAAGAGAGAACTTCCATATGGGGTTTGGACGACGAGCTTGCATCCGAGCCGAGGCTGCAAGAAGTCGAGGCTGTAGGAGAGCCCCCATGTGAAGTCTGGATGATGCCTGGGAGTCTGAGCCGAACCTGTAATGTCCCATAATTTTAAATATAATATTTTAAATTAATAAATAATTTTAATTATTTTGAATTTCTGTAAAATGATCGTTTTGCACGTGCAAATATTTTTAAAATACAACTTTTAGAATTTTGAGTTTCTGAATAAATTCTTTTATTTATAATTAGATATATTTTAATTTTTGGGATTTTTCTGAATAAGAGAAACTACTTTTGTAAATATTTTGAAAGAATGGAGCTTTTTTGTAAAAAATCGTTTGGAGGTAAATTTTGAATTCAAAAAATTGGTTGGCTACATTTTGGGGGCCAATTTTGACAGTGGAGAGATTTGAGGATGAAATTCTATCCATTTAAATTGATTTGATTTGATTGAACAAATAATTAATTGTGCAAATTGGGACTTCTACGGGGTTTTATTTGTAAAATTTCCTCAAAGAAATCCTAGAAATTTATCCCGACCTATTTAGAGGGCTGAAGCTTTCAGCCTTCTTTCTTTTCTTTCGACTTTGGTGATTTTTGAGATTGGAGAGTTGATTTATTGCTTGGAGGAGGATGCTACTCTTTTCTATCAATTTTCTTCTTGAGGTGGGGTAACACTCTTACTCTCTTGCTATATTTTATCTCATAAATATTTAGTATCATGCTAGGGATGAACTCTTGTTAGTCATGGATTGTATGTAGCATGATTGTAGCACATGTATAGATGTATGTATGATATGAGTGTAACACCCCGCAAAATTGAGTTATGGCAATTTTTTCCATGGGTGTTATGCACATATATTTTGTACCATTACGGATAATATTCGTAGCATATTTTAATATAAATATCCTACATATTTTTGTATTTCAATTAATTATATATTTTGTCGTCATCTTAAAATTCATTTTTATCATATTTTGAGCCAACTTAAACATTTATTTTAATCTTTGTGTTTTTTATGTACATTGCACGTGCTTTCAATACACGTGTCGATTATGTATATTTTATCGTTACGTGAAATATCCGTAACATTATTAATATACATGTTTTACGTATTTTGTATTTTGACTATTTTTCGTTCTCTTAAATTTATTTTGTATTGATACGTGCAACACACGTGTTTGCAGTGGACATGTTGGTTCCTATAATTTTCTTGTGTCATGAATATTTTTCTTCTCATTTTTCTAGTCACACTTGTGTGATTTATTTTTAATTAAAATCCATTATGCCTAAATCCATTTTGTAGCCCACTAAAATTAATTTGAAGTCATGATTGATTTTGTATGCACTAAGTGTACATTTAAAATTTAGTTAGTTTGGTACACTTGCCATGAGTAACACACATATCTAACCTAATAAAAATTAATAATAAAATTTGTTTGAAGAGTGTGCACACACATTTACTACACGTGCACGTGTTTCTTACCATGGTTGAGAATGATGGAGAGCGGTGTGAGTTATTGGGAAGTGGGGAGTTATTTTGGGAAGTGAAGAGCTATTTTGACCACAAAATTTTCCTATAAATAGTTCCTACTTTTTTCATGAACAACGCAACTCAAAACAAAAACAAAAGAGAAAAAGAGGGAGAAGAGCTTGCGGGTTGTGCTAGGAAGAGGCCAGCCATTTTTTAGGGAGGTTGGAGCTTTGGAGCATTATTTTCCAGGAGTTCTACATTTGAAGTGGGTATTTTTGTAATACACCGCAAAATAGCATATAGCTATTTTGCATCATAATCCGTGCACAATTAAGAATTACACGCAATTATATATTTTTCTAATAATAATTGATTTATATATGAATATGAATGTCTATGTTCATGATTGTGCATATGGATGAGAGATTTGGTACTTGTACATACACTAGTATGTATGTACGATACATATGGAAATATTTATTTGTGTGATGCTATATTAGAAATATTTTGCCATGCACACAAATCCAACCTCTCATCTCTCATCAATCTTGATCTATGGCTAGGATTGAGCATGAAGAGAAATATCTTCTCAAACCCATGGGCCAAGAGCATGGTTTCTCACAAAACCACCTTGCCACTAGGACCCCCCCCCCCCCTAAACTAGCTGGCTGCACCCCCCTAGCACCTCCATCTTTCCTCTCTTCATTTAAACACTCTCCATCACTCTCATTTTAGAAATTCTGAAATTTCCTAAGTTAGAGAGAAGGAGAGAGTGAAAGAAAGAGAAAGAAGAGAAGTGATCAAGGAGAAATTCTTGGAGGAAAGGCAAGAGGAAAGGGGTCAAGGCAAACATTCTCAACTTCATTGAAGGGTGGGGATTTCTCTAAACTCTTGTTTCTTTTTTTCTTGTTTGATTCATGAGTAATGTTAGTAGTAGTAGTAATGGGTCTCAATGGTAGAGATGGATTGTTCAAAATATGATTCTGAAAATAGAATACACAAAACACAAATTGCATGTTGTATTCTCGAATTTTCAGAGAACAACATAGATAGAATCTGACCTTGAAATTTTTACAGCATGAACTTATGCATGTCTAGAGGCTACATGAATTATTTCATATTTTTCTGACCTTATTTAGTATTTTAATAAAATCGCTTTTGATGACTGGGTTGTAAGGCAGAGACTGGTTCTGTCTTTTATCAAATCTGAAATTGAAGGAATTTTTTGAAATTATTGATGCATGGTCTGTCTCTGAAATTTTTATCGTAATATACTGTGTGAGTCTAGATTCTACAGAAAAAGATTGAAATTATTTTGATGACATTTGATACATGTTCAAAATTATTTAAGCAAGAGTATTCATGATAGAGACTGGTAAACAGTGGAACTTTTGTACAGGATTGAAATAAGTAGAACTCACTGAATACTTGGAATCATGATGAGATCTTTTGTGTATGATATGCAAGATGATGTCTAGTTTCTGAAAATACAAGTTTGACAATGATTGGCTTTTCATGTGATTTATTGTGAAATTTTAAGTGATTACTGTGCATAACTTAGTCAGAAATGACACCTTGATAACATTGCAACTTTATGGCTCTGTATGAGCAGAATTTGAGGAAATGTATAACTAGAAAGTTATATTAGACATCCTAAGATTTTCAAAAAGCCTCGTATTGAGGAATTCCTGCAAGTGTAGTAATAGTTATGATTTTTACAAGATGGAACAGAGACCAGTTTTAGGCTATAGGCTCTGTTGTGTAAGCACTTCATATATGGTTCTGTACACCTGTGAAAGATGAGTGTTTTATGGTAATCAAATGAAATAATTTGTATTTGTGATCAACTAGGAAGTTGTAGAGGATATGTTCAGATTTCCATAGATTCCAGAATTGTGTCGTTCCGATGAGTGAGTAGGTTTTTATGCCATCAGTAAGGTACAACCATTGTACGAAAAGTACATGGGTAGATGATTGTGAGGCCTTTTAGAGCAATTAGATGGATGAATCTGATGCAATGGTCAACTAGAGAGTTGTAGCCTAGACTCTTAGAGACTGTTCGGATAGTTGTTGTGGGCCTATTTTGTGAATTGTTTTTTTGAAAATGCGTTTGGTTACACGTTCTTTTGGGGCCTCTTTTCAGAAAAAAACCCAACCCCTCTTTTGATAAAATTCTCTCTCTCTTTTTTTGGTTACCCCTTCCTCTCTCTTCTTTGACGCCGACTTCAGAAAGAAAACCCTAGAACCCTCTTTACTCCCATTTACTCCCATCTTCAGTATCCTTTACTCCCTCTTTACTCTAATCAAGAGTCGATACTTTCTTCTGTGATATGCTCTATTTCCCCCCTTCTCATGTAATACACTAATTTTTCAATTGATGAAAAATTATTTTTTATTTTGCGTAGTGTGCACGTGCAATATTTTGGTTGAATTAAATCTTATAATTATTTTATTATGATGTGTATAAATATTTAAATATGTGTTCTCAAATTATTTTGTACAAAAGCCTTTCTTTAAACAAATAGAAAGCCTTATTTTAATTTAATTAAAAGGCCTTTTTCTTAAAGCCCAAAATGTATTTTATTTATTTTATTTTTAATAACTATTTTGGCCCAAAATAAAGCCCATGGATTAACCTATTTTTATTTAACTTGTCATGTAGAAGACTATTTTATTACTATTTTATTTTTGTACAGAATTAAAATGTACAATTTTTAGGCCTAGTTGCATGCACGTGCACTACACGTACACGTGCAATGCACACTTCTCTTATGGTGGCCGGTTTGCATCTTTTGGAGGGAGTTTTGAAAATGGTCATGGTGTTCATGGAGGTGGTTGTATAGTTGTGGGTAGTTTTTATAACTCCTACTCTAATCTTGGCCCTCCATCCTACAACCAACTAGTCAATCCTAGCCCTCCATTTCACTTGATTTCTAGTATAAATACCCCCCTCCCATGGCTATATTCATATGCAATTATATCTTTCCAAACTATAGTCTTATTTTAGTAATAGTGTGAGTTAAAAAAGAGTGAGAGTTTGTATGGGATTGCTTGCATTTTCCAAGGAGGAGAGGCCGGCCATTCCAAGGAGGAAGCATTCGGTGGTGGTGTTGTGGAGCTTGTGCGCGCATCGTCTAGGAGGAGGTGCATTCATTCGCAAGGACTTTGTTGCTATTGTGTTGTTTTCTCTCCATACAAGGTGGGTAGAATTTTTCTTATTTCTAACATAGGAATATATGCTAGATTTAATTAGCAAAAGTTGCATGGAAATGATTAATAAGAATGCGCATTTAATTGAAAAGATGATCTCTAGTTGATTGAATTATTGATATGCGAATTATGTGTGATTGTGTGCAATAAGAATGTGGCTATAAAGTGGGTTTGATTTTCTTTATTTCTAATTAGAAATGATGCATGGAAAATATTAGTAAGAATATATTTTAATGGAAAGTTAGTTCATAAATTGATTGGTATGTTAATGAACAATTTGCATGTGGTTCTATTGTTAAATTAAGTTGTGGGTAAAATTCTCCATGCTTATTAGAATAAATGAATGATAGTGGTTAAATTTCCTTAAGAATGATGCTAGTATTGATGCTTGAAAATACTAATAAGAATGCTAGGTTAATTGAAAATTGGAAGCATGAAATTGATTAAGAAAGAGCACGCTTTTTGGAAAGAGTAACTTCTTGAATGTTTGAGCTGTGAGCATGTTAATTGATAAGTGGCTATATATTTTGTGATGTACATGATTTGACTAGAAGCATTGTTGATTTAAAGAAAATACATTTATTACCATCACTAATTGTATGTAAAAGTTAGTACTTTGTTAGTGCTAAGTTATGTTTTGAAGAGATATTTTTGAGTTATTGTGGGGTTGGATAAATTCAAAAAAATGTATAGATTTGTATGTTGAATAAAAGATTATATCAGGGAATTAGTATAAGAAATTGTGGATAAAAAAGATTTGAAGACCTATTGTTATTCAATGTCGAAAATGAAAAATATAGTGGTTATAATGAAAAGATTCATTGAATTGGGTGAAAAATATATTTTTATTAGTGCAAAAATTATTTTATACATGCTGATATGAAAATCATGTGAAGGGGAGTTGATCTGGAATTTTTCAGTAACTTTTACAAAGGCAATATGAACCAAGATTAATTGAACATCGAGTATTTTTAACAACAGTGGCAAAATGATTCAAAAAGGTTTTAATTTTGTACTGTGACAACCTGAGCATGTAGCTCAGGCGGTCACTGTGTGCGGTTGTGTTCTCGGGGGTGACTGATTCGAACCCCTGTAGCCGCATATATATTCCACAATTTTTGTCTGAGCATATAACTTCCGACCCGAGAGTAATAAATACCCTTTAGCCCTTCTTTATAGCGCTAGCACAGATCGGCCTAGTGGCGGGTGCTCTTGGCCTTGTTTCCCGTGTGCCTGGGTTCGATTCCTACCTTCGGCATATATAAAAAATATTTTTTTTTGGGGTTTCTAGATGTCCAAAAATTGTGAAAAAAATATGGTTATTCTCATAAAAATGTAAGGAATTTTATAAGAGTGATTTGGGCATTATTTGAATGAAATACACTATGGTTTGTGAATAAAAGATATAATTAGAACTATGGTTCTAGATTATGTATTTGTGAAAAAGTATAGCTTATAAGAATAAATAACAATGATGTATTAGAAAGTGATTTGGCAAAAGAAACTTGGTGGTGTGACTTAATAAAATTTATTTCTCATTGTGGAACAAAATGAAGTATGCACATTCGTTAATAAAGTGAAATTTGATTCGTTGTGATAATTGACGAAGTGCATGAAATTCATGTACAATTATGGACTTGTGAACAAATTAGGAATCATGAATTGAAAAGAGAATATACATGTGAGTATGAGAACTCAACATGGAAAATTTATAAGTTGAAGATTGTGAAATGAAAATTGAAATAGAGTAGCTAAGTCTCCCCCGGCATTGAGAAATGAAATGAAATTAGACCAAAGTTGGTCATGTTGAAATGAATGAATAAGTCCGGTTTAGTGGAGATGCTAACTCTAGAGATTAAATTTTTGTTCATGATTTTTAATAAAACTAAGGATTAGTACATAGTGGAGACGTGATGAAAGTAGAAGAAAAACATGGGTATGGGGGCCAGGGATCACTAGGAAGGGGGCCGGCGAATCCAGTGCCCGAGGCGATTAAACTGGTGGAATCATTCAAGAGAATGAAACCACCTGTATTCGAGGGAAAGTCAGACCCAGATGCGGCTGACAACTGGATCCGTCAAGTGGAGACGATCTTTGAGGTGTTGGAGACTCCTGAGGGTAGCAAGGTCAAGTTGGCGACTTTGCAGCTGGAGAAGGATGCGGCGGTTTGGTGGCAATCCATGAAGAGGACCATGGAAGGCATAGTGCTTGGCTGGGAGGAATTTCTAGAAGAATTCCGCAGTTACTATTTCCCCTCCGACGTCCAAGAGAAGAAGGCAATGGAATTTCTGTCGCTTCAGCAAGGCAGCATGTCGGTGAGAGCGTATGAGACCAAGTTTACTCAGCTCTCTAGGTATGCTCCAGAACTGGTGATGGATGAGGCTAAGAAGGCTTGCAAGTTCGAGCATGGATTGAGGCCGAGCTTGAGGTCCTGAATGATACCTCTTGGTATCAGGCGATTCGACAAGCTGGTCAAGAGGACGGCAGCGACGGAGGCGGATATGGAGCAGTTCCAAGTTGTTCAGAATCGGAGGAACAACTGGCAGTCTGGAAAGAGGCCCGCACATTCTGGGAGTTTCAAGGGGCAACCATTTGCACAGAGGTTCAAACCGACAGGGACAAACGCTATTAGTGTGGCTGGAGGACCTGGAGACAATGTGGTGAGACCTCCTGCGGTGACTTGCTTCAACTGTGGTGAAACGGGACATTACCGATCTCAATGTCCCAAACTACGGAATGGTAATAGCAATGCACCAACGCAGCAGGCTGGGAAGAGGCCGTACCAACCAGGGCTAGTATTTGCCTTGACGGATGCTGATGCTGATAAGGCAGATCAGGTCATCTCTGGTACGAGGGCTGGTGTTTAGATTTTTGTCATTTCTTTTCCCGTTGTTTAGTGAGACTGTTATGTAATGGTGTGTATTATGTAACAGGCGAACTTTATCTTAATGGAATGAAAGCTGTTGTGTTGTTCGATACCGGATCCTCTCATACCTTTGTGTCTCCAAAGTTTGCTAAAGTGTTGGGAGTTGAACCGAAGATTTTTCCAGGCAAGATCTTAGCAGTAGCTACTCCATCAGGGGAAACTTTAACCACTGATCGGTATTATGCTGATTGCGAGATAGTGATTGGAGATCGAATCTTTGGCATTGATCTGATCGAGCTGACTATCTTGGGAGTCGATGTTATCATTGGCATTGATTGGATGTCGGTGTACAGTGCAAGCATTGAGTGTAAGACCAAGACGGTAACAGTGAAGGCTCCAGGTGGACCTGAAGTCACGTTCCAAGGGAAGAAGAAATGTTCTAGGCCGGTGGCAGCTATCCGCAAGGAAGAGACTCCTGTGGAAGTGCAAGGGATTCCTGTGGTTCGGGACTATCCGACAGTGTTCTTGGAAGATTTTCCTGGGTTACCCCCGCATCGTAATGTAGAGTTCAGCATCACTGTTCAATTGGGAAGTGCACCCATTTCTAAGGCACCGTATAGGATGGCTCCAGTGGAACAGGATGAGATGAAACGGCAGATTGAGGAACTGTTGGAGAAAGGCTTTATTCAACCTAGTGCGTCACCTTGGGGAGCACCAGTGCTTTTGGTAAAGAAGAAGGATGGATCGATGAGAATGTGTATCGATTACCGGGAGCTGAATAAGGTCACTGTTCAGAATAAATATCCGATTCCTCGAATTGATGATTTGTTCGATCGTCTACAAGGAACAGCTGTTTTCTCCAAAATAGATCTTCGATCAGGATATCACCAAGTGCGAGTGAAAGCCGAAGATGTGCACAAAACTGCATTTAGAACTCGGCATGGGCATTACGAATTCTTAGTTATGCCGTTCGGAGTGACGAATGCACCCGCAATCTTCATGGATTTGATGAACAGAGTTCTGAGGTCGTTCATTGATTCTTTCGTCGTGGTGTTTATTGATGATATTCTCGTGTACTCCAAGTCAGAGGAGGAGCACACCGAGCATCTGGCAGCAGTTTTGCAAAAGTTGGAAGAGCAGAAGTTGTATGCCAATTTATCCAAGTGTGATTTCTGGAAATCTGAAGTGGCATTCCTAGGTCACATCCTTTCTAAGGAGGGAGTGGCAACTGACCCTCAGAAGATAAAGGCAGTGAGAGATTGGGCTAGGCCTACTACAGTGAAGGAAGTCAGAAGTTTTCTTGGGATAACTAGATACTACAGGAGATTCATTCAAGGTTATGCTCAGATAGCTGTACCGCTTACTGGACTGACCAAGAAGAATGTGAGCTTCAAGTGGACTGAGCAATGTGAGGCAAGCTTTCAGGAGTTGAAAGAGAAGCTGACTACTGCACCTATTTTGGCTTTGCCTAGAACATGTGTTGAGTATGATGTTTATAGCGATGCTTCACATCGTGGGCTTGGTTGTGTCTTAATGCAAGAAGGAAGAGTAATCGCTTATGGGTCTAGGCAACTACGACCGCATGAGAAGAATTACCCGACTCATGATCTGGAGTTGGCCGCAATTATCTTTGCCCTGAAGCAATGGAGGCACTATGTGTACGGTGAGAAATTGAACATGTACACGGATCACAAGAGCTTGAAGTACATATATCAGCAGAGGGATCTGAATCTGAGGCAGCGGAGATGGTTGGAAGTGCTCGAGGATATGCGACCTGAGATCAAGTATCATCCTGGAAAGGCTAATGTTGTTGCTGATGCACTTAGTCGCAAGAGCAGTTTGGCCAGTTTGATTACAACTAAGAAGCATCTGATTGAGGAGTTGGACCGAGCAGGTATTGAGATTGTCTTGCAAGGATTGGGAGCATCTTTGGCTCAGTTGAGGCTTCAGCCTACTTTGAATACAAGGATCATTGCAAGTCAGGAGGTTGATGCTGATATTTTGGAGATGAAGGAGCAGGTTGGTGCTTGCACGTTGCCCGGATTTCAAATCAGGGATGGAGTGCTGTGGTTCGGAGATAGGCTGTGCGTCCCAAATCAGGCAGACCTGAAAGAGAGTAATCTTCAGGAGGCGCATGCTACTCTTTTGTCGGTATATCCTGGGAGTACTAAGATGTACAAGGACATCAAACAGCATTTCTGGTGGTCAGGTTTGAAGCGGGATGTGGCTGAATTTGTTGCGAAGTGTGAGGTTTGTCAGCAAGTCAAAGCCGAAAACCAGAGACCCGGAGGTCTATTACAGCCGTTACCTGTTCCGGAATGGAAGTGGGATAACATCAGTATGGATTTCATCACGGGATTGCCTAAGAGTTCTAAAGGCAATGATGCGATTTGGATCATAGTCGATCGACTGACCAAGTCCGCTCACTTTTTGGCGATGAAACTCACTGCTTCGATGGACAAGTTAGCTGAGATGTATGTTGGTAGATTGTCCGGCTTCATGGCGTTCCGTCAACTATTGTGTCTGATCGAGATGCGCAGTTTACTTCGCATTTCTGGAGGAGTCTTCAGACAGCTTTGGGTACCAAGACAGATTTCAGCACTGCTTTTCATCCACAAACCGATGGGCAGACCGAGAGAGTCAACCGTATTCTTGAGGATATGCTTCGGTGTTGTATACTAGACTTTGGAGGCAGTTGGGAAAGGCATTTACCTTTGGTAGAGTTTGCCTACAACAACAGTTTTCAGGCTAGCATCGGGATGGCGCCGTACGAAGCTTTGTATGGCAGGAAGTGCAGGACTCCTATTTGTTGGTTTGAAGTTGGGGAGCGTCAGTTGTTTGGTCCTGAGCTTGTACAGCAAACTTCTGAGAAGATTGATCTGATCAGGAAAAGGTTGGTGGAAGCTCAGAGCAGGCAGAAAAGCTATGCAGACAACCGGAGAAGGGACCTTGAGTTTGAGGTTGGTGACTTCGTCTTTTTGAAGGTATCGCCCAGTAAAGGTGTGGTTCGATTTGGCAAAGGCGGGAAGTTAGCCCCGAGGTTTATAGGCCTGTACAAGATATTGAAAAGGATCGGAAAAACTGCTTACCGGCTTGAATTACCGGAAGAGTTGTCTCAGGTGCACAATGTCTTTCATGCGTCTATGCTGAGAGGTTATATTCCAGACCCGAGTCATCATTTGCCTGAAGTGCCGGAAGGTTTGCAGTTAGACCTGAATTACATCGAGTCTCCTGTCGAGATTGTTGATCGTCGAGAGAAAGTCTTGAGGAATAAGACGATACCGATGGTCAAGGTAGTCTGGAGAAACCACTTGGTTGAAGAGGCTACTTGGGAATCTGAGGAAAGGATGTTGAAGGACTATCCTGAGCTTTTTGCTTGATTGTATTTTTGTATCTTTTTGTTCTTGTTGTTGTGTTGTATTGTCTGTTTTCTCGCTCTTGACTGTAGTTCCGGGGACGGAACTATTCTAAGGAGGGAGTGTTGTAATACCCTGATTTTTCAATTAATGAAAAATTATTTTTTATTTTGCACGTAGTGTGCACGTGCAATATTTTGGTTGAATTAAATCTTATAATTATTTTATTATGATGTGTATAAATATTTAAATATGTGTTCTCAAATTATTTTGTACAAAAGCCTTTCTTTAAACAAATAGAAAGCCTTATTTTAATTTAATTAAAAGGCCTTTTTCTTAAAGCCCAAAATGTATTTTATTTATTTTATTTTTAATAACTATTTTGGCCCAAAATAAAGCCCATGGATTAACCTATTTTTATTTAACTTGTCATGTAGAAGACTATTTTATTACTATTTTATTTTTGTACAGAATTAAAATGTACAATTTTTAGGCCTAGTTGCATGCACGTGCACTACACGTACACGTGCAATGCACACTTCTCTTATGGTGGCCGGTTTGCATCTTTTGGAGGGAGTTTTGAAAATGGTCATGGTGTTCATGGAGGTGGTTGTATAGTTGTGGGTAGTTTTTATAACTCCTACTCTAATCTTGGCCCTCCATCCTACAACCAACTAGTCAATCCTAGCCCTCCATTTCACTTGATTTCTAGTATAAATACCCCCCTCCCATGGCTATATTCATATGCAATTATATCTTTCCAAACTATAGTCTTATTTTAGTAATAGTGTGAGTTAAAAAAGAGTGAGAGTTTGTATGGGATTGCTTGCATTTTCCAAGGAGGAGAGGCCGGCCATTCCAAGGAGGAAGCATTCGGTGGTGGTGTTGTGGAGCTTGTGCGCGCATCGTCTAGGAGGAGGTGCATTCATTCGCAAGGACTTTGTTGCTATTGTGTTGTTTTCTCTCCATACAAGGTGGGTAGAATTTTTCTTATTTCTAACATAGGAATATATGCTAGATTTAATTAGCAAAAGTTGCATGGAAATGATTAATAAGAATGCGCATTTAATTGAAAAGATGATCTCTAGTTGATTGAATTATTGATATGCGAATTATGTGTGATTGTGTGCAATAAGAATGTGGCTATAAAGTGGGTTTGATTTTCTTTATTTCTAATTAGAAATGATGCATGGAAAATATTAGTAAGAATATATTTTAATGGAAAGTTAGTTCATAAATTGATTGGTATGTTAATGAACAATTTGCATGTGGTTCTATTGTTAAATTAAGTTGTGGGTAAAATTCTCCATGCTTATTAGAATAAATGAATAATAGTGGTTAAATTTCCTTAAGAATGATGCTAGTATTGATGCTTGAAAATACTAATAAGAATGCTAGGTTAATTGAAAATTGGAAGCATGAAATTGATTAAGAAAGAGCACGCTTTTTGGAAAGAGTAACTTCTTGAATGTTTGAGCTGTGAGCATGTTAATTGATAAGTGGCTATATATTTTGTGATGTACATGATTTGACTAGAAGCATTGTTGATTTAAAGAAAATACATTTATTACCATCACTAATTGTATGTAAAAGTTAGTACTTTGTTAGTGCTAAGTTATGTTTTGAAGAGATATTTTTGAGTTATTGTGGGGTTGGATAAATTCAAAAAAATGTATAGATTTGTATGTTGAATAAAAGATTATATCAGGGAATTAGTATAAGAAATTGTGGATAAAAAAGATTTGAAGACCTATTGTTATTCAATGTCGAAAATGAAAAATATAGTGGTTATAATGAAAAGATTCATTGAATTGGGTGAAAAATATATTTTTATTAGTGCAAAAATTATTTTATACATGCTGATATGAAAATCATGTGAAGGGGAGTTGATCTGGAATTTTTCAGTAACTTTTACAAAGGCAATATGAACCAAGATTAATTGAACATCGAGTATTTTTAACAACAGTGGCAAAATGATTCAAAAAGGTTTTAATTTTGTACTGTGACAACCTGAGCATGTAGCTCAGGCGGTCACTGTGTGCGGTTGTGTTCTCGGGGGTGACTGATTCGAACCCCTGTAGCCGCATATATATTCCACAATTTTTGTCTGAGCATATAACTTCCGACCCGAGAGTAATAAATACCCTTTAGCCCTTCTTTATAGCGCTAGCACAGATCGGCCTAGTGGCGGGTGCTCTTGGCCTTGTTTCCCGTGTGCCTGGGTTCGATTCCTACCTTCGGCATATATAAAAAATATTTTTTTTTGGGGTTTCTAGATGTCCAAAAATTGTGAAAAAAATATGGTTATTCTCATAAAAATGTAAGGAATTTTATAAGAGTGATTTGGGCATTATTTGAATGAAATACACTATGGTTTGTGAACAAAAGACATAATTAGAACTATGGTTCTAGATTATGTATTTGTGAAAAAGTATAGCTTATAAGAATAAATAACAATGATGTATTAGAAAGTGATTTGGCAAAAGAAACTTGGTGGTGTGACTTAATAAAATTTATTTCTCATTGTGGAACAAAATGAAGTATGCACATTCGTTAATAAAGTGAAATTTGATTCGTTGTGATAATTGACGAAGTGCATGAAATTCATGTACAATTATGGACTTGTGAACAAATTAGGAATCTTGAATTGAAAAGAGAATATACATGTGAGTATGAGAACTCAACATGGAAAATTTATAAGTTGAAGATTGTGAAATGAAAATTGAAATAGAGTAGCTAAGTCTCCCCCGGCATTGAGAAATGAAATGAAATTAGACCAAAGTTGGTCATGTTGAAATGAATGAATAAGTCCGGTTTAGTGGAGATGCTAACTCTAGAGATTAAATTTTTGTTCATGATTTTTAATAAAACTAAGGATTAGTACATAGTGGAGACGTGATGAAAGTAGAAGAAAAACATGGGTATGGGGGCCAGGGATCACTAGGAAGGGGGCCGGCGAATCCAGTGCCCGAGGCGATTAAACTGGTGGAATCATTCAAGAGAATGAAACCACCTGTATTCGAGGGAAAGTCAGACCCAGATGCGGCTGACAACTGGATCCGTCAAGTGGAGACGATCTTTGAGGTGTTGGAGACTCCTGAGGGTAGCAAGGTCAAGTTGGCGACTTTGCAGCTGGAGAAGGATGCGGCGGTTTGGTGGCAATCCATGAAGAGGACCATGGAAGGCATAGTGCTTGGCTGGGAGGAATTTCTAGAAGAATTCCGCAGTTACTATTTCCCCTCCGACGTCCAAGAGAAGAAGGCAATGGAATTTCTGTCGCTTCAGCAAGGCAGCATGTCGGTGAGAGCGTATGAGACCAAGTTTACTCAGCTCTCTAGGTATGCTCCAGAACTGGTGATGGATGAGGCTAAGAAGGCTTGCAAGTTCGAGCATGGATTGAGGCCGAGCTTGAGGTCCTGAATGATACCTCTTGGTATCAGGCGATTCGACAAGCTGGTCAAGAGGACGGCAGCGACGGAGGCGGATATGGAGCAGTTCCAAGTTGTTCAGAATCGGAGGAACAACTGGCAGTCTGGAAAGAGGCCCGCACATTCTGGGAGTTTCAAGGGGCAACCATTTGCACAGAGGTTCAAACCGACAGGGACAAACGCTATTAGTGTGGCTGGAGGACCTGGAGACAATGTGGTGAGACCTCCTGCGGTGACTTGCTTCAACTGTGGTGAAACGGGACATTACCGATCTCAATGTCCCAAACTACGGAATGGTAATAGCAATGCACCAACGCAGCAGGCTGGGAAGAGGCCGTACCAACCAGGGCTAGTATTTGCCTTGACGGATGCTGATGCTGATAAGGCAGATCAGGTCATCTCTGGTACGAGGGCTGGTGTTTAGATTTTTGTCATTTCTTTTCCCGTTGTTTAGTGAGACTGTTATGTAATGGTGTGTATTATGTAACAGGCGAACTTTATCTTAATGGAATGAAAGCTGTTGTGTTGTTCGATACCGGATCCTCTCATACCTTTGTGTCTCCAAAGTTTGCTAAAGTGTTGGGAGTTGAACCGAAGATTTTTCCAGGCAAGATCTTAGCAGTAGCTACTCCATCAGGGGAAACTTTAACCACTGATCGGTATTATGCTGATTGCGAGATAGTGATTGGAGATCGAATCTTTGGCATTGATCTGATCGAGCTGACTATCTTGGGAGTCGATGTTATCATTGGCATTGATTGGATGTCGGTGTACAGTGCAAGCATTGAGTGTAAGACCAAGACGGTAACAGTGAAGGCTCCAGGTGGACCTGAAGTCACGTTCCAAGGGAAGAAGAAATGTTCTAGGCCGGTGGCAGCTATCCGCAAGGAAGAGACTCCTGTGGAAGTGCAAGGGATTCCTGTGGTTCGGGACTATCCGACAGTGTTCTTGGAAGATTTTCCTGGGTTACCCCCGCATCGTAATGTAGAGTTCAGCATCACTGTTCAATTGGGAAGTGCACCCATTTCTAAGGCACCGTATAGGATGGCTCCAGTGGAACAGGATGAGATGAAACGGCAGATTGAGGAACTGTTGGAGAAAGGCTTTATTCAACCTAGTGCGTCACCTTGGGGAGCACCAGTGCTTTTGGTAAAGAAGAAGGATGGATCGATGAGAATGTGTATCGATTACCGGGAGCTGAATAAGGTCACTGTTCAGAATAAATATCCGATTCCTCGAATTGATGATTTGTTCGATCGTCTACAAGGAACAGCTGTTTTCTCCAAAATAGATCTTCGATCAGGATATCACCAAGTGCGAGTGAAAGCCGAAGATGTGCACAAAACTGCATTTAGAACTCGGCATGGGCATTACGAATTCTTAGTTATGCCGTTCGGAGTGACGAATGCACCCGCAATCTTCATGGATTTGATGAACAGAGTTCTGAGGTCGTTCATTGATTCTTTCGTCGTGGTGTTTATCGATGATATTCTCGTGTACTCCAAGTCAGAGGAGGAGCACACCGAGCATCTGGCAGCAGTTTTGCAAAAGTTGGAAGAGCAGAAGTTGTATGCCAATTTATCCAAGTGTGATTTCTGGAAATCTGAAGTGGCATTCCTAGGTCACATCCTTTCTAAGGAGGGAGTGGCAACTGACCCTCAGAAGATAAAGGCAGTGAGAGATTGGGCTAGGCCTACTACAGTGAAGGAAGTCAGAAGTTTTCTTGGGATGACTAGATACTACAGGAGATTCATTCAAGGTTATGCTCAGATAGCTGTACCGCTTACTGGACTGACCAAGAAGAATGTGAGCTTCAAGTGGACTGAGCAATGTGAGGCAAGCTTTCAGGAGTTGAAAGAGAAGCTGACTACTGCACCTATTTTGGCTTTGCCTAGAACATGTGTTGAGTATGATGTTTATAGCGATGCTTCACATCGTGGGCTTGGTTGTGTCTTAATGCAAGAAGGAAGAGTAATCGCTTATGGGTCTAGGCAACTACGACCGCATGAGAAGAATTACCCGACTCATGATCTGGAGTTGGCCGCAATTATCTTTGCCCTGAAGCAATGGAGGCACTATGTGTACGGTGAGAAATTGAACATGTACACGGATCACAAGAGCTTGAAGTACATATATCAGCAGAGGGATCTGAATCTGAGGCAGCGGAGATGGTTGGAAGTGCTCGAGGATATGCGACCTGAGATCAAGTATCATCCTGGAAAGGCTAATGTTGTTGCTGATGCACTTAGTCGCAAGAGCAGTTTGGCCAGTTTGATTACAACTAAGAAGCATCTGATTGAGGAGTTGGACCGAGCAGGTATTGAGATTGTCTTGCAAGGATTGGGAGCATCTTTGGCTCAGTTGAGGCTTCAGCCTACTTTGAATACAAGGATCATTGCAAGTCAGGAGGTTGATGCTGATATTTTGGAGATGAAGGAGCAGGTTGGTGCTTGCACGTTGCCCGGATTTCAAATCAGGGATGGAGTGCTGTGGTTCGGAGATAGGCTGTGCGTCCCAAATCAGGCAGACCTGAAAGAGAGTAATCTTCAGGAGGCGCATGCTACTCTTTTGTCGGTATATCCTGGGAGTACTAAGATGTACAAGGACATCAAACAGCATTTCTGGTGGTCAGGTTTGAAGCGGGATGTGGCTGAATTTGTTGCGAAGTGTGAGGTTTGTCAGCAAGTCAAAGCCGAAAACCAGAGACCCGGAGGTCTATTACAGCCGTTACCTGTTCCGGAATGGAAGTGGGATAACATCAGTATGGATTTCATCACGGGATTGCCTAAGAGTTCTAAAGGCAATGATGCGATTTGGATCATAGTCGATCGACTGACCAAGTCCGCTCACTTTTTGGCGATGAAACTCACTGCTTCGATGGACAAGTTAGCTGAGATGTATGTTGGTAGATTGTCCGGCTTCATGGCGTTCCGTCAACTATTGTGTCTGATCGAGATGCGCAGTTTACTTCGCATTTCTGGAGGAGTCTTCAGACAGCTTTGGGTACCAAGACAGATTTCAGCACTGCTTTTCATCCACAAACCGATGGGCAGACCGAGAGAGTCAACCGTATTCTTGAGGATATGCTTCGGTGTTGTATACTAGACTTTGGAGGCAGTTGGGAAAGGCATTTACCTTTGGTAGAGTTTGCCTACAACAACAGTTTTCAGGCTAGCATCGGGATGGCGCCGTACGAAGCTTTGTATGGCAGGAAGTGCAGGACTCCTATTTGTTGGTTTGAAGTTGGGGAGCGTCAGTTGTTTGGTCCTGAGCTTGTACAGCAAACTTCTGAGAAGATTGATCTGATCAGGAAAAGGTTGGTGGAAGCTCAGAGCAGGCAGAAAAGCTATGCAGACAACCGGAGAAGGGACCTTGAGTTTGAGATTGGTGACTTCGTCTTTTTGAAGGTATCGCCTAGTAAAGGTGTGGTTCGATTTGGCAAAGGCGGGAAGTTAGCCCCGATGTTTATAGGCCTGTACAAGATATTGAAAAGGATCGGAAAAACTGCTTACCGGCTTGAATTACCGGAAGAGTTGTCTCAGGTGCACAATGTCTTTCATGCGTCTATGCTGAGAGGTTATATTCCAGACCCGAGTCATCATTTGCCTGAAGTGCCGGAAGGTTTGCAGTTAGACCTGAATTACATCGAGTCTCCTGTCGAGATTGTTGATCGTCGAGAGAAAGTCTTGAGGAATAAGACGATACCGATGGTCAAGGTAGTCTGGAGAAACCACTTGGTTGAAGAGGCTACTTGGGAATCTGAGGAAAGGATGTTGAAGGACTATCCTGAGCTTTTTGCTTGATTGTATTTTTGTATCTTTTTGTTCTTGTTGTTGTGTTGTATTGTCTGTTTTCTCGCTCTTGACTGTAGTTCCGGGGACGGAACTATTCTAAGGAGGGAGTGTTGTAATACCCTGATTTTTCAATTAATGAAAAATTATTTTTTATTTTGCACGTAGTGTGCACGTGCAATATTTTGGTTGAATTAAATCTTATAATTATTTTATTATGATGTGTATAAATATTTAAATATGTGTTCTCAAATTATTTTGTACAAAAGCCTTTCTTTAAACAAATAGAAAGCCTTATTTTAATTTAATTAAAAGGCCTTTTTCTTAAAGCCCAAAATGTATTTTATTTATTTTATTTTTAATAACTATTTTGGCCCAAAATAAAGCCCATGGATTAACCTATTTTTATTTAACTTGTCATGTAGAAGACTATTTTATTACTATTTTATTTTTGTACAGAATTAAAATGTACAATTTTTAGGCCTAGTTGCATGCACGTGCACTACACGTACACGTGCAATGCACACTTCTCTTATGGTGGCCGGTTTGCATCTTTTGGAGGGAGTTTTGAAAATGGTCATGGTGTTCATGGAGGTGGTTGTATAGTTGTGGGTAGTTTTTATAACTCCTACTCTAATCTTGGCCCTCCATCCTACAACCAACTAGTCAATCCTAGCCCTCCATTTCACTTGATTTCTAGTATAAATACCCCCCTCCCATGGCTATATTCATATGCAATTATATCTTTCCAAACTATAGTCTTATTTTAGTAATAGTGTGAGTTAAAAAAGAGTGAGAGTTTGTATGGGATTGCTTGCATTTTCCAAGGAGGAGAGGCCGGCCATTCCAAGGAGGAAGCATTCGGTGGTGGTGTTGTGGAGCTTGTGCGCGCATCGTCTAGGAGGAGGTGCATTCATTCGCAAGGACTTTGTTGCTATTGTGTTGTTTTCTCTCCATACAAGGTGGGTAGAATTTTTCTTATTTCTAACATAGGAATATATGCTAGATTTAATTAGCAAAAGTTGCATGGAAATGATTAATAAGAATGCGCATTTAATTGAAAAGATGATCTCTAGTTGATTGAATTATTGATATGCGAATTATGTGTGATTGTGTGCAATAAGAATGTGGCTATAAAGTGGGTTTGATTTTCTTTATTTCTAATTAGAAATGATGCATGGAAAATATTAGTAAGAATATATTTTAATGGAAAGTTAGTTCATAAATTGATTGGTATGTTAATGAACAATTTGCATGTGGTTCTATTGTTAAATTAAGTTGTGGGTAAAATTCTCCATGCTTATTAGAATAAATGAATGATAGTGGTTAAATTTCCTTAAGAATGATGCTAGTATTGATGCTTGAAAATACTAATAAGAATGCTAGGTTAATTGAAAATTGGAAGCATGAAATTGATTAAGAAAGAGCACGCTTTTTGGAAAGAGTAACTTCTTGAATGTTTGAGCTGTGAGCATGTTAATTGATAGTGGCTATATATTTTGTGATGTACATGATTTGACTAGAAGCATTGTTGATTTAAAGAAAATACATTTATTACCATCACTAATTGTATGTAAAAGTTAGTACTTTGTTAGTGCAAAGTTATGTTTTGAAGAGATATTTTTGAGTTATTGTGGGGTTGGATAAATTCAAAAAAATGTATAGATTTGTATGTTGAATAAAAGATTATATCAGGGAATTAGTATAAGAAATTGTGGATAAAAAAGATTTGAAGACCTATTGTTATTCAATGTCGAAAATGAAAAATATAGTGGTTATAATGAAAAGATTCATTGAATTGGGTGAAAAATATATTTTTATTAGTGCAAAAATTATTTTATACATGCTGATATGAAAATCATGTGAAGGGGAGTTGATCTGGAATTTTTCAGTAACTTTTACAAAGGCAATATGAACCAAGATTAATTGAACATCGAGTATTTTTAACAACAGTGGCAAAATGATTCAAAAAGGTTTTAATTTTGTACTGTGACAACCTGAGCATGTAGCTCAGGCGGTCACTGTGTGCGGTTGTGTTCTCGGGGGTGACTGATTCAAACCCCTGTAGCCGCATATATATTCCACAATTTTTGTCTGAGCATATAACTTCCGACCCGAGAGTAATAAATACCCTTTAGCCCTTCTTTATAGCGCTAGCACAGATCGGCCTAGTGGCGGGTGCTCTTGGCCTTGTTTCCCGTGTGCCTGGGTTCGATTCCTACCTTCGGCATATATAAAAAATATTTTTTTTTGGGGTTTCTAGATGTCCAAAAATTGTGAAAAAAATATGGTTATTCTCATAAAAATGTAAGGAATTTTATAAGAGTGATTTGGGCATTATTTGAATGAAATACACTATGGTTTGTGAACAAAAGACATAATTAGAACTATGGTTCTAGATTATGTATTTGTGAAAAAGTATAGCTTATAAGAATAAATAACAATGATGTATTAGAAAGTGATTTGGCAAAAGAAACTTGGTGGTGTGACTTAATAAAATTTATTTCTCATTGTGGAACAAAATGAAGTATGCACATTCGTTAATAAAGTGAAATTTGATTCGTTGTGATAATTGACGAAGTGCATGAAATTCATGTACAATTATGGACTTGTGAACAAATTAGGAATCTTGAATTGAAAAGAGAATATACATGTGAGTATGAGAACTCAACATGGAAAATTTATAAGTTGAAGATTGTGAAATGAAAATTGAAATAGAGTAGCTAAGTCTCCCCCGGCATTGAGAAATGAAATAAAATGAAATAAAATTAGACCAAGATTGGTCATGTTGAAATGAATGAATAAGTCCGGTTTAGTGGAGAGGCTAACTCTAGAGATTAAATTTTTGTTCATGATTTTTAATAAAACTAAGGATTAGTTCATAGTGGAGACGTGATGAAAGTAGAAGAAAAACATGGGTATGGGGGCCATCGGATAGCGGTGTGAGAGCGATCCACAGGCTGCCTGCTTGATGCATCAAGACATGGCGTGGGCGCTACTCCAGAATTATCGTCCCGGTGGCGACGCTCGTGGGATGTTCGAGTGGCTATGGGTGGTGCCATTGTTCCATGGCGGAGGCTGAATTGTCCATAGGTTGCCTGCTCGATGTGTCGTGTCAGTGCGTGGGATTCCCCTCCAGGCTGCCTGGACATGGGCTCGTAGATCATAGGACATCTAAGACACTACCGTAGTTACAGTAGTAGACTAAGTCATAACGAGGGATTGAACCCTACAAAGATGAAGAACGAATAAGGGCTTGCCCTCGGACCTATGTAGTATGGGATGCATAGAATCCGAACAAGTGCGCATTAGTGTCATGTAACATAAATAAATGCATTAAGGATTAAGTGCACAATCACAACACGACATCAATAGGGTAGTCCCTTTATTTGAAATGTGACAAGTTTGTGTTTGCTAAGTATGGAAAATTGAGTTATACTATTTCCGGCATAGAGAGGATGGCCATGTATAATGTTCGTCGGTTGAATAAACTGACGTACCCACAGTCTTATATGCAGGTAAATGACATGTTAAAGAGGAATGGATGCTTAAAGATTGTACCATGTTGTTGTACATTTATTTCATTGTTGTATTTTACTTCTGCTGTGCAAAAGAAAAGTGTAATATTGATGTAAACTCTGATGTAAGATGAAAAGTTTAAATTTCCCTGTAAAATTGTACTAAAGAAAGTGAAAAGATCCTGTAGAACATCTCGAATTCAGTGTATTTGGGATTCGGGGCGTTACATCTCAAGCTCCTCGACGGTCGATTCATAGTCTGTGAGACCAGATCTGCTTTTACAAGAAGGTTTCTTCGAGAACGTTGTAGTAGAATCACACGGCGGCTGAGAGAATCTGTCAGAGACAACTTCTTGAGCTTTGAAAGCAAGCAAACCAAGGTAAGTTTAAAACTGATTTAATTTTTTTGCTTGTGTTTAGTTTTGGGTCGTTGTTAATTCCAGATCTGTTAAAAAAAAAATTCCCCTTTTTTGGTGTTATTTTTTTGCCGGAGTACTGATTTGAGGGACAAATTTTTTTTTTATGCTGTGATTTGAAGATGATGAGTACTGATCCTCAAGTTCGATGTCGATGTGTTAATTCCAGATCTGAATAAAAAAAAAATTGTTTTTTTATTTTTGGATCTATACTGAATTGAGGGATAAAGATTTTTACTGAACTGAAATTGGAAATGATGTGTTCTGATCCTACGGTCGACGTTGCTTTTGTTACTTGTGGAAATTGGATATTTCAGTTGTACTGGATTAAAGATGGTGGCTGAACTGGAATTGGAGATTTTTTTTGAAATGTAATTTCGATTGAACTGGAACTGGATAGTAGACATCATCTACAATTACTATAGTAACTTTTTTCCCGTTCACTATTAATGTTGAGCAATTGATGATTGTTATTTTATATTTATCGTTTCTGTGGCTAATGAAGATGGCTAGTAAGGGAAAGGAGATTGAGGTGGAGAGTGATATTGTCATTTGTCCAGCATGTAATGTACGTATATTTGTGAAATTGATGGAGGTGGAGGTCGAATGAAATAGTTTGAAAAGTTCGACCTTTGAAGCGAAAGTTTGGCAAAAATTTGAGGGAAGTTTGAATCACATGTGTAACCGTACATACACGGTTAAACAATTAAAAGAAAAACATTCTCGACTTAGGCTGCAATGGAGGGAGTTTCACAATTTGAAGAATCAAAGTGGTATGGGTTGGGATGAAGACAACCGTACAGTCACTTGCGAGCTCGTTGTTTGGGAAGCATATGTCAAGGTTCACATATAACTTATTTTTTTATGCAGTGTGTGATTATCATCGTAATATACTTATTCATGATTTTAGTACTTGTAAACTAACAATACATAATTTTTGAATAGGCACACCCTAACAGTAGACAATTCAAATCGAAGGGTTTGGCCAATTATGATGCTTTGACCAAAATTTTTGGTAAGTCTACTGCCCAGGGCTTACTTTCTAGGGCTTCAACTCAAAGGGTGTATGACTCCGATGAGGAACGAAGGGTCAACTTTGAGTTCACCCACCCCACCCCCCCCAATGCACCACATGTAAATTTGGTTGATGATGATGATTACGAACCAGTACATTTGGGGTCTCACAAGAGACGCTCTGGTGGGTCTAGCGGTCGAGCAACAAAAAGCTCGAGAATGGATATTTGTTTTGATGCCAATACCGAATCACATATTGCAAAAACTGAATATTATAGGAAGAAAATGGGCGATCGAAGTGATCGCTCGGATGCAGAAGATTAGTTATCCATTGATAAGTGCATGGAAATAATTAATGAGATGGAGGGGCTTGATGAAAAAAAGCTCGGTGTGGCAATGGACAACATAGTTGCAAGCCATAGCTGGCATCGTGGCTTCATTCTGATGAAACCGGAACTTAGACCCATGTGGTTAGCCAATCTTGCGAAAAAGTACTAATTTGTTAAAGTTGGCTCAACCCAATGTATTGTTTAAATGTCTTACCAATTTATTGAAATATTTCTGTATTAGTACATTGTGAAATGTACTGGCACAATGCGTTGGATTTTCTGTGGTAACGATTTAATTTTAGATGCATTTGCCTTCACTAGCTGTTGTTGTTTCTGTTTTTTTAATTTAACTTTTCTAGATAAGATAAAATGTTGGTGTTATTGTTTATATGACCTCTACTATTTTGATAAAGTATTTAAAATTCGAATATTCTTTATGCAAATGTATTCTACTTTTTCAGAGTTCAGTACTATTGCACTTGCTACCATACTGATGGACTTGTCAAGTGACACGTCAAGTTCTGATAGTGACGGGCTTGATGACTTGATGTTTCTTCAGTCGCTAGAAAAGATGTATAATAAAAGTCCTAATTTCACTTCTAAACTATCAGGCCGTGAATATCTACAAGAAATCTTAGATGGTCCACCGGATAAGTGTATTCGCATTTTTCGCATGAATCAAGATTTTTTTTGGCTTTGTGTCAATTTATAAAAAATGGCAACTACCTTGAGAAAACGTCCGAGGAAATACAACATAGGCACGTGTCTCTTGAGGAAAGTGTTGCCATTTTTTTGTACATTGTCGGTCACAGCCATAAAATGAGAGGGGCTGCTGATCGGTTTCAGTACTTAATGGAAACAATCGAATGACATTTTACTGATGTGTTGAAAGGTTTGGCAAGAGCAGCAACAGTTCTCATTACTCCCCCAAACAAGACACATGTACATGAAAGGATCAGTGGTTCCACAGACTTTTATCCATGGTTTAAGGTATTTTGTTACCTTCATGTTTACCACCATATTATTCTAATAATTCAAATGTATTCAATAAAGTAGTATGTTTCTTCTTCAATAATGTAGGGAGCTATTGGTGCTGCCGATGGCACCTTAATAAATGCTTGCGTACCCGCTAGCCGACAAAACACTTGTCGAGACCGCAAAGGCGATATATCTCAAAATGTGCTGGCCGTTTGTGATTTTGACATGATGTTCACTTTTGTTTATGCAGGTTGGGAAGGAAGTGCTAATGACTCCCAGGTAATATAAAGTGCATTAACAGAAGGATTGTTTCAAATCCCTCCCGATGATAAATACTACTTAGTAGATTGTGGTTACACAAACATGCCAGGGTTTTTAGCTCCTTACTGCGGGGAGCCATATCACTTGCAAGATTTCGAAGGGTCTAACCATGCACCAACCCAATATAGGCAACTTTTCAACAAACAGCATGCTAGGCTACGAAATGTCATAGAACAAACCTATGGTGTATTCAAAAAAAGGTTTCCCATATTCAAGTATATGACCACCTACATGTTCACAAGGCAAGTTCAAATGGTACCAGCTTGTTGTACAGTTCATAATTTTATACGTAGATATTCAGCGGACGATGCATTCTTTTCTGATTTAGAAGATGAACAAATTACTCATCTACACAATGATGATAATGCTTCCACATCTCAACCTTTGGATATGTCATCTTATCAATTGAATCGCATGAATACTAAAAGAGATCAAATTGCTATGGCAATGTGGAATGCAAGACATTAATGTAATTTTAAGGCCCAATGTACTTGTTCATGGCTTCATTGTGCTATTCCAATATATGGTTGTAAATGCTTTTCTTTCATTTGAAGCCCATCTATTTGATGATCGCATCTAAATTTGATTTAAGTATGTTGGCTATGATGAAATTCACACATTGTATTTAGAGGCATGTGTGTCCCCCACCCCCTTCACAAACCTACTAGTTTTGTATAGTTCTGAATACTGATGCTTGTATTAGAATTTCATACTGTATACAATATCTTCCTGTCATGGGATCTGCAGTTGATCATCAATATTGAGGGTTGTTGATGGATTGTGATGGCTTCAACTGATGGTTTTAATTTTTGGTTACATTCCTTTATGCTGCTGATGCATACTGATGCTTGTTTTATGCTTGTCATAGGTTCTGAAGTTGCTCATAACAGCTGATGGATACTGAGAAAGTGTTGCCCAAGGCCTCTTCTTGCTTTGTAAGTACTAAGGTGTGAGTTTCAATTTGTAAAATATGGATACGGTGTACAATTACCTTCCTATGATGAGTTCTGATGCTGCTAATGGCATATGATGGATACTGAAGGATTGTAATGGGTTCTTTTTGCTTTGCAAGAGGTTAAGGTGTAATTTTCACATTAGAAATTGAATTCTTGTTACTATGTTATAAATTTTGAAGGATACTCATGCTTGTGATGCAATATTGATGCTTGGGCCATCTCAGTTTGTGAAATAAATATAACCAAACACAAATTTCTAATGGATGTTTTTTACATGTTCCTCTCATGAATGTGGACATGATGGCCTCTGATCCAATTTACCTAAACCATTGAATTCTTCCTTGATTAAAATTTCATACTTTCTACAATAACTGCCTGTCGTGGGATTTGCAGTTGCTCATGTTTTTTGAGGGTAGCTGATGGATTGTGATGGCGTAAACTGATGGTTTTAATTTTTGGTTAGATTCCTTTTGTGCAGCTAATGCATACTGATGCTTGTTTTATGCTTGTCATGGGTTCTGATGTTGCTCATAACAGCTGATGGATATTGAGAAAGTGTTGCCCAGGGCTTCTTCTTGCTTTGTAAGGGGTTAAGGTGTGAGTTTCAATTTGTAAAATATGGATACGGTGTACAATTACCTTCCTATGATGAGTTCTGATGCTGCTAATGGCATATGATGGATACTGATGGATTGTAATGGGTTTTTTTTGCTTTGTAAGAGGTTAAGGTGTAATTTTCACATTAGGAATTGAATTCTTGTTACTATGTTATAAATTTTGAAGGGTTCTCATGCTTGTGATGCAAAATTGATGCTTGGGCCATCTCAGTTTGTGAAATAAATGTAACCAAACACAAATTTCTGATGGATATTTTGTACATGTTCCTCTCATGAATGTGGACATGATGGCCTCTGATCCAATTTACCTAAACCATTGAATTCTACCTTGATTAAAATTTCATACTGTCTACATTACCTGCCAGTCATGGGATCTGCAGTTGCTCGTGGTTTTTGAGGGTAGCTGATGGATTGTGATGGCTTCAACTGATGGTTTTAATTTTTGGTTAGATTCCTTTTAACAGCTGATGGATACTGATGCTTGTGTTATGCTTGTCATGGGTTCTGATGGATACTAATCAGTCGCAATGGCTTCTTCTTGCTTTGTAAGGGGTTAAGGTATGAGTATACTGTGTCCAATATTTGCATACTGTGTCCAATATCCCTCTGTGGTTGGGTTGTGATGCTGCTCATGGCTTCTAATTTTTATGATGGATTCTGAAACAATCTGATGATGTATAACGGATTGAGAATGAAGTTTCACTTTCATTTATTAATCGCTAATTTTTTTCCGCTCAAAATTTGTAGATTACAATTGCTGTATTAGCCGAATCTTACACAATTCAGATAAAACTTTGCATAGTCGAAAGCTTGCCAGTGATAGGGAGATACGAAGAAGAAACAAAAAAAAAATTAAAGCGAAGAAAACTTTGTATAGTCGCACGTTGCTTTTTCGTATACTTGTAGAACTTTGCTCTGTAACTGCAAAGAAATAAAAATTTCATAAGAAAACTAATGCAAATTGATTAAACATACACCGCTGATAAGCTCCTTGTCACGAAAACTGCAAAAAAAATAATTTTATAATTTAATTTTAAACCCAAACGCCTTTTCTAACCACATTATCCAATAACTATTTTTTATTAAAATTTCATATTATTTGGTTTATCCAATCGCATTTTATACATTCCTTTTAAAAAAATAGTTTTTCAAAAAAAATTAATACCAAACAACATTTTACAGTCTAGTTTTAAGAAAACAGTTTTCAGAAATTTTTTTTAACGAAACAGGTTTTGCAATCTCATTTTCAGAAAAGAGTTTTCAGAAAACTATCCAAACAGCTTTTACACTCTCATTTTCAGAAAACAGTTTTCACAAAACAGTTTTCAGAAAACTGTTTTCAGAACAACTATCCAAACACACTCTTAGCTTTCCAGAATGAGCAAGAACACACAAATCCAAGTTATACTTTGAGAGTTATGACCCTTTTAATTTCTGGACAAAATCAACTTAGTTTGGAAATCCTAATTTTGACTAAGTGTTGGAGAGTACAACTTTTCCCTCATGTGATTAAGGGTTAATGGACTTACTATTGGGGATAATTGGTGATATTACTTGTCTTAATGTTGTTAAGCCCCTGTTGGGGACAAGTGTGATTTGAGTTGGTCATTAGGGTAGAGTGATACCCTACGACTATCAATCCTAGACATTCTTAGCTTCCCCCAAGGTATTAATTCATGCAATTCCTGTACAAGGATTAGAAGTTATGGACTTGTGAACTGGTAGCGTTGCTATGCTCAAGATATTGATTTAATCACATTTTGAGTATGTTTGCTTATGTTTTATAGCCTTGGTCTGTCAATAGTTGGGTGTCATGTTTGAAAGTATTGCCGGTAAAAGGCATTTCTTGGGCGGCGTTGTACCACTCGCTGAGGGTCACGAGCCGAAAATTTGGTCAAGGACCAACAGGTTTGTGGCAGCCGATAAGTATCGACTCGCTGGGTTATTATTTTGGCAGACCAGCCAGGGATCAATTGTTTGATAAAACTTCGTGCATGATTTTGGATGAAAAACTTATTTTAGTAATTATTATTTAATTAAGTTTCCTTACCTTTCGCTTAAAGACCGAGTTGGTATTAGGGATAATTCCCTATAATTCGACTTTTTCTAAGGGCCAGCACTAGGCGATGATAATCAAGGTTGTCTCTTCCTGTAGTAGGGATACAGGGTGTGTCTGCTCAGTAGATGAGCACACAGGAGCCGTATCTCGCTCTGTTAATTCCTGAAGTGCCGTTGTAACCCCTATTTCCCCAAAAATGTATTTTCTGTATTTAAAATTTTTATAATTTTTTTTTCGGTTTTCAAATTCTTTTGTCAAAATGTATTGTTGGATCTTCCATTAAAATCTATTTTTCGATCAATAACTTCATTTGCAACTATTTACTATGATCTTGATTCCTATTATTATTATTGTTACTGTTGTTGCTATTATTATTTTTATTATTATTATTATTATTATTATAAGCTTGAAAGTACTCTAAATTATCTAAGATTTTTATAATTATTTTCAAATGGATTTTAAACCATATATCCTATTTTAAACCTATTTAATATCCATACCCATTTATTCAACCCTATTGGATACCCTAACCCATCTGCATTAAAACCCTTGATACCCAATACCCATCCTAACCCATAACCCACACCCAGTTTAACTAAACCCCACCCCCAAACCCGTTAAACCTTATACCCCACCCGATTACCCATATTAAAACCCTAATAGCTTCATCTCACCCTGTGTATATATATATCCTAACCTATTCATCTTCTTTAACCAACTCTACAGCCGCCTCTCATTAACCCTACCACCTATGCATCTACCCCATGCAGCCGTCACCTCTATTTCTTCAAAACCCATCCCTTCGTCTTCATCCCAGTGCTCCGTCTCTCTCTCTCCCCGACCTTCACCCCGTCGCGATGCCCCGTTGCGCCATCTCGCAACACCAGCAGCCCAGCCTCCCTGCCTCCTCTTCCTTGTTGCGAGCCAGACCGCAGCGACACAGGAGCACCCCGACCGCTCCCCATGTTCTTCCTGCGCGCTCAGCTTCCCTATGGCAGCAACAGCAGCTTCCCTGTGGCTGCCACAAGCGTCGCGCTGCCCTCGCCGGCGTTGCCTTGTGACGCCGTCGTGACCACCTGCGGCCGCCGTCCAGCTTCCCCTTTTGCCGTTCTCCGCCTTGGCCGCCACCAGTCGCCGAGCCAAGCCACAGTTGGTGGCATTTTCTGTTGATCAAGGGGTTGATCAACTTTGAATATCAGTCGTCCGATCGACTTGATCATCTTAATCTTGATTAAGTGCATTGTTAGCCGTCCGATTGATCTTGATTCTTGATCTCTTGATGTGGGCCGTCGGATCTTCACGATCTCATCTTGATCTTCTTGATCATGGTTTAATCTTGGTCGTCCGTTGGATCTTGATCATCATCTTTGATTATGGACCATTGGATCGCATTATCACCATCTTGGAGTTCTTGATCATCACTTTGTTTGGTGGCCGTCTGATCGTCGATCTGATCCGATCATCATCATCATCATCATCAAGATACTTGATCACATCTTAATCTTGATCTTGATCTTCGATCAGAGTCGTCCGATCTGATCCGTTCCTTTTGATCTCCTGATCTCAGCCATTCGATCGTGTTCGCGATCTGTTGTTCCTTGGTTCGTGATTCGTTCGTTTGAGTTGTGCCCAAAAATCCGTTCCCGTTATCCTTGCTATTTGCTTCGTTCCGTCATCGTCTTTCAGGTAAGTAACTTGTACTTCAATTCCTTTGTATGATACAAGTCAAAAATACCGCTTATAGTGTAGTTAGGTTCTAGAGACAACTCGTGTGTGTTATGTTTGATGGGTTTTATCTCTATTGTGCTATTTGACCATAGTTGCCTCACGACACAATATTGATATGAAGCAACTTAGGTTTTGCCCGTTCTTGATTTGATCATGTATGAGGGATTTTGTGAGAATTTGGGTATTTGTGGAGAACCATATTATAGACTTGTTCTAGATATGTTAATTACCTTATTTCATGATATTTGGACACTTGGTAGACTCGATTTCATGTTTGGTTTTGTTTGGAACAAGTTTCATTGGATCTATATTGATTTTTGTTTTTGAGTAAAATCTGTGTTTTGCCTCTATTCTGCCTTTATCAGTAATTTAGACCATATTAAGGCCAGTATCTTAATTTCAGTATAAAACATGAGTTTTAGAGAAATTCGTCTTCTTTCCAACCCCACTGACCTTGCTCGATTTCGTTTTCGTATGTGTGAGTTACAAATGTTTTACTACAGAGGTGTAGATCAATTCCAGATTTCGTTTTTGATGATTTTGATGACTAAATTATTTTTATACTTATGCTACACATATTATTTTGATCTGAAACTTTGGTCAGTATTTCTATATATATCTAGGGATTACCCAGAATTTTGGTGGATTTTATTGATGAGTTTTATACGCCGTTTCATGCTTGTTTATGAAAGCTATACTTGCTGTATTTTGCTCGCTGTTATGTAAAGAATCGTATTTTCACCCTATTTCCTTCTACTATATGGAAAATATTTATGAAATATGAAAGTTAGATTATTTTGTCTATTTTCATCTCCCTTTGGCGGATTTGGATTTCGTTACATGGTTTGCGAGATATTTCAGTTTTCGTACAGCAGTGTTGGGAATTCCAGATTTGTCAAATTATCTTTTTTGAGGTTTTCCGATTTTTGTTGACTGAAGTAATTTTACTGGAACTTTATGAAACTTTATATTTTGATACTAGACATATAGGGGATTACCCCAGATGTTTCCTGGATTTATTTGAGAAGTTTTGATGCTGTTTTTCTGACTGTGAATTCAATTTCCTGTTTTCTGACTGAACGTGTTTTCTGAATTCAAACATGTTTTGAGTTATGATGTTGTGAATTACTATATGACTTATATATATTTGCTGGATTCGGAAGGGAGTCTATTTTCTAGATTCTTCGACGGATCCAGATTTGCATTTCTGTAGCGACGGGATTCCCTATTTTAGTACAGTAGTATCTTGCTGTCCTGAATTAACATTTGCATGATTCTCACTCTGTTTTCTGCACATACATGTCTGTCTGATATTTATAATAAAATTTATCAAGCCGGAGTTTATGGAAAAGATCTAGTAGTGGGAAAACACAGAAATGTGTACTTAGAAGGGGGCCCATATTTCCCATATGATTATCTATTATCTGACCCTGTCTACATTACCTCTTATAGGAAGGTGTAGAGAAGAAGAGAACTACTAGGTTCTATCTGTCTGTCTGGATCTGTTATCTGGCCCTGTCTACATTACTTCTTACAGGAAGGTGTAGAGAAGAAGAGAACCACTAGGTTCTATCTATCTGATTTGTTATCTGATATTTGCCTGAACCCTGAGTACACGGCCCTATATGATCCCCTACGAAATCTAAAGCGAAATTGTTTGTTGTAGCAACCATGTGTTATGTTTTTAGGGCGCATGAAGTGCTACCTGGATAGTAATCACACAAGACTTATAAGAACATGACATCTGACATCTATATCTGTATCTGAATCTGAATTTGTTATCTGTATCTGCTATCTGGCTACCTGTTATCTGATTATCTGATTATCTGTTATATGTCTGACATTATCACTTGACATTATTATTTGACACTATCTGTATATCTGTCTGCATACTATCTGACACTTGACACATGTTAGTGTACCATGCTAGTTGATTCTGCTATATCATGCTATATCTGTTTATGCTATTATTTAGATTTGTTTAGTTTTTCCATGTACTTGTATCCTACATTATAAGTGGCCCGTAACTTGCAATTGACGGGTACTTGTTTTCTTCTTCCTTCTTCCTGCAATTTGTCAAATTTTAGATTTTGGTGATCAGCTGCCCGATGGAGTATGTGATCTAAAGTTCTAGTTGGCTGGAGCTTTTGCTATCTTCATTTATTTTCTGTTACTCATTCTGAACCATGTATCTGTTACTTGAATTTATTTGTATTTGGGCAATATGACCCAAGAATATTTGACTTATTTAGATCTGATTTATTTGAGATTAATACATTTTGTTTCAAGTAAATTCTGTTGGTATATTGATTCAATTATGCATGTGTGGTTTATTCTCTTACTTCTGTCTCTGATTATTTTGTGAGATATTGTAAATATTCCCGAATAGCTTATAGATGATGAAAGTCATTTGCTGGGCCAATGTGTGCTCGTATTCCATATTTTTGGGAAGCAGGGCATGACAGCCGTGGTAAGAACGGGAGGTTTCCTGTCAACTAGGGGGCTTGGCTTAGACCCTCGAGGCCGTCATGTTCTTATGTTGGTGGACACGAACAGACCATAAAGGCTACGGTCTCCTGGATCTTCGGCACCATAGATATGCAGATTGTGTATCTGTAAGATTGTCATGGCATTTGGTGTGATCCAGACCGGATTGAGGCACTAGTGGCAAACGGGGACACCACTGTGTTTAATAGTTGAAACTGTAGGATTTACTAGCCACGTTGTATATATCAGGAACAGGTTGAGTATAATAGTAGAATGTATTTGCATGGCGAGGGTTCGAAACCCTGAAATTGGAGAAGATGGCTTGATCTGGAATGTATGTAGTATGGGATACATGCTATCCAGAGTCTTGTTGGCATTAGATTAAGTGGATCCGTTTCTGTACCTTGTATTATGCATTAGACTTCAGGTCATGGCATACACGAACACTAGGAAATTAGGATGCACGTTTCTTTTTCCATTCAAGATGGTTTGTGGGTATGTGAGTTGGAGATCGCTGTTTCTTATCAGCATTATCTCAGTAGAATTAATGACGTTCTACACCTTTTAGGTACCGGTCCTACCATTCGAGCAAGTGCGAAAAAATCAGAGTTGCGCAGCGGAAGGCTCAAGCCGAGGGGCAAGTCCTAGGGAAGCATTGACCACTCAGCGGAGTTTCGGCGGTGATCGGTCGATTACCATTTTGGGAGACAGCTGATAGCTTTACAAGAGGAGTCTGTAAATATTTTTGTAATAAGTTGTAATGAGTTAATGTAATTTGTATTTCTTGTTCAAGAACAAGATAAGAGTTGTAATTAATGATGTAAAGATTTTATTTGGCAATAAAAAAAAGTTTAAAATTTTCGTGTTATTACTGTGTTGAGATGCATTTGAAGGCAAAGATTCTGGTTGTGTCACGGATGTCCGGTAACGGGGATCCGGGGCGCAACAGTTTTCTTCAACTATCTAATATAGTTTTATTAGTAGAATGCATGACATGTGTAAATTGCTAGATGCATGATAACTTATATAGATTGAACATTCATGTTTAGATTATTTATTGTCGATTGAATGTGTGAAATTATAATATGTTTGATTTGGAGGCATTTTCATAAGGTTCTGTTTTGAATTCTAGTTGCACTTCAAAAAATCATAACTATTAAACTAGATGGAATCTAGAGCTAAAATTTTTATAGAAGTATCTCGTATAGGTCAAGAACATCTCCTTAAAATTTCATAATATTTGGATGTCGTTTACTATTTTAATAAAATCTAAACTTAGGACTGGTTGGTAGTTGGATAGTTGTTGAAATTTGTACACATTTCGGGTTTTGATCATTTCAACATCTTAGATGAAGTATTTTGAGAAATGTCACAACTAAGAACTTAAGTAGACTCATTAACCTTTCTTTAAAGTCTAAGAATCAATTTTTCATGAAGAATTGAATTTATAATGAATTTTACAAGATTGAACAGTGGCAGTACTTCAACATTTTGGGAAAGTTTATAACTAAAAATTTATAGTAGACTTGTATACCTTTAGTTTGATCTAAAGAACAGAAAATTTCATGAAGTACATGATTTTCTATGATTTTTATAAGTATCATGAGCTGCAGTTTTCAGATTGTGAACCTACTATTTTGCAGATGAATTAAGACGAAGTAATTGAGGATGATTTTAGATGATTTTAACTACAAAGTTGTAGTAGACTCATTTTTGATTCCTATGAAACTAATAAATCTATTTTTTTGAGTAGTATTGAAATTTATATGATCTTTTAATACCATTGGGTGGAGGTCCTTTATCTAGTTGTCCCAAAACTTTTACAACATATAAATTTGGATTTAAAATTGCGATGTTAGTAAGATGTACTATATGTGGAATTAAGAGGCATTTAATTATCTTTTCAACGGTTGTATTATGAGTTTTAATATGTGAATTAAGAAGAAAAAGTGGGATTGAGTTGAATATAAAAATAGAGTTTGGAACTAAATAAATACTAATTTACTTTTTGATTAAGAAGCAAACTTTGATTATTTTTACTAGAAGTATTTTAAAGGTTTTATCTTTGGGATGAAAATCGATCTAGAGTTAAATTGAGCTTGATAAAGAATGAAATTGGAAGTTGAATATTACATTGTTTAGAAAAAGAATCTATCCAATGAAATAGATAAAATTTTATCAAATTATAACTTCATTGAGAATCCTATTAGAAAGGGATGAATAAACCATCTATTTTTACAACGATAATGTTGATTTAAATTGTTGAATAAGACTATGAAACTAGTTATGCAAATAACTAAGTTGTGTGAACAAGGAAATAATTGGGAATGTGAATGAATGAAATTTTAAAATGTGAATAATGTGGGTATGAATAACCCATGATGTTGAACATGAAATGTGTTGATCTAGAGGCTAAGTGAGACCCAAAGTACCGACAAAGTAATGAAAGAGAATATTGAAATTTGAGAAGTGGCCAATATGGGCTATCATTCTCGGTATATTGTTTAAGACTGGTAGGAGGGTAAATGATGTGTCTAATTTTTAAACAAATATTTGTACTCATTTGCCCATTAAAATTGCTTGTTTTCGTCTATATTGTTTATAATTCATCTTGTTTCTATAAGATTTCAATTAATTAATTATTTTTTGAAGAAATAAGATTTTTGATTCAAAATGTGAAGATTTTTGGGAAAAATCAACAAACAAAGCAAAACTATTGATTTATTATTTTTTTATTGTTTTGTTGAATTTTAGTTTGCCAATTGAGCTAATAGGATTTTTAGTTAGTTTAATTAAATTTAAACTAATTAATTTTATTTTTATTTTTATTTTTCAATCCTAATTTCCGACTCTATTTTGTGTGTGCACCACGTGAAAGAGCAAATTAAAGAATGAAGGAAATAAAGAAAATAGAGACTTTTCTGCAAAAGTAAACCTAATTCTGCGTCTCCTACTCCTATAAATACAGCAGCAGATTGAACGAAGAGAGGAGCTCTTAACGAGGACACACTTACCAAGAGAATGACGGATCTAAAAATTAAGAAAAAAATAAATAAAAGAAAGTAGAGAGGGGGACAGAAGACAGATGTGGGGATGGGATCTGTGGGTTTCGGCACGAAAATCAAGAGAGGAGAGAGAGTGACGGACTCTATGTGCGTGTGGTTCAAAATGAAAGAGAGAAGAGCAGGAGAGAGGAACTGACGTACGGGTCCCACGTGAGGCGACGTGACACCAAACGGCGACAGCACCATCTGACATGACGGCGACGCTTTCCCAGGCTGACGTGGCGTGCAAAATGCCAGAAGAAGAAACAGAAGTGGGCAAGCACTGACGTGGCACGCGTTTTCAGCGGCGGCTTCGACTTCAAGACAGAAAGAGAGAGAGACTCATTGTTCCGCGCGATTTTTGAGGCTATTCGGTTTGCAATTTTTATTACAAAACAGTCCTTTTTTGTTTCTCTTTTCTCTATCTAATTTTATCATGCAATCCAGGACAATTTTTGTTAATTGCAAATTTATTATGAACTAAATTTATTTTTCTAGGGTTTCGATGTATTCTAGTTTTGAGAACACAATTTTAATTCTATATTATTTTTCTATTTTTTCATGGTTGTGTGTTTGATTTTTATTCTTAATGCGTACAATTGGTGGACAAACATTTGTATGATTTATTGGATCACGGAGAGACCGAGAGGTAATTTGTGATTTAGAACTATAAAATTAAACATCATTGATTGAGCGAAATTAGAGATGATTTACCGCGATTGATGTGACCGTTAAGAAATCCACAGAACTTAATGAGTCTTTAATTAATTAAATTTGCATAGAGATATGACAAACTGTTAGTTGGATATATTTTTGGTGTTGTTCGAGAGAAAGCATTGAATAATTTGGGAATTTCGGTCTACAACTTGGAAAAATAAATTCTTTATTCATATGGAGTTATCAATTGTGTGGGATAAACTAGGTGAAATCAAAAGCCCTAGAATTAATTTTGTCATTAACAAATCACAAAAATTTCACATCCCGCTACTCTTAATTAATTTAGTTAGTTTCTTTTAGATTAATTTAATTCGGTCGCTTTCTTTATTAATTTCTATCTTCCAAATAGTGATTCATCTAGTAATATCGGTACTCAATAAAATAATTAGTCCCTGTGGGTTCGACACTCTTTTCACTAAAACTATACTACTTGGTGCGATTTTGTACACTTGCAAATATTCATATCAAGTTTTTGGCGTTGTTGCTGGGGACTAGTTATTCTTTTATTGATATTGAAAATTGTTAGATATTACTAGTTTGGATTTTTATTTTTTATTTTTGTTTTATTAATATTTTACCTCTTTATTTTCTATTAACTTATTTTTACTTTTATTTATTTTTCTTATTTTATTATTTTAGTTTTTCTATTTTTTTCAATATTTAAATTTTAGGACATACAAATACATTATCATGGCAAATAACGATGAAAATAGAGCTTTGAGAGATTATGATATGTCCTCAATTCATGGAACAATATCAAGCATAAAGAGGCCGGTTATTGAAGCTAACGATTTTGAGATTAAACCAGAGATTATTCAAATGATTTAATAGACTGTTCAATTTTGGGGACTACCGCACGAAGATTCTTATGTTCACATTGCAAACTTTCTTGAAATTTGTGACACTTTCAAGCACAACAGAGTATCAGATGATACAATCAGATTGAGACTCTTTCCTTTTTCACTATGAGATAAGGCGAAGGCTTGGCTACATTATCTACCACCCAGTAGTATTACTACGTGGGAGGGACTTGCACAAAATTTTTTGGCTAAGTATTTTCTGCCAGCAAAGACAGCAAAACTAAGGAATGATATTGCCACATTCATTCAATTTGAGATCGAGTCTTTGTATGATGCATGGGAGAGGTACAAAGAGTTATTAAGAAAGTGTCCTCATCATGAACTACCGAAATGGCTGCAAATTCAAATATTCTATAATGGTTTGGGAGTTACAAATCGATCTATGGTTGACGCAGCAGCTGGAGGTTCACTTATGAGCAAAACTCATGAAGCAGCATATGAACTTTTAGAGGAGATGGCATCAAATAATTACCAGTGGTCTTCAGAGAGAACAATGCCTAGAAAAGTGGCTGGAGTTTTTGAACTTGATCTTATTTCTACTTTAAATGCAAAAATTGATATTTTATCTAAACAAGTAGGAAATATGAATTTTAATGCAATTCAATCTAATATGATTTGTGATATTTGTGCAGGAAATCACTCACGTACAAATTGCCAAGTGGAGAACCCTTTTGCTCAATCAAATTTCAATCAAGCAAATTACGTGTCCAATTTTCAACATCACAACAATCCTTATTTGAACACGTATAATCAAGGATGGAGAAACCACCCCAATTGTCCATGGAACAACGATCAAGGAGGAGCAATTAGACCACCTCAAAATTTTCCACAACAAGAAAAGAAGCCGACACTTGAAGATATGTTTATACACTAAATGCAAAAGACAGAATAATACATACAAAAGATAGATTTGGCAATCCAAAATGTTGCAAATTCAACTTCGCTTCCATTCGCAATCTTGAGGTACAAATTGGTCAAATTTCAAATATTCTTAATGAAAAAACTGCAGGAACATTACCAAGCAACATAGTTGTCAATCCCGAGGAGCATGTCAAAGTAATAACACTAAGAAGCGGGAAGACAATTGAGCAGCCACAAATCAAAAATGTCGAACAAAATGTGGTTGAAAAGCAAAGTGAGATCGAGCAAATTGTGGAGGAACAAACGCAGCATGAGCAAGTAACATTTGATGTTTTTAAGTCCATGGAGGTTCCTACCGAAGAACAGTCATCTTTTCAAGTAAGTGAAACTGATTTAATTATGGGCAAGAAACATAGTGCTGAAATTGAGAAGTCACCTATAAAAGTATGTCCAACAAATTCAGCAACTCTTGAAACTGAGAAAGAAAAATTTTCAAAATGTGTTATGTTTTTGGATGTTGCACCCTCTATTCATTCATTCTTTTAGAAAAAATTCAAAGAGGTGAGGGAATCAAAGGCATCATCATCATGGAAGAAACAACTCAAACTAGAGCTTGAACCTGATCCACATCTGAAGAGAAGAATTAGAAAAGATGTTTTGATGTTGTTGGATCTTGGCGTTACATAACCATCTCACCTCCATGTCTAGCTGAAGACTTAAAACTTAGCGCTTCTTGGGAGGCAACCCATGTTTTCTTTTACTGCATTTATATTTTCTTTTCATTTTTAGTTTATTATAATTATAATTTTTGATTTTATTTTGTAGGATTGCATCAGTTTTGAAAGTCGCCGGGTGGAGCTGTTTTATACACCTATATTGATGGCTGTTTTTGAGCAGTATGGAGTCAGAATCTGAAAAACTGATTCAAAGAGAAATTGTAGACAATTGTCTTAGCTTTCTAGCAAAAAAACATCAGCCCATTTGGACACCTACAGCTCCAGATATCCCAAAAATACTGAACGCCGTGCCTGTAGAAATTTTAAAGACGAATCAGGGGAGAAATTCTGAACTTTTTGCATTCTTTTTGTTTTTCTTTTTTCTTTTCCCATTGAGGACAATGTGATATTTAATTTTGGGGGGGAAGGTTTACAAATTTATTATTTATTTTTGAAAAGAAAAATAAAATAAAAGGGATTTCAATTAGGCTCACCATTACACTTTTGAGTTCTTTATTGTGATAAGCATTGAAATAATTTTTTTAGGATTGACAATTTCTTATAAAGAAGAGTAAGCATACTTATTTACATTAGGATTATTGAATTTCAAAATTCCTCACAAAATTTTATGAGTCATGTGATTATACATAAAAGAAAGAAAAATGTGATACTTTTTCTTGTGATTATCCCCTTTGATCTAGTCCTAAACAGAGTTTAAGTAAATAGAGTAATAATAATAAAAAAAATATTATGAATAAAGTCAATCTACTCCAATGTTTTGAGTTGCTTAGTAACTAGGGGTATTCATCACCAATATTTACTTTTACGTCAAACGACAACTTGAAATATGAGTATGTAAAGCACTCTAAGTTTGTGACTTGTTGAGTAACCGGGTGAATTCATCACGGATGTTTGCATTTGCATAAAAAGGCAAGTAACCAATTAAAGAAGATATTAAAAATAAAAATAAAAAAACAAAAAAAAAACAAAAAAACTCTAGTTTGCTACTCGGTTTGTAGTAGCGGGAAGGGATAATCACAGTTGGAGTTGTTACATACTATAATTACATTAATTGCGTGACAAATATGATTGGGTTTGGAATTATGAATAAATAATTGCACTAGAGAAAGTGAGTATGCTTGATTTTACTTTATTTGCTATTGTTTATATTTTTAATTGAAATTTTTATGCTTGCATGATGAGATCTCTTAGTGTGATGGGTTGAGTTTTTTATTGATTATTATTCCCTTATTCATGATTCCACTTTTTACTCGAGGACAAGCAAAATCTTAAGTTTGGGGATATTTGATGTGTCTAATTTTTATACAAATATTTGTACTCATTTACCCATTAAAATTACTTGTTTTCATCTATATTGTTTATAATCCATCTTATTTCTATAAGATTTCAATTAATTAATTATTTTGAAGAATTAAAATTTTTGATTCAAAATGTGAAGATTTTTGGAAAAATCACAAACAAAGCAAAACTATCGATTTATTATTTTTTTATTGTTTTGTTGAATTTTAGTTTGCCAATTGAGCTAATAGGATTTTTAGTTAGTTTAATTAATTTTAAACTAACTAATTTTATTTTTATTTTTAAATCCTAATTTTCGATTCTATTTTGTGTGTGCAGCACATGAAAGAGCAAATTAAAGAAGGAAGGAAATAAAGAAAGAATAGACTTTTCTGCAAAAGTAAACCCTAATTCTGCGTCTCCTACTCCTATAAATACAACAGCAGATTGAACAAAGAAAGGATCGAGGACACACTTACCAAGAGAACGACTGATCTAAAAATTAAGAAAATAAATAAATAAATAAATGAAAGTAGAAAGAGAGAGGGACAGAAAACAGACGTGGGGCGTGGGATCTGTGGGTTTCGGCACGAGAATCAAGAGGAGAGAGAGCGAGGGACTCTCTGTGCGTGTGCTTCAAAATGAAATAGAGAAGAGCGGGAAAGAGGAACGGACGTACGGGTCCCACGTGAGGCGACGTGACACCAGACGGCGACAGCACCATCTGACGTGACGGCAACGCTTTCCCAGGCTGACGTGGCATGCAAAATGCCAGAAGACGAAACAGAAGTGGGCAAGCGCTAACGTGGCACGCATTTTCAACGGCGGCTTCGACTTCAAGACAAAAAGAGAGAGAGAGACTCATTGTTCCGCACGATTTTCGAGGCTATTCGGTTTGCAATTTTTATTACAAAACAGTCCTTTTTTGTATCTCTTTTCTCTATCTAATTTTATCATGCAATCCAGGACATTTTTTGTAAATTGCAAATTTATTATGAACTAAATTTATTTTTCTAGGGTTTCAATGTAGCCTAGTTTTGAGAACATAATTTTAATTCTATATTATTTTTCTATTTTTCCATGGTTGTGTGTTTGATTTTTATTCTTAATGCGTACAATTGGTGGACAAACATTTGTATGATTTATTGGATCACGGAGAGACCGAGAGGTAATTTGTGATTTAGAACTATAAAATTAAACATCATTGATTGAGCGAAATTAGAGATGATTTACCGCGATTGATGTGACCGTTAAGAAATCCACAGAACTTAATGAGTCTTTAATTAATTAAATTTGCATAGAGATATAAACCTTATAATGAGAAGTACGATAAGGGCTTGACCTCGAACTTATGTAGTATGGGATGCATAGAATCTGAACAAGTATGCATTAGTGTCATCGTAATGTCTGCATTAGGCATTAAGTCATATCATACACTGACATGTTTAGGATAGTCACTTTTCACATTTTGTTTCTGCATTCAAGTTTGTGATTGCTAAAGTAGAAAAATCATTATGTTATAGCATTGCATCAGTTATATGCAACTGACGTGCCCACAGTTTCCCAGTTGCAGGATTGGACTTGGCATAGGCTTGAAGTCACTATGATTAGTTGTTACAAGATTGAAGGATTTTTATTATTGTAGATTATATTGTATTCATTTAATTCTGCCGTGTTATTGTAAAGAACATATTATAAATATAAGTTTTAAATTCCTTGTAAATTTGTACGAATTTGAAGTAAAAGATCCTGTTTATGCTATGAATTTCCTGTGTTGGAATTTGGGGCGTTACAATGAGATTGTTGATTATGAGGCATAAAGATTGATCTTGATTGTGTATGAATCTAAAATATTTTGTTCTTGAATAATGGATTTTTCTATGCATGAAAGATCAATTTTTTGTTTGTAGAAATAGATCTAATGAACCTATATGTTAGTGTAGATGTGTAGATCTTATTGTATGATTAAATAAACATGTTTTAAACAATTAAAAGCTGGAATTTTTATGAATTATTCACCATTTTAATGTGGATTAATGAGGAGTTGAAAACTAGAATTTTTTGCATTGATTTCATGTAAAAAACCCATCGAAAAATATATGTGAAAGTGTAGAGCACTAGGGTTAGGGTTTCAGGGTAAAACCCTAGACCTAGGTTATAGATGGGGGAACGATTTTGGGGGTCAGAACAGTGCTGTCTGCACTGTGCTGACCTCGGGTCTGCACAGTGCAAACAACAGCTATTTGCACTTGTGGGGGGCTCAGGTTGTTTGCCTTTTGGTGTGGGTTTTGTGTGTTAGGGTTTGAGAACCCTAGTGTGCATATAGATGAGTATATGTATGTGTACAAATCTAGTGATTGTATGATGATTAATTGATTCTTTTGATCAAGTTTCGAATGGGCAAATTTCAGAATTTTGTGAAATCCACTTCCCGATTTTAAGAGTTCAAATAATAATTTTGAGGGTACAAAGCTATATTTTTGTAGACAAAATTCTCAGTTTCGAGGGGATATACATTTTAGTTTTGACAGATGAAAGCTCGAATTCTAAAGGGTTATTTTAAGTTTCTAAAGAGGTAATATTTCAGGTTTTTAGAACTAAAGAACTTCAGATTTTAGGAATGAGATCCCAGACAATAAAGAGACATGTTTCAGTTTAAGTTGATTGGATTAAAGAGAAATTTATTGAGTTTTATGTTTGTATGGAAAGTGAGATCTAAAAGTTAAATTTGAAGGATTTTTGTGGATTTGATTTTGTTTCCATATAAGGAAGAGTCTTTTATGGTAACAACGGTTTATTAAATGAAATGTGAATAATTAAGAGATTGTGGTTGTACAAAGGTTTAGAAATTTTGGAATGAGATATTCCTGTTTGAGATTTTGATTCACAGCGTGGTGTTGTGGGAAAAGTTTTATTTTTCATAAATGAGAATATAAAGAATATTTTGAATGATCGAACCAAGTGGGGGTTTGTTATTAGGGTTATTGTGAGAACCCTGAATGGACGCTTGAGGCGTTGAGTTAGGAGCACTAGATACTGAGCGAACTCAAGATTACCGGTAGTGAATATTTTGATTGCAGGAAATTAGCCTGAGGGGCTAGTGTTCCTGGATTGGCAAGTAAAGTCCGGTAGGGTATAGCTAGTTCTAGGTGGCTCGGGTTGTTATGATTAAAAATCTAAAGACAGGCACTTAGTTGGGAGTTGTGACGGAACTTGGGCAACGTAAGTTTGGGCTCTGTTTTCAGTCGGACGAATGTATTCCAGGGCTGTGTATTTGTTGTGTCTCTCTAGTATGTTAACGCGTCAAGGGTCGGTAAGCCTATTCGTGGAATGTCTAGAAGTGAGATGGATTTAGTATGTTCGCGCGTCGAGGGTCGGCAGGCCTATTCGCGGAATGTATGGTATGTTTGCTCGTTGAGGGTTAGCAGGCCTATTCGCGGATTGTACGGTGTATCTGCGTGTTGAGGGTCGGCATGCCTATTCACGGGATATACGGCAGGGAGGTGATTATCCAGAGTTAGAGCGATGCTTGCGGGATGTTTGCATGTTTACACTTCTATAGCTTAGCGGGTTGTGAACCGGGGCTGGGGTCTATTCACGGAGTGTCTAATCTTGTCTTTATCACTGGTGTAGTTTTCATGGCGAGGGGTTGAACCCTAAGAAAATGGTGAACACTAAGGGCTTGCCCTCGCACCTATGTAGAATGGGATGCATAGAATCCGAACAAGTATGCATCGTGTGCATTGTGTTTTCTTGAAGATTGTTTTATGCATTTTCCCTTTGTTTTTCCTGACACACACTTTTCATTTAGTATAGTTTCACTTGTTGATTTTATGAGTCTTTTATCATCGTTTTATTTTATGTTGTGCGATAAGTTTGTGATTGTGAGATTTTGGAGGGTTACTATTATTATTGTATTGTGTCAGTTGTATTCAACTGACGTGCCCACTTTTCTGGTCAGTTTTGCAGGATGTGCGAGTAAGTGGCTTGAGCAAGGTTAAAGCATGGACTTCGAGATGACTGAAGTCAAATGTTGAGATGTGTTGTAATAAACATGTTTAATTTTCCGCTGTGCATTGTAATAAAGAACTGTTGTAAAGAAAAGTTATAATTTTCCCTGTGTTTATACTGTTTGGATTACATTAAGGTAAAGATTCTGGATTTTTCTCTTATTTCTATTATTGAAATTCAGGGCACTACGGAACCCAGTAGGGTCCGAAGCTGTAGGAGAGCCCCATGCGAGGTTTGAATAATGCCTGGGAGACCGTGTCGAACCCAATAGGGTCTAAGGCTGTACGAGACCCTCCGTAAGGGGTTCGAATGACGCATAGGAGTCCGAGCTGAGCCCAGTAGGGTTCGAGGATGAAGGAGAGCCTCTGTAAGGAGTTCGGATGATGCGTAGGAGTTCAAGCAGAACCTAGTAGTGTCCGAGGTTGTAGGAGAGCCTCTGTAAGGTGTTTAGATGACGACTAGAGTTCGAGCCAAACCCAGTAGTGTCTGAGGCTGTAAGAGAGCCTTTATAAGGGGTTTGGATGATGACTGGGAGTCCAAGCCGATCCTAGTAAGCTCCGAGGCTATAGGAGGATCAAAACCTCTTTTGAAGTGGGCGATTTGTGCCATTTTTAGGGTGCCTCGAATTACATTCTGAGGTATGAGGTTGTAGGAGGATCTAAACCTCTTTTGAAGTGGGTGTTTCACACCATTTTAGGATGTCTCAAATGACAATCCGATGGAAAAGATTGTAGGAAGATCCAAACTTTTGATGAAGTTGGCATTTCGCACCATTTTGGGATGCCTCGAATGACAATTCGAGGGATGACGTAGGACGGTCCGAACCTCTTCTTGTACTGTTCGAACCTGTAAGAGAAAAATTCCACATAGGGTTTAGACGACAAGTTTGCCTCTGAGTCGGGGTTGCAAGAGGTCGAGGTTGTGGAAGAGCCCCCATGTGAGATATGAATGACACTTGGGAGTCCGAGCCGAACCCAGTAGTGTCCGAGGATATAGGGGAGCCTCTGTAAGGGGTTTGGATGACGACTGGGAGTCCGAGTCGAAACCCTGTAGGGTTCGAACCACTTTTGAAGTTGGAGTTTGACCCATTTTTGGGGTGCCTCGAATGACAATATGAGGGACAAAGCTGTAAGAGGATCCAAACAGCTTCTGAAGTTGGCATTTCACGCCATTTTGGGATTCCTCAAATGACAATCCAGAGAGACGAGGTTGTAGGAGGATCTGAACCTCTTTTGAAGTTGGCATTTCTGCCATTTTAGGATGCCTCCATTGACAATCTGAGGACTGAACCAAGGAGGGTCCAGTTTGGCCGAACATAGGCATTTGTTGTGCCTCTTCTATGAGGGGCTCGAACAACAAGACGAGCACTAAGTGTACTACCTTCGACCACTGCTTTTGTTAGGGGTTCAGATGCTTGGGACTCGAAAGAATGAACATCTGAACCTAAGAAATATTCCGCGCTTGGTCTTCCTTAGTGTAGTAACTCATTTTTTAGAGTCGACGAGTTGTGGGAGCAACTCTAAGGTTGAGTTAGGATCCGAACTTAGTGTATGAAAGTTAGCAAGTTGCAAAAGCAGCTCGAGGGACAAGCTGAATTCCATAGTGAAATTAGCTTGAGTCACGAGTTAGACTCCGAACCTGCTGTTTGAGAGTTAGCGAGTTGTAGGAGCAGCTCAAGTGACAAGCTGGACTCCGAAGTGGGAGTAACTTGAGTCATGAGTTGGACTCCAAATCTGCTGTCTGAGAGTTAGCAAGTTGCATGAGCAGCACGAGTGATAAGTCGAACTATAAAGAGGGAGTAGCTTGAGTCATGAGTTGGACTCCGAATGTGATGTTTGAGATTTAGTGAGGTGCAGGAGTATCTCGAGTGACAAGACGAACTCCGGAGTGGGATTAGCATGAGTCACGAGTTGAACTTCGAACCTGCTGTTTGAGAGTTAGGCGAGTTACGAGAGCAGCTTAAGTGACAAGCTGGACTCCAAAGTGGGAGTAGCTTGAGTCACGAATAGGACTCCGAACTTAAGCTGCATAGTTCAGAGTTATAGGAGCAGCTCGAGTGACAAGCCAAACTCCATAGTAAGAGTCACTTCAGTCATGAGTTGGACTTTAAACATGCTGTCTGAGAGTTAACAAGTTGCAGGAGCAGCTCGAGTGACAAGATGAACTCCAAAGTGGGAGTAGCTTGAGTCACGAGTTGGACTTAGAACCTACTGTGTGAGAGATAGTAAGTTTTGGGAGCAGCTCTTATATAAAAGCTGGACTCCGAACCTGCTGTTGGGAATTAATGAGTTGTTGGTGTAGCTCGTAGGAGGATCTTAGCATCGCACTCGTTGTTCGCATCCGGAGAGTAGTATAAGAATTTTGAAAGAAAAGCTAAGTCTTTTTTGAATATTCAAACTAGGTAGCTATCTTGGTGGCTAGCTTTTAATTACATGCATTGACCATAGGGATGATCTTATAACAAATCTCAAGAATCTAGTGAGGGCTAAGCACCCCTATTAAACTTTACCAAGAGCTCGGCATCTTAGGTCCTTAATATCTCTGTCCCCCAAGTTTTCAAGTCGGTAGCTCTTGGAAGAACAAATTTGGAGACCTTATAGGGTCCTTCCCTTTAGGAACAAGCCTTCCTTTCTGGCGTGGCTCAGGAATCTCGAGGAACCCAAAGGGTGCTTCTTCTTACTTATCAATGGGTTCTGACTTGACTTGGTTCCTCTCTTGTGGGAGTTCTAAGGCTTCAAGTGGGAGGACCAAGCCCCCTATTGTAGTCATGTAGCATGCTCGAGCCACCTTTTGGCTTCCCTTGACTTCTCCAACCCTAGCTGGTGTGGGGAACTTCATTTTCATGAGGAACACCAAATCTACAGCATGGAGAGTTACTAAGTCGGGGTGACCGAGAATAGCATTTTAGGCGGCCTTCATATTAACAACCATGAAGTCCATGGCTTTGGTTCAGAGAGTGGGGGATTTACCTGTTGTTAGGTCAAGGGTGACTGTACCTTTAACCTGGACCGGAACCCTGGAGAGCCCATGGAGGGCGTACCAGAAATTTTTTAGGCAGTCCCTGAACATCTCGAGACCTTCGGAAGCTTCGAGGAATAGGACGTTCACCGAGCTACCATTATTTACCAAGATGCGGCGCACTTTGTGGTTTACCATGGAGAGGTTGATCACAAGAACGTTGCAATGGGAGGCAGATGCCTTCAAAATCTCGGTCCGAGAAAGTTACTGGGACTTCCCAATTCTTGGCTTGGGGGGGGGGGGGGGTTGGCTCTGAGTTAACTTTTCAGGTGAACATCTTTCTGGAGGAGTTGGACTCCCCTCCCATAGGACCTCCATGGATGGAATGAAGAATGGTCTGAGGCTTAAAGTCCTGGTCCTCTGGATCTTTCTCCGTGCACTTATTGGCTCCTTGAGCTGGTGGAGGTTCGACTTTATTCTTCTTGGTGTACTCGGGGAGGGGACCGCATTGGATGAAAACTTCAATTTCATCTTTGAGAGCTCGGCACTCGTCTGTGTCATGGTCATGGTCCTTGTGAAACTGGCACCATCGGCTCTTATCTCTACTGTTGTTTGTTGGGCTCATCGTAGGAGAGCGGTGGAGTATCCCATCTCCTTCAATTTCCATAAAGACCGTGGATATGCTAGCATTGAGAGGGGTGAACTCCTCAAAGAGATAAGCCAAAGGGAGACGACATTGTTTGGACTCGTCTTTCTTGTAACACCCAAGATTCCATACTCCGAAAATCCGTGACACATACAGATCCTTTTACTTCAAATTGAGTACTAACACATTACAACTTTCAGGGAAAATAAAACTTTAATTTCACCATATCATATTACAATGTCAATAATGTTTTCAAATAAGGTTACATCTTATTTACACCATACAAAATCCAAAACTTCCACTTGGATGCGCAGCAAAGCTCAAGTCCACGCCACCAACGAACCAATGATCCCACAAAACTGTCAACTGTGGGCATGTCAATTGCTACAACTGACGCAAAGCTGATAATAACAGCGATCTCTATCTTTCTCAACAATCAAAATTCAATGCCAAAACAAATGTGAATATCTAGGTAAATATACTAGGCGTATCAGTGTATGCCATAATCCTAGAAATCTAATGCACAATAAATATACTAGGCATATTGGTGTATGCCATGTTCCTAGATATCTAATACACAATTACGCACACAGTGCGCTTCTTTTAATGCACGCTTGTTTGAAAATTTATGCCGCTCATACAACATAGTTTCTGAATGCAAGCTTCTAACGTGTCTCTTCATTACATGATTCAGTCCCTCGCTTTGCATTCCTATCGCCATAACGAACATTCAAGATTTAGACATCCTATGAGTATTGGCTATCATCCCAGAATACTGGATCAATCTCTATCCGTGGATCATTGTGGAGCCTATTTCATCTCTCGTCCCGGAATTTTGGAGATTATCTCACTTCACAGATCATCCTAGAGCCCTCATCACATGAACATCCCATGAATGTTGCTCTCGTCCCAGAATAGAAGACATCAATCCCACTCCGCAGATCATTATGGAGCCTATTTCATCTTTCGTCTCGGAATGTTGGGGATTATCTCGCTTAGCAGATTGTCCTGGAGCCATCTTCTCACGTTTGCTCTTACTTCTTCATAAATCATTTCTAGTGCATGTCCTTACAAGTCATCAATTACACACCTTAGAGCTACTGTTTCTTTAACACACTCATACCGACAACACTAGGACTACTATCCAATAATAAAACCTTATTCAACCTCTAGAACTCAAGCTTCAAATTGAAATCTAATCATGAACTAAGTCTTCCAACACTACTCCAATCATTTGCTAATCAGCAAAGGAGATAAGGGTACTAGTCTCTCAAGGATTTGTAGTTCAAGGTAACTACTAGACTACACTTAAACCCATTCTATCCGAACTATCTACATCTATACAAAGTCTTGCACAACTACTAGTCTCACAACTTATTAAGGTCGCACTTCTCTTCAATTGGGCTTCTACAGGGCCATTCATTCCTTATCATTCTTTTAACACTCTCAAAGAACACAACTCACTCAACTATTCCCACCAGTTGACAAATGAAATAAAACGAACTATACAATGAACTTATTCTTTGGTTGGAAACTTAGCTTAACCATTGCTCGAATTCAACCGATCCGACGAGAGTTCAACTCGAACCAACGGGACCTCGCATCCAGCCCATACCCAATCAAACCCAGCTCTCATGCTAGCCCAAACCTGACCCTTTAAAACAATAGCCAAACGGTCTCTTTTGGGATGTATTAGAGTCCCATTGAGTTCCAATCTTGGAAACTCACATACATTAACTTATCACCACTACTAATTTCATTTGAACTCAGGAATTGAAGTCTCCAAATAGCGACTAACCAACCATCAAACAGACCCTAACAGTCTCAAAATTCCAGAAAGAAATGACAGCCCAAAACTATAGTTTGTGGCTCTTTTCGCACCCAAAATGAAGTCTAATCGAGCCCTAACACTCCTATGTCCAAAATAACATATTGACAACGGTCTAGAGCTCACTTGGATACACTTACAACCCTTAAACAATGAAATAGACAGCCACAAATAGGGGTATAAACTGACCTAATTTCCAGCACAAACATCGATAAAAAATTGTAGTTTTGGGGTTCCTTTCAACCCGAAATGCATACTATTCACATCCTATCACTCCTAGAATCAAACTAACCTATAGACAGGGGTATGGGGCTCATTAGAGTGTATTTTACCACATCTATCATGAAATAGATAGTCTAACTGGACAGTGAAAAATAAACTCCAAACAGTGAGTATACATCATATTTCTTGTGTATTCCTTGTTCATCCTCAAACCAATTAACTCGTTAATCAATATTCTACAATACGACATCCTAACATTGCTCTATGAAATGCATCAAAATAACAAGTTTTCTTGTATGAACATGACACCAAACAACAAAGTAATCTTGAAAAGCAAACTAACAATTTCCTCTATACTGGATTATTTGTCTAATAATCATGAATAGATGGTAGCCTCCCAATCAAAACTTATCACGATACTAAATTAAACATCACTTCAATAATCAAAACTTACTATGATACTATATTAACATCTCTTCAAAACCTAGCATGCTACTAAAGTAATAATAACACTATCTCATGGCAAGAATGAAAAAAAACATCCACCAAGCATGCTTTCTACTGTTTTCATAGAACTCATGGGTAGATAACTATCCATCATGCCAAACAACCAAGTCTAATCATGACATTACAAAAAAAATCCAAATGAAAGGAGAGAACACCCACCTACCCACCTAGTAAGTCAAATTCCTTGTCTTCAAGCTTCCAACAGTTCTTCCTCCTTCAACTTCAATCCCACTATAGTAGGATAGTTTGTTCTCATGCACAAAAATGACATAAAAGTGGCTTCACCCTCCATATAATGGTTGGCTAGAAACTCAAGGGGTTGGGGGTTTGTAAGGTTACAAAACTATATTGATTACACTTGAAATTAAAACCCACATTCATACAATTTAATACCCATTTTTATCACTGAGTTGGGTGACTCTTGGGATACTCAAACCCCCACTCCATTACTCAAATTTGGTTGTCCATTTAAATAGATAATGATAGAGTGAAATTGGGTTTTGGTTCAAACCAAATGTGGCTTGGTTTGGGACAAAAAGGAGCTTGGTTTAGTGTGCACAACTGCACCAAAATGAACTTTTCTGGAGCTAGAAAAGTCGGATTGCGGTGTATGAACCCTCGTTTCGAAGATTACTCAAAGAGATACAAGTTCTGTTCAGAACTTAGTTTATATTCCTCTTTTTTCAGGGTCAAAATGGTACCCACAACGTCTCTAACTATCTCAGTCCAGATTCAACCCAAAATGGGGTAGTTTAGGGTTCAGTTTGGATTAGAGTGAGGCAAGCATGGGGAAAAGAGAAGATACGTGGAGAGAGAAGCACATAATGAAAAGAGAACTAAGGTTGTGTCAATTGCACGTATACGTGACAAACACACAAAACAAATGAGAGCTCTAATCACACCATTAGCTAATAATAATGTGAAGCTAGCACAATCAAGCAACACAATATTATTGATTTTAACAAAACTATTGCTGATATTTCTATTAATATACATAACAATATGACTGTACATGTATAAAACGTGCATGAGCAAATTTGTCATTATGAACAATTTTGTAGGGGGTTACACTTATGCGACTTCTTAGGTCTCTCCTCATCCACACTTTTTTGTTTGCATCCGGATGATGACTCACTTTTGCCTCGGGGATGAAGTGCTTCTTCGGCTCAGATGTATTTCTCACTTTGCATGAGAAGTTCAGAGAAATTCGAAGGTGGCTTTTGTGAGGGAGGTCTTAAGGAGGTCGTGCCAAACGTTGTGCCTGAAGATGACCGCTGCATCCTTTGCTTTACGTATAACAGTGTGGCACTTGTCTTCTCCGCCTTTTAGCTCGTCACAAAATGAGTGTGGAAGCTCTCTGCGAGTTGGTCGAAGGAGTAGATGGATTTAGGGACGAGTTGGGAGTACCGTTCTCTTGCCGAGCAGCGGAGAGTAGTAGGGAATGTATTACAGAGGACTACGTTCGAGGTGTTGTGAATCATCATGAGAGTTTTAAAACTCACGATGTGATCCAGCGGATCATATTCGACTTCATAAGATTCAAATGTAGGAAGCTTGAAATCTCTCGGGGCCGGAGCTTCGAGGATACAGGAGGTGAAGGGGGGTCGGACCTCGGCGATAGCTCCTGTTCTGCTGTCTTTCCTCTAATCCTATTTGGACGAGACAAGCTTCCATCTGCTGGAGACATTTTAGAACCACATCTTCCTATCCCTCAGATCGGGTGGACCCATAAGACTCCTCAACATGGATGAGGTCGGTACGAGGGTTGTTGTGCTGTTGGTCTCTCCCGAGTTCCTGCAAAGAGCTCATATGCTTTCGTCCTGGAAGTTTTGGAATTCGGCTCTGGTTACAGGGACTCCTTCTTCTCGATCGAGCCTCGGGGCTTGCCGACTGATGAGAGTGGGGCTCCACTCTCCCCTCCATTTGTGGGGGAGGAGGCAACCTCCTTGGCCTTTTCCTATAGATGGAGAGGCTCCATCAGCTCCCCTGACGCTCCAAATGGGGTCCCTATTCCAGGAGTAGTTCTATTTGATCTCGTGGTAAATATCTTCCTCAGTTGTTAATGATGTTTCGACCTTGACCCTCGACCCTCGGGAGGAGTAGGACTTGGTTGACGCTCCGAGCATCGTCATTGCAACTCCTGAGTAACTGCCCTACTGTGGGAGGGGTGCACCAGAGGAGGAGGCAGAGGATCCACCTAGCAACTTTGAATAGTTATCTTCTTTGCTTTCGGGGCCATGGTTGGAAAAGACTTCGAACAGTGGCATCTGACTAGAGGGCTAGACCTGTGCTTTTCCCATAGATTGTGTCAATCTGATTGTAACCCCCATTTCCGATTATACAGAATTTTTTTTCTTCTTCGTGTTCTTGTATTTCAATTTCCTATAAGTATTCTGTCAAAGTCCAAACTCCTAATCCATTCTATAATTTGTTTATTTATTTATTTTGTAACCCCACATATTACATAGCCCATTCGATAATTTCATTATTTGATTCTTCTTTATTATGAAGCCCAATCATTTTTTCCTTTTATATGTATTATTCATTAGAATGTAGAGCCCAACCCAAGCCCACATTCTAGCCTAACCCTAAATCCCCTACTTCACTACCTCACACAGCCTCCACACTATCCCCTTCTATAAGGCTCCACATTTAACCCCACTTAACATTTTTGTTACCAAACATGATCCAACTCGCCACTATTACCCTTAGTTACTGCCTTAATTAAACCCCAGAATCACAATTAATTTACCCTATTTCCTAATACCTTCCCTACACAGTTGCCACCTCTCTTCTTCATCTCCTTCTTCTTCACAACCCCCTCCACTGCACCCATCACCCCGACCCCCCTCACCTCACCATTGTCGCACCTCATCCCCTCAACCACATCTCCGGTCTCTCCCACCATTGCCGCACACAACCGAACCTCCCTGACACCCAACAGTCTCCAACCCGACCATCTGCTCCCCACCAAATGCCACCTCCCTCCCCGCTATCACCGTCACACGAAGCTGCACTACCGAAGCCACCACTACTACTCCAACTTCACTTGCTGCCCAAGAACCACCACTAAATTCCTTATCATCACCTCTCTCCATCGCCAATAACCTCGACGCGCTGCCGCCTTGCTGCCCGACGTCCCTTATCACCACACACACATGAACAACTTCATCTCTAGCCGCTAACCCTCCATCTCCTTACCTGCATCTCTCCTTCCTTGCTGCCATCACCATCGCACACACCCGATAGCACCGTTCACCACTTACTACCTACTCCTCGCACAACTGAACCCAGTGCCACTGCTGTGTTGGGCTGTCCATTCGTGCTGCGTTGCTGTTCACCATTGCTGCATTGTTGTTGCTGGTGCCGCTGCCGTTGTGCGTTGCCATCGCCATTCTTCTTCTAGTCATAATCACGGCTTAAGACAAGTTTTCCTTTGATCTCCTGCAAGTAGTTCCCTTTTATTGCATCCCTCATGTTATCAATCTTGCTTGACTCCATCACACGTTGTTTGAATTTGAATTACCTATCATATATTATTCTACTCGACTCCCATCAATTCAAAATCCATAGAAAAATCATGAAAATGCTTTATAACTGCATACACTGCATGAACACAAACTAGAGATACATATATGTGAAAGGAATGTGATTCTAATGAATTTTGGTTGTATGTAATAGTATAGTTAAATTCAGAAATTTAATACGTAGAAATAACAATTTTCGTGATGTCAACAGTAGGAATCTACCCTAACTACTGAATATTAATGTGTGTTAAGACAATATTTTTGTGAATCATAATCGTTACAAATTACAAGTATTATATTTCTTTCCCACTGTGTACTCGAACTTGTACTGAGATTTCAACCTAGATCCATGTAGTATAATTTAGAGCTCTGTATATAAAAGTTGTATCCCTCTGTGTTTGGAATCCATATCATCTGACGATTTTGTAATCCAACTTACAGATTGCAAGATATTCAAAGTTTCATACTGTAATGTCTTAATTCCAGAATACTGTTTTGAAATGCATTGTTATGTCTAATTAGTTGAAACAGTAGGTTAACTAAAGAATTAAGACCTGAAATTAATTAGAGTGTTACTGAACAATGTTAGGAACTAGATTATGATTTTTGTAAGAATGGTTATTAAGATTTCAGTCGAATTATATAAGAACTTGAAAATGAGTTGTTACCTGAACAGTAGACTCATAAAGAACTGATTGATAGACCTAGTTACTGTGATTAGAATGTGTCGTGTGAATATGCATTGGAACCGGCATGAAGTCTATTTTCTGGAACCCCTGACAGAATCTTATTTGCTTTCTCGTAGAAGTAGGAAAGTGAGTTCTTGTACAATAATGTATTGTTGTTCAGAATTGTATCTTTATGTTATATATATATATATATATATAAAGATGTTTATTGTTCGCATTTTATGAATTGAACTATATATCATGCATTGCATAGCCCTTGACACCTTCTTGATAATACCGTTCTCATTGATTGTACCCATTTCATGTTCATGATTGATTATAGTAAAATAATGATAAGCCAGGGTAATAAAGGTATGACTTAGTAGTGGACAATATAGAAGAGTTTACTCGAAAGGGGGCCTGTTTTCCCAATGGTAATTGTTATTGGACATGTTTTATTGATTGATTGCGGATTCTGACTACAGTATCCCAATTATCGTGTACTGTATTGTTTTTTATTTATCGTTTATTGTTATTGTTATTGTTATTGCATGACTTGAGTACATAACCCTGTAGAATTCACCACTATAGCCTAAACGTTCACTTGATTGTATGCACCCAAACCTGTGGTATGGGATACAGGATTCCGTGCATTACTTAGGATTGATAAAAGATGTATGGACCCGAACCTGTGGTATGGGACACAGGATTGCTTGCATTAGTTAGGATTGATAAATGATTGATGGATTTAAGATTAACACTGAGCACGTGCATGTTCCTGTTTATAAGTTTACATGATTTCTGTTTACAAGTTTACATGTTTCTCGTTTATATGACATGTTTCCGAATTCTTGACTCCTTGTTCCCGATTGACTATACTTTGAGACTTGTTTCATTTGTCACTTTCATTATACCCGATCATGTTGTTTCATAATTGCATTCCCAGTTCTTCCTTACTTCATTGTTATACATTGTTCTTATTATCATGTTGTTCGTTACTACTTGCAGTCCGTATCTTGCTATAACGGACCCTCCCCCCCCCCCCCCCCCCCCCCCCCCCCCCAACTCTAGATCTAGATGTTAAGCTTGCAAGTATAAAAAAGGAACTAACAGAAGGACTGTGCGATTAAATCTTCTAGATGATGGAGCCGAGTCATTAGCATGCATTAGTCTACTTTGTTTATGTTCTTGTTATTCCAGTTATTATTGTTATTTCGTACATTGTATAATCGGGCATTTTAGACCCGAAGTTTATGTATTTTCCAGATGATGGTTATTGTTGAGGATTATTCAGTGTTTTTTGTCCATGTGATTCTTTATTGCCTGCGTGGATGTGATTTATACTTGTTGAGTAAATTGTACATATATGAATGATGCAAATCATTCGCTGAGCCTTAGTTGCGTGTCCGTATTTTCATATTTTGGGAAGCGGGGCATGACACTAATGCTGCTTTTTTTATGTGGAAGCAACCGAATACTGAGTTCTTTGGGATGAGAGAAAACTTAGATCATGGTCGTCGATCAATCTTGATGTGAGGCTACTATATGAGGAGATTTGTGGATGTTGTAGTGGTTGCGCTTGCTGGTGGCTGCTGGAAACCTGCAAAAGATAGCCTGAAACACTGTGAGTGATCCTAGCGATAGACCCTTTGACATCTAATCAGTAACCAAAAGTAAAAACTAGGTTTAGTGGTAAAAATGTTGATTAACTCTGAATGATGGAGGGTGAAAGGTATTTGTAGAGCTTGAAGGGTGAGCGAGATAGGAAAAATCTATGATTAAGAGATCAGTTATTCAATCCCTGATTTGGGGAAATTTAACTGACAACTGTGGTTAGCTGAAAATCCCTTTTTTGGGCTATAAGTGAGCCATGATTGCTGATCTGGGTGAGCTGATGGTCTTAGAGGGGGCCATGTTCTTCTAGTAGGCTTGCTGCCAATGTGAAAATATTGTAATGCCCTTGGAAGCTTTGAGATGCGTGCTGAGATTGTGCAGCTCCCATTCTACCAGTATCAACCATCTTCTCCATCTTGGAATAACGATGCTCAGCATCATGAAGGACTTTTCTTACATAGTAAATCGGCTTTTGAATCTTATCCTCATCTCTCACTAAGGCATCACTGAGGGTCTGATATGAAGTGGCCACATAGAGGTAGAGCACCTCTCTTGGCTTAGGCTTGCTCTGGAGTGGGGGATGTTGGTGTATGCCCTAGAGGCCACCTGTGTATTGACATTACTAGTTTACATTGCATTATGACATTTATTTCATATATTAGGTATTTCATTTATTATGTTATTTATTGTGATTAAATGAGCATAATAAAGTTCTTAGAATAGTAGGTTCAATACCATAGGATATCAAGTGCATGAACTGATTGTGAGATCCTATTGGTTGTAATCAGAACACTATTCTTAAATTTCCTTAGTCAAGTATTAATGTAAATTAGGACAACAATAATGCATAGAGAATAGTATGTGCATAGACTGATGACCATATCTCACGGGTCATGGATATGAGATATCAAGTCTTCACATGGGTACATATTAGAGTAATAATATACTAGACTGACCCACCATGAGAACACTGCATGGATCGTTACGTGAGTATCATAAGCGGTTCTCACAGTGACCATGTTGTATGTAGTTCTTTGACTTGAAGTCACTAAGGTCCCCTACATGAGAAGTTATATGTTTTAATGTCGTCAAATGTTGCCTGTAATAAGGTGATTATAAAGTCGACTATTGGATATACTACAAATCATGCGGAGGGGTGTGAGTGACTTTGATAGGATTTGTTCCTCTTACATAACAGGAGCGATATCTATGGGCCCTTGATTGAGTGAGACTACAAAATGCATGACCATGCTCAAATGAGTCAATATGAGATATTGAGCTCATTTGTTTTTAGTAAGTCTACTCAGAGATCAAGAAACCAAAGATTGAACTATACAAGGGTGACACGCTCTATGCCTTGTGGTCAATTAAGATAATTGGACGAAGGGACTAGACTACATGGTAACATTGGTCACGGATAGGTTATGTCTAATCACTGACATTCCCGTTACTTGAATAGCAGTGATGTATTGATAGATACCCCTCACTGTTTGTAATACTAGAATATGATTTTAGTATTACTATCAACGTAACGAGAACCTACAGGGTCACACACTTAGAATGGATCAAAATTTGGATTTAAATTCTTAAGATAAATTTAATTGGGAATCCAAATAAGTCTCAGACTTCTGGTATTGGTTGGACATTTAATTAGATTAAATGGGCTGACTAAAGTTCAGAGGCCCACACACGAATCTGACCTAGGTCGGATTGTGTGCCCAACGACCTCATTAGTCTCTTAGGGTTAATTTTCTGTAGCTATATATATGATACATATCTATGAAAAAGAGACACAAGAGAAAACCCTAGCCGTCACAGAAATTGTGAGAGAGAGATCGTGAGGAACATCTCCATCCCACAGCTAGCACCGTAGTGTGAGGAAAGCTTGGTTTTGATCCGTTCGCGTGGATACCTTAGAGGCACCGCAACATTGCAGTGCTGTGATCGACATATCTTGGAGATAGCTGATCCATCCATAAGGTATAATTCCTAAACATGATTTATGGTGTTCGCATGGATCCATGGCTTAGGTTTCAACAATTTTTGTAATTTTTCTGCTGTGTATTCAATATGTGTTTGCCATTGAAACCTAACAGGGGATTGACGATATGCGCCTTGAGTTGTTCAAAGGCTTCTTGATGTGCCTTCCCCTACTCAAAGTCTTTCATTCCCCGGAGAACTTTGAAAAATAGGAGGCACTTCTCCCCGAACTTGGAGAGAAAGCGTCAGATGGTGGCGAGATGCCCTGTAAGTCTCTGTACGTTCTTGATATTGGACGGGGGAGACATTTCAGGTATAGCTTGGATTTTCACTGCGTTGGCTTTAATTCCCATATGACTACCATGAATCCTTAGAATTTTCCCAAGACGCCGAAGGCACACTTTGAGGGTTCAGCCTTATATTGTGCTTATGGAGGACATTAAAAGCTTCTCGAAAGTCGGTCACATGGTCATCCTTCTTGAGGCTCTTCTCAAGCATATTGTCTATGTAGAGCTCCAAGTTACGACCAATTTTCCTCTTAAAGACTTTGCTCACCAGGCGCTGGTAAGTGGCATTGACATTCTTCAGTCCGAAGGGCATGACTTGATAGCAACAGAGGCCTTGGTCGGTGATGAAGAATGTCTTCGGAATGTCGGGAGGGAACATTCGGATCTGATTGTATCTTAAGATGACATCCATGAAGTGGAGGAACCCGTGCTCATATGTGGCATCGATCAACACATCAATGCTGGGGAGAGCAAAGGAGTCCTTTGGACAAGCTTTGTTGAGATTGATGAAGTCGATACAAATCTTCCACTAGCCATGTACTTTCTTCACCATTACTAAGTTAGCCATCCACTCGGGGTAACTAACTTATTGAATGAATCGGGCGACTAGATGTTTATCGACATATTCCTGGACTCTGTTGTCTGTCAGAAGTGAACTTGCAGTGCTTTTAATGGACCAGCTTGACATCCAAACTAACACTGAGGCAGTGCATGATCAAGTCTTTCGAAATGCCAGACATGTCGGCAGCGGTCCAAGCAAACAAGTATCGGTTCTCCCTCACGCAACTGACAAGTTATTCTTTGACTCGGTGGGAGAGAGTTTTGTTTACTAGCAAACACTTGGCATGCTCTCCTTGGATAAAGGGATCTCTTTAGTTCATCTGCAGGCTCAGAGTCAAGACACCTTTCTTGAGGGAGTTCTACTGCATCAAGGGTGAAGACCGAGCTCCCCATTGTCGCTATGTAACATGCAAAAGTTGCTTCTTCGCTCCCCTTAACTTCTCCCACTCTCACAGAAGTGGGGAACTTCATCTTCATGTGGAAAGCATAGGGTACGGTGTAAAGGGCCACCAGGCCTAGAGGGCCGAGGATGACGTTGTAGGCGGATTTCACATTGACCACTATAAAGCCCATTGCCTCAGTTTGGGTAGCCGAGGCTTTTCACGTAGTCACATTAAGGGCGACCATTCCTTCGATTTGGATGGGCCCTCAGAGAACCCATGGAGAGTGTACCTGGTGGGTTTAAGACAGTCACTGGAGAGCTTGAGGCCTTCAAAAGCTTCCAAGAAGAGGATGTTCACCGAGCTATCATTGTCTACCAAGATACAGCGCACTTCGTTGTTCGCCATGCAGAGCCTGATTCAGGATGTTACAGAGTGGTACACATAATTAGGCATTTGTACGCCTTCCAGGTCCTTGTCAAAGAAAGTTACTGGAACTCCCAAGCTCTTGGCGGGAAGGAAGTTGTGCATTGAGTTTACTACTCGGTCCGTTGCCTTCCGGGAATAGTTAAGACTCCCTTCCCTTGGGTCCTTTGTGGATGGAGTGGGAGACCGCCATGGGTTCGTAATGTTGGGGCTTAAAATATCCCTCTGTGCGCTTATTTGCTCCCAAGCTGGAGGAGGTCGACCTTATCTTTCCAGGTGTACTTTTGAGAGGTAGTCTTGTTGGATTAGAACTTCAATCGTGTATTTGAGTGCCCGGAAGTCGTCGGTATTTGGCCATGGTCCCTATGAAATTGACACCATAAGCTCATGTCCCTCTTCTTGCCAGGCGTATTCATCCTAGTAGGGGGGACAGAGCAACCATCCCCTTTGATTTCTAATAGAACTGTTCTTATGCTAGAGTTAAGGGGAGTGGACTTTTTGAAGCGAGTCCCCCGAGGAGGGCGACATTGGCCCAACCCATCCTTCAGGGACTTCTTGGGGTAATTCTTCATTGGTATTCTTACGTTTGTTCCTAGATGAAGTTTCTCCTTGTTTCTAGGAACGAAGTGCTTCTTCATTTTGGATGTACTTCTCACTCCTTACTAAGAGTTCGGAGAAACCCCAATGGTTCTTCTTTATCAGGGACACATTAAGGTCGAGGCGGCAGACGTTGTGTCTGAAGGCGGTAGCCGCTACTGCACAGTCTAAGGAAGGGATCAGGACTCGGCTGTAAAGTGTCGGACAAAATCCTTGAGGGGTTGACCATCCCTTTTCTTCAAGTCGAGTAAGGAAGTGCTCATGGGGAGAGGCAGGAGTATCATTCCCGTGCAAGTCCTTTTAGGGTTGTTGGGAACATTCTACATAGGAGCACGTCAGAGGCTCGTGGGTCATCATGAGAGTTTTGAAATTCTCCATTGTAAGATTCGAAGGTTGGCAACTTAAAGTTCTCTGGAACGGGGGCTTCAAGAACTAATATGGAGAAAAGGGATCAGCTGGGTCGGTAGCCTCTGCTCTAGCGATCCTCTTCTAGACTGATTAGAGCAAGGTGATCCTCCATCTCCTGCAGGCAACAAAGGACCAGGTCTTCCCATCCTTCAGATCGAGTGGACCTGCGGGACTCTTCTTGTTGCATAGCTCTAGGATGATGATCGCTTGTTTGACGGTCTCAGTTCGGGGCAACTTGAAGGACTTGGTCTTTGAAGTCATGGAACTTGGCCCTAGAGATGAGTCCCAGAAGGATGGCTCTGGCTAGCGTTGCCCTCCTCCATCTCCTCGCATCAACAAGTTCACTCCTCTCAATGTCACCATCTCAACTGTTCTCATGGAGATCGAGGGAGATGGGATGCTTCGCCCTCTTCCAAGGATGATCACACCAGGTAAAAGAAGGGATAAGAGTCAATGATGTTGGTTCCACAAGGACCATGGTCATGACAATGATGACTGTCGTACCCTTAAAGAGGAGATTGATGTTCTAATCTGCAGATGTCACCTATCCAAGTATGCCCTGAAGGATAAGGCTGAACCTCCTCAGATTTAGGTAGCAAACAAGCCACAATGCAGGATCCTGAGGCCCGAGAGTCGGAGCACATGGCCTTTTACCACTCCATCCGTGGATGGGCTATTGGTGGGGAGTCCAATTGCTTACGGAAGGCATTCATCTGAGAAGTAAACTCAGTGCCCAACTTCCCATCGACCAAGGGCCTATCGGTGGGGAGTACAACTACTTACATAAGGCGTTCATCCGAGAAGTAAACTCAGTGCCCAACTTTCCTCGCCAAGAGCTTGGGGTTTCTAGTAACTTTCTCAGACAAACACCTTAAAGGCATCCAAACTCCGGATTGCGACATGCTAGTAATTAGACACCATAAGGCAAAACACAAAGTGCACCGCATGTTGTAGACAATGGTAGCTCAGTGAACATCCTCTTCTTGAAATCTTCTGAATGCCTCACGCTCTCTCAGGACCGTCTCAAACTTTCCGGATACACCCTCCAGGGAGATTCTTCGGGGCTCTAGTCCAAATCGAAAGAATAGTCACCTTCGACGTGACTATGGGAAAAGCCTCAACTACTCGAACAGAGGACATAGAACGCAAACTACAGTGTCATCCTAGGCCATCCTGGCATAGCAGCTTTTCATGTCGTGCCTTTAGTCTTCCACATGAAGATGAAGTTCCCTACAACAACAAGAATAAGAGAAGTTTAAGGGAGCCAAGAAGTGTCTTTAGCATGTTATACGACCACAATAGGGGGCTTGGTCCTTCCCCTCAATGCCCTAGAACTCCCTCAATAGAGGAGTTAGATTAACTCTGACCCCGTGGATGAGCTAGAAGACACCCCCTTCTCCAAAGACGATCAGACCAAATGTTTCCGAGTAAGCAAGCTCACTCTCACCTGGTCAAGGACCAACTTGTTAATTGCATCAGGGAGAACCAATACTTGTTTGCTTGGACCACTGTCGACAAGCCTGATATCTTGGAAGACTTGATCATGCATCATCTCAGTGTTAATCCAGATGCCAAGCCAATCAACGATTCAAGTTTTCCCTCGACATGTAACAAGCAGTCAAGGAGGAGGTCGACAAAATCTTGGCTGCCGGTTTCATTCAAAAAGTTAGCTACCCAGAGTGGCTAGCCAATGTAGTCATGGTAAAGAAAGCCAATAGCAAATGGATGATTCGTCTCGACATCACTGCCCTAAACAAAGCATGTACGAAGGACTCCTTCCCTCTCTCTAGCTTTGCTGCCTTGATCGGTGCCAAATCCTGACATGAGCTCCTCTGCTTCATGGATGCCTTCTTGGGATACAAATAGACATGAATGTTTTCTCCCGACATCCCGAAGATATCCTTCTTCATAGAAAAATGTCTTTACTGCTATTGTTCCATGTCTTTTGGGTTGAAGAATGCTAAAGCCACTTACTAGAGCCTAGTAAATAAGGTCTTCAGGAAGCAGATCAGCAGAAACATATAAATCTATGGACGATATGCTTATGAAGAGCCTCAAAAGAGAAGATCATGTTTCTGACCTCCAAGAAACATTTGATGTTCTCCAAGGGCATAAAATGTGGCTAAACCCCTCAAAGTGTGCCTTCAAGGCCTCCTCAGGGAAGTTCTTGGGGTTCATGGCCAGTCAAAGATGAATTGAGGCAAACCCTAAGAAGATATGAGCCATACTAGACATGTCAGCACAGTCGAACATAAAAAAAGTCCATTGACTCACAGGATGCCTAGCCACCATTGGCCGCTTCCTTTCCATGTCCATAGAAAATTGCCTCCCTTTCTTCAAAGCTCTTCAATGGACGAAGGGTTTTGAGTGAGGGCAAACGCAACAAGAGGCCTTTGAACATCTTAAGGCATATCTCTCAAATCCCCCACTCCTGAGCAAGCCTGAGTCGGGATATGTGCTCTACCTCTATCTAGCCACTTCAAACAGACACTCAATGTTATCTTGGCGAGGGAAGAAGATAGAATTCATAAGCCGATCTACTATTTGAGCAAAGTCCTGACGCCGATATTCGTTACACCAAGATGGGGAAGATGGCCTATGCTCTAATCAGGGATGCTCGTAAACTCTTGCATAATCTATTCAATATGAAGAAAATACGATGATGCAAGGAGAGGAATTGAAGTGAAGTTGGGAAGGAGCAGAAAGCGACGACAGCAGCAGGCATCAAGCAGTCGATTGTCATATGGGCGATCGACTACCACTGTTCTCTATTTTGGTCGAGAGCAAGGCAGTCGACTACCCATTATGGTGGTTAACCGCAATGGGGCAGTGTGCAGTAGATGGGCTGGGTCTGGTGGATCTATTTGAAGGCCAACTATTCTCCAAGTTAGATCGTACACTCTCATCATATGGTTATTTCTTCAGGATACATCAGATGGTTATTGCATAAAGATAACAAACTTTATATATCATTGTAATAGCTCTAATAAGAGTAAGAGATAGAGTACTTCATTGAATAAAGTTTGAGAGGCTTTCCACTTGTAAACCTCAAGTATCTTCTTGTAAGGCTTGAGAGATAGATAGGTTCATGGTGAGAGTGGTTGTAACTCTTATATCTTTCTCTAGTTAAATTTCATTTCGGTTATTTCTCCCCTAGATTAGGGTTCGTCCAAATCGGGATAAAATTATGTGCATTTGTGTGTTTAGTTTGATCTACTATTTTGTTTGGTTTGTTCGTAGTGACTGTGTCGCATAAACTCGGCAGAATTCCTAATAATTGGTACCAGGGCTTCCGCAAATCCCTAACACGGGTCGGACAAGAATAGCTCAAATTGGAGAGGAATCTCGAAAGAGAATTTGATCTTCGAAAGGTCCTCCTTGGTCAGAATGGTCGAAATAAAGTCGGCCTCAGTGGTCTCACTATAGTTTGGTTCCTTATGCTGCATCCCATATTGAATAAAATCTCCCAAGTGTTTAGGGTATTGGTGTATAAGGAAAGGGGTGTGAGAAGGATGCATAGATCGATGTAGTTTCTCGTCAGCTCCCTCTTTGTCTCATTAACCTCATCCATAATAATCGAAGAAGACCCAGCTACTCTCTACCCCTTCTCTTCTCTGGTAGGTCAGGAAGAGGTCTCCTCTTCAACTATATGACCAGAGGGGCAAACACAATCACCAGAAGAAATCCTAGACATATAACAATAATATAAGTTACGTGGCTGAAAATAGTGGCCGATCGATTAAAGAAGACCAAAAAGATCGCAGGAAAAATTCAAAGCTCGCTGGAGAACTCGAAATCCTAGAGAGAGAGCTCGGAGGAGAGAGAAAGAGATTGAGAGAAAATGAATATGAGAGAGGAGAAGAGGAGGAAGAGAGGGTTATATATAGAGGAAGGAACCCTTGGGCTCCAAACGATCGAAAGCCCCCCCCCCCCCCCCCCCCCCCCCCCCCCCCAACACACACACACACATAGAAGATGAAATGACATCAATGCCATGTGGCAGTTGAATCGATGCCACGTTAATTCCACATCGCACCACGTGGATGCCGAATTAGCTCAGTGTCAATGCCACGACGGCCAAGTAGCAGCCAAATTAGCACCGCGTGGCAGCGTCGCTGAGGAGCTCCAAGATCACACCAAGATCTAACATTAAGCAGCTTGACAAAAATGCCTATTTTTTGTCATTTGGTTGCTTAAAAAAGTGTGCAAAACGATCCCGACCATTGGATTCAATCAAAAATCATGCTCAACACTTGGCAAAAACATCGATTTTTGACAGTTCTGTTGGGTATTTTTGACAGTTCTATCTACCCGACATTCACGTCCATGTGATCTAAGCTCCCAATTGCTCTAAAATTTGCTCCAGGTATTGATTTTAATTTCAATTTCAATTTAATAATTAAAATTTTGAAAATATTCATTTAAAACCAAAAAACAATTAGAATTTTTGGAGTAATTAGTTAAAAATTCTTCAAAATAATTATAAATTCGGTCGAATAATTAGGAATTCTGAAAAGTAATTATGAATTTAGAAAATGTAACTAAGGATCCGAAAAATAATAATAAAATCTGAAAAATTGATTAAAATATTCCTTAAATTAATTTAAAATTTGGGATATTAATTAAAAATTTCAAAAGTACGGAAAAAATTACTGAAAATTCCACAAAATCACTACTGCCGAGAGAAGCTCAGGTATGTTCTTCTGATCCCCTGAAAAATTGCGAACTACTCCTCGAAGGCTGGATACCCAACCTTCAGGAGTGGAGGGCTTATGATATAGGTAAAATTAGAACCACTAGATTCCAGTAAACATCTTAAAGCTTCTCAGTCGAAGAATTGTAATTTTACATCAAACTACAGGCCCACTAGAGAAACATGAGCCGCCTCCAGACCCATCCGCTTAACCAAGTCAGTAGTTAATGCTTGTTTACAATCTATCAAGGGGAATTTCCAGTTAATTAAATTCTATTAATTAAAACCTCTATCTTAAAAAGAGTTAATAACTAACTCTATCTTATCACCATGGGAATCAGCTGCTTAAACCCAACAGATTTATTTTTAAGTCTATCTTTTGGAACAATCTCCTAGCCTATAAATACCTTCTACCCCTATCATTCTCAAGTAATCAATCTTTTGCTACCAAAACTCATCTCTTTTTTCGAGTTACTGACTTAGCGTCGAAGGGTCTTTGGCCAAGATAACCCCGGAGTTTAGACTTTGTGCAGGTAAGTCACCGACATCTCGGTCGTCCAATCCAAATCCAGATGCTTTCAACGGTTCAGATTCAGACCAAGGAGACTTCAGCTATCACAATTCCGATATGATTGACGTTCCAAATTGCAAGTTCCTCCTAAAAAATGAACTCATAATTTGATTGATCCCACACCGGAGAAAAATAGCAACAACAAGTAATGTATATTTTCCCATAACAACTACAACCCGGCCTATCGCTCATTAGCCGGTACAATGAAATGAGAGTCAATTTTAGTGATTGCAGTGGTGGACTGTGGTGATGAGGAGTTTGTTTCTGAGATGAATACAATGCTAGAAGAAGTGGTGTGGATGAGAGCTTTCATGTTACGAAGTGTCGTGGCCCCTCCATAACCATGACATTTCCAAGCCAGAATTTTCGTGTTACGAAGTGGTGTGGATGAGAGCTTTCATGTTACGAAGTGTCGTGGCCCCTCCATAACCATGACATTTCCAAGCCAGAATTTTCATTACTGAGGGTAAGGTTAACTATAAACCCTTGCCCTTTTATCATTGAGCTTATTTTCACCAGTTTATGCCAATTTGCTCATCTTATGAGCTCTACCATCTTCATTCTTCTTCACGGTCCAAGAAAAATTCATCCTACTTTCTTTCACTAGTTGAGGTGGTGGACCCATTCAAATAGGTCTTATTTTCTCATCATATTTTGGCAGGCTCACTTTACTAATTGGACTCTTTGGGCTATCATTAGGAGGTTTGGTTTTCATGAAGTGTTTTATAGGCCGGCCCAGTTGATAATTCTCTCCACTTTTATTATTGTTACGTCCAATCTGGGAATTCAAAGCACACCTCCCTTCTATTAAAGGAGGTTTAGGCTGTCTCCAACCCTCCACTCCAAAATGGCACAACTTTATCCAAGATGGCACAACTGTCACATCAAACAGTAACTTCCATCTCCAACTCATAACTCTATTTCTAACTCCAAAATGGAATATTATTTGCATATTCGTTTTTATCTACTTTTTTATATATTTTTTTCAAATTCCCCACTATTTATCTATTTCACCAATTGGCCACATACAAAATTTGTTTACATATTGATCAAATAATATACTTCATTATTTAACAAATAGAATAAAAATGTCAAATCAATAAATTATATATTATTAATTAAAATGATCAATCTACAAATAATATATTATTTAAAAATCAATTTACATTAATAAAAATAAATGTGAACCAAAACATTACATTTAATAGTTAAACATAAACACAAATGTTAAATATATATATATTCATAATTTAATTAACCATCTGAATTGGTATACTCCTCCCAAAAATGATCATCTTTATCTTTCATTTGTCTATGACAAGCAACAAATTGTTGACATCTTGTATTTTCATCTACTGTTGTCACGCTCCGCTTCCTAATATACGAAAATACATGCACACAACTAAGGCCCAGCGAATGATACGACATCATTCATAAACTGTACAGTTATAAGCTCAACAAGATATTTATAACACATATGATCACATAAACTGGAAATAGTAATAACCATCATCTGGAAAATACATAAACATCGGATCAAAATGCCTGGGAATACAATGTACTAAAATTAAAATAGTACAACTAGATAAGATAGTGACTGAAGGTAAAAAATAGGAAGTAGTAATGATGCGGCAATTATTCATGATCATCTAGAAAAAGTCTATTTGTAAAGTCCAGCGGTACCTGCATAATCAACATCTGGGTTGTGAAAAAAATGTCCGTTAGAGCAAGATTCGGATAGCAAGTTGCAACAAACAGTAAAATGGCAAGATAACAAAATATAACATGGAGGGAACAAGAAATAGCAGTGCAAATACTGGAGTAGTATGATCATATAAGATGTAAGTAACAACTGTAAACGAGTATAAACAAGACTTCAAGGTATAATTAATTTGTAACCAAAGATCATGTAATCAAGAATCGGGAATCACATAATCAAGAATCATGTAATCAAGAATCATGCTTAGTGTCAATCTTAAGTTTATCGGTTTTATTAACTTATCTAATGCACGCAATCCTGTGTTCCATACCACAAGTTCGGTTGCATATAAATCAAGTGACATTTAGACTTAAGTGGTGAATTCTATAGGATTATGTACTCGGGTCTTCTATTGATAGTATCAATAAATAAGACATGTAATCAAGAATCAAGAATCAAGAATCAAGAATCACTATTCTGGGAAACACGATCGCCTTCTGAGTATACTCCCTTATACTGTCCACCACTAAGTCATACCCTTATAACCCCGGCTTGTTATTCTTTTACAATAATTAATTATGAACAGCAGTCAATACGATTAGGGGAAACATTGGTATCAAAATAGTTAATCAAGAATTAGGGAAATATTAAAGGCGGTAATCATGGGTATGTCGAGAGGTGAAACAGGTATATGTATCAAGGGTAGTAATGATGAAATTATCAAGTGGTATAAAAATGCATGATATGAAAAATCTATCAACCTATTATATAGTCCACTCTCGGTCGATACAATGTTAATCGATACAAGTTATTATTACAAGAACAACAATATATACAGTTAAATCATACTAACTATAATTAGGAGAACAGTATATGTATGTATTAAAACTCACTTTCCCACTTCTACAGGATTGCAAATCTCGTTCCATCAGAGATTCTAGAAAGTAAACTCTCTGTCGGTTCTAATGGTTAATCATACAATACATTCTAAGAAAAGTAGATAGGTGTATCAGCTAATTCTTTATGGGTTTCGTGTTCAAGCAACAATATACGGTCAAGTTCTTGGGCTTATAACTATACTATAAAATCCTTATTAAATTCTAAAAAAATAATAATCTCGTTCTCGTATGTGTCTATTAGTAAGCATGATTTTATTAGGTCATAATTTTAACAGCAAGTTGCATTACTATCTAGTTTACTAGACAATGCATTTTAAAATAGATAATCTGAATATTCCGATGCTACAATACTAAAATACTAATACCTTGCAATCTATTAATTTGATTGAGAAACCATAAGATGCTCTGAATTATAGAATCAGAGGGATACAATTCATGTGTATTAAGTTTTGAATTTTAGTAACGGGAACTGGGTCAAATTCTCAGTATACGTTCGGGCAAACGACAAGACAAAATATTCGATATTCGATAACACGATTTGAAGTGTGTTAAAGGTTCAAGATTTGAATTAATAGCATGGAACTAGTAACTAGACATGAAAACAAGATGATAACAAGGCTACTTGCTAAGAGTTCAAGAAAATACTTACCTTTTACATGATGATTTCAAATATGAGTGAAATGACGGAAAAAAGAGAATCTTGATGGTTATAGTCCTCGATAGTAAGAACAAGAGCAATAACGACATCAACAATAAGAATGGCAGCAAGCAACAACATGGATGACATCGAGTGTAGACTGTAGGAGACAACAAGAAGACAGCAACAACACGACATCGAGGATTTTTGCATGAGGTGGTTGATGAGTTGGACGGAGAGTAGGCAGGGTGTTGCTATTGTCAGGTGTGCAGGGCGCAGAGGCACCAGCTGTCGGAGTGAACTGCAGTGAGGAGTTGATGGAGTAGTAGTGGTCGGCAGTGGAGTGGCAGCACAGTGAGGGTGGTGGAGAGGTGGTGGTTTGCGGTGGAGTGGTAGCACGGTGAGGGTCGTGGAGAGGTAGTGGTTTGTGGTGGAGGAGTGAAGGAGTTGGTCGGGAGGTGGATGTGTTGGAGTTGCGGTGATGTCGGGTGAGATTGAGGCAGCAGCGGCGATGGGAGCTTCGGGCGGTCGAAGGGACAACAAGAGGGATGCGGGAGAGGTGGAGTGGAACCCAATTTCGAAGGAGCTCGGGGGTTGGTCAGGTGGTGCTGGCATTGTGGTGGCGGGTAGGAGATAGTGAGGGAGGTCGTTAGGGTGGCTACGATGGTGGCTTAGGTTGTTTGAGTGAGGTGGAGGTGGACGAGAGTGAAAGAAAGGGGATTCGGTGGCTGGAAGGAGGAGCTCAGTGATGGAGTGACAAGGTGGATGGTGGGGCCGACTGTCGGGAGGAGCTGGGAGGAGGAGGAGGTGGAGGCAGTGGAGACTTGGAGTTGGTGAGGTGGTGATGCTGGCCGTCGATGCTCGGAGGTGGAGGTGGAGGGAGTCAAGTGTGAGGAGTTTGAAGAGGCAGTAGAGAGGTGGTAGTGGTGGAGCTCGGGTATAGGCAATGGAGGCTTGGGTTTGGAGTTTCGGGTTGAGGAAGGCATGGAAAGAAGACGGAGATGTGGTTGAGCCTGCATGTGTATCTCTCTCTCTCTCTCTCTCTCTCTCTCTCTCTCTCTCTCTCTCTATATATATATATATATATATATATATATATATATATATATATATATATATAGAGAGAGAGAGAGAGAGAGAGAGAGAGAGAGAGAGAGAGAGAGAGAGAGAGAGAGAGAGAGAGAGAGAGAGAGAGAGAGAGAGAGAGAGAGAGAGAGAGAGAGAGAGAGAGAGAGAGAGAGAGAGAGAGAGAGAGAGAGGAGGAGGAGGAGGAGGTGGAGGCAGTAGAGTAGGAGCGTGATTTTATGTGGAGTAAGAAAGAGAAGGGGTTAGGGTAAGGGTATAATAAATATGGGGAGTAGGCAGCAGGTGTAGAAGGAGGTGGAATTAAATGGGTTATGGATTAGGATTATAGGTCATCAGGTTTAGAGTTTAAATTTAAACTCATATTGAAAATTCACAAAAATTTAGAATGTGTCAAAAAATATTTGAGTTCAAATAAGAATGAAATAATGCCTGATAAAGAGTCCAAATAGAAAGAAAAAAAAAAGATATTTGATTGATAATTGAAATACAAAAATTCATGTAATGAAATGCGTACAAATGGAACCGGGACTTACAACTGTCATTTCATCTTCTGGAACTGGTCCTTCCCTCACATCTTGAATTGGTGCATCAAGATCACGTTCATCCTTGATAATCATGTTGTTCATAATAATACACGCAATCATTATGTCATGTAACAAAATATTGCTCAAATAATGTAAGACCCCGCAAAAAAGTGTATACATCTATTTTGTATATTAATCCGTGCACGATTGAGAGTCGCACGTGTTTACGAAATTTTCTCAATTTTAATTGAGTAAGTATCGACACATATTATTTAATATTTTTAAAACCTGACAAAGGTATATTTGTTGAACCGGAGTTGGGGTATTTTTCTTAACTAAATTGAGTGTTTATCTTGATTGTTAATTGAGATGGAATGTACAAATACTAGTAATTATCTTTGTATAACACTATTTTACATATAAATACAAACATTTTCTGGATTGTGTGTATGTGTACACTTGTCATGATACATGTATATATGATTGTATATATATCATTTTATACTCTACTATATATACCTTACACAAAACCACCAATTTACCCTAATTAAACCCTAACCCTAGAATAAAAAACATGGGTCAAATGAGAGAAAACCATGGGCTTGTTCATGATGAATCATAAGTTACAATGTTAACCTTGTGGAACACAAGGTGCTATGGTCACCCCTACCCTCATCTCACCCACCTCCATGGCCGGCCAACATAGGAAAACCCCTCTCTCTTTATAAAAACCCTCTCTTGTTCATAACTCATTTTCTTTGCATTTTCCCCTTATCCCTACAATTCTCCACACTCTAAATCTTCTTCAAACCACCTTCAATCAAACATAGCTACTAGAAATTCTGGAAGAGAGGAGTCAAGAAGAAGAGCAAGGAGCAAGGAGGAGGAGGCTATCACGCCCCGCTTCCCAAAAATACGAAATACGAGTACATGACATTGGCCATCGAATGACTAACATCACCCATAAGCTGTTTATTCGATCAACTCAACAATATAATCAATACAAAACAATTGCGCAGACAATAATAATAATCTCATGAACAATAATACTTGGATTAAGCAGAATGAGATATCCAAATACAATAAACCAACGCCTGGAAACAATAATAGCAATATTCGGGTCAAAAGCGCACAATACAATGAAATAACAATAGTTCAATAATTAAGTCTTCATTACAAAGCAATAATTTATTAAGCGGCGATGCTATCAATTCCTTCACCAATGTTGTTCTCCCAATCCATCAGGCAATTCTCCATCAACACATGTAAACACTTCATCTAAAAAGATGAAAAATTGTCCTTAGAGCAAGTCATGGACATCATGTAGAGAAAGCAAGGAACTATGGAATAACGGTATAAGAACTAATCAATGGATCAATAGGAATCAATAACATGGCACGATAACAATAATCAATTTCAGAAGTAATCGATGCAATTGATTGTAACCCCTGTTTTCCCAAATACGTATTTCCTGTATATTTTCGGATTTTTGATTTTTGTAAATTATTTTTTCATTCTTAAATTTTTTTTCTTAAAATGTATTGTTGGATCTCCTATTAAAATCTGTTTTCGATCAATAATTTTATTTGTATCTATTTTCAATGATTTTTTATATTGTAATACAATTCTTATTTTGTTATTATTACTCTTATTATTATTATTATTACTGTTATTATTATCACTATTATTATTTTTATAATTTTCTTATTATTATTATTGTTATCAGTATTATTTTTATTATTGTTATTTTTGACTGGTTATTAAAAATCCATTTTTATTTACTAACTGTATTTGTAGTATTTTAAATAAATTCTATTTTGTAATGCAAATTACATTTTATTATAAATCCTATTTCTATTGGGTATTTTATTGTCTTCTATTGGATTTTAAACCCTATATCCTATTTTAAAACCCCTAATACCCTGTTTTAAAAACCCAAACCCTATTTCTTTTGGCAACCCAATACATCATATCACCCAAAACCCATTAAGATTTAACCCCTACTCATTATTTTCCAACCTAAACCCAATTGCACCCGTTAACCCCTCCTACCCATCAGCCGTTTCATATAACCTTAATACCCACCCTTATACATATATATACTGCACCCATGCTTTCTCTCCCCTGTGTGATCCTGAGCACCACTCTCTCTCTATCTCTATCTCTCTCTCCCTGTGTTCTCCCCCGCCTCTTCCCCTCCGTCGCGACAACCGGTGTCGCAGCACCCCGAATCCCCTTTCCTCTCCTCATCATCAGCCAGCCAGGGCGCCGCCTCTCCTTCGCAACGCCCACCTCAGTGCCTTTCCCACCTCCTGTCGTGCCCTCGTGACAACAACTTCAGCCAGTGTCGCCTGCGTCCCTGTCCGCCCTCGCGACCTCCCGGTGTCGCGACTCCACCTCGCTGACAGCAATGCTCCACCCTTCAGCGCCTCCACAGTGACACTGCAGCCCCAGCGCCCCTACCGCGCCAACCAGTCCTTCCGAGCGCCTCTCCTCCTCGCCTGCAGCCACCTGCGGTGTTGCCTCCCTGTCTCCGATCAACAGCAGTCACCACCGCATTAGCAAGCACCTCTTGTGTACGTGTGTTTGGTTGTTCATCGTTGATCATGGGTTGTGTTCGGTTGTCGTGTGTTTGCGGGCTCATTATTGTGTTCGTGGGATTCGTCGTTCATCGTTCGTTATGTTCGTGGACTCGTTGTTCGTGTGTTCAGTTCGTGGTTGCTTTGACTGTTCGTATGAGTTCGTGCCCCGGGAATCCATTCCCGTTATTCTTGCTTTTGCTTCGTTTCATCGTCGTCTCTCAGGCAAGTAACTTGTATTCTTTTCTGTATGTAATACAAGTACTAAAACCGCTTGTAGTATAATTAGGTTCTAAAGACAATTTGTGTGTGAAACTCCTGTTGTATGTTGTCTCTATTGTGTTGACCCGCCCGTAGTTGCCACATGACACCCATGACATGAAATAACCTAGGGTTGACCACTTCTTGTTGTATATATGCATGCTGTTCATATGACATCATGTGCTCGTTCGTGTTATTCATGGTAGACTTGTTGTGGACTTGCAAAATACCCTATACCATGTTGTTTGGACATCTAGTACACTATATTTCATGTTTGATTATGATTTGGACAATTTCTGTATGACCCATGTTGATTTGTGTATGAAGAACAAATCTGTATTTTCTGTTATCCTGATGTTGTTCAGTATTTTAAACCCTATTAAGTTCAGTATATGAAAATACTTTGTGAACATGAACTGTAGAGAATTCTGTCTATTTTCCAACCCTTCAGACGGATCTCAGTTTCGTTTTAGGAGTTGTGAGTTATGCCTATTTTACTATAGTAGTGTGGAAAGATTTCCAGATTGTGTTTTTTATGAATTCTGAAGAGTAATCTATTTTTATCGTGATGTTAAAAGTATTATTTTGATCCAATATTTTGCACACTATAACTAGACCTGATTGGTATTCATCCGGAATTTTTATGGATTTATTTGATGAGTTTTACAAACCATTTTATGTTTCCAAATAATCACTACACTAGCAGATTTTTCATACTGTTTCGGTAAAGAACCTGATTTTCGACCTAATTCTACTTGCTATTTGTAAAATATTTGTGAATATGAAAGTTATCATACTATTTCTATTTTATCACCCTTTTGACGGATTTGGATTTCGATTTATGGTTTGTGAGATATTTCTGTTTTCGTACTGCAGTGTTTATAATTCCAGATTTACAAAACTACTGCGTCTTGATGTTTTCTAATTTTTGTTGACTAAACTATTTATATTTAAAAATTATGAAACTTTATATTCTGATGATTCACATATAGGGAAATACCACAGATTTTTCGTAGATATAATTAATGAGTTTTCATGCTGTTTTCCTGTTCTTGAATCGAAACTACTGATTTCTAGCTGAACATGTTTTCTGGATTAAAATCAGTTTTGAGTTATGTTTTTGTGAAATACTATATGACTTATATATATTTGCTGGATTCTACCGGGAGTCTATTTTCCAGATTCTTTGACGGATTCAGATTTGCATTTTTGTAGCAACGGAAATCTCAGTTTTAATGCAGCACTGTCTTGCTGCCCTGAACTAGAATTTTTGTTGTATTAACCTGTTATGAGTTATCTTTCTCCTGTACATGTTTATCTTGCAACCTGAACCTGTTATTTATTCATGCTATGTTATTCTTGCCCTGTTTGTGACACATACATGTCTGTCCGATAATAATAACATATAATCAAGCCGGGGTTAAGGGAAAGATTTAGTAGTGGAAAATATAGAAATGCATACTTAGAAGGGGGCCCGTGTTTTCCATTTTGATTCATGTTGATACATGAACCTGTTGATGCATGGACCTATTGATTCCTGTACCTATTACCTGTTGATGCATGGACATGTTGGTTCGTGTACCTGTTACCTGTTAATGCATGGACCTGTTGGTTCGTGTACCTGTTACCTGTTGATGCATGGACCTATTGGTTCCTGTACTTGTTACTTGTTGATGCATGGACCTGTTGGTTCATGTACCTATTACCTGTTGATGCATGGACCTATTGGTTCCTGTACTTGTTACTTGTTGATGCATGGACCTGTTGGTTCATGTACCTATTACCTGTTGATGCATAGACCTGTTGGTTCGTGTACCTATTACCTGTTGATTCATGAACCTATTGATGCATGAATCAGATGATTCGTGTACCTGTTTGATTCATGAACCTATTTTCTATTCCTATTTTCCTGATCCCTGAGTACACGACTCTATGGAATCCACTACGAAATCTAAACGAAACTGTTTGAATGTAGCAACCATGTGATAAAAACCTGAGGCGCATGAAGTGCTACCTAGATAATAATAAATACTGGACTTGACATGACTTAATACCTACTTACATGATTACCTGTGCATGATACTTGTCACTTATTACATTTTCACCTGCTTGCATGATAAATGATACCTGTTACATGACTACCTGTGCATGATACTTGACACCTGTTCACCTGATCATCTGTTACCTGTTTACCTGCTTGCATGATACTTGATACTTGATACATGTTACCTGTACCCTGTTGCATATCACATTACTTGATCCTGTTCATGATTTATGCTAGTTCTGTTTTGTTATCATATCTATTTCATGCTATGTAGTTTATTCTTTCCTATGTACTTGTATCCTGCACTACAAGCGGCCCGTAATATGCATTGACGGGCGATTTGTTTTCTTTTTCTCTTCCTGCAATTTATTAAATTGCAGATTTTGGAGATCAGCTGCCAGATGGAATAGGCGAGATGAGATACTAGATGCTGGAGTTTTGCTATCATGATTTTTCTGCTATTATTATTATTTCATGTTTCTATTTGAATAATGTATCTTATACTTGGATTATTTGTATTTGGGCAATGTGACCCAGGATTATTAACTTGTTTAGATCTGGTTTATTTGAGATTAATATATTTTGTTTCAAGTAATCCTGTTGGTATTTTGATTCATATATGCAGGCTTGGTTGAATTTTCTTGCTTCTGACTCTGATTTTTTTTGTGAAATGTTGTAAAGATCCTGACAGCTTATGGATGATGAAAACCATTCGCTGGTCTTAGTCGTGTATCCATATTTTGTATTCTCTTTTTGGAAGCGGGGCGTGACATTGGTATAAACAATGATTTAATATTTGGTAATAATAATCAATAATCAATAACAATAACACTTAGCCAATATTCAATATCAATAAGAACAATAAGGAACAATATGCAGTGTCAATGTTGTGTCAATTCTTAAGTCTATTAATCATTTTAATCCTAACTAATGTAGCACTTCATGCATCCCATTTATTTACCACATGGTTGCTACATACAAACAAGTTACGTTTAGACTTAGTGGTGGATTTTATAGTTCATGTACTCGGCAACGATAATGATTATTCAATAGTCACGATTCAATATTCAATGCACGATACGGTCTTCGGCAGCGATACAATACACGATAGATTGGGGTGCCGTAGTTAGCGCTCCACAATCAATCGATAAAACAATAGCCCGAACATTATACAAGGAAACACGAGCCCCTTCTCTGAGTACATTTCTTATATTGTCCACTACTAATGTCAACCCTTAAATCCCGGCTTGTTATTTATTTTATTAATGCAACAATACAATATGCAATTGAGACATGGGGTGAACAATAGTAAAAATAAGAGAACAATAAGACGAAAACATGCAGTAGAACAATTGGAATGATGACAATAAGATATTGGGATCATGCAATGTAATATACACACATTAATTCATGCAATAGTACGATATAGGAATAGTTAAACTATTAAAAACTAAAATATTAAAAATTCTGGACATCAATAGTAGTATGTACAAAAATGTAGTTTCTCGTTGTTTCAGAAATCGAAAAGTGAATCCGTCAGAAGTTCTAGAAACTAGACTTCCTCACGGTTCCAACACATATTTAAAGTTCAAATTCCGACAACAGTAGCTAGGTGAAACACACTGTTCTTTACAGATTTCATGTTCAGGCAGAAATTCGACATTATGTTGTTAAAATTTTAGAATAAGCAAAAACTCAATATTAAATTCATTAAAAATATTTTCTAGAATCCTGAACATGATTACTAACAATCTGGAAATTATCAGAGCAAAATTTTAACATTTGATCAGCCTTTTTTACTGTTTAAGCATGCAAGATACAAGAATCTGAAAATCTGAAAGTAAAAACACAGCTGTAGTAAAATGGGCATAACTTTTTCTACACAACTCGGAATTCAAAAATTCAAGATGTTCTGAAAACTAGAAAGATAAAGCTACAATTCATATTCAGAAAGTAATTCATTTTAAGATCGTTTACTGGTTCAATAAATAGCAGTCAATATACAGGCCAACAAGTAATATATAGGGTTTTGGGGGTATTTTCATGAAATAATTTAATTTAACAGGATGATATCAATTCTACTAGTCGATAAACTTCTCAATCAACATAAAGGGTGTCAAAACATAATAAATAAAATTAGAACACACTCATACATCAATCTATCATCAATCAACCATCAATCGATCAAACAACATACAACCTAGCAATTCTCTCTACAATAGTTTATGTGTGTAATAATTATATGAAAAGCCCTATTATCAATTCTATATGCACTCATGAAAGAGTCAATTTTTGGAGTCAAAAGTGGCACGATATCAAGAATATTGGGGTTAGCTCGTGTAAACCCTCAATAGACCTAACGAAGATAATCAATATAGCGATATGATAACGAATAGGATCTATTTACAAAAATTTCGATAAAACTTGAATTTGATACGATATACAATTCAAGGGAAAAGTGACTTGCCTGTTAGACGGTTAATTCGGATATGCAAGAATAACAGGATGAGAATCCCGGACGACGAGCCACAAACACGAGAACACGGAATCTTGTGCGAACTACGTGCAAACCCAAAACAACACAGCAAATCCCCTACACACAACAACAAACATCAACATCAACCACTCCCCTTCTCACAAACTCCAAACAGCGATTTCCCTCTCCCCTTCTTCACAAAACAGCAACCAACCAAAACTCCAACTCCAAACAACAAACATAAACCAAGGATCCCCTACACTCCAACAAAATAAACACCAACCACTCTCCCTTCCTTCTTCTCCACAGCGACAGAGAGAGAGGGAGCGACTCGACGGCGGGGGACAACAACTATGGCGGTGACTGCGACACTCACGGCGAGGCGATTGATGGCAGGTGTGCTTGCGGTCGAGAAGCAACAGTAGGGGCGAGAATCGATGGGGCAATTTGGTGCTCTATTTTGCACCGAAACAGAGGAGGACGGAAGGCGGGGGTTCGAGCTCTGGACGACGATGATGAGGTCGAGGGGGGTCTTCGGTGGTTGCGGGGACAACAGAGGTGAGGGCAGTAGTCGATGAGGTGGTCGTGGCGATCAGAGGCGATGGTGATGATCGGTTCGGTTGGCGGGAAGAGGATGGGATGAGGGGATGGTGGTGAAGACGAAGGTCGACGAGGAGAGGTGGACGATCAAAGGCAAAGGCGGGAGAGGCTTGGGGAGGTGCAACTAAGGTCGAGAGGTTGAAAATGAGGGGATGACGACGAGGGCAGACAACAGAGTGATGGACGGCTGATGGGTTCAGTGGTGAATGGGAAGGTGACGAGGGTAGGACGCGACGGGGATGATGAAGGGGCGAAGGCGGGAGGAGGAGGAGGACGGGATGACGAGGACTGGGCGATGTGGGTTTGGGAAGACGATGAGTAGCGTATAGAGGTGATGAACAGTGGAAAGGTTACGGTTACACAGTAGGGGGGCGGCTGAGGTTTATAGGGGTAGGGTTAGGTTAGGGTCTAGGGTAGGTTTAAGTTAGGGTTTAATTAGGATTAATATATATAGGGAAAAGTGTGGGTTATTGGGTATTGGTTTAAATCCAAAAACAAAAAGGGCTATCGGGTAGAGGGTAATATCGAATAGGAGAAATAATAGGATTATAGGGTTTATAAAATATACATTAAATCACTAGTGAAGTACATATAAAACGTATCATGTTCGGGCTTAAAACAAAATAATAATAACAATAATAATAATAACAACAACAATAGTAATAATACTAATAATAATAATAACAAAATTGGGTTTTCAATAAATAATCAAAGGTAACAATAAAAATAATAATAATGATAATCTTATTAGTAAAAACAACGATAATAATAATAACAATAACAATAATAATAATAGTAACAATAATAATAATATGAATATCAAAATAAGATTTGAGTTCAACAGATTCATTAAAATCCAAATAGTAATAACATATTAGATTTGGGCTAAAATATAAATATTCGATCAATTGGAAATAGAAATAAAATCAAAATACACCATTATTCGAAATGAATGAAATTTTCGATTACAAAATACTTCAATAAAAATCCAAAATGAATTTAGCACAAAATAAATTTATAAAAATCAAATTATAGAAAATATACGTAAAATACTTATTAGCGGGAATGGGGGTTACAGAGGCCAAGCAAGGAGGAAGAGATCTTGATGGAAGAAGAAGCAAGAGAGAAGAAGAAATCATCTTATTATGTGGGTATCTTTTCTAAACTGTATGCATGCTTGATTTGTTCTTAAATTATGATGTATGTTACTGATTTAGCTTGCAAGATGATGTGAATGAAAATTATTGTATGTTTATAATTTAACACAAGTGCTAAGTATACCAATTGCTAGAAAAGGCATGAACTTATGGAAATTTAGCATAGATTGGTTAGAAAATTTATATCTTTGTTTTCTGATAGAATTTGGGGTTGAAATTTTTACAGAAGCATCTTACGCATGACCTTAATAATCCAACCAAATTTCATAATTTTTGGATATGGGTTGATATTTTAAATAAATCCAACATGTTGCTGGAACAAACCTAATTTCTTATCTGCCTTGATTTTGTATGCTTGATTTCTAAAAATCAATTGTCCATGATTATTGTGAGTTTAGAACTGAAAATTTTACAGTAGATTCTCATACATGTCTATGATAACTCCACCAATTTTCAGTATGTTTGGATGATGTTTACTATTTTAAGAAAATACAAAATTATTGCTGGAATATATTTATTTTCGGATTCTGATTTGTTGTTTCACAACTAGTTACTGGATACTATATCTCCATGATAAGAAGGAATTTAAGACTGAAATTTTTACAGTAGTATATCAGGCCAGTATAGAACATCTCCACCAATTTTAATGATTTTAAGTATCATTTGATATCTCTTATAAAATACAACTTACTATTGTTGTTAAGAAACAGTGTGCATGCAGTCTTGTAAACTATACCCAATTCAAAATATTATATCTTTCTGAATACTTAGAATTTTTAGCAAAGATTTGGATGTGTTGCTTCTTTGTGTCTAGAACATTCCTACCATATTTTCTAAACAATGGATATCAATTTTTTTAATTGAGTTTAATGAGCATCTGGTCGACCATTTCACCAGTTCTGGAATTTTTACCTATATATCAGTTTGTGGCCATTTCCACCTCTGAAATGAAGTGTTTTGAGAAAATGTCCAACTAAGAAATTAAAGTAGACTGGCTGGTCTTTCTGTAGAATCTAAGAACTTGAAATTTCATTGAGTATGTGATTAATGATGATTTTTGCAAACAACACAAGTTGCAGGTTGAATAGTTAGCTTGCTGATTTGAAAGTTTATAAGTTTCCATCATATTAGGGCTTTAGAATGGACTTAGAATGATGTTTATCTGATTCATGAATCATGTTTGATCATGTTTGATCATGTTTAGAATAATTGTTTACTCATCTTTGCAAAATGGTGCAACTTGACTGTTATTCTAAATTTTTTAACTTGCATAAGGTTAGAATAGCCATGTACTCGTTTAAATTGATGTTTGGGGATGATCCTATTGCCCAGGAGTGCTATTAACTTGCTGATGATTAGGGGAGTGAATTGTAACCTAGGTCCTATTAGCAATACGTGATCAATTGGATAGATATGAACCCTTGTCACCTTGAGTGCACCGGATGAAGACAGTCTTCGTGCGCCGACGGGAACGCTATCCGAGGAGGGATTGATCGCGTGTAACACCTCGAATTTCAAACATAGGTAATTTGTAGCACAAACAAGATCTTTATTTCAATTTCGTACAAAATTATAAGGAATTTAAAACTTTTTGGTTACAATGTCAATCTTTACGACACGCAGTGGATAATTACATAAAATAAATACAATTTGTAACATTGAATATCTTCGATTCTGCAATAGTCATCAACATTGTCGCTTGCTAATCCGAGTCCTGTAACTTGAAAACTGCGGGCATGTCAGTTGGATACAACTGACGCATTGCTGTAATACATCGTTTCCTTAATTTATCAAACACAAACTTGAATGCAAAATTGAAAAGTGACTATCATAACTATGTCAGTGTATGATATGAACTTAATGACTAATGCAGACATTCACACTTACGATGCAATACTAATACGCACTTGTTTGGATTCTATGCATCTCATACTACATAGGTTTGACAGCAAGCCCTTAACGTACTCCGCATTGTAGGGTTCAATCTCTCATTATGCAAACCCACACTGGTAACTAATGTAAGATCTAGATATATATTGAGTATCTAGCCTACGCCCCGGTAATCCTTCAGAATCATTCTCCCATCGCAAGTGATTTTGGATACCTTCCTCACACCCCAATAATTCTGGAGATGAAACTCACACCGCAAGTCATATGGTACCTCATCACACAAACATCCCATGAGCATCGCCTCAATCCCGATAATTCTGGAGATAAATCCCACACCGCAAGTGATTTTGGATATCTTCTTCATACCCTGATAATTCTTGAGATGATCTCCCACCGCAAATCATATGAGGCCGCCCTACCCATGTTTTCTCTCACTTCGTCACATCTCCATCTAGTGCCTGCCCTTATGTTTAATTATAGTTATTATCACCTAGAGCTAGCTTACCCTCTTACTGGGCTTAAGCCAAACCACTGAGAACACTAGCCCACCCTAGCAACTTCTCACATTTTCACAAATTATAATCTGTCGGCATCCGAGGTCTCGCTCAGCCTCTAGAAATTACACATTTCAAACACAGAGATCTTCTAGGTCATTTTTAACATCTTCATAAAATTTCTCGTTCATTACAATTTCATTTAATTCTTTTATTCATTCTCTTTAAATTCATTAATCTTAAAACAAAATAGATAACTCCTTATCCTTTTATAACAACATTTCAATAACACTTCAACTTTGTAAAACCTTTACCAATAACACCAGTCTAATTTTTCAAATTCATCCTTTAATTATCTCTTAATTCGTCATCTAGCACAATTTACATAAATTCCAAATTAAAACTCGTTTTCATACAATATAAAATTCTAGAATAAATTTAGATTAAAACAATCAAATTTCATTCTTTTAATCACATTTAATTTAAAACGAAATAACTCCAAAAATTACTTTTTAAAGTAATTTAATTTACAATGTGTTTATCCCACAAAATAATTCTTGAATTAATATTTATAATCTTATCAAAATATTCCATTAAAACTCTATATTAATCTAAACATTTTCCCAAAGCAAAAATCCATGCAAATAGCTCGTTGTTGTCGTTAGGGCCAAGTTGGGCCAACTCTTGGGCCTGGTTTGGAGGCCGGGTTGGATTCCACTTGGGACAGTTGAGTTTGGATAAAAAGACTGGGGTAATTAACTAGGAAGCAACCATTTGGTTTTCACTAATCTTTCCACTAATAAATGATAGCTAGTTGCTTTAAAACAAGGTCCGTGTATAAGTTCTAAGTTAGGATTGGTAACTAGTGGTAGTGTCTTAAAGACCATAATAGAATATGTCAATTTTTTTAATTGTAAAGACATGCACTAGTTGAGTGGTTGTACTCACCTGTCAAGGGGAACGGGCGGCGTAGTCTCGACTGTTAATTTTTGGGATCCAGTGGGTAGAACAGGAGGCGTACAAATGTGCCACAATCTCATGTCGGAAGATAGGGGATACACCCCTAAGTAACCTTCTGTAACACCCCAGAAAATTAATAAATAAATTTTCGCATTTTTGCACGTGCAATCCACGTGAGGATTTTATATGTAAGTTTCTAAAAATAATTCTAAGAGATAATACGGATTTTTTCTCTCATTTTAAATCACTACACTTTTTATTATATTTTTATAAACTCATGGGCCTAAAAATAATTTTAAACCCACAAGAGAAATCATTTTTTTTTATAAGAGCCCATTCAAATTTCTAATTTCAAAAAAAAAAGAAAAAAGAAATGAGGTGGTGTGCATGTGCACGTGCACACGTGCATTATGCACACAAGCAGAATTGGCGTGAGAATGTTGGGGGCATTTGACTTGGTCTTGGTGTATTGGGAGAAGTGGAGAGAGAGAGAGTACGGGTAGTGGGAGTGATTTATTGTAACTAACTAATCACTTATAAAATAACCCTAAAGCACTAATCCTTCATCCTAATCAAAATTAAAAAAAAGTAAACATAGAGGGAGAGAGCTAGAGCGTTTCGGTTTGGGCATTGGTGCTTGGTGTTGTGACTTTGGAAGAGTATATGTGTGCTTGCTTTTAACTTTTGGAAGAGGAAATTGCTTTTAGAGGTGGGTGTTTCAAACTACTTCTAATTTATTTGATTATAGCATGTTTAGATAATTTATGGTGCAATTGTAGATGAAGTTTTGTTAGTTTATGCTAAAATTCTAGATATGATGCATGTGGTAGAGAACTCTACAATTTTTAATTAACTACTGAATGAAATGCATGATATATTTTAAATTCGTAATGTGTGAGAGATTAGAAGTTCAATTTGCCTATTAATAAATGATTGTCATGATCACTTTAAAATTTTCTTTGTATAAATAGAGTTTTGTGAATGAAATAAATTGATATTGAGTTGAGGGAAAATTTCCCAATCTTGTTAAATTGATATTTAGAGAAATTCATAAGTGCGATGTGAATAATATTTTAATGCGATGTTGATATATATATTTTTTTTGATAAAGATTTTAAATTTTGTAGAATCGCTAGACACTTGAATAATCAGTAAATTTTCATGGTTAGACTCTCTGATTTGTGTAGAATGAGTAGATGAATCGATGTGAGAAATTGTAGACAATGAATGTTTTTTTTAAATGGTGAATTAGACATGAATTAAATACATAAGGACTATAACCCTAAAGAGGTTGTGGATATGAGCTTGGCTCAGTGGGTAGGCGAACGTTCGTTCACCTCGTTATGGGCGCCAGTTCGAGTTCTGTTGTGCCCCTGTTGTTTACTGTGTGAAATTAGAGAAGAGATGGGCAGACATTTAATGATTTTAACATCTTAGAGTGTGTGGATCTAATCTCTAGCTCAGTGGGTAGGCGCTCTGGCGCCAATGGGAGGGCACGGGTTCGAGCCAGGGGGCTGGCACTTTTGAAATTTTGATTTTTGATTTTTTTTTCTTTTTTTGGATTTTTATTTTGCAGGCGAGAGCATATATAATATATATATATATATATATATATAATATATATATATATATATATATATTTGGGATTATTTTAAAGACAGGGTTATTGGAGTTCAAATATCAAATAAAAGTAAATGAAGATATAGAAAGTTATTCCTTTTCGAAATATAAAGGCAAAATCTTGAATTGAAAGATTGAGAAATTTTTGTGTCGATTTATTTTAGAAAGAGTTTTAATATTTAAATTAATAAACGATCGTAAATTAAAGAAACAATATATATATATATATATATATATATATATGTTTAGAAATTTTTGTGTCGATTTTTTAGAAAGGGGAAATTAAAGAAATTTTTGTGTCGATTTTTTAGAAAGAGTTTAATATTTAAATTAAACGATGTAAATTAAAGAAACAATATATATATATATATATATATATATATATATATATATATATATATATATATATATATATATATACATTTGGGATTATTTAAAGACAGGGTTATTGGAGTTCAAATATCAAATAAAAGTAATTGAAGATATAGAAAGTTATTCTTTTCAAACTATAAAGGCAAAATCTTGAATTGAAAGATTGAGAAATTTTTGTGTCGATTTTTTAGAAAGAGTTTAATATTTAAATTAAACGATGTAAATTAAAGAAAGGATTTGTTTTGATTAAATTACAGATTATTTGTTTGGAAACAACTAAATTTTCGATGAAAAAAGTTTGAGGAAATTGTACAAGAGATTAGTTTTTATTGCTATTTAAAATTGGTTAATAGGAAATGTGAATTTGGAATTTATGGTTGAGTAAATTGTGAGAAGTGAATACTTCGGGAATGAAGAAAATTGTTAATGTAAAAGTTGAAATATTTATTTGAGGTTGAGTATAACCTATTGTGATCACGAATGGGGGAGTTGTTGGAATCTAGAGGCTAGGCGAGACCCTAGTGACCAGCAGTATTTTTTTTAATGAGATTTAAGGAGTAACCAGTTGGGTTGACTCTCTTTTGAGAAGTAGCCAGTGTGGGTTAACTTGCTCTTGTGTTGGTTTAAGTCCGGTAAGTGAGCTAGCTCCAGGTTATGATTATTTTAACTAAACTTAAGGACAGACACCAGTGGGAGACATGATGAAATAAGGGCAAACGTGAGTTATGGACTCCATGATGATCCTTGGAGAGAGAAAGTCCCCAGTATTTCGGGACGATGACCGTAAGGGCTACAAAATGATCCACGGAGCGGGAATGATCTGCAATATTCTTGGACGAGAGTGACGCTCATGGGACATTTGTGCAATGAGGGCTCCAGGATGACCTGCGGAGTGAGACAATCCCCAGTATTCCGGGATGATGGACGTAAGGGCCACAGGATGATCAACGGAGAGGGACTGGTCTCCAGTATTTCAAGGGCGAGAGCCAATACTTACATAGTATCTAAATCTTTTAGTAGTCATAGTAGTAGGTTGCATGACGAGGGATTCAACCCTATAATGTGGAGTACGTAGGTGCTTGCCTTCGGACCTATGTAGAATGGGATGCATAGAATCCGAACACGTATGCAATAGTATCATCATAATGTAAACATCTGCATTAGGCATTAAGTCATTGCATACACTGACATGTTTAGGATGATCACTTTTCACACTTTATTTACATTCAAGATTTTGGTTGTTAAGTATTTTGAATCGTTATATTACGGCATAGTGAGGATCGTTGTTTTATAATATTGCATCAGTTGTAAGCAACTGACGTGCCCACAGTTTTCAGTGTAGGGTTGGGATTTGCAAAAGAACACAAAGATTGATTTGGTGTTAAAGATTGCTTGCAGATTTTTGTTGTTATCATTCAAGTTGTATTTGTCTTGTGTAATTATTTTTTTCCCACTGCGTTAATGTAAAATAACATTGTTGCATAAAAAAGTTTTAAATTCCTTGTAAAATTGTACGAATTTGAAGTAAAAGATCCTGTTGTGCTACGAATTATCGTGTTTTGGAATTCGGGGCATTACACCTTCTATGTTCTAAGTTATCTGTACAAATGGAAATGCTCTATGCTAGTTATATAAATAAGGAGTAGGAGTTTAACCCTGAGACTCCTGGTTGAGTAGGGGAAGGCCTGCCGATCCGCCATAAATTTGGATAACTTTTGGTTGGGACGGGAGTGGAGAAGACACCAGTTCCGATTGAGCTGCGGCAGAGCCGATTGATCACCAGCCTGTTCAGAAGTGGCTTGGACCACCGGTCCCATCAGATCAGAGTGATCACCGACTGTTCGGGAGTGGAGCAAGACCACCAGTCTGTTTGCAGGTGCGGGGGTAGACCGCATGCACTGCAACTCTACCAAGTTACTAGATGAATGTCCAGAACGGGAAAGAGTACAAGAGTAGGATGTATGGCGAGGGATCGAACACTACAATCAGAAAAAGGCGAGCTTGATTTGGGAAGTATGTAGTATGAGATACATACGTTTTCAAATCAAGTGTGCATTAGAATAGGAGCATCGTGTGCAATTTGAGAATTGTGCATTAGATTCCAGGTCATGCCATACACCGACACTTGTGATTTGACTGCACATTTCCCTTTTGCATCAAATATTGATTATTGAGTTTGGGAAGTCGCTGGTTTTATCAGCATTGCGTCAGTTGCATTCAACTGATGTGTCCACAGGTTGTTAGTTGCAGAACTACTTGATCGTGGGAGTAGGGGACTTGAGCTGCGTGGAGCGTCCAAGTGGAGATTATAAATTTTGTTCAGTAAATTTTTATTGATGTAATTCATGATGTAAAATTTATGTAAGATTGTATTGTACAATGTAACATTATGGGATGCAATAAAAGATTTAATTTCCTGTCAATTTTCTGTGTAAAGCACTCGTTTGAAGTAAGATTCTGGTTTGTATCTTGAGTTTCCTGTGTACGGAATTTGGGGCGGTACAAATAACGTGTCAGTCCTACCATAACAACGAATCGTGACTGGTGAACTTCGAATGCACGTTCTACGTCCTCTCTACATGCTTCATGTTTCATGAAAAATATTTTTTCTTCTAACCAAAGAGGCTGGTGAATAGTTTGTACAATAATGGACCATTTAGGGTATATATCATCAGTTAAATAATAAATAACCCAATTTTATACTCTTTTCCTTGAATAACATAACGAGCGGAATGCGCAATACCTTGAGCTATATTAGAAAAAAATGAGATGACTCTAACACATTGATATCATTGTTGGTGCCCAGTATACCAACATATGCATGCCATATCCAAAGATCATAATCTGCTATAACTTCGAGAATAATCGTTGGTGACCCAGTACGAACTGCGTATTATCCAGCCCATGCCCTTGGATAAATTTTCCACTTCCAATGCATACAATCTAGACTGCCCAACATTCCCAGAAACCACATCGTTGACTAACAAGGAGTAGTCTGGCAACGTAATTAGCTGTAGGTGTTCTTAGATATTGCTCTGCAAATATATCAACAATTGTACGTCTCTTCATACTTTCAACTGCCGTTGACTCACCTATTTTAATGTACTTATTTGTAGCATCCGTAGGTGGACCATATGCCAACATCCGGAATGTGACTGTTACTTTCTATAACTTGATAATCCCACTCTACCAAGTCCATCACTACTTTGGTGGAAGTAGTTTTCATGACCTTTGACCGCATCAACAATACGAACGAACAAGCTTTGAACATTCTATACCGTCGGTGAAACATGGTCTCATGGTAGCGTGGGTTCTCTACAAAATAATCGTTAAACAAATTGTGATTCACGGTTTCCCAATCACGATTGATCACTACATGAACAGGAATCGAGCCACCATGGTTGCTTTGTTGATTGAAGTAGTGCATGAGGATCATGTTGTTGTTTGCGATCACATGACATGTCACTTCTTCGGAGGCAGAATATCTGCCATAATGTTCGGCCCTTGCCAATCATTTTCGTCATCCAAAGAGGAAGTGGAACTTGCTAAATTAGATAGACCTCCAATATTAAAATCCCTTTTCAAAATGAATAAAATGAACAAGTTTGTTGGATGTCAATTTTTCTCAAATGGAAGACAAAAGGGTAAAACTTGAAAAAACAACAATTAAGGATTGTGAGTCATATAATATTATTATTATGTTATTTATAGTAAATCAAGGAACTTAGCCAACAGCTATATTCCAACGGCTATATTTCAAATGGCTATATTCAAACGGCTATATTCCAATGGCTATATTTTAAACGGCTATATTCCAATGGCTATATTCTAACATCTAAAAATAGAGATCTTGTTATCTTCTTTCATTCCACTTGTTCAAAAGAAAATGTCTACCCGAGCTTCTTCATACGTTGTTAATGATGATGTGCTCCTCTGACAAGTTTACTTTGATATTTCTCAAAATCCTATTACAAGGTAGGTACCAGTCTGCAAATAGATTTTGGAGTCATGTGGAGGAAAAGTACAACAAAACAAGAAACCAGAGTTGGAGTATCATAACAAACGATCAGGTGTAGTGTCAAATTCATACTATAATGCTAAAGTAAGAAAATTGAATGGGTGCCTTAAATAAATAGAGAATTTGAATGCAAGTGGCGCTTCAGATGCACATATTGAGAGTATTCATTAAACTTGTTTTTTTCCAAAAGATATTAATTTCAGTCTAATTATTTAACCTTATGTTCACAACAATTTGCTGTTAAGTTGAACACAATAGTTATTCATGCAAGATCTGAAGTTCAAAAAAGGTTTTAAATATGAACATGTTTGGATTATTGTCATGCCCCGCTTCCCATTATACGAAAATACAGACACGTAACTGGGGCCCAACAAATAATATAAGTATACCAACTCATATCATCCATAAACTGTACAATATCAGTAAGCTCAACAATACAATAATAATCACAGGAACAAGAATATAATGCAAAAACCAATATCTGAGATACACAAGCTTACAAAATTGCGAGAATACACAATGCAATAGCAGTACGTCAATTTCCTTCGGTATGTCATCCTTTGTACCTGTATAAAAAATAAATCAAAAGAAAGATAGAGAGTACCCGTTAGAGCAAGCTTCTGACGACAAGTAGTAGCAAACAGTGAAAGAAATAAAGGACTATATAACAAGAACAAGAAATTTGAACGATGTCAGAGTCAATAAATGATAAACGATAACATGGTCAAAAGTCGATAATCAATTGTACAATTGTCGATAAATAATAGTCAATAATCAGTAAAATAATGATCGATAAACAATAGTCAATAATAAAATCAATATTCAATAATCAATGATCGATAAACAATAGTCAATGGGGCCAGTAATCGATAGTCAATAATTAATAAACAATAGTGGATAAACAATAATCAATAATCAATGAATCAATACTCGATGAATAATAATCAATATTCAATAAATCAATAGTGTCAGTCTTTAGGTCTATCAATATTTTATTAACCTATATAATGCATGCAATCTTGCGTCCCATACCACAGGTTCGGGTGCATACAATCAAGTGAACATTTAGACTATAGTGGTGAACTCTACAGATCTTGTACTCGGCACGATAACAATAACAAGAATCCACATGCCATGATCTAATGGGAATTAGTCCACAATACGATACATAATACAATCGGGATACTGTAGCAGTAGTCCACAATCAATCGATAACGATAACGAGAATTCTTCCACGATACGATACACAATAAAAATAAAAATATAGGGAAACACGGGCCCCTCATCCGAGTACAGTCTCTGACTGTTCACTACCAAGTCGACTCTTATTACCCTGGCTTGTTATTATTTTATTAATAATCAGTTATGAACATGCAATCAATACGATCAATGAGAACGACAGTATCAATAAAATATCAAGAAGATACCAAAGCTATGAAATACATGAAATTTACATAATTCATTTCATTAATTATGGAAATTAACGAGTTTATATGCAAAAATATAACAATACAAGTTTTGGACATCAACACCTATTGGTACTCAAATTCACTTTTCTGCTGCTACGGGAATGCAAATCTGGTTCCGTCAGAGATTCTAGAAAATAGACTCTCTGCTAGTTCCAACGCATATTCACACAATAAATTATAGTTACAGAAGCTAGGTCGATCAATCAATTCTTTACGGGTTTTGTCCACAGTCTCTTCTGAAAATTATAACATGACAGTACTCAAATGGCAATAACTTACTATCTATAAATCACATTGAGAATCCGTGAGATGTTCAGGATTCTAGACTCAGTTGGATATAATTTTTATGTACAAAGTTCTAGATTTAAGTGTCGGGAACTGGGTCAATAACTCAGTACAAAGTTAAGAAATTCATAGAACAGTAAAGTTGAATGTTAAATAATACGATAAATTTACGGTTCAAGTTTTAAATCAATAACAATGGCACGATAAGACAACTATGAATCAATAACATGGTACTATCAAAAATAATGAATCAATAATGGAATTCAATTAAATACGTTATTCAATTAAAGGACTACTTGCCGGATGTCAAAGAAAATGCTTGCACGAAATAGGAAGACTGTACAAGAGATGCTTGCCTTATAACAACGGTTGCGAGTGTGAATAAAATTAACGAGAAGAGAGAGAAGTAACACGACAGTGAGACAAATAGCGGCTCAACAGCAAGAGCAGCAATACACAGCAAGAGATGGCAGCAATCGCAGCAAGTACAACAGCAAATAGTGATCCAAGATAGCAAGGAACTTTGAGTGGAGGCTGCATTCGGGTGCTCAGCGAGGTTGGAGGCAGCGAGGGGACAGTAGTGCAGCTAAGGAGTCGAGACGGCGGTCGATAGGGAGGTGGTGTAAAGAGAAGGGGCAGCAGGTGGGCTCGAGTGGTGTTGCAGGTGGCGACAAATGGTGGTGGAGGAAGGCGGGAAGATGGTTTTCGGGGACAAGAAGACAAAGAAGATAGATAGATGGGTTTGGCGGCTGTTTATGGAGATGAAAATTTTAATTAGGGATTAGTGAAGATGATGGGAATTAGTTGAGATAAAGATGGGGTTTAGTTAGATAAATTATAGGTTAGTGGAATGAGTGGTTTGGATTTAGATTAGTAGGGGTGATTAGGAAATTTAATAAGAGATTATAAAGGTATTGGGGAGATGCAGTTAGTTGGGTTTTTGGTAGGTTAGGGCTAATCGGTTAACGGGTTTGGGCATTCAAATGTGGGCTTGGGTTTGTGCTACACAGAAGAATCAAATTATAGGATGGCTAAAATTGGGCTTAACTCATACATTAAACAATCAAATAATAAAATAGTATTATTATAGAATGGTTAGAAAACTTGGCTTTGAGTAGATTTAAAAATATTTATTAAATATAAAAAAAATAACTATAGATCAAATGATCAAGTAGTAGCATTAATTAGATAATCAAATACAACAAAAAAAATGAACAAAATAGAAGGGGTTAAGATTGGACTTTTCACACATAATTAAAATAATCGCATAATAATAATATACTTTGTTTGGGCTAAAATATAACTAATTAATCAAATTAGGAAATAAAATAAACTTATAGAATGGAATAGGATAAATGAAACAAATTGTAACACTAATAGAATGGGCTTCAATAGGATATTTCAAAAATGAATCTCATACAAGGTAATTTAAGAAAAATCATAAAAAGAAATCGAATTCAAAAAAAATAGTACGATTTATTTAGAAAATTGGAATACAAGAATACGAATAAATATGAATCCGTATAACTGAAAACATGGGTTACAATTATGGTTAACGATTTTGAAAATTTTAGCGTCCCCTCTGTAAGACAAACTGCTCGAAGCCAAGGTGTAAACTATGGCTCATCACAGTCAAATAATCTCACTTATGAGTCTCCCATATCATCTTCTCCTGGGTCATCATTTTCTCCAAATTTAGATGATGAAAATTTTCGTGATACTTCATCGCAACAACCAGTTGGGGTGAAAAAAGCCAAAGAAAAAAGAAAAAAAATGATGAACAAATGAACGATATTAAAAGATATTCCACAACTGCTGGAGATGTTAAAAAAGACCAACTTCAAAAGGCAGGAACAACTGAAAATTCAGCGGCAACATTTGGCCTTCAAAGAAAAGAAAGAAGAAAATAAAATTTTAAAAAGACATCAACTCCACGTTGATTCAAACGTACGTGAGTACTTTCGAGTGGGACCAGCAAGAATTATTCAGAAAAGTACTCAACAACAACAAGGGTCTTCTTCTGATGCTTTTGGAGAATTTTTCAATGATATTAGAGGATTAGGAACCTGTTTACCACCATTCTAAATTTTTGGTCTTTTTTATTTTATGTTATTGCATTATGTATTTTGCATTGTTTAGTGCACGAGTTTAATTTGAATATTTATGGAATTTTAATTAAGGTTTGCAATGCCTCAAATTCCAAAACACGGTAATTCGTAGCACAACATGATCTTTTACTTCAAATTCATACAATTTTGCAAGGAATTTAAAACTTTTTATTATATAACAAATTCTTTTACATCAATGCAGCAAAATTTAAATGAATACATCAATATATATATATATATATATATATATATATATATATATATATATAACTGTAACAACTTGACATTTAAATGATCATCAGCATTAATTCATCTTTATGCCCTCTTGCAAATCCAAGTCTTGCACTTGAAAACTGTGGGCACGTCAGTTGCTTATAACCGACGCAATATTATAAAACAGCGATCCTAACTATGCCGTAATATAACGATTCTTTTACTTTAGCATACACAAACTTGAATGTAAAACAAAGTGTGAAAAGTGACTATCCTAAACATGTCAGTGTATGATATGACTTAGATGCCTAATGCAGATGTTATTCTACGATGACATTAATGCATACTTGTTCGGATTCTATGCATCCCATTCTACATAGGTCCGAGGGCAAGCCCTTAAGGTACTCCACATTATAGGGTTTACATTCTACGTTATGCAGCCTAACTCAATGAATATAATCCAACACATAGTAACCGAGGAGTTGCACCCCCAGTATATTGGACCTTACTGGCCTACCCCTAGCCCACCTCAGTAGATTTACCGGCCGCATCCTCAGCCACGACATCCTCAGCCACGAATCCTAGCAAGTTGATCTCCCGCAACTACGAGCTAGGCCTACCTCTAGCCCACTTCAGTGGATTTACCGGGCATATCCTATCCATCCCGAACATTCCTAGGAACTACAGTCTCTTTACCGGACTTTTTGATGATAGACGGACATACCCCTAGCCCACACCATGGATTTACCGGGCGTATCCTCATTCGTGAACATTCCTAGGGACCGCATTCCTTTACCGGCCATTTCATCAACCTCACCGGCCTACCCCTAGCCCACACGTGTAGATTTACCGGGCGTATTCCTCGATCTCGAACCCTAGGAGCTGCACATTCTTTACCGGACATGTTCGTCGTTGTTTCTACCATATCTTCTTCTATTGCCTATTCTTAAGTTCAATCAACATCATCACAACATAGAGCTAGTTTACCCTCATACCGATCTTAACAAAATACAGAGAACAATAGCCCTTATTGGCCACTTCTCAAAATCAAATCTCATTTTCATAACTTGCTAGTACAAGAGTCTCACTTAGCCCTTAGATTACAACAATCACCTCAATAATAGAGATCAATTAGGTTATGACTAACCACAACATAAACCTCTTATTCTTTATTCAACATTCATTTACTTAATCCACTTTCTTTAAATTTATAGATCATGCAATAATTGACTTCTTTTTATAACATTAAATAACAATGCCTCAAACCAACTTCTTGAAGACAGATACTTAATTAATTCACCAAGATCATTCACTTTAACAAACATTCTTTGATTAATAAAAACCCTCTCATATTATCCAAGTATAGTTTGAATACAATTTCCTAATACCAAGTTCTATAAACCATAAAATAATTCACTAGAACCTTGATTCAAATCTCATATTCGTATTTTTAATTCAATCATCATTCACTCCAACTATTTTTCTAAGTTACAAAATTCGTATTCAAGATATTTTATAAAAGTGTTCAAATTCTAAACCAATTTACTTAACCCATTTATATTTCTCATTTTAGGATTATTCCATAACTCATTAGCATGAATGTAATTTTTAAACTCCCAAACATATACCCAAAATAGTGATAAATTATTTTTTTATTGTTTAAATACTATTTAGAAACGTTTATGTAGTTTTTCCGGAATTTATAAAACTCAAAAACACTCAAAAAACCCAAAAAACATCAAAAATGCACATTTGTGCATATGCAGATTCGAACCCGAGACCCCAAGGCCCCAGCGAGCACCACGTGGCAACCGCAGGCGCAACACGCCCCCGCTAGCCACTCTGGCCAAGCACCATGACTGATTACTAATGGGTTTAATTTATTATAACTCCAGGCTCTGTTTATTCTCCTATTTTAACTCATCAAACATTCTACAATTTTATTTGTTTCCCTCAAAATAGTAGTTTATAAAATATATCTACAAATCTCCAGAAACGTTTATTTACTGATTTTAACCACAATAAAATTATTTTATACATATATATTGTAAATGGTGATTTTTAGAAACAACATAAACATATACTTTTCATTTATTAATAAAACTAGCTCTTTTAACCATAATTCAAGACTCCATATTTTTATTTCTTCTTTTTATCAATTTCATGAGAAAATCTCATCTCCCCTCAAATTGTAACTCTCCCCATTGTTTACAAAATTTCTTTGTAAAATTTAACAACTTGTGCATAGATACATATTCAATTCATTTAATTTATCCATGGCACACCATTATGTACCCAACGACACCACAACAACTCTATATGAATTTTTCAATTTACTAACATGACAATTTATAATGCATCTTTTCAACTAGCACGCAATTGCTAAAAAAATCAATACTATATGCAATTTAACAACATTAGAAATTAAAGAACTCATGTCACATTTTCATCACAACTAATAACGTGTATGCTACAAAACATCTAGAAAGTAAAAGAGATCACCCACCTTAGAGAAGAGTACTAGAAGCAAATCCCTTCACAAAAGAGTTCCACAATAATCCCAAAGCCAAGCAATTTTTTTCCGAAAACCCAACAGCAAATGAAACCCAAAAGCACAGCCAGTTACTTTATTTTTTTGAGTTTTTGAGTTGTTTAGTTTCTGTTGATTTGGGTGGGGTGGGGGTAGTTTTAAAATGGAAGGGGTTTTAATTAATTAAGTATAATTAGTTTAATTTAACCCACTAACTCAAACAACTACCCACTAAAACTCAACCCCACTCTCACTCTCCCCACTTCCAAAGACAGCCGGCCACTTCCTCATGCACAAAACACGTGCACGTTCACCGCACGTGCACACTATTTATATTTTTATTTAAATTAAAACATATATTATAATATATAATAAGTGTTTAAATAAAACTAGTTTACTTTAATTAAATTAAGGTTTTCATGCATGAATAAAAATAGACACACACATACTTCATGAATTTTATTTTGAAAGAGAATGCAACTAACACGTTCACTGCAAACACGTGCGTCGCACGTAAAACAAATATTCAAATATGAAATCGATTTTATCAACGAGAAAATGCTTATAAATAATCGAAATACAGCATACGAAAAATATATTTCATTATACATATACCATTAGGTACTCAATATGTACATGGAAAATATATGCACCGCACGTATGAAATATTTTAATCGAAATGGGATAAAAATGAATTTCCGTTTATAAAATGAATTCGAACAATTCATAAAATAAATAATTGAAATACATCAAAAATATTATACGTAACGGTAGATTATACGTAATTGACACGTGCATCTATAACACGTGCAATGCACGTAAAAATACAAAGATTGAAAAAATTAATATTTGAGTTGACTCAAATAGGATAAAAATAAAATTTGAGAAGACGGAAATGCATAAATAGTCGAAATACAAAATACGAATTGAATTACGTTACGGATATTACTATAACGGTACAGAATATACGTGCGTAACACATGAGGGGCAAAATTGTCATATCCCAATTTTGCGGGGTGTTACAAGGTTATACTGTAATTAATAGTTCATATTATTTTTAAATATTAATTGTATTCAATATAAAAATTAACCATCAATAATAAGTACAATACAAGGCAAAAAAATCATTTTACATTTTTTGTAGTAAAAAATGATTAATTTTGTTATGAACTATAAAATTGGCCAAAAAAAAGAGAATTAAAGAACATTTTTTGGGTTTTTCAAAATAGTTTTACAAAATTTTTAAAAAATTGCGCTGGATGAACTGTAGCATGCCATATCTGGTGTGCTATTGTTCATCTAGCACAAAAATGCCAAAATGGTGAGAAAATTGGTGCTGCGTTGGAGAGCATCTCCAGCTCCACGCCAATTTGAAGCTGGATTGGAGATGCTCTTATGATTTCCTTTGGTATTCAAAGAATCTGCACCACAATCTCCTCCCTCCGATTTTCACAGCAAAGAGACAATTCTGGATCTTAATCGTTGTTGTATTCCTTAATTAGTAAGGAATTATGTTTTCGGTCACACTTTAACTTCTTCAGGCCTACTGTTGGAGTGGGGTCCACCTTCTTTCCTTTTATACCATTTGGAACCTCTCCATCTATATATATAGGAAGGTTGAGCAAATAAGGTAGGTTAATGTCATGCCTCACTTTCCAAAAATACGGAACACAAGCACGTGACATTGGCCCAGCGAATGACTAACGTCACCCATAAGTTGTTTATCCGATCAACTCAACAATATAATCAATACAGAACAATTACGCAGGCAATAATAATAATCTCATGAACAATAATACTTGGAATGAAGTAATATAAAATATCCAAATACAATAAACCAACGTCTGAAAACAATAATAAAATCCGGGTCATAAGCCCAATACATAATAAATCCAATCTCAGATAATTAATAAGTCTCAATACATTAAGTTCAATAAAACAATAAGCAATTAGAAAGTACTAAATCTTTAGAATGTCTATTCTCCAATCCTAGTAGACAATTCTCCTTCATTACATGTGAACACTTCATCTAAAAAGAGGAGAAAATTTTCCTTAGAGCAAGTCATGGACAACAAGTAGAGAAAGCAAGGAACAATGGAATAACGATATAACAATGAATTCAATGGATCAATTGGAATCAATAACATGGGACAATAACAATAATCAATATCATGGTAATCGATGTAATGGCTATAAACAATGATACAATATTCGATAACAATATTCAATTGTATCAATAACACTTAGACAATATTTGGTATAAATAGGAACAATGATATACAATATGCAATGTCAATATCGTGTCAATTCTTAAGTCTATTAATCATTTTAATCATAACTAATGTAGCACTTTATGCGTCCCATTTATTTACCACATGGTTGCTACATACAAACAAGTTACGTTTAGACTTAGTGGTGAATTTTATAGTTCATGTACTCGGGAACGATGTAAACGATTCTCTTCAGTATTCAGTTATTCAGTATCAATATCCATGGAATAATATGCAGTTATCCAGTTATTCTGTCATTCAGTCATTTAGTAATTGTAGGAAAAACACGAGCTCCCTTCCGAGTACAATCTATATATTGTACACTACTTAAGTCAACCTTTAAACCCTGACTTGTTAACAATTTTATCAATACAATAATACAATATGCAATTTGAGACATTAGATGAACGATAGTAACAATAGGGGACAATAGGATGATAACTTGGATAGGACAACTAGAATGATGACAATAGGACACTAGGATCATGCAATGCAATATATACGCTTCAATTCATGTAGTACTATGATATAGGAACAATTAATTTATTAAAAACTAGAAGATAAAATTCTAGACAACAAGAGTAGTCTGTACTAAAATGCAATTTTCTGCTGCTAAAGAAATTGAAAACTGAAACCATCAGAAATTCTGAAAACTAGACTTCCGCATGGTTCCGATGCATATTTAAAGTTCAAAATCTGATAACAGTAGCTAGGTCAAACATATCATTCTTTACAAATTTCATGTTGAGGCAGAAATTCGACATTAAGTTATTATAATTTTAGAATCAGCAAAAACTCTATATAAAATTCATTAAAAATATTTATTAGACTCCTAAACATGTTAAGTAACAACCTGAAAATTTTCAGAGCAATATTTTAATGTTAAATCAACCTTTTAACAGTTTAAACATGGAACATACATGAATTTGAAATTCTGGAAACAAAAACATAGCAGTAGTAAAACGATTATAACTTTTTCTATACAACTCAGAATTCAGGAATTCAAGATGTTCTGGAAACTAGAAACATAGGGCTACAACTCTTGTTCAGAAAGTTACTTATTTCAAGATTATTTACTGGGTCGAAAATAGCAGACAAAATCCAGATAGCAACAACATACAGGTTTTTTCGCTATTCTTGATGAGATAATTAAATTAAACATGATGAGTTCCACTTCAAATAGTCGATAAACTTTATAATCAACATGATGTGTATAAAAACATGATCAATAAAACTAAGAACACATACATACACTAATTTAACATCAACCAAACATCAATCGATCAGTCAAACATACAACCTAGCAATTATTTCTGCAATAGATTATTTGTGTTGTGATTATTTGAACAACCCTATTTCTAATTCTATATGAATGAATAAAAGATTCAATTTTTGGAGTCAACAGAGGCACGATGTCAAGAATATTGGGGTTAACTTGTGTAAACCCTCAATATACTCAATGAAAGAGATGAAAAATATACAATATGATGAATCAATTGGATCTACTTGCAAGAATATCAATAAAAACTTGAATTTGATTCAATAACAATTCAAGAGGAAAGTGACTTACCTTATTAACGATTAATTTAAAAACCAAGAATAACGGGATAAGAATCCTGAAGCAACGAACACGAACCCACGAATCACGTGCTGTAATGCCCTGATTTTTCAATTTATGAAAAATTATTTATTTTGCACGTAGTGTGCACGTGCAATATTTTGGTTAATATTTTCATTAAGATGAGTAAAGATATTTTAATATGTGTTTTTGATTAATTTATACAAAAGCCTTCTTTTAAATAGATCTTTAAGGCCTTTTCTTTAAAAGCCCAAAATTAATTTAATTTATTATTTTTTATAATAATTATTTTGGCCCATTAACTAAAGCCCATGAGTCAATTTATTCTTAAAAGCAACTTATAATGTAGAATACAAACTAGAGTTTATTTTTATATAGAATAAAATGTACAATTTTTAGGCCTAGTTGCATGCACGTGCACTACATGTACACGTGCAAAGTGCACTTTTTCCCATGCATGGCCGGTTGCATTCTTTGGAGGGAAAACTCAAATTTCGAGTGGAGTCATGGAGTGATGGTTATTGGATCATGGGTAGTTGGTGTAACTCCTCATTAAATCTCCACCATTTGTTCCTAACTCCTACTTCAATCCTAGCCATCTATTTCCCTTGATTTTTAGTATAAATACCCCCTCCCATGGCTAGTTATTTTGTGCTTAATATTCTCTTCCAAACCTATAGTCTAATAGTATTATCTAGTAGTATTTTGTGAGTTAAAAGATTGAGTTGTGAGTGAGTGGGTATTGTGCTTGCTTTCAATCAAGAAGGAGAGGCCGACTATTCAAAGGAGGAGAGCTCGGGTTGGTGCTTTTGGAGGCTTGTGCGCGCGTGTACAAGGAGGAGAAGCATTTCGGTGCAAGGACATTTGTCTAGGAGATCGCTAATTGTTCTTTTCTTCAACAAGGTGGGTGAATTTTCCCTATTTCTAAAGTAGGAATGCATGCTAGTTTATTTAGAAAGAATGAAGCATGAAAATGATTAAGAAGAGCACACTTTAATTGGGAAAAATGACTTCTTGAATGATTGAAATGTGGACATACAAATTTATATGTGGTTCTATTATTTGAGTTGTATGTGAATTGATTAGAATCATGGATTGATTGATAGAAAACACATTGATTGCCATCAAGCATTACACACAAAAGTTAGTAGGTTGATTACACCATTTCATGTGTTAAATAGATCCTTTGTGTTGATATGGGCATGAATAAATTAAAATATGTGTTTTATGTTAGGTAAATGATTAAAGTTAGAGAATTAAGGTGAAAATTCATTGATAAAAAGATTAGAAGCTACAATGCGAAGAAATGTCGAAAAAAGAAGAAATGTAGTATTATAATGTATAATTTGAATTAGTGTATGAAAATACGTTTTAATTATTACAAAAATTATTTTGCTCATACTGGTATGTAAATTATGTGAATTAGTATTAATATGGAGTTGTACAGTAATTTTTATGAAGACCAAAAGAAATTGGGACTAGTTGAACATCGAAATGTTCTAAATAACAGAGAGCACGGGTTAAATGGATATGAAATTATATTAGTGACAACCTGAGCACGTGGCTCAAGTGGTCATAGGGTGCGGTTGGGTTCCCTGTGGTGATCGGTTCGAATCCCCTGGCCAACACATTTTATTCCATGTTTTTTTAAATAAAAGAAGAGTAGCAGCCGAGAGCTCTTATGGCTCTCAGCGCCTCTTTATGACGCCAGTAGCAACCGGCCTAGTGGTCTGTGCTCTGGGCTGTGTTCTCGGGGGTGCTGGGTTCGAAACTTGCCCTCGGCAAGATTGAAAAAAAATATTTTTTGGGGTTTTTAATTGTCCAAAAAATTATGAAAAAATATGGTTATTCTCCTAAAAATATAAGGGACTTTATAAAAATGATTTGGGAATTATTTGCATGGAATAAACTATGATTTGAGAATAAAAGCATAAATAGAACTATGGTTCTATATATATACTTTGTGAAAAATTATAACTTACAAGAAGAAATTGAAATGAAGGATTAGAAAATTAATTTGGCAAAAAGGAATTTTAGTGTGTGACATGATGCAATTTATTCTCAATTGAGAATAATGTGGAAAATATGAATTGTGAATATTCGTAGTGGTGTGAAATTTTGATGTGAAGTGATAATTGATAAAGCATATGAATTTCATGTATAGTTATGGACTATTTCAACGAATTAGAAATCATGATTTGAAAGGAGGATTACTTTTGAGTATGATGACTCAACATGAAAATTTGTGAATTGGAAAGGCTCATTTTGGAAATTATGAATTGAAAATTGAAACAAAAAGAGTAGCTAAGTCTCCCCCGGCATTTGGAAATAATGAATGAAAATTTGAAATGAAAGACCAAGGTTGGTCATATTTGAATGAATGAATAAGTTCGGTTTAGTGGAGAGGCTAACTCTAGAGCTTTGATTTTTGTTCATGATTTTCATAAAAACTAAGGATTAGTACATAGTGGAGACGTGATGAAAGTAGGAGAAAAACAAGAGTATGGGGGCCATCGGATTAGCGGTGTGAGAGTGATCCACAGGCTGCCTGCTTGATGCGTCAAGACATGGCGTGGGCACTACTCCAGAATTATCGTCCCTGTGGCGACGCTTGTGGGATGTTCAAGTAGCTATGGGTGGTGCCATTGTTCCATGGCAGAGGCTGAATTATCCATAGGTTGCCTGCTCGATACGTCGTGTCAGTGCGTGGGATTCCCCTCCAGGCTGCCTGGACATGGGCTCGTAGATCATAGAACATCTAAGATACCTACCGTAATTACAGTAGTAGATTAAGTCATAACGAGGGATTGAACCCTACAAAGATGAAGAACGATTAAGGACTTGCCCTCGGACCTATGTAGTATGGGATGCATAGAATCCGAATAAGTGCGCATTAGTGTCATATAATATAAATAAATGCATTAAGGACTAAGTGCACAATCACAACACGACATCAATAGGGTAGTCCCTTTAGTTTGATATGTGACAAGTTTGTGTTTGCTAAATATGGAAAATAAGTTATACTATTTCCGGCATAGAGAGGATGGCCGTGTATAATGATCGTCGGTTGAATAAACTGACGTACCCACAGTCTTATATACAGGTAAATGGCTTGATACAGATTAAAGAGGAACAAATGCTTAAAGATTACTCCATGTTGTTGTATATTTATTTTCATTGTTGTAAAATTTTACTTCTGCTGTGCAATGTAAAGTGTAATATTGATGTAAACTCTGATGTAAAGAGAAAAGTTCAAATTTCCTTATAAAATTGTACTAAAGGAAGCGAAAAGATCCTGTAGAACATCTTGAATTCAGTGTATTTGGGATTCGGGGCGTTACACGTGCAATCTACGTGCACAAAAAAGAACCTAAAGCAACAACAAAGCAAGAGCAACGATGGCAAGGGCCAAGGGGATGGCGAGGTCACTGGCCGGGGGGGACGTCGACGGCGGTCGACTGGGCGCGTTGACGGCCGAAGGGGTGGTGCTGATGTAGAGGGCGGCGCACTGGAGCTCGGAAGAGAGAAGGTCAGAGTGCCGGGGGGGGTTCGATCTGGGCTGAGCTAGCTGAGGTGTCAGGGCGTCGATGGAGGACGGCGATGGCCTGCAGGGGGGTGCTCGCCGGAGATGGCGCTGGAGAAGGTGGTCGAGGGTTTTGGGCAGGAATCAATCGACGGGGAGAGACAAACAAGGAGGAGAGAGAAAGAGGAGAGAAGAGAGAGGAGAGATGATGGCTAGAATTGTATTTTGTGTTTTTAAGATTTGTATTAGGGTTGTATTTATAGAATACAAGTAGATTGTTGGGTTAATGGATTTAGGATCCAATAATAATGGGTTTTGGGTCTAAAAAATTGCAATTGGGTTTTAGGTTCAATAAGATATGGGTTTGAAGACAATAGAGTTCAATTAAAATAACCATAATCCAATAAAATAAGATCCACAAGATATATAGCCCAACAAAAAAGAGAAAATAGTTCATGAACAAAAATTTAAATAAATAAATAAATAATACAAATAAATAGAATATAAATTGGGCATGAAAATAAATTGGAATTCGCCAAGAAAACCAGATCCAGTACAATTATAAAATATTTCGATAGATTAATTTTAAATAGATAATCAAGAAATAACAATTAATGATTATAATCATGATAAAATAAAATCATATAACAAAATAGTATTCAGGTTTATCAATTTATTAAAATCATCCAATAATAATAATATATTGGATTTAGGCTCAAATATAAATAGTCGATCAATAAGAAATAGGAAGTAAGACTAAAATACACCATTATTCGAAATGAATAAAATTTTTGATTAGAAAACACTTTAAAAGATCCGAAACGAATTTAAAACAAAATGAATTTATAAATAACTAAATTACAGAAAATATTCGGAAAATAAGTATTCATGGGAACGGGGGTTACAGTTGATTTGAATGGCTCCCTTGAAACTTGGTTAGATTGAGGGGTATTGCTAGGGATAGCTTAAGGTTTGGGTTCAAGAGTCTTAGGGTTTTTAATTGGTACAAGGGTAGAGTCAGGGTTAAGATTCGAGTTTAGGTTCGATCTCATATCCTGATTGATGTAGGGAACGACTGAGTCTGGGTTGGACTTGGATGCATGTGGGTAGTTTGGGTTGGGATTGGTTTGTAAAGATGAAGTTGTAGGTATCTCCTGTGGGTTGGATAGTTGTCGGGGAAGAGATGGGATGGGCATGGATGTTTTTCTGTGGTGGTTTGGTGAGGAAAGATTTGTGCTTTGTGGGATTTTGGAGTATGGATACCGAGGTTTGGTTTTAGGAGGAGGATTCTGAGCTTTGATCTCTTCTTCTAGCAACCGACGAGACCCTAATTCTTAAATGCCTGTCTTGCAGCTAAACTGATCTTAGTATTTTTGAGTGCTTGATTGATCTTATAATGAACTCAACAATCTTCATTATCATGGCCAATTATATCGCAAAAGGGACATATACCTTGTAACTTCTCATACTTAATATCGACAAGATGATAGCCATTCCCGGCCACTGGAAGATGCAGATTAGTTTGAGGGGTTTTGTGATATCAACCCTTACTCGAATTCTAGCAAATTTCGCCCATTTTCTGCATCGATTTTATTAGTAGGTTACACTTCTCCAATATCTTTTGCAATACATGAGATTATCTCCACTTTGAGTAGATCAAATGGAACCATGTGTATTTGGACCAAACACTCACATTTGTCAAAGGCATAATCTTCATGAAGTGTTCGTGCTCTACTCCATTCCACAACAACCACTTCATTATCCAATATCCATGGGCTTCCTCTAATCACCTTGTCTGCCTCATGCTTGAAAGAGAATCTAGCCAACATGCCTTTGCCCTATATGCCATGATACAACCCTCATTAGGGAGATTCCATATTGCAGCTAGGCTTTTCATGGCTATGTAGTGGTTTCTCATAGATTAATTTGAACACAATAGTTCTATCAATCTCTGACTCCGGCTTATTTGTTTATGCAACAATGGGAGTTGCATTAGATGGATTGCGATCCAATAACTTCTCAACCTTACTGATGCTGCTTTTTTTTGGTGTAGGATCAACAACTAATGAGTTCTTTTATTAAAGTGGAAAGCTTAGATCGCAACCGTCGATCTGGTATTGATGTGAGGCTAGTATTTGCTTAGATCTGTGGACTGGTAGTGGTGCACTAGTTGTTGGCCGCTAGGAACTTACAACGACAGCCTGAAACCCTCTGGATGGATTCCGGCAGCAGACCCTCCGACGATCTAGTCAGTAACCAAAATTAAAAAAACTTGGTTTTGTTGGTAAAATGTTGATTACCTAGTAACTGAGAAAAGGGGCATGTATTTATTGGCATGAGCAGGAATCGTTAGGGAGGGATCATTTAACTAATTTGATTCAATCCATGTCGAAGGAGAAATCCACGAGGTCGATGTCATGATGGACATCCGCGAGAGCCTTGTGTTAGGCCTTCTCCTCGCCTATAATGAGCATGTCGATCTCCTGTGAACTTATAAGTAGCATACAACTCCTTCTTAGAGCATATATGAGAAGAAACTCCCGAATAAGATACCAGCCTGAATACACATCTATAGAACTTGAAACAAGAGCATAATCTAAAGTATCACCTGACTCAGTAGCACTAGCAACACTAGCAATGTTGGCTCTCTCGTGATTCAGCAACTTCTGACAATCCCTCTTGTAATGTTCAACCTTATGCAATAGTGGCAACAAAACCTTCCTTTTATTGCACTTTTGATTCCACTCGAAAATCCATCCACCCCGATGCCATGCCCAAAGATATCCCTTCGGGAGGCGAGGGCACTGGGAGGACGATACAAATGCCTTGGTCCTTCCTGTCGATGATGCTGCCATCGAGGTGCGCCTCCTTAAGTAATAGGCTATTTTCTAATTATTCTTTCAACTGTATTTGCCCATTGCGGACTGGCCAACACCCCCTTGTATTGTTCGCTTTAATTTGATTAAATGAGTTTGGTCCTTAGATGGATGCACGTGGAGAGGGACATGGAAAAATACCACCTGAGGATGAAGTTCGGGGAATCAGATACGTCGAGCCCCTTCATGAGCTTGTTTTCGAGGCGGGGTCCTTACCCAGAGACTCACTCCAGGCTGATGGCCCCTGGTGATGCCTAGAGAGGGGTGATCGGGTTTTCTAGCATGGCAAGCATTCAAGAGGGCCTCGATCTGTCGATGGTGTTGACTTGTTCCGCTGTCATGGATATCATGGGTCTGAATCTAGATGTCAGCGAGGGAGTCTCCTAGGGCCAACCCTTCGCACCATGTATTTGTACTTGTTATGTACTTTGAGCTTGTAACTTTGATGTGTAACTTTTATCTTGTTCCAATAAAAATGTCCCTTTGTTTGAACTGTGAAAGTTTAGTTTAGTTGAGGTTCGGATGACAATCCGACTGCTGAACCAAGGATGGAACTTGGGCTTCCATTGCTTCTATGATATTCCCCCATATTTTGGGGTGTCTCTGATGACGGTCTAAGGGCCAAGGTTGAGAGGAGTCAAATCCTCATTGTGAAAGGGTGGTTTGCACCATTTTGAGAGTGCTTAGAATGACAATCCGAGAGCCGAAGTAGAGGAGAATCCAAACCTCTCAAATGATGGTCCAATCGACGAGGCCAAGGAGAATTTGAATTATCTAGAAGTTAGCATTTTGCACCTCATTTGCACCTGTGGGTCATGTGCGGACTCTTGAAATTCCCCCATGTGAAAAATTGTGATTCAGCTACGTGTCAGTTGTGGTAAATGAGGAGTCTCCTTCCTCTATATATATCTCCAACCTCCCCCCCTCCCCCTTCATTCCCCCACTTTGCGCTCCTCACCAAAAACTTGGAACTTCTATTTTTACCGGGTTCTCTTTTTTCTCGATAGTTCTTACGGTAAGTGAACAGAATTCTTTCAGTATGACTAGGGTCTGATCGGGTGAGTCTACCTGCGCCTTTGATTGGATTGCGGGTCAATGTTCAGGAGGTTCGGTCAGACTGGGAAAAGGAACCCCTGGCCCTAGCGATGGGTCAGAAGTGCAGACCAAGAATGTCATTAGGTCGTGCTTGTTCGCAAGGTTCAGTTGTGATAGTATACCCCGACGATTTAAAGGATCAAGCCATGTTTGGTATCAAGCCTTCGGCTCCAGGACCATGGATAGAGGCAGACAACATGACAAGCTCTGTAACACCCCATTTTTTTTTTGACTAAGCCTCTAAATTCATTTCTTTCAATTTCTATATTACTTTGAACATAAACTAAGATAAACATGGCTTGATCCTTTTCAAATAAAATTTTGGCAGTCTCCCCTGAAATTTCTGTCCCGAAACACAAAAAGCTTACGGAATTCTGTTCAAAATTCCATAGCTCACAACACAAACAATATTATCAAGGGCTCCCCAAGCCAAAATGAGAAGAATCAAACAAGCAATATAAATAATATGCTCTGGGGCCAAACTCATAATAGAATATCAAATATTAAATAAAAAAACATAAATTCCTTTAAAAACATATAAGATTTTTGTAAAGATTTAGGAAAACCTTTTTAAAAGCCAACTGCAGAACCCAATACTCCACAACAAGGTGGGTACGGGATTTCTTACTTCACACAGCACTATGTATATGTACTTTTACCATAATACAAAATAATACATCAACTATTCACCTTTCTACATATACTAAGTACATAGATAATAGATCAACTCCAACAAAAGTACAAAATCTAGCTCTATACTACCTCACCATGCTGCTATTAACCTGCAGGAGAGTTAGGGTTGTCCACCCTCAAGGAGGGACCCCCTAACCCCCAGAAAATAACAGGAGTTAGCCATTTCTGGTGTGAGTATAATTACTAGTCTAATAAATAAATTAAATTGTATAAAGAAAATGAATTGAACTTACAAACATAAAGACAAGAAGGTTTAACCAGGAGTCTGAACATAAAAATATCACCAATACGATTTATACCAAAGTACTCTTCAAATCTGCATCCAACTGTATAAATATCCATAACTTCACATGTTTCACTATATGCATCCCACTAACCTCATATATATCCTTATTTAACATTTACATAAAACAAATTCTTATACAATCCATTACTTTTCATTTCGAATTCCCTAACACTATTATTCATCTATCCACAATTACCGTCACGTCACCATCTCTTCATTTATATACATAACCACAGGATGCTATTACATATTTTCTTCATCTTTATTTAGCCACACGCTTCATTTGCTTATATTATGTCATCAACACACCCATTCATCCTGGAAGTTGTGCCAAGGCAGGTATTTCCTGCCATTCCCATGGAAATAGCGGGCGAGTAGTTCCCCGACACACTTCCAAGGTACACCAACTCATATCACAACATACTTTCTTTAATAACCATTTTAATAACCACTCTCCAAATACATGTATTTATTTTATTGTATTATATCACGTATCACATCATAAACATATGCATTCATGCTCATAATACCACATTCATTCATGTCTTATAACACAAACACAACATTTCATTGCACATTGCAATTTGCTTGCAGTTCATCACATCATTAACATATCACTAATTAGAATGCTTATTCTTATTGCATCAAAAGGATGTTTTACAGCTCATTCTCATCTCATTATATCACTTAGTTACTACTCAATTTATTGAGAATTAAACTTACTTTCATTTTCACTTATATCTCAAGTTACCATTAACTTCACTTTCATTCTCAACAATTTATACACCACATCCCAAACATAGTTTGGACAATAATATATCACACCCCAAAGTCAATAGCTTGGGAAATAATCACCGCACCCCAAACACATAGTCTGGGTAATATCACATCACATCTCAAGCCGAGATCTTGGTTATAAATTTACTTTAATTTCTTTTCATCTTACACTTCACTTTATTTATTTTTTTCATTTCCATTATTCATTACTGATATCATGCCAACTAACCCTGTGAATTATGCCAAGGCAGGTAGTTCCCACCATTCCCATGGAAATAGCGGGCGGGTAGTTCCTCGACACAATTCCAAGGTGTATTAACTCAAATCATACTGTATTTCACTTGAATACTCATTCTCATTTATACTTACTTATTTTATTAGTTTGTCGACCAGTGAGCCATAGTATCCCAATATACTAAAAGCCAACTGCCCAGTAAAACACGCGAACCGATGCTCACATAGAGTCTTACACGTCCGAGGCTACGTCTTCCTCCCAGCCTGTGCCAGTGAGGAAACACCGCACCCCAGATAAATTGGGTACTTCCTCCCAGCCGAAGCTAAGAGGGAAAAACACCGCACCCCAGGTAAACTGGGTACTTCCTCCCAGCCGAAGCGAGGAGGGAAAAACACCGCACCCCAGGTAAACTGGGTACTTCCTCGCGACAGCTGTCATCAAGGGGATAACCGGGCCTCAAGCCGATAGCTTGGGCGATAAAAACACCGCACCCCAAACACATAGTTTGGGTAATAAACACCGCACCCCAAGCCGGTCCTTGGGTATTAGGAGGTCTAGCCCAAACTCCCAGGATTGCTGGAGGTACTTGTCAACAAAACCATCTGTTATTAACATTAATCATTTCATCTTTCCATCTTACTTTATCAACACAAGCATTTCACTTTTGATTTACAACGAGTCATGTCTTTGACTTTAACCACGTGAATTAGTAACACATCGTATTAGCACGTACCATCTTATCTTTTATCTTACCATTTAATGCATATCTGGTGTCCACGATATTATTCATCATATCATATTATTGCATAATATAAATGTGCCATGATATTTATTTTGCCATAACACCCCACATTAAGAATACTATGTTATTCATTACCTCATTGTATCATATATAGGCATACGCCAAGTTATAACATTAATAAAAAAAAACTACATTATGTTATTCCATATCGTAAGAGTATCAAAATGTATAATTCATCACATTATAATATCATATTATTGCCCATTAATTCATTTCGAACATAATTAGAATGTAAACATATACCCACTTACTAATTTCATCAATTATTACATCAGAAGCCATTATCATCTATATATATATCACAAACATACATCACATTTGCGGATTTCCAAGAGATAGGGCCACAATCACTTATTTCTTCTAATTGAACTCCATAACAACCAATCATAGCATGCTAGCTCATACACAATGCTTTATGTAAGTAAAATCATCTATAAGGCCTATATGCCCCAAAATACGCACAAAACATGCACTATATATACTCGGGTTTCCAAAACATGACCACAATCACTAATTTCGTCTAATTACATCTTATAACATCCATCCAACTTGCCCATACACAAGGCTCCACATATACCAAATCACCTATATTGGCTTACTCATCCAAAAACATGCACAAAACATGTACGGGATAAATATATGCATAAACCGTTTAATATATTTAATTTTTATACTTTAACACGTCACATTAACTCATAATATAGGTTTTATATACTTAAAATAGTTAATTTCACCAAATATCACAAAAACCCATTTTCGGACCCTTTAAAATCTGTATTTCCATTGAAAATCAATTTTTGGCATAACTTCTATAAAATATATCAAAAAGCCATGAAATTTGGCCACAAATAAATATTTATAGATACAACATACTCACCTGACGGATCAAGAAAACGATGTCCCATGTCCGCCCGGTAGCCAGTCGAAGTTCAACTTTTTTCGCCTAATTGGAAAATTATAGAACTGATTAGCTTAAAACTCAAAACTCGACCTACGGACCACCAAATTCGAATCCGTATTCACCCACATGTCACAAATGACATAAATAGGCGAGCTACTTTGACGGATTTCAAATTCGAACCCCAATACAAGAACTCACATATTGATCGGAGGCTTTCTAATAGAAAAATTTCCTATTTTCTAATTTCTTTAATCCCCCTTTTTCCCAATCTCTCAAATTAGGGTTAATAATAATAATAAGACTCAATTACACCTCCGAACCCATCAAATTCTCACCTAAATCTCGCTCGGGCATTTTACCGAACACCCGGCGTGCATACATGGTATACCCGTATTTTTGAGATTCCGACAGGTTTCTAACTCCATAAAATTTTCACTAAACTCATTCTAAATTGTTTCCCCTTAATTCACAACAATTTCTATAACTCATCCTTATCAATTATTCTATTTATTATTCAAATTCTAAAGCCAACACACTAATTAATTTATAATTCACAAACCACTCAATTTCTTACCAATCTTCCCCTTCTATAATTACCAGCATCACCTAATTACCATACTATATCATTTTCTAGCACTAAAACTCAAAATCATATATTCACATAAAATAGGGTTTCACAATTTCTCACCTTACAAGCAGTATTCTCACAAACGGACTCCAGAAATGAGTTGTACGCCTTCAAAATAGCCCAAACCCTCAAATTTTCTTCAAAATTTGGTTGGAATCACTATGGTGTTTGGAACCATATCTTGGTCGGTGAGGGGGAGGGGTTTGCTGGCCGAAACCTGAAGTGGGAGGGGGAGAAAGGGTATGGAGAAGTAAATAAGAGGGCTAAATTTCATATAAGCCCCTATTTGACCATAGGTTTATATATATACCCTTCTAGTCAACTTTTCTAGGGTTTTTCTTGTAAAAATCACTCCATAATGTACTTAAATTCATCTCAAACATAAAATAAAATACACATTACAGTGTCATAGGGAATTTGGTCTTATATTGTGTCAAATAATAGGGTTCAATTTGGGGGCCCCAAAACGAGTGTCCCATGTCCCCTAGGGGATGAGACTCTTAGGATTCTCAGGAATTCTAACTAGAGTCACCGATTTAGAAAGCGAGAAATTTTTATGCATAATTGTAATCAAAATCAATAGTTATGAACGATAGCAATACATATAAATATGTATATATACGAATATCGCAATATTTTAGAAAAGTACTTTCATCTTCAAACTATAATTTAATAACTCGAAAATTTAAACCCCCTATAATGTAAAAATGCCCCAGAAAAATTTCGGGTCAAATCGGATTCGTCTCCTCACAGAAAACTCATCTCAAAACTCCTATATTTTCAATTTTTCCCGTTTACCCCAAAATATCAATTTAATCATTCTAATACTAATAAAATCAATTAATAGGGGTAAATATACTTAGAAACATATTTAAAAATAATTTAAATCAAATAATTGAGAAATTAAAAAAAAACAGATGTTACAAGCTCCTTTGCGGGAACCGACCTTCCTAGAATCCAAAGTGTCTATTCGATCCCTCAAAAAGATACGAGCTTATGATTCCCAGCCTAAGCCTCCACTCAACACACCTTCTTGCAGGTTGGTACTGCATGTTCCCCGTGGATGCCTTTGTCTTGGGGGCTTTGACTTCCGATGCATTCGTTTATCAAGGAGGCACTGAATTGGGCAAGCATTAGTCTGATGCAACTTAGTCCAAATTCCTGGAAGCATGTGGCCGGCTTCATCCTTTTGTGTGAAAGGGTGGGGGTCCCTTTTAGGCTCAATAACTTCACCTTCTGCTTAGGCTTGTGCAAATTCCACAAAAGTGGCAGTCGATGTTTCCTCTCTTTGAGGACCGAGCAGAAGGTAATCATTGGTCATCCAGATTCCATTAAGGGCTGGAAGTCAAAGTTCTTGGTCATTCGAAGCCCGGGGCCGTGGGATATTCCGATCAAATGGGCATACGAGGAGACCGGATATATGGCCCTGAAGGAGGGGATTACTCAATGGAAGAAGTGGAGGAACCGGACATTATTTTTGCCGAGGGTAGTGACAAGTGGTCGTCGGTGTCAAAGAGGTGGTTGGTGGAGTGCAGACTTAGCCCAGCCAACCCTAGTATGTCTCTTTCTCTTTGTCGTTTGTTGTTATCTCTGTCTAACCCTCCTTATATTTTCATTTTGTCCCCATGAATGTTGACTAAAGAGATGATGCATGAGTGCATGGTGGCTTTGAAAGATAAGAAGCGCCTTTCCCATCTGTCACACCCCGCTTTCCAAAATACGGGAATACGAGCACGTAACGAAGGCCCAACAAATGATTATACATTATCCATAAGCTGTAACAGATTAACTTAACAATATACAATAAAATACAACCACGCAGAGAAAAGAATAACCACATAAACACTGAATAAACTCCAAAATAATCATGAAATAAATTTACTAAATAATAATCCAACATCTGGGATAAAACAAACTTTGGGTCATAAAAGCCCAAGAATACTAAGTATGATAAAAAGCAATACAATAAGAAAATAATAAGAGATAGCTAAGTAGTCTAATAGTTCAGCTCCGATTTTCAGAGAGTTTGCTCACCAATTTCTTTTGGTATTGTTCCTTCGGTACCTGTTAAATCTTGATCTAAAAAGAAACAAAACAGTATCCTTAGAGCAAGTCGTTGGCAGCAAGTAGAGAAAACAGAGGATAAAGGAAAACATGAATATCAAAGGAAAAGGGACATGGTCAAAGTCAAAGAACAAAGCAAAGAGCAGGCAATAATATCAAAGGTGTACAATAATCATGCATGTATTGCGTGATGTCAAGTCAAGTTCAATACACGATCAAGTATGCAGGATATTAATCATTTTATTAGCCTATCTAGTGCATGTACTACTGCATCCCATAGTACAAGTTCGGCGCAAATACACAGTGAACGTTTTAGACTGATGGTGAATTCACGGATCGTGTACTCGGCATTGATAACAATAGTTTTACAATCAATAATTAACAATCAATAATTTGCAATCAATACTTCTTCTTCCAATCAATACTTCTCTTCCTTCCAATACAATATTTCTCCTCCTTCCAATACAATATAACGATAAGGCCTTGCCGAGTACATTTTTCGATCGTTCACTACCTAGTCCTATCCATAATACCCCGGCTTGTTAGTAGTTTATTTTCATCCTATATGAGCATGCAAGAAGGTGTCAATGTTGTATGGTAATAATTGTGTCTAATTCTATACGTTACAAACAAAGCATGAAGCAAACACATTATTTACACACAATTTACATAGTCAGACAGCATGACCTTGTTGTACTAAAACATAGATTACAGCCACTACAAAATAGCAAATCTGAATCCGTCAGAAGGTCTAGAAAGGAGACTTCCACGCGGTTTCAGCGGATATAAATAAGGCATATAACAGATACAGAAACTTGGGTGAAAACTCTATTCTATTCAGGGTTTAGGTTCAGGCGGCATGCAGTATATTGTGTTCAACTATTTGTTTCAGGTCAGAGAACTTATCAAATTATTCCATAAAAATTCTGGATGATTCCTACATGTGTCTAGGTTCAGCTAGATTTATTTCCGATTTTTCTCTTACTTTTAGCATGGTCAATTAAATTAAGAAACAAAAGAATACGCATGCATTTGTGAATCTAAAAATTCTAACACAGTTATACTAAAATGATGATATCTAACAGATTACACATCGGAATTCAAATCCGCAAAAAGGCAATAAACTAGACATCAGAGGCTAAATTTCATGTTCAGAAAGTTATTTCAAATTATGACAGTAGCATGGTTGAAAATCTGATTCAAAATGAAAAAACTAGCAGTCCAGAATTTGTTTTAACATAAAAGCGACAATAAATAAATCATAAAATCATATATTTGATGCAAATTGGTAATCAAAGTGATCCTAGGTGTCAACATGCATATTTCTATGTTTAAGATACAATTTAACTGGCATGGTATTAATTCATCAATCAAATTTAATCTAACATGTATACAATTCATTAACATGTCTATAGCATGGGTCTAGTTATTTTCATGTAAGTGAATATCCATGAAACAATAGGGGCTAGGTTTTAGATCAAAGAGAGTGGCATGATGTTAAGAGTATGTCGGGTTAGCTCGTATAAACCCTCGATAAACTTAACGGAATTGTCAAATACATCATGATAGGAAAAAGGACGGGATCTACTTGCAAATATCAATTAAACTTGAACAAAAAAAAATACTAGTTCAAGAAGAGACTTGCCTGTGAGACAGTTAATTTGAATAAATAGAATAACAGGATTGTAAACCCAGGCGATGATCCACAAGATCCCGAGCGAGACACGTGCAAGAAACCGAAGCAGCACCCAAACAGCAAATCAAGACAGCAAGAGTAATCAGTGAACACAGCAGATCCAAGAGCAAAACGGCAAACACCAATACCGGATCCACCAAGCCAAAATAGCAAACACTCTAAGTGGCCAATCACACTTCGTCTCCTTTCTTCAACCATCGAGAGAGAGCGAGAGAGAGAGAGAGAGAGAAGGAGAGCGCGGGAGAACTGGGACGCTGGCGGCGACAGCGCGGTACTGTGGTGGGGGTGCTCAGCAACGGCGACCACGATGAGGCGGTGTTGTCATCGGGAAGCGACACAACAGCGAAGAATGGGCATGAGCAAAGCCCTGTTTTCGCTCGAAACAGGGGAGATGACGTCGGGGTGAACGGGGCTCGGGACGGCGACGATGAGGTTTGGGTAATCTACGGTGGATGCAAGGGGGTCTCCGGAGGGTGTGAGGGTGCACGGAGGGCGAAGACGAACGACGGCAAGGAGATGGGTAAATGGGTTACAGTGGAGTTGGGTTCGATGGCGAAGACGAGGATGGGGAAGACGATCGGAGAGCGATGAGGGAATGGGGAAGATGACGAGGGGATGGTGATGATGAAGAACGGGAGAGGCGACGATCTTGGGTTGAAGGAACGGAGAGGGGGAGAGAGCGGGAGAGATGGATGAACAGTATAGGGGTTAGGGATGAACAATAGGCGGCTGAAGGTTAATTAGGGTTAGGCTTTAATTAGAAGATTAGAGTATTTATAGGGAAATAGAGATATTGAGTTATTGGGTATTTGGGTAGAGATCCAATAAAATAAAATACATTTTACATGAATATAATTGATCAATATAATTCCAAATACAAGAAATAAGATATCTGATAAAATATAATTTGCATTAGATAAATTATTTGAAACAAATTAAAAACACAAATATTAAATAAGGAGGGATTGTTTTAATAATCATCATAATAATAATAATAGATAACCATATTAACAATAAGAATAGAAATAATAATCATGACAATAAAAATAATACTACTACTAATAACATCAATAATAATAATAATGACAATAAAAATACTAACAATAATAATAGCAATCATCACGATATTATCAATATACAAAAATAGGAATTTTATTGAAATAGTCGGAACAATAATAATATTTCTGGTTTGAGTTAAAATGTAAATAGTTGACCAAGTAGAAATGGAAACAAAGTTTATTTGAAATAATTATAATTATTGTTTAGAAAAATGGTTTAACAAAGAAAACTCAAACAAATTTAACAATAACAATTTATAAATATCGAAATACAGAAAAATACTCATGAAAATACATATTTGCGGAAATGGGGGTTACACCATCCCTCTGCGACCGAGGGGCCTTCGGACAAGAAGGGGAAACCGTCGGACATGAGGCGCCAGAGTCATCAGCAAAGTCTCCAACTACATCATTGACAACATCCGCTGCCCTCTCGAAGTATCCATCGGCAACAAAGGCGTGGGTGCCTATATGGTCTGTCACGGAGGCGGACTCGTTAGTGGAGCGCCTTAACGCGTTGCATGTTGCTGAACACCTCACCACTCCTCGTGTCAAGGCGGCTCAGAATAAGGAGTCGGACAAGGAGATTTATGACAGGTGGGCGCAGGCGCCATTCTGATAAGTGCATTATATCTTTGCCAACCAGCTATAGTAATGTTTATTTTTGTTGAGGTTCATTTTTCTTCCATGTAGGCGAAGATGACTGTAACTTTTACATGATTTTATTACTCTTTTTACGCATTAAAATTGTGAGTTCTCATTTAATTCTTTGAATTTCATCTTCTTTATACTTAATTATATTTATTTGTTTATTTTTTAAGGAATGAGAGGTTGTTAGGATTGTGGACTCAAATGCATGAAGTCAAGGAGCATGGAGTTGGAGATAGAGAATACATAAAACAAATCAAAAAGGCAGCACTAACAGCACTTAGAACTTGTATGACTGTTTAAAACTAGAAGAACAATGAATCTCAAATTGTGTTCTAAATGAAAGATATCTTTTTACGAGTCTTCTTCGAAACGAGTGGTCATACATCGCAAATGGAGTTCTGTACCTCCGGAAAAATCAAATTTTCTACAGTTGTGCACAGAAAATAGCAAGTTAGCAACCGACAGCGCAAAAACACAGTTGAACGCTAAACTCTCTGTTTGGAAAACAGAAAAACACATTTGGCCTCGCAAAAACAAAGTCAACCGCATTGGCACTAATGTTATATTTTGAGTGTGGATTTCAGGTTCAATGGGTTGTATTTGTATATATCTTTTTTAGGGATTCTTTGGATTAGGGTTGGCAAACGGTCGACCGGGCCGGGCCGGGTCGAACCCGTCCGGGTTGGAACCCAACTAGAGTGGGTTCGGGTCGATTCTGAGTGGCAACCGAGTCGGGATGGGCCGGGTCGGAATTGCAAAAACTCGACCCGCCCAACCCGCGAACCCATTCGGGTCCAACCCGGGTCGGGTCGGGTCGGCTCGCGGGTTGCCCGTCTAATTTTTTTTAAAACTTTAAAAAAATGTAATTTTAATAATAATAAAAAATGTAATAATAATAATAATAATAATAATAATAATAATAATAATAATAATAATAATAATAATAATAATAATAATAATCAAAGAGTGAAATTGCCAAAAAAATGTATATATTATTAATATGATTTCAACTTATATAAGTTTCCCAATCTGTAATAAGAAATATAGATTTTCTACAAATTTGTTTTATATAATAACAATTTTCTTCGATATAATTTCAATTATCCTAATTTTTTATAACAAACAAAGATTTTATACAATTTTTTATACATTATAATTTTCTTCAATTTGTTGGTCTTCAAATTGTTGTTGTTGTTGGTCTTCAATTCTTCATGTTGGTTGCTATTGTTGTTTTTGTTGTTCTTCCGGAGAGTTGCTTCCACTTTTAAACGTGTCAAACCCTTTTCCTTGAGTCCTATCTTCGGCCTTCATCTAGTCTTCCGTGAAGACGAGCATCTCCAACGATTGAGGCTTCAAACGATTCCTGTAATCGGTTAGAACCATGCCACTTGTAGAAAATGCACTTTCTGAAGCAACTGTAGAGACATGAGGAGTTAGTAGATCTTTATCCATATATTTAAGAATACTATAAGTATGTTCATGGTCTTTCCACCATTGTAAAATATCTAGTGAAGAAGTAAAACTTTCAGAATCTTGTTGATTATACCAATGTAATTCATTTGATTGATTAGTCCTAGCTTTTTTGATTGAATTTTTGCAAATAAATTAAATGTGGTATCATCTAATTTATTCTTACACTTACCTGTAGAAATAGCAGAAGAAGAAGTAACTAAAGTAGTAGTACTACTAGATAAAAAACTTCTATCATAAAAATCATACAAGTTATTTAATGTCGCTTCAAATTTAGCTAAAAATGTTCTGCAATCAATTTCAGGTCCATCTTCCCCAAGTAAAGTAAAAAACATTTCAATCAAACTCTTCGTACCTTCTAATTTGATACGAGGATCCATCACAGTAGCAATACAATTCAACATAGGAGGAGGATTAAAATACTTCAAAATTTTGGTGTATGCAGGTTTCACAATATGACCAATAAAAGCATCATCGATCATTTCTTTGAAAGTTTGCATCATAGTAACTATTGAAATAAAAATGCTACTAGAATTAGATTCATAAGATTTTGAAAATTTGAAAGTTGCTGTTTTAAAAAGTTCTAAAAATTTTAACAAAGATTCGGCATAAAACCAAGCTTGGGGAGTCATTACAAAATTTGGCATATTTTTTGCCATACAAAAATTATTTATACATGCTTTATATTCAGTAACAATATGTAGCAAATCAAAAGTAGAGTTCCACCGGTGTTTAACATCCATTGGAAATGTACATTTTTAAGCCTACACCAAGCTTTCCATTCTTGAAATATAGGGCCACTTAATGCAATAAAATGTACACAATTTCTAATATTAACTATAAATGGTTCGACTATTTTTAATGCATCTTGAACACATAAATTTAAAATATAACATGCACATCTAACATGAAAAATATTGTCAGATGGAGGGTTTAATGCGGTTTTTAATATACTAATTGATGCATTGTTGTTAGATGCATTATCAAAACTTATACACATAATTTTATCACGAATATGAAAAATATCACAAATTTCTAAAATACGATTTGCAATTTCATTACCACTATGGGGATAGGGCAACGCGGCAAGTGATATGATCCTTTTTTGAATAATCCAATCAGTGTCGATCATGACAAGTTATTCCCATCATTGGAATATTGTTGCAACCCGTCCAACAATCGGAAGTTAAAGAAACTCTATAAGTTAAACTCCATAAAATAGCAATCAAAGCTTCTCTCATTTCATTGTACATTTTAAAACAATCAGACTTCAAAATATTCCTAGGGATTCTTTTAAAATGCGGGTTTAATGCGGTTTGATTAAAAGTTTCTAAGTCCCTACTCTCGGAATAGGAAAACGGTAACTCTTCCTTAATTAGTAGTCGGGCCATTTTCCGACGAACAAGTTCAGGATCATAAGGGTGGCTATCAACTAGACCGGTCCTAGGGTCGATTTTTTGTTGGTCGGGTAAGTCTATAAGAAGTTCATTGTGTACATTTTGGATGTGTCATTTTATTGTACCCGTCCCCTCACCCTTCTTCCATTTGTATACTTTCGAACAAGTTTTACAAATTTTTATACCTACACTCAGATTTTCTTTGTCGGGAACATAATCATAAAATTTGTGCCAATCACTAGTTTCCCCTCTAATTTTTCTACTACTACCTGGTTGTGTTGTTTTGGTTGCTTGTGTTGGTTCTTCTTCTTCTATGTATATGTTTCCCACAAACACAACGTGTGTACCAATGTATTTGGTCATAGGGTACACTTCGGCAGGCTTATTTTGTGGGACAATAGGAGGCCTACGAGAAATGCCGGTGGAATCTTGTCCACTTTGGCTCTGGCCGCTACCTCGTGATCTAGACATGTTGATATAGTAGTGTATGTGAAAAATTTTAATACAATTTAGGCGAGATAAGTTTTTTTAAAAAACTCAAGAAAAAAATAGGAGGGTTGTGAGAGAGAAGATCAAAAAACCAAAAAACGAATATGATACAATAAATTTACACCTCAAAAAAAATATCAAGACAATAAGAGGGTTATGAAATTTTTATACCGTACTTCGCGGATACTTGTATATAAAATGAGAGCGAAAATAAAAGTAGAAGTAGAAGTAGAAATTCGGACTCGTATATAGAAGGAAAGATAGCTTCTTGTTGGAGCCTTGGAGGAGTTGAAGACTTGAAGTAGACATAGTTGAATGTTGAATTTGATACGATCGTAATTTGTCGCTTCTATGTTGCTAGCTTCTTTGTTGACAAAATTTCAAAGAATTGAGATTGAATTGAGTAGTAGTAGTAGAGAGAGGAAGAGAATAAGGTGTGAAATTTTTAGAGTGGTTTAAGGGGTATTTATAGGGGAAATAGAAAAGAAAAAAAATGGCTAAAATAGCCGTTGGCTGTTTTTTTTCGCCGTTGGACACGGAGGTCGGACGGTCGACCCGTGCGGGTCAGACGTTTGACCCGTACGGGTCAAACGGTTCGAAATCCGCTGGTTGGTGGGCGGGTTGGGTATTGTTCACCGGGTTGACGGGCCAGGTTCGACGGGTTGGAAACCCAAATTAGATGATCCGGGTCGACCCGCTTAGACTCGCGGGTTCAACTCGGACCCGAACTGTTTATTAACGGGCAGGGTTTTGGCGAGCGGGTTGCGGGTCAGCCGGGCCCGGTTGCCAACCCTACTTTGGATGCTATATATAGATGCTAATATGAATTCTAGGGAAAGGACAAAAGATCTTGGAGGCTAAGAGAATTTGAGGAGATGGCTCATCACATCGTTGGAAAGCAAGAGCCTTAGCGTTCGTCAAGATCGACTAGAGTTCTTTCTTCTCTTCTATTTTTCATTATGCAATCTAATACAATGTTTGTTTCAAATTTTCTATGAACTAATTTTATTTTTCTAGGGCTTCAATGTATCTTAATGGGTGTGTGTTTAATTTTTATAGATTTGAAAACACAATTTGAATTTCATTGTTACTTTATTATTCTACTTTTTCATGGTTGTCTTTAAGTTTTATTCTTAATGCTTACAATTGTCTGGCCAACTATAGTTCGATTTATTGAATTATGGGGGATGTCGGGAGGTAACTTGTGATTTAGAATTCTTGAATTGAACACCATTGATTGAGGAAAATTAGAGATAATTTACAGCGATTAATGAGACTCTAGAGAAATCTATAAAACATTGTCATGCCCCGCTTCGCAAAAATATGGAACACAAGCGCGTGACATTGGCCCAGCGAATGACTTTCGTCATCCATACAACAATAATAAAAAGATAAATACAACCATGCATGTTGTAACACCCCGTAATTTCAAAAGACAGTATATATATATATATATATATATATATATATATATATATATATATATATATATATAGGGAAAGCTTCGGTTGTGCACTACCTCTAGTGCACACGGCGTGTGCTCTAGGCCTTCGAGCGTTCATATCGACGATCCGAACCGTTCACATTGATCTACACATCTAAATTAGTCTAAATATATAAAATCAAATCATTTGAAATTCATTTACCCATCCATTGAAGTGTTACAAAATTGTATGGCTGAAAATCATTGTTTTTTATATTCACATGATGGATGGGCAAATGATTTGATTTTACATATTTAGACTAATTTAGATGTGTAGATCAATGTGAACGGTTCGGATCGTCGATATGAATGCCCAAAGGCCTAGTGCACACGCCATGGGCACTAGAGGAGTGCACAACCGAAGCTTTCCCTATATATATATATAAGAAAATCTTCCATTGTGCACCACCCCTCCGTGTGCACTCGTGTGCACTCGGGCTTCCCGCATTTGTATCGACAATCCGAACCGTTCACATTGATCTTCACATCTAAATTAGTCTAAATATGTAAAATTAAATTATTTGAAATTCATTTGCCCATCCATCATGTGACTATAAAAAACAAAGATTTTCAGCCATACAATTTTGTAACACTTCAATGGATGGGCAAATGAATTTCAAGCGATTTGATTTTACATATTTAGACTAATTAAGATGTGTAGATCAATGTGAACGTTTCGGATCGTCGATACGAAGGCGGGAAGGCCGAGTGCACATGCCGTGTGCACCATAGGTGGTGCACAACAGAAGATTTCTCTCTCTCTCTCTCTCTCTCTCTCTCTCTCTCTCTCTCTATATATATATATATATATATATATATATATATATATATATATATATATATATATATTATAATATAACTAGATTTGCCGGTGGGCACGTGCCTACGACACGTCTTCGAAACGATACAACACACAAAAAACCCTGTAAACAGTAAAACAACAATTATGTAGTTCAAGTTTGAATAGTATGACAATAATTAGTTGTAAATATAAGTCCATGTTTTTATTAGTATATGTTGAAAATCCAACTTCTTAGAACTTTAAGGATTGAAAATTATGAAATTTAACTGTTGAAGAGATATTTGCTATTTTCAATATAACATGTGCAATAAAAAAAACATCAAAATTCTGAAAATTTTACAAACCTGAAATCTTAAAATCTAAATTTTTAAGTAAATAAAGAAAGAATGGGAGAGAGAGAGGCTGAGAGAGAGAGAGAAAAAAAATATAAAAAAGTGAGGAGAGAAGAGAGGAGAGAGAAGCGAGAGATAGTAATAAAGTAATGAGTTTTTTAGTTTTGGGGGAGGGGGGGGGAGGAAATTTAATTTTGGGGTTTGAAATTTTGGGAGGGAAAATATGTTTTGGGAGAATCAATCTAGGCCATTGGTTTTAGGGGAGAGTGAATGAGGGCCACTTGATAGCTTTCTTTGTAATTTATTATATAGATAGATGGCATAGTGGTAAATATGTTCAATGGTAAAGTCGTAATAATGGAATGGATTAAAAATGTGAGATGGCTTTGGCTGCTTTGTTGTGTGCTCACGTGGGGGGTGTCAGAGGTAGGTGGGGCCTAGGAGTGCAGGCAGAGGTTGATGTGCTTCGTCTGAGCGTGTGCTGGCGAGTGGGGGCCCAGGGATGAGGCTTGACGTCAGCAGCATATGCAAGTGAGCAGCGGGTAGGTGAGTTGATTTGTCCCATATCGAGAGTTTAACAAAATTAATTAAATATAAATATAATTACCTATGATCAAGAGTTACCTAATTGGTTAACCACCTTTTGAGAGGCAGTCTATGGTGAGTAGTTGTACTATATATAATAAATAAAATAATAAATTGTCTGAGTATTGGGGCCGGGCATTACACATGCAATCCTCAGAAAATCTGTTCTGCAAGTCTGCAGGTAACTCTCCTTGATCACCTGTGAATACCTCATCTAAAAAGAGTAACAATAATAGATATCAATGGTAATTGATGCAATGGGTATAACAATAAACGATATTTCAATATTCGATGTCAATACTCAATGGTCGATGTCAATATCAATAAACAATGTTCGATATCAATAGCAATGACGATGTTCTATATGCAATGTCAATATTGTGTCAATTCTTAAGTCTATTAGTTTTTAACCTAACTAATGCACATACTACTGTGTTCCATACCACAAGTTCGATGCATACTATCAATGTCGTTTAGACTATAGTGGTGTACTCTATAGATCATGTACTCAGCAACGATAAACATTAATGAGCGATAATTCAATGACCGATGACCGATGACCGATGCACGATTCAATCGAGATACTGTAATCAGTAATCCGCAATCAATCGATGACCGATATGATCGATATAACCAATAAATAGAGAAACACGGGCCCCTCCTCCGAGTACAGTCCCTATAGTGTCCGCTACTAAAGTCAACCCTTAAACCTTGGCTTGTTAAGCATTTCATCGATGCAATCAATACATTATGCAATTTATAGAAATTCGATAAACGATGGTATCAATAAAAGTAACAATACGATGATCAATTAGAATGGGACAATTAGAATGGTGACAATAATACATTAGGATCATGCAATGTAATTTATACACTTCAATCCATTCAATATAATGATATATATACAATTATATTAAGAAAATATAGAAACACAATTCTGGACATCAATAGGTTACTGTACCAAAATCAAGTTTCCCGCTGCTACAGGAATCCAAAACGAAATCCGTCAGAAGTTCTAGAAACTAGACTTCCCAACGATTCCGGTGCATGTTTAAAATATGAAATTTGATAACAGTAAATAGGTGAATTACATCGTTCTTTACAGATTATGCGTCCTGACTGAAAATCGATATCAAGTTGTTATGTTTGTAAAATAAGTAAAAATCCAATTATATATTCATCAAAATATTCATTAAGTTCCTAATCATGTTAACTAACAATCTGAAAATTACCAGGGCAATATTCTAACATTAACTTAGCTTTTTAATAACTTAAACATGAAGAGATACATGAATCAGGAATTATGTAAGTAAAAACGGAACGGTAGTAAAAACACCATAACTTTTGCAATAAAACTCTAAATTCAAATATTTTAGACGTTCTGGAAACTAGAAACACAGGGCTACAATTTTTGTTGAGAAAGTTATAAAATTTTATGTCAAATATTGGGTCACAAATGTCTCACAAATTCTAGGTAGACAGTAAAAATCAGGGTTCAACATATGTCATGAAATATAAGCGATCTAAACATGATGAACTTCAACTCAATAGTTAACAAATCTTATATTCAGCATGGTAAACATAATAACATGGTAAGAACAATGAAGAATACATTCATACACTAGTTTAACATCAGTAAGGCATCAATCAATCATTCAAGCACAACAACCTAATAATCAATTCAACAATAGTTTATTTGTGCGGTGTTATGCATGAATAACTTCTATTATCAATACTACATGAGTGCATGAAATATTCAATATTTTAGAGTCAATAATGACACGAAGTCAAGAATAGCTTATGTTAGCTCATGTAAATCCTCAATATACTCGACGAAAGATAAACAATATAACAATATAACAATACGATAAACAATCAGGATCTACTTGCGGAAATTCAATAAAATCTCAAGTATGACACAATAGTGATTCGAGAGAGAAAAGTGACTTGCCTTTATAGATGATTAATCTGAAATAATAAAATAACAGGATTAGGATCCCAACGGCACCACGTGCAACTCACATACCCATAAAAACATGTGCACACTACGTGCAAGCAATCACAGCAGCAACTCAGTGATTTCCCAACACAACGGCAAACAGCAAGAGGGTCACACAATAGCAGCTAGCAAACTAAACAGCAAACAACATTTCACCCCCACAACAGCAAATAGCGGCCAAGCACAACAACAACATCGGCTACGACGACTGCGGCTCGACTTCGACGGCGATGCACAACAGCTGTGATCATTGGCGTGGCCACAGAGGGGTTGCAGAGCGGCGACTGAGGGAAGGTGGTCGAGTGTTGGACGAAGGCAAGGGCAGCAACGACGTGGAGGCAATGGGTTTCGGCGAGGGTGGAGGAGATGAAGATTGCAGTCGATGGATGGATACGTGGCCTCGGTCGACGGAGATGGAAGCTTTGATGGGTTCTGCTGAGGTTGGAGGGTGGTGAGGTCGAGCAGTCGACGAGTTGGAGGACGAAGATGGGATGAAGGATGAAGGAGATGAGCGGCCGTGGCGTGCTATGTTTCGAGAAGGAAACAAAGGAAAGAGGAAGGGTAGGGGGTGACGGCAATGGCGGAAGCCTCGACCGACGGGGGCTCAAGCGGAACAGGGGAGCGGCGAGGTTGAAGATGAACAGGGTAAGGGTTGTACAGTATTGGGGAAGTTGAGGGGTTTGGGGGGGGGGGGTCTGACTGTGTATAAAGAAGAGATATATATATATATATATATATACGGCGGGAGAGAGAGATACGGGGAGAGAGAGAGACTGGGTTATTATTAAGGGGGTTTAATTGGTTAATAATCGGTGATTAAGAGTAGTGTGGGGGACTGTGGAGATATTTGGGAAAACGTGAGGAGCAAATTTGGGGTTTACTGCTAATGGGGATATGAAGGGTTATGGGTTAGTGGATTTGGGATCCAATAAGAAGTGGGTAGAGTTTTGGGTTTGGGTTGCACATCCAACAAGAGATTGGGCTTCAATAGTTGGCTTCAAATATACATTAAAATAATCAATAATAAAATTGTATTATTATAGAAATGGTTGGAAACTTGGGCTTGGATTAATAAATCAAAATAATAATATTACATTAAGTTTGGGTTTTAGATTAAAAATGTACAAATAATTCAATAGTAATATAATAGTACAAATAAATCAAATAGTATGCATTATATTAATACTCAACTATTAATAGACACAATCGAATGTATGGATTCACAGAATAAATACGATTGGATTTAAGTTGGCTAAAATATAATAAATAGCAATATGTAGTAGTAAATGTTAATTTATTAAATCGGGTAGTATACATAAAACCCATACTCCAATAATAATAACATATAGATTAAGATCAATAGGCTTTCACAATAATAAATAACCAGAGTTGATTTTTAATAAACAATCAAAAGTAATAATAATAATAATAATAATAATAATAATAATAATAATAATAATAATAATAATAATAATAATAATAATAATAATAATAATAATCGATCAATTAGGAATAGAAAAAGAATTTGTTTTTATTTTAATTTATTTAACTTATTTAACTACTTTACTAAAGAAATGTTTATATATGTAAAGTAATAATTTGTTAAGGGATGTTTCCATAACCTTGTAAAACCCTAAAAAACTCTAGATTTCAGCCTATAAAAGAGCCCATATAGCCTTCCCTCTTCTCTGCAAAAATAAGATATATTTTACTATTAATTTCTTGGAGTTTCAAAGCGATGATCTTGGATTTTGCAAAAAAAAAAAGGCTTTTTCTTATTCTTTATTAATTCTATTGATTTCTTCATTGAGGTGAGTGACATATGTTTGTTTTGTATTATTCTATACATATGGTATGTAATGATTTTTGTATTGAAAAGCATGTTAGGGATTGTATGAAGATATAATGAATTTTGAGGGATTGACGAATTAAAAATTGAATCTTTTTATGAAAACTATGCTATTAATGATTTAAAACCCTAATTGATGAATTGAGATTGTTAAGAACTTAATAGAAATCATGAGTAGGTTGTTTTCCTTCATATACTTGCTATTTGATTGGCTATAATGAGATTGTATGTTGTTTAATGCAAAAGTGAACAAAAACTTCACCTTTACTATTGAGCATACGTATATACTCTATTTTTGATGATTTGATAAAGTATAACTTGACTATAACATGCTATAATTACATATATTCATGCGTTAACTATTGTAAGTGAATGTGTATGAGTTTATTGGACTACAAGATGAGTTAGTAAACCAAAAGATCAAGGTTTGAGTGAATGAGGGGTTTAGTTCTTTTCGGGTCTGAAGCTTAATGGCCGAAATTGAGTTTTGTGTAATTTTGTGAAGTTTTCGATGGGATTTGAGTAGTTTTGATACTGAGTTGTTTTGAACATAGTACTTTTCCTATTTGGTGAATTTTGATACTATAACTGATGTAGGAACACACACACACACACACACACACACACACACACACACACACACACATATATATATATACACTACTTTACTGTTTTGAAGAATTGTCGAAAATTGAAGTTTTGATGTTTTGAGAAGTTTTCAATTGGATATGATTGGTTTTAGTACTGAGATTAAATCTAAACATTACACTACTTCTAATTGATGGATTTTGATGTTTTCTTGATGCATAAACATACACACATACACTTATATATTTATTCTATTTCACTGTTTTGAAGAAATTAAGTTTTTGTGTGTTTTGTGAAGTTTTAAATTGAATCTTGATTATTTCCATACTGAGATTGAATTATACATTATACTACTTCTTATTGATGAGATTTTGAAGCTTTAACTGAAGCAAATATACTCATATACACATTTACATATATATATGCACTGTTTTGAAGAATTTTGTGAAAAATTACTCTTTTGAGATCTTGATGTAACGCCCTGGATCCCCGTTACCGGACATCTGTGACACAACCAGAATCTTTTTCTTTAAATGCATCTCAACAAAGTAAATAACACGGAATTTAAAAACATTTATTACCATCAGAGTTATTACATCATTAGTTACAAATATTATCTTGTTCTTGAACAAGGAATACAAATTACATAAACCCATTACAACTTATTAAAAATAATCAGACTCCTCCTGAGGAGTAATCAGTTGTCTTCCATAATGATAATCGACCGATCACTACCGAGCTCCGCTGAGTGGTCGATCTACTTCCTTTGTCCCTCGACTTGAGTCTTCCGCTGCGAGGCTCTAATCATTTCTATATCTGCTCGAACAATAGGTATGTACACTACCACTCCACTTGGATGCCCTGCAGGTCTTGGGTTCTCCTGCACTCGCGACTCGGTATCCAGTACCTAATTGAGTAGACATGTCAGTAATTCTACTGACGCAATGCTGATAAGAAAACAGCGATCTCCAACTTTCACACTCACAAATCATCTTGAATGGAAATAGAAACGTGCATCCTAATATCCTAGTGTTTGTGTAAGCCATAACCTGTAGTCTAATGCATAATACAGAGTACAGACATGGATGCACTTAATCTAATGTCAGTAAGACTCTGGATACACATATATTCCATACTACATATGCTCCAGATCAAGCCGTTCCTCCAGTTTCAGGGATTCGAATCCTTGCCATGCAATGCATTCTACTATTTTACTCTTCCTGTTCCTAATAGATACAATTGTGGCTGGTGAATTCTACAATTATTAATGCTAAATATAGTGGTGTCTTGTTGCCACTAGTGCCCCAAATCGGATCATACCAAATGCCTGTGACGATCTCATAGATATACAACAACATATCCATGGCACCGGAGATCCATGGGACAGCAGCCCCATGGTCCGTTCGTGTCCACTCAACATAAGAACATGACGGCCTCGAAGGACTAAGCTCCCTATCCGACAGGAATCTCCCATTCTTACCACAGCACTTTAGGAATCAACAGTGTGAGATACGCCCAGCAGCACGTATCCCTAATGACAGGAAGAGACAACCCTGGTTATCACCACCTAGTGCTACTCTTAGAACGAGTCGGATTATAGGGAATCACCCCTAACACCAACTTGGCCTTCGAGCGAACAGTAAGGAAAACTTAATAAAATACAGTTACTAAAAACACGTTAACACTTAAATCACGAACGGTGTCATATCAGACAGATACCGAGCCTGACTGGTCTTGTCAAATAGCAAATAATTATGGGAATCACACTCACCGATTTTCAATACCTTCACAGGTTATCGACCATACCCCCGGCCCGTGAATCTCAGCGAGTAGTCCATCGATGCCCTAAAGATGCACACAAATTGTCAATGAAGGTAATCATACGTAAACCCCAAATATCTGACCATTGACAGACTCAGGCTTCAAGACACCAACCACATAACTATTCTCTCAATTCACTCATGTGTCCACTATGAGTACAAGAAAGGGACCATGTCTAAGTCCCAAATGAAGTTCTAAAAGCATCTTTAGAACTCAATAGCTCATGATTACCACACTACGTTATGCAGAGGATTCCTCATCAATCCTCCAATAAAAGTAGTTCAAGAAATAGCAGTAGCTGCGAACTCAAGCTACACTTATCAGAATCCAACAAAATCAGGTTTTCTAGAAGGGTAGGCAACTCTATTCCAATCCCCTAGTTGAAAATTCCCTCAGATTCCTTATGGAACTCTAGTTCCCTGATTAATCCCTACTTGAAGTCGATCAAGACAGTAGGTTGCTGAACTTGTATTCATAACTTCCAACATACAACTCGGAATATCATGATATCACCCATTATGAAAGTCTAAGATCCCAGGCTACAACTCTCTAGTTAGCCTTTTCATCAAATTCAATCATCTTGATACTATAAAAATTCCATATACTCTCAGCTGTACATCTCTTCATGCACTTGCTGCACTTCTTCAATAGCATAAAAAGTTGCTCGCTCATCGAAATTACTCGATTTTGGGTTCGATGGAAAGGTGGAAGTGTCTACTACAACTTCCTAGTTGAATACATCCTCAAATTCAATCATTAAAGTCCTCAAAAACACCAATTTCTAACAGGTGCATATTCAGGGGAAAAATTGATTCTTTCCACAAACAGGGTCTCGACTAGACTGAGTCTACCCCAGTCTTAGGAAAATCATAACTTTTAAAATACAAACTGGAATTACATAATTCCTGATGTTTTGGAAAGTTATGTCTCCCTACTATAAATCTCTAGATTATTAATCTTCCAAATTCTTAACAAAAAATTCCAGAATTACACATCTCTACAGACTAGTCAATCTGAACTAAGTTGGACCAGGTCTACTTTAAAATTCAATAACAAATCAACCCTAACTCCAAAGCTCATGAAATTTGAGATTCTGAAACTAAACATATACCATTCCATTTATCCAAAATTTGCATCCATTTTCAAATCACACAAGGAGTTATGACTCGTCAAACATAGCATAAAATTTCAGCTGCTCTTCGGACAGAGTCTTTACTTCTTCACACTATTTATTTTTGAAACTTGATCAAATGCTATCTAAAAATTCTAAAATTTGAGAATCAAGATTTAGACACATACCAAAAGCTACTGCAAAAAGTTTCATTACAATATCATACACACACAAGTAGTTATGACTATATGAACTTCAATAAAAAAACAAACCGCTTCAGCTTCTATCGTCTAGACCAGTTGCAACTTACAAATTGTTTGAGGCATCAAAAGATCTCAGAAAATTATGAAATTTGAGACTATGGTCATAGACACATACAAGAGCATCCATAAAAAAATTCAGCTCAAAATAAGCAACCAATACCGAGTTACAATCTCAGAAAGACATAACAATCCTCACACAGTAGTATCTTTTCGGCTACTCTCTGTCCGAATTTGGGTCTAGTATTTGGGCTACCAAATGGCCTTCAAATATTGAGAAAAAATTCATGGAATCTCTATATACATAGAATAACAAGCCCTACAAATTTGAGTCCAAAATTCCAAACCATTTGAGAGCTAGAAATTCCCAAACTCACATACTTATACTTGTTCTTAACAAAAGAATCATGAAAAAGTGTTGTTCTACTATACAAGTTACTTTTCTTAGCATGTCAATTTCTTCATATGTGATAATCAAACTTTTCTTAGCTACTACCACATGTTAAAAATCACATACACATAAAAAAAAACTAATCTTCAGAGTTTTAGAGAATCACCCACTTTGTTGCAAGAACTCTTGTAGCTTGTGCTTGCTCCATTGCTCACTTTCTCCTCTACAACCCAAGGTGTAGTTGTTGTTGCTAGCTCTTATCTTCTCCTTCTATATATACTACTCTTTTACTACTAAAAGTTTCACATATATTTTTTTGAACAAGGAAGGAATATGAAGAAAGTTAGAAGAAGAGTGATTTGGAGTTGGAAAAATGAAGTGAGATGAGAAGGGGGGTGTTTTTATGTGGCCGAAAATTGGAGGGTGGGGGTAGGGATGGTGTGATGAAGTGTAGGGTGGAGATGGAGGGTGGATGGGTGAAGGGATGAATGGTTGGATTGATGCCATTTCACAAGCCCTAGAAGTTTCTTATGGTTTCTTGGAAACTTGATGTGAATTTTTGCAAGTGTACAAAATCGCACAAGTAATATAGTTAAATGAGTAGAGTGTCGGCCACAGGGACTAGATATTTTATTGAGTACCGATATCACTAGATGAATCACTATTTGGAAGATCGAATTTTATAAATAATAAAACAACTAAATTAACTTAATCTAATTAAAACTAACTAAATTTGTGAAGAGGGAGAGGGCTGTGAAACTATGAAGCTCTTGTAATTTACTAAAGGTAAAATTAGTTCTAGGGCTCTTGGTTCACCTCGTTTATCACACACACAAATTATAATTCCTTATAAATAAAAATATTATCTTTCCCAATTGTAGACCAAAATCCTAAAGATATTAACCACTCTATCCACGTAGTCTAAAAATTATTCTCAACTAATTCTTCGCCTATCCATCAAATTATTAATTGAAAATTTGGATTTCTTAACGGTCACGTCCTCCAATATACGGTGTTAATTTTTATTAATCACAAATAACCTGTTCGGTCTCTTTATGATTTGAAAAATCATACAAATGTCTATCCACCATTTTGTACGCATAAATAATAAAAATTAAAACACAACTAGGAAAAATAGAGTAATAATAAGGAATTAAAATTTGTGTTCTACAAAACTAGGCTACATCTTAGCCTCTAGAACAATAAATTCAGTTCATGTTCAATTTGCAATTAATAAAAATGTTTTGGGATTGCATCTAAAAATTGGAGAAGTAGAGATACAAAAAGAAATACTAAATTTAATCCAAACCAGTTCCTTTCTCTCTCTTTCTGTCTCAAAAAAAATGAACCCAAAAACAATCGTCGTCAGTCGCCTTGAAAACTGCGCCACGCGTCAGAAGCCAGCGCCAGCAGCTGTCTACGTCGAGCCGTCAGAGGAGGTCAGCGTCGTGTCGCTTCAGAGCTGCCTGTCAGTCTCTCGCAGGTGCCACGTCAGCGCTGCTGTCGCCGTCTGGGTCCCACGTCAGCTCTCAGCCCTCTCACACCTGTGCTGACGTCTGTGGGGGTCCCGCCGAAGTCAACGTGCCAAGCCCCCTGCTTTCTGCTCTTGTCAATGCCACGGAGGAGAGAGAGAGCTGCTCTGCCTCTCTCTCCTTCCGTTTCTTTTCTTTTTCTTTTCTTTTTTTTTTAAATTTTATTTGAAGTCAGCAGTCCCCTCTTGAATTCTTCTCTCTCCCTTTGCTTTTATTTATAGAGAACGGAAGAGGCGTTAGGGTTTGCACTTTTTGCAGAATAGTCCATTCTCTTCATATATTTCCTTCCTTTTTAATCCAAAATTTTATTTCTTTCTCTTTTCTCCCTTTATTTCCTTTTCTGCCAACCACGTGCTGCTGCGTACACAAAATAAGACCAAAATTTAGGATTTAAAAATAGAATAAAATTAATTAGTTCAAAATGAATTAAACTAACTAAAAATCATAATAGCTCATTAAATCATTCTAAAATTATTTCGCATTTTTAACTCAACAAAACAATAATAATTAATCAATCCATTTTTTTATTTTGTTTGTTGATTTTTTTTCACAAATCTTTACTTTTTGCATCAAAAATATTATTTCTTCAAAAATAATTAATTAAATGAAATCTTATAGAAATGAGATGAATTATAGACAATATCAACGAAAACAAGAGATTTTAATTGGTAAATGAGTTCAAATATTTGTATATAAATTAGACACATCAAAACTTCAAGAAAAGATCTTCATGGTGAGTTCCAACCATTGGATCTCATCAAGATCCATGCAATGATCATATGATGCTAGGGTTCCCAACCCTAGTGCACAAATGTGCATGGTTTATTTGATTCAATAATCATGCACTAAATCAATTCAAGCACTAACTTAGTTTTAAATAACCAATATATATATAATAATAATTTAAATTTATTAAAATATATGCTTTATAGAAATTATTATTTTCTCTCGAAAATTGTCTTGCCAAAATGATCGGGACAAATCTATAGTTTTATTGAGAAGATATCCCGAGCTTATCTCATTGGGTTCAGAATAGCTCATATATCCGAAATCTCTCAATTAAAACTAATAATTATTAGAAAAATACGTAATCGTATGCAATTCTTGACTGTGCAAGGATTACTATGCAAAAATAGCTATATGCTATTTTGCGGGGTATTACACTTGATGTGTTTTCGATTTGTTTTATAAACTCCTATATGTTATACAAGTCATATTTGATCATCTCAGGAAATTGGTTTTGCAAATTTGTGATTTTTCAAAGTATAAATAGTGTATCAGTCGAAACATGCACAAACTTCAAACTTGGATGTATGACAGCTAGCGGTCAACTGTCCATTTTTTGAACTAAAATGGAGGTCGACTGTCACGATGGTCAATTGCAAGGTCGGCTGCACCTGTTATTTCGGGTTGTTTTATTGAGTTTTTCTTCGTTTCTTTAAGCGGTTAATTCTTCGAACTTATGGATTATTATTATTATTATTTTTTTGAAGAAAACTTATGGATTATTGATCTAATATTTTAAGTGAGTTTTTACTGCAGATTATAGTATTTTACAGAAAGTTATAATTTGTTTATAATAGAATTTAAATTACATTCCTATTACTTTATAAAGATAGATACATGTGGTTTTCCAAGGAATTGGTGTTTTGTGATATTCTACGACTTCAAAATATGATTTTTTGCTATTTAATGGATTTAATATTTTATTTGAATTCTGGAATTTTATGAGCACATTAAATGAATTTGAATTTTGTTGATTTAAAGAGATTTTCTTTATATAAACGTTTTGATGATGGATTTATGAGTTTTATTGAATGATTTGGTATTGATGGTTGAGTTATGAGTCACTAGAGGGTAAGTAGGACCCTAATTACCAGCGGTTGAGATTTTGTGATTTGGTTAGTTGAGGCCTTGTTGTTGGTCAGTTGATCAGTTGAGATTTTGTGATTTGGTTAGTTGAGGCCTTGTTGTTGATCAGTTGAGTTGAGTCCGGTAGGGTACACCAAACTCAAGGAGATTCATAATAAACTAATTAACTTAAAAATATAAGGACAGACACTAGAATGGTGATATGATGCAATGAGGGCAAACACGAGTTATGGACTCCAGGATGATCCGAGGAGTGAGATAATTCCCAGTATTCCGGGACGATGGCTAAAATAGGCCACAGAATGATCCAACATGAGTGGGATTGATCTCCATTATTTCAAGGACGAGAGCGACGCTCATGGAATATTTGTGCAATGAGGGTTCCAGGATGACCTGCGAAGTGAGGCATTCCCCAGTATTCCGGGATGATGGCTGAAATAGGCCACAGAATGATCCAACGTGAGTGGGATTGGCCTCCAGTATTCCAAAAGCGAGAACCGATACTTGCAAAATATCTAAATCTCGTAGTAGTCATTGTAGTAGGATTAGTTTCATAACGAGGGATTAAACCCTATCAAGTCAAGAACGATAAGGGCTTGCACCAGACCTATGTAGAGTGGAATGCATAGAATCTGACAAGTGTGCATTAGAGAGTCAGCATATAGCATTGTGTTTTTCTTGACTTGGCCTTATGCATGTTTGTTTTCTGTTTCTTACGCTTGACACTTAGTCTAGTTTCACTCGATGTTTTCATGTTTTATTTATTGTTATTTCTTATTCCATTCGTTACTACCGTTGATACATATTGTTTATGACTCTATACCTATGTTTTATTTATATTGCATTTATTTTTATGTCACTCATACCGTTATGGCTGACCCCTGTAGTTTTAGGGGTTAGGGTTATCTCTAGCCTCATGTTTTACAGGTAGGTACCGTTAGCTTGGGATTTGAATGCATGTGGTAGAATGATAATATGGCTTAGACAAATTGTAAAAGAATGTGTTGTAAAAGAAAGAAATTGTAATTCAAGGTGTTTAATTTTCCACTGTGCTTTGTAAACAATTGATATAATAAAAAGTTTTAAAATTTTCCCTGTATTTGGTTGCTATGTTTATGATTACATTGAAGTTGATTCTGAAATTGTGCCACGTATTTCTGTGATATTATATTGGAAATTTGGGGCGCTACAGGTTTGAAAATTACAAATCGGTCTATGGTAGATGCAGCAGTTGGAGGAGCTCTTGTGAGTAAAACTCATGAAGCGGTCGCTGAGCTTTTGAAGGAGATGACATCTAACAATTACCAATGGTCTTCAGAGAGAGCAATGCCAAGAAATACGGCTGGAGTTTTTGAGCTTGATCCTATTACCACATTGGCAGCACAAATTGCTACTTTATCTAAACAACTAGGTAATATGAATGTTAATGCTATTCAAAAAAATATTATTTGTGATCATTGTGTAGAAAATGACTCAAGTATCGATTGCCAAGTAGGAAATCCTTTTGCTCAACCAAATTCCGAACAAACAAATTACATGTCCAACTTTAAAAGACAAAACAATCCTTATTCGAACAGGTATAATCCATGACGGAGAAACCATCCCAATTTTTCTTGGAACAAATATCAAGGCCAATTAGACCACCTCAAATTTTTTTACAACAAGAAAAGAAGCCGACAATTGAGGAGATGTTCATGTAATACATGCAAAAGACAGATTTGGCAATCCAAAATAATGCGGCTTCAACCGTAGCTTCAATTAGCAACATTGAGTCTCAGATTGGTCAGTTTCAAATACTCTTACAGAAAGGACAGCAAGAACCTTACCCAGTAACATTGTGACCAATCCTAAGGAGTATGTCAAAGCAATAGCGCTAAGAAGTAGGAGAACAATTCAGTGGCCACAAGCACAAACTGCCGAGCAAAATGTGGAGTCCGAGCCAGTTTTGGAGGGACAAAAGGTGCCCAACCACCATGTTGGGAACTCTAAGGAGATTAAAGGAGCTTCAAACCCCATTGTTTTCAGGGAGTTTAATTCTGAAACTAATCCTAAACATCCTTATGATCCACTGATTTCTTTTCTGCGAAGACTTAAAAAACATAAGCTTGATAATCAATTTTCTAATTTTTTATGTATTTTAAAGCAATTGCATATTAATATTCCTCATATTGAAGCTTTAGAACAAAGGCCTACATTTGCTAAACTTTTTAAGGATATTTTTGTAGCGCTCCGAATTTTCAATATAATATCTCAGAAATACGTGGCATAATTCCCAGTATCAATCTCGATGTAATAGTAAACATAGCCAAAACACAGATAATTTTTTTCAACTTTTATTACAACAATTCTATACAAAGCACAACGGAAAATTAAACACCTTGATTTACAATTTTTTCTTTTACAATACAATCTTTTACAATTTACATAAGCCACATTATCATTCTACCACATGCATCCAAATCCTAATGCTAATAGTACCTACCTGTAAAATATGAGGCTAGAGATAACCCTAACACCAAAACTACAGGGGTCAGCCATAACAGTGTGAGTGACATAAAAAAAGAAATACAATGTAAATAAAATATGAAGAATAAAGTTATAAACAACACTTACCAACAGTAGTAACAGATGGAATATGAAATGACAGTAAATAAAACATGAAAACATCAAGCGAAACTAGACTAAGTGTCCAGTGTAGGAAAAACAAGAAAACATCATGCATAAAACTACGTCAAGAAAATACAAATGCAATATGATGACTCTGTAATGCATACTTGTCGGATTATTTGCATTCCATACTACATAGGTCCGGTGCACGCCCTTATCGTTCTCCACTTTATAGGGTTAAATCCCTTGTTATGCAACTAATCCTACTACGGTGATGGAAACATGATCCAGAATACTCCGCGAATAGGTATCACACAACCCTCAATGTGCAAGCATCATGTAAGAATAGATTCAAAAAAATCGGAGAGTCACCTCCCTGCCGTGTACCCCCACTGCCGCCCCTCGACGTGCAAGTACACAAGCACATCCTGTGAATAGACCCGTCGGCCCTCGACACGCGAATGTACCTGTAGGTTCCGTGAATAAGCACTGCAGACCCTCGATACGCGAACATATTAAATAGTCCTCTTGGGACAGAACACACCAGTCCTGGAACGCATCCGTTGGACTGGACCCCAAGAGCATATTCTCACGTTTCCTAAGTTCCATCAGATCTCCATTAGTGCCTGTCCTTAGGTTGATTATTATTAAAACACAAATTCTCCCTCTCTAGAGTTTGTCTATCCTACCGGACTTAATTCCACAACGACAACCCCAATGACCCTAACTGGTCAAAATCTACAAAATTTCATTTGTCGGTTCACAGGAATCCCACTCAACTCCTAGAGACTCACAAATCGAATATCAACACCGAAACTTTCAATACAACTCTTAGTCAAAACGTTTATGTCATGAAAACTTCTCTAATCAGTAAAACCAAATTCATTTAATATACTCACAAATTTTCAGAACTGAAATAAAGTATAACATCCATTAAATAACCGAGAATCAAATTTTGAAGTCATAGAATATCACAAAACATCAATTCTTCAAAAACTATATATATTTCACTTTATAAAGATATAGGAATGCAATTTAAATTTTATTAAAATCAAAGTATAAATTCTGTAAAATACTGTAATCTGTAGTAAAAACATCACCATTTTAATTATTTTAAGTTATTAAAGTTTGGGAGAAATCTAATAATTTTCTAAAATATAATTGAAGCTTTAAGAATTATTTTCCACAATATTTATGATATATTTGTGAGAATTAGAAGTGATATTTCACATTAAATATTGTGTTGGAGAACTTTGATTTTAGAATAATAATCGTTCGAGAAAATAATCGTTCGAGAAATCAACAGAAATGTCATGCCCCGCTTCCCAAAAAGAATACGGAATACGGATACGTAACAAAAGCCCAGAAAATAACTTTCATCATCCATAAGCTGTTTAAGAATCTTTACAATATCTCACGAAATAATCAGAGTCGGAAGCCAAAGAGCCAACCACACATGCATAACTGAATCAATAAACTAACAGAATTTACTTGAAACTAAATATAATATTCTCAAATAAATCAGAATCTGGACAAGTCAAATATCCTGGGTCACATCGCCCAAATACAAAATAAATATTCAAGTACTCAAAATACATTGTTCCAAAGCAACAATAATAATAATACTAATAAATAAGAAATCCAGCACTAATATCTCATTTCGCCAATACCGTCAGGCAGCTGACCATCCTGATTTGCAATTAATAATTACAGAAGAAGGAAAGAGAAAACAAGTACCCGTCAATTGCAAATTACGGGCCACTTATAATGTAGGATACAAGCACATGGGAAACTAACAAATAGCATGGAATATTGCATCAACAGTGATAACTAGCACGAATCAGTAAAACAAAGTCAACTAGCATGGTATACTAACAGTACAAATGGATGTGTCAAATATAGTGTCATATGGCAACTAACAGTGTCTAGTAACAGTAAGCTCAGTATATCAGTGATTCAGGATAACAGTATAACAGTATCAGTCTAATAGTGTCAGTCTAACAGTATCAGTCTTATTTTCTTACTGTCTTATGTGTATTACTAGCTAGGTAGCACTTCATGCATCCCGGTTTTTACTACATGGTTGTTACAACAAACAGTTTCGTTTTTAGATTTCATAGTGGACCATAATAGGGCAGTGTACTCAGGTATTAGTAACAGTAGCAGTAAAAGTAACAGTAACAGTAACAGTAGCAGAAAAGTAACAGTAACAGTAGCAGTAGCAGAAAAGTAATAGTAATAGTAGCAGTATGGAACATTAGTTCCCTTCCAAGTACACGTTTCCATATTTTCCACTACTAGATCTTCCCTTAAGAAACCCCGGCTTGGTTACTTTTATTATGGTCATCAAACAAGCATGAATGTGTACGAAATAGTGTCAAACTAACATGGTATAATCGGTACTAGGTTCAGGAAAACAAATAAATATGCATGGATGATATACAGTCACATAAACGAGCAAAACAGTATATGTTCATATTCAGGACAGCAAGACAGTACAATACTAAAATAGTAAATCTCGACGCTACAGAAATGCAAATCTGGATCCGTCAAAGAATCTGGAAAATAGGCTTCCACACAAATCCAGCGAATATAAATAAGTCATATCATATTTCAAAAAATCATAACTCAAAACTGATTTGAATCCAGAAAACATATTCAGTCAGAAATTAGTAAAACGAATTCTCAGTCCGAAAAACAACATCAAAACCTCTCAAATAAATCCAGAAAAAATCTGGGGCATTTTCCTATGTGTAGAATGAAAATATAAAGTTTTATAATATTCCAGTAAAATTAGTTCAGTCATCAAAAATAAGAAAACATCGAAAAATGCTAGTTTGGTAAATTTGGAATTCCCAACAATGCTGTACGAAAACTATGATATCTCGCAACCAGTGAAACGAAATCCAATTCCGCCAAAGGGACATGAAAATAGATAAAATATAATAACTTTCATATTTCACAATAGTTTTCCATACAGTAAAAGGAATCATGGTGAAAACACAATTCTTTACCGGACAATAAGCAAAATACAGCAAGTATGACTTTTGTAAACATGCATGAAACGACATATAAAATACCTCAATAAAATTAACCAAAATTCTTGGTAATCCCTAGATAGATATAGAAACATTGAACAGAGTTTTGGATCAAAATAATATATGTAGCGTAGTTCTTTAAAATGATTTGTCATCAAAATTACTGAAAAACAGAATCTGGAAAAGATCAACACATCTGTAGTAAAACATTCATAACTCACTCATACGAAAACAAAATCAAACAAGGTCAGAGGGGTTTAAAAATAGACAAAATTTTCTAAAACTCATGTTTTATACCGAAATTAAGATCATGACTTTAAAGTAGTCCAAAACAGCAAACAAAGCAGATCAGCGACAAAATACAGATTTTTTCCTTTAACCACAACTCAACATATATCACACAAAACTTGATAAAAACACAACCAAAAATGAAATCGAGTCTACCAAGTGTCTAAACGTCATAATTTAGGGTATCTAGCATGTCCATACCAAATATATCACATGGGTTTCAACCAAATCACGAATTCTCACAAAAGCCTCACATACATGATCAAAATTAAGAACGGGTAAAACCAAAGTTAATTCATGTCCATATTGTGTCGTGAGTCATCTATGATCAAGTTTTCACAATAGAGACAAAACCCATCAACATAACACAAACAATCGTCTCTAGACCCAACTACACTATAGGTGATATTTTTGACTTGTATCAAACAAATGAATTGGAGTACAAGTTACTTGCCTTAACCGAAGATGAAGAACAACGAAATCCAAGAGTAAGGAGCAAAACCTACGAACGAAAATCCAAAAATCAACAAATCCACGAACGAAGATCCACGAACCAACAACTCACGTGCAACTTACGTGCACTTGCACCAATCAAGAGAGAGAGACGAGGGAGTATGCAGTGGTGCGAGAGAGTTGTATGAGGGTGGTGTAGGAGATGGGCCGAGGGATGAGGGCTCGAGTGTTGGAGATGGGGGGCTCGATGTGGATGCACAGACCGGGGAAGGGTGTGCTCGGCCTGGAGGGGTGGCGGCCAGGGTGCTGTCGGGTTGGGGTGTGCAGCCGCCAAGGGGGAGAGAGGGAGAGACTGGGGGGGAGAGAGAGAGAGAGAGGTTAGGTTAGGGTTAGGGTTTAATGGAAAGGGAGAGGGATTTATATATATAGGGTTTAGTTGTGGGTTAATGGGTATTAGGAGTGGTAATAGGATTTGTTTAATGGGCATCAATTGTATAGGATTTAAAAATATGATTGGGTTTAATTTAGCTTTGGTAATCAATTAGGGTTCAACAATAGGTTTGGAAAAATAGGGTGAGCAACCAAATCCACCACGAGCACCCAAGAACAAAATAAAGAGAACAAGAATCCAATAAAGAGAAAATAACCATAATTGGCGAAGAACGAAATAAAAATGAACAAATCAACATAAAAAGCTCAAAATGAAACAAATAAATATATATTGAAACAAATTCCAATATACGGTCTAGAAAATACAAGAGCGAGTACAGAGAGAAAAAGAAAATACCCCAAAATAAAAAAATACCCTCAAAATACACAAAATGGAAAGCAAGGGTTACAAGAAAACTCAACCAAAATAATCAGCCAAGTAGCTGACAGTCGTCTGTCAAAATAGTGAAAAACATCGGCGGTCGGCTGTCAAGAAAAAAATCCAAAAAATTCAAGAATTGACAGTCGACTGTCATTCTTAGTTCAAAAACCCGTCGGTCGAATGTCATGTGTGAAAATACACAGCTTTGAAATTCATGCACATTTTTACTGATACTTCAATTTATCTTTGTAAATTCATAAATTTGCAAAACAAAATTCCTGAGATGATCAAATACAACTTGTATAACATATAGGAGCTTATAAAACAAATCAAAACCACATTAAGGTCATAAAAGAGTGAATTTTCTTCAAAATCTTCAAAACAGTAAATGTGAATATGTATATATGTATATAGGTGTGTTCTAGCATCAATTAAAGCATCAAATTCATCAAATAGAAGTAGTATAATGTTTAGATTCAATCTCAGCATTTAAACAATCAAAATCCAATTGAAAACTTCATAAAAATCACAAAACTCCACTTTCGGCCTTTCTCCATCAGACCAAAAGATTACAACCCCTTCTTTACTTCAAGAACTGATCTTTTTAATCCAATAACTCATTCCACAACTTGTTATGCACATACACTACTGATTACAACAATTTACCCCTAAATATAAGTGAATACAACATATAAATAATCAGGTTTTACTTCATCAAAATCAAAATAGAGCATACCTATACTCATACACAGTAAAGAACTAAGTTTTCATTCACTTTATGCAAAACATCATACAATCTCACGGTATTTGTTCAAATCAACAAGATCATTGAAGAAAACAACCTACTCATGATTTCTATTAGGTTCTTTAACAATCTCAAGTCATCTTTTAAGGTTTTAATCAACTATAACATAGTTTTCATGAAAGATTCAATTTTTGTTCATCCATCAATCCATAGTTTATTATATCATCATACAATCCCTAACATGCTTTCTAATAGACAAATCATCACATACAACATGCATACAATAGCAAAAAATCAAATATATGTTACTCACCTTTTTAAAGAATCAACCGAAGTAATAAAGAGAATAAGAAAATCCTTCCTTTCGCAAGAAAACCAAGATCCTGGCTTCGAAACTCCAAGAAAATAATAATAAAGAAAACCCTTTGTGTAGTGCAGTAAAGATACGGCTGCTAATGCCCTTATAACAGGCCGGAAATAGGGTATTTAGGGTTTTTGAATAGATTTGTAAAATATTCCTTTTAAATATATCGTTACATATATAAATCCTTATACTTGGAAATTAGATAAACCAATCAAATTTAGATTTAAAAACAAAAACAAATACTCAGATCTGGCCAGCACTTGTTGGTAAACCCAGAAAAATAAATTTCAAATTTTGCCTCTAAGTGGCAATTTTGCAAAAAGATACTTCTTTAAGAAATTTGCCAAATAAACCAAATATATTAGAATAAAAAGTAAAATCTTTACCTTTGAGTTGGATAGCCATCATACTCAACCCAAAAATCCGAAAATCTGGAGTTTTCACTCCAAGTGGTAATTTTGCACAAAAGCCCCTCTTTTGTAATATTTGCAAATAGGTCAAATAAATATCAGAAAAATACAAAAAATTCAAAAATAATACCTACTAATAATTAATAGGTTTTCCCAAAATAATTTCTGACTTTGAACTTCCCAAGAAAATATTTGCACGTGTAAAAGAGAAATTCCAGAAAAATATTTATTAAATCATCAAAAATCAATTTAATTCATTTATTAATCTCAAAAAAATTATTTAAAAAATCTAGGGTGTTACAATTTTATCAAACAAGCAGAAGTTGGAGGAGCATGAGATGGTTACGCTAATAGAAGAGAGTAGCGCAATTTTACAAAAGAAGTTGCCCCCTAAACTTAAAGACCTAGGGAGTTCTACGATTCCTTGCACTATTGGAAATTCTTATTTTGATAAAGCTTTGTGTAATTTAAGGGCAAGTACTAATCTTATACCTTTTTTTCGGTTTTCAGAAAACTTGATGGAGAAGTAAAGCCCACTACAATTTCTTTGCAATTGGTTGACAAATCTATCAAATACCCAAGATGAATAATTGAAGATGTTTTGGTGAAGGTAGAAAAGTTCTTATTCCCGGCAGATTTCATTGTGCTCGACATTCTCTGGATTGACCTTTTTTAGCTACGGGGAAAGAATTAATTGATGTCCAACAAGGAAAACTTATTTTGAGGGTTAATGATGAGCAAGTAACGTTTGATATCTTTAAATTCATGTAGTTTCCTACCAAAGTTCACTCGTGTTTTCAAGTTAGTGAAATTGATTTAGTTGTGGGCGAGACACATAAGGCTAGAGTTGAAAAGTTACCACTAAAAGTGTGTCTAACAAATTCACCAACAATTGAATCAGAGAAAAAAATGTTTTGAAATATGCTCGGTATTTGGAAGCAGCACCATCTATTCATCTTTATTCTCAACTGAAATTCAAATATGTGGGGATATCAAAGACGTCATCTTCAAAAAAGAAACTACTCAAGCTCGAGCTTAAATTGCTTCCATCTAGTTTGCGGGATGCACAGAGAAAACCTAAACCACATATGAAGGAAGTTGTTAGAAAAGTGGTTCTTATGATGTTGGATGATGGCATCAACTAACCATCTCAGTTACCATATCCAGCTGAAGACTTAAAACTTAGCGCTTGTTTGGAGGCAACACATGTTTTCTTTTTTCCTTTCTTTAGATTTTTTTTTTGTTTTTTTCTTTAATTTTATTTTTTTATTCTATTTTATAGGATTGCGTAAGTTTGAGGGTTTCCGAGCGGAGTTGCTTTCTAGATCTATCTTAATATGTGATTTTGGGCAGGATGGAGTCCAAATCTAGAAAAATGTTTCAAATACCGATCGAAGAAAATTGTCTTAGCATTCAAATGCAAAAAGAATCAGGGAATTTGGACATTTACAACTCCAGATATCACAAAAACAGTGAACGTCACTCATCCAGAATTTCAACATAAATCAGGGGAGCAATTTTGAACTTTTCTCATTCTTTTTTTTTTCCTTTTATTTTCCCATTGAAGAAAATGTGATATTTAACTTTGGGGGAAAGGGTTTAAATTTTTATATAAAAAAGAATACATAAATTAGGATTACCATTACACTTTTCGGTTCTTTATTGTGCTAAAGCATTGCATTTTTTTATATATTTTGGATAGGCAATATCTTATAAAGTAAGATTAAGCATACTTGTTTTTTTAAGGATTATTGAAGTTCAATTCCTTATAAAATTGTGAGATTCATGTGATTAATTATGCTTAAAAGATGAATGTGATACTTTTCTTGTGATTATTCCTTTTGATCTAGTCCTAAACAGGGTTTAAGTAAATAGAGTCATAAATATTAAACAATTGAATAAATAAAGTTCTTATAACCCATGTTTTCGTAAATATGTATTTTTCGTGTATTTTCTGTATTTAAAAATTTTGTAAATTATTTTTACCGCTTTCAAATTCTTTTGTCAGATTGTACTATTGGATCTCCTATTAAAAATCTGTTTCCGATCAATAATGTAATTTGTAACCATTTTCTATGATTTTTATTTTTATTATTATTACTTTTATTATTGCCATTACTTTTATCATAATTACCGTTATTATTTTTATCATTTTCTTATTATTATTATTGTTATTAGTATCATGGTTATTATTGATATTTTTGACTGGTTATTAAAAAGCCACTTTTATTTACTAACTTTATTTGTAGTATTTTAAATGAGTTCTATTTAGTAATGTAAATTACATTATTTTATAAATTATATTTTATTAGATATTTTTACTCTTCTTATTGGTTTTCTATTAAACCCATTTTAACCCAAACCCCTAACCCAAATATCCACAAACCGTTATAATCCCCTAAACCCAATAACCCCAACACCCATTAACAATATACCCACCCAGACCCCTTTACTCTCACCCCAACCCGAAACCCGTTAAACACTCGCTACCCATCAGCAAACCCCAAAACCCTATAATCTAAACCCTATTTATATATAACCTGTTCACCTATCCCCCTCCTCTGTATACCTTAGCCGCCAACTCACCCCCTACCTCTTCTAACCCATCTTCCCCCTCTCCTACCCTGCCATTTTGAGTAGTCACGACCCCGACCTCCTGTGCTGTCCTCCCTCTTCCGATGCCGCGATTGCACAACACCGGTCGCTAGTCACCACCCTCCGGCACCCCGATGTCATGCCGACCTCGCCTGCAGTGCCCTGTCACCCTACAGTCGCGACGCCCTACTCATTCCCACGTGCTCCTCCCGAGCCTCCTGTCACCTCTCAACCCCCGGACGCCCCTAAGTTCCTCAGTCGCATCGACTGTCAGCCAAGCCGACAATGCTCTGGCGACTGCACTAGCAACCTCTCGCACCCTCTTCTTTTGGCTGTGTCGCTGCCCTATTCCTCCAGCACAGCTAGAGCAGCCCGCCCCTTCCCAACTGCTCTCTCCGTTTCTCTCCTTCTGCCAAAAGATCCTGGTGCTTCCCTCCTCGGCCTCCTGTCATGCACCCAGTGCACCGAAAGCCAGGGCATTGTTCCCTCTTCCACTTCATCGGACCGCAGCAACCGCGGCAGCCACTTCTTGGCCGTCGTCCTGTTCCTCGCTCTCTCTTTGAGTGCGTGTTGGTTGTTCATTGGTTCATGGGCTTTGAGTGCATGCTCGCTTCGGTTCGTGTGATCCATGTTGAGTTCGGATTGGTTCATTGAGTTCTTCACTTACGTGTTTATTGGTTCGTTGTTCATGGTTTCCGTTTGTCGTTCGTGCTCCGGGAATCCGTTCTCGTTATTCTTGATTTTGCTTCGTCGTTCTCGTCGTCGTCTCTCAGGCAAGTAACTTGTATTCTTTTCTTTGTGTAATACAAGTACTAAATACTGCCTGTAGTGTAGTTGGGTTTTAGAGACAATTTGTGTTTGAATCTCCTTGTTGATATTGTCTCTGTTGTGATGATTGGACCATAGTTGCCTCACGACATATGTGACATAAATTAACCTAAGGTTGACTACTTTTGATGTATATGTTCATGCTACTTGAGATATCTGTGTTTGGTATGTTATTCGTGATATACTTATCGAATACTTTTAAAATACCGTATATCATGTCGTTTGGACATCTAGTACACTATATTTCATGTTTGGGTTGATTTGGATGAATTTCGTATGATCTATGTTGATTTGAGTATGAAGAGCAAATCTGTACTTTCTGTTACCCTGATGTTGTTCAGTAATTTAGAAACCATTAAGGTCAGTATTTGAAAATATTTTGTGAACATGAACTGTATAGGGTTCTGCCTATTTTCAAACCCTTTTGACAGATCTCAGTTTCGATTTACGAGTTATGAGTTATGTCTATTTTACTACAGTAGTGTCGAAAGATTTCCATATTGTGTTTTCTATGAATTCTGAAGAGTAATCTATTTTTATTCTGGTGTTAAAATTATTATTTTGATTTGAAATTTTTCTCAGTACTTCTAGACCTGATTGGGATTAACCCTGAAGTTTTATGGATTTATTTGATGAGTTTTACAAACTGTTCAATGTTTCCAAATGTAGAACCCCGTATTTTTAAAATATTATTTTTAAGGTCTATAAATGACTAAAATGATTTTTGGAGAATTTATGAATATTTTCAGAAAAATTATCTTTTTACACGTGCAAAATACGTGCAAATACTTTCTTGAGAAGTTTGAAAGTCAAGTTTTCTTCATGAAAAATCATTATTTAATATTTGGGATTTATTTAGTATTTTTCCAGATTTTTCTGAAATTAATTGGAACTATTTGCAAATTTTGAGAAAAGAAGGACCTTTTTGCAAATTTGTCATTTTTAGGGGTTAAAATGTAAAATGTACTTTCTGGACGTTTTGAACAGTACCGGTTGAGATTTAGGATTATATTTTACTTTTAAATCCTAATTTAAATGATTTTTATTGAATTTCCAAGAATAGAGCTATATATATAAAGTTGTATTTTGAAGGGATTATTTTGCAAAGTGGGTAAAACCCTAAACTCCTTTCCGGATATTTAAAAGGAATTTGCAGCCATCATTTGCTACACGATATAGATTTTTGTGATTTGTTTTGGAAGAGCAAGAGGAAGTTTTGGATCTCGCAAAGGAGAGACTTTATCGTTGGATCTCGTCGTTTCCAAGGTGAGTGATTGTTTTGTTTTATTTTGTTTTGTGAGTAATACGAAATTTATTTTGTGGTTTGATTTATGTGAACGATTGTTGTGTTGTTTGTTTGGCATGTATGTTATTTAGTATTTTGCATGAGAACGATACAAAGGTTGTAGTTTGTACCATGTATGTGAAATCTAAGAATGTTGAGTAGATCTTGGTTCATAAAATTGTATTGCTAGAAAGCATGTTTAAGAGTTGAGTATGGTTATGATCGGATGGGTGAGCATCTGGATCTTGTGTTTACAAATCAGATCTTGGTTATGAGTTGTGAAAGAAATTCAGTATTGAGAAATCCTAATGGAAGAATTAGGAATTTAGAACATGAGAACTTGAGTTTTGAGATATTAGATGTTTTGAGTAATGTATCCGATCTGAGAATACTTTGAGACTGTCGTTTTTATTGAAATACAAATTATTTTAGTAAACAATGACTTCTTTTGGCAAACTCTAATTTTGATTATCATGAACAACCAAAACTATGCAGACTGTAGGCCGACAGTCGACTGGCAGACCTATCAGTCGACTGGCACGACCCAGCTGCTGTATCTTTAGTTTTCTTGAAAATCCGTTCTGAACAGTCGACTTAGACCCTTTTCAGTCGACTGGTACACTTAGAATTTATTTTTCAAAGTTATCGTAGATTTTTCTCTGGTAAGTCGACTTATATTCTCCTTTAAGTCGACTTATGATTTTATAAGTCAACTTATGATCTGGTAAGTCAACTTACGACTTTTATAAGTCAACTTATATTACTTAACTTATTTTCTTAAAATCATGGATATTTTCCCCTCTGGACAGTCGACTTACTACAGTAATAAGTCGACTGGTACTGATGAGTTTTCATAAACTTGAATATTCTTCCGAATGATTAGTCTTCAAATATTTTATTCTATACTTTGTCTTCTGTTAAGCATATGATTTTAAGATATTCAGTTGAGCTATTTATGGTGGAAAGTTGGTTTAGACATTTGAGTTTGAGTCTCTAGAGGATGCGTGTGACCCTAGTATACCGGCATTGAGTTATTTTGTTGAGGCATTTCAGTTGTTCAGTTTTGAGTTAAGTTCGGTAGGGTACACCAACTCTAGGAGATTCGTTGAGTAATTAAGTAACCCAAAAATAATAAGGACAGGCACTAGTGGTGATATGATGAACGAGAACATGGGTCAAGTACCTCAGTATGGCTTTCGGTGTGGGATTTAATCTCCGGAATTATCCAAGTATCTTACTTTGGGTGTGGGATCTATCTTCGGAATTATCTAGGTAAATTACCTGCGGTGTGAGATATATCTCCGGAATTATCCAATTAGTTACTTGCGGTGTGGGATTGATCTCCGAAATTATCGGAGTCGAGGCGAAGCACATGTGGTATTCATGTGGTGATGTGTCAATGTTTCGGTGTGGGATGATCTCCGGAATTATCCAGGTAAAATACCTAAGGTGTGGGATTCATCTTCGGAATTATCGGGGCATGGGTTACTACTCACAACTTATCTTTATCTCGTAGTAGTCATCGTGTTAGGATTAGTTGCATAGCGGGGATTAAACCCTATGAAGTGGAGACGTTAAGGGCTTGCACCGAACCTATGTAGAGTGGGATGCATAGACTTCGAGAAGTACGCATTAGAGAGTCTGCATATAGAAATTTTGTTTTCTTGACTTGGTTTTCATGCATGTGGATTTCCTGTTTTCTACACATGACACTTGGTTTAGTCTCACTGTTGTTTACTTTTTCTTGCTACATCGTATTTTAAGTATTCATGTTTACCACCTGTTGTTTAAGGATTCATGATTAATGTTAATTCATGTTGTTTGTTGTTTTTATGTCACTCACACCATTTATGGCTAACCCCTTTAGTTTTGGGGGTTAGGGATCATCTCTAGCCTCATGCATATGTGTTGCAGGTTGTTGCTTAGAGTTTGGAGGTTTGGATGCTTGAGATAGTTTTGAGATAAATTAATTTAATGGAGTTTGTGTAAATTTGTAAAAGCAGTGTTGTAATAAGACTGTGTTGTAAATAAAAGAAAATTATGATTTGAGTTGTTTTGTATTCCGCTGTGCTATGAAAAAGTTTGTTGTAATAAGAATTGAAAATTTTAGTGGAGTTGGTAGTGTTTAATGTTACATTGAAGTTGATGCTGGGATTGTGCCACGTATTTTCTAAGATATCATGTTAGAATTCGGGGCGCTACAGAGATTGGTATCAGAGCATGCTTCAATAGTAATAATAAACATGGCATAAAAATAACCTAGGTGTGGACACTAGAGCGAGAGTGTGAGTACCTAGGTGTGGACATTAAAGAGTGAGTATCACATAGAACTGAACATGATGTTTTACCTTTGGGATAAAATTGAGGTTTTGCCAAGGGATATTGATGTGAGGTTGAATTGTGTGTGGTGCTCTAACTTTTCCCTTGTTTTGCAGTATTCAGTATGGTTGCACCCAGGCCCAGGAATGGTGGTAACAATGATGATGGATCTGGGAGTTCTCGAGGAACTGGAATTGATCTTGAGGTCGAATTTGCCAAGGTGTATCAGACTCTGAATGCGCTAATGGCATTTAATTTGGCGCAAAGTCAGAATCAACAGCAAAATCATGGAGCTGGACAGGGATTGGTTAACGCCAATCCTATCAAGCAGATCGAGTCCTTTAAGAGGATGAGGCCACCAGTTTTTGAGGGGCAATCTGATCCAACCGCAGCCGATGATTGGATTAGAATGATGGAGACAATCTTCGAGGTATCGGAGACTCCGGTAGCCAGCAAGGTGAAGTTGGCTACGATGCAGCTGGAAAAGGACGCTGGTGTCTGGTGGGAATCGCTGAAGAGGACTTTGGGAGATCAGCCGATGACTTGGGAAGCTTTTCTGGAGGAGTTCAGGGATCGCTTCTTTCCCCTAGATGTTCAGGAGAAGAAGGCGACCGAGTTCTTGAACCTTCAGCAGGGTAGCATGACCGTGTGGGAGTATGAGACCAAGTTTGCTCAGCTTTCGAGGTATGCACTAGAGTTGGTTGTTGACGAGGCGAAGAAGGCCAAAAAGTTTGAGCAGGGCTTAAGGCCAAACTTGAGGTCGAGGATGTTCCCATTGGGTATCAGAAGGTTCGACAAGCTGGTCAGGAGAGCAGCTATGACTGAGGAGGACAAGGACCAGTTCCAGAAGAGGCAAGATACATAGAACCGGAACAAGAGGCCAGCATCAGGTCAGAGTGGGAAGGGATTCCCAGCGAAGCAGATCAAGTTCAGTGATTCGGTGCAGAAGGAACCTGCAACTCAGGGAGTGACTTGTTATTACTGCAAGGAGGCAGGACATTATAGGTCAACGTGTCCAAAGTTGGCGAAATAGATTTGTTCCCAGTGTGGGCAGGCAGGACATTCTAAGCCCCATTGTCCACAATTGAGGAAGGATGGTTCGGGTGGAAGCAAATTCCAGAGGCAAGGGCGAGTATTTGCATTAACCGAGGAGGACGTGGGTAACTCGGAAGATGTAATACAGGGTATGCAAGAATTTTGATTTTTTTAATTTTAAATCAATGTAATAAGTAAAACCTTTATTTGAGAACAATTGGAGATTGAGTATCACTCTTCTTGTAACAGGAATTGTTTTAATTAATGGAATAAAGGCAAGGATTTTATTTGATACTGGTTCATCGCATACTTTTGTATCGCCAAATTTTGCAAGGATCTTAGGTGTGGAACCTAGGTTGTTTTCAGGCAGGGTTTTGTCAGTGGCAACGCCGTCAGGTGAAGAGTTGATTGCGGATCGATATTACGAGGGCTGTGATATCGAGATTGGTGGGAGGTTGTTCGGCATTGATTTGATAGAGCTGCAAGTCTTAGGTGTGGATGTCATCGTGGGCATTGATTAGATGGCAATATATGATGCCACAATTGAATGCAAGCAGAAGGAGGTGTTGGTGAAAGCACCAGGTGGTCCCGCAGTGACTTTCCAAGGGAAGAAGAAGATTTCGAAGGTGGCTGCAATGGTATCCAGGATGGTTATTTCAGATGAAGTCAAGGGCATTCCGGTTGTTCGAGATTTTCCTAAGGTATTCTTGGATGATTTTCCAGGATTACCGCCGCAGAGAGATGTGGAGTTTTGCATCAATGTTCAGCCAGGGAGCGCGCCGATTTCCAAGGCTCCGTACAGGATGGCACCTGTAGAGCAAGATGAAGTGAAGAAGCAGATTGAGGAGCTGTTGAGCAAAGGTCTTATTAGGTCGAGTTCTTCTCCGTGGGGAGCACCAGTGTTGTTGGTCAAGATGAAGGATGGGTCAATGAGGATGTGCATTGACTATCGGGAGTTGAATAGGGTGACTATTCAGAACAAGTAGCCACTGCCGCGGATTGATGATTTGTTCGACAGGCTTCGAGGAGCAGCAGTGTTTTCGAAGATTGATTTGAGATCATGGTATCATTAGGTTCGAGTCAAGGAGGAAGATGTGAGTAAGACAGCTTTCAGGACTCGTCATGGGCTCTATGAGTTTTTGGTGATGCCATTCGGGTTGACGAATGCACCAGCAGTTTTCATGGATATGATGAATCGGGTTTTGAGGCCATTTATTGACTCCTTCGTGGTGGTTTTCATCGATGATATTTTGGTGTATTCGAAGTCGGAGGAGGAGCATTCTATGCACTTGACAGCGGTATTACAGAAATTGCAGGAGCATAGCTTGTATGCCAAGTTGTCGAAGTGTGAGTTTTGGAAGTCTGAGGTAGCTTTCCTTGGTCATATTCTTTCTAAGGAGGGAGTAGCCACTGATCCTCAGAAAGTTGAAGCAGTGAAGGATTGGCCCAGGCCAACGTCTGTGAAGGAAGTTAGAAGTTTCTTGGGTTTAGCTGGTTACTACAGGAGATTCATCCAGAGTTATTCTCAGATTGCAGTTCCTTTGACAGGCTTGACCCGAAAGAATGTGGCATTTCTATGGACTGATAAGTGTGAGGAGAGTTTCCTTGAGTTAAAGGAAAGGTTGACTACTGCACCTATCTTAGCTTTGCCACAAGCTGGGAAGGATTATGATATCTTCAATGATGCGTCTCTCAGAGGTTTGGGTAGTGTCTTGATGCAAGAAGGCAAGGTAATTGCTTATGGTTCCAGGCAATTGCGTCCGCATGAGAAGAATTATCCGGCGCATGATTTGGAGCTAGTAGCTATCATTTATGCCTTGAAGCAGTGGAGGCATTATGTTTATGGTGAGAAGGTTAACATGTACACTGACCACAAGAGCCTGAAGTACATTTATCAACAAAAGGATCTTAATCTTCCGCAGAGAAGGTGGTTAGAAGTTTTGGAAGACATTCATCATGAGATCAAGTATCATCCGGACAAGGCGAATGTGGTAGCTGATGGACTTAGCAGGAAGAGTAGTTTATCAAGTTTGATCAATACTCGAAGTGAGTTGGCAGCAGAGATCGATCAGGCAGGTATCGAGGTGGTGCTGCAAGGTTTAGGGGCATCTTTGTCTCAGTTGAGGCTGCAGCCGTCCTTGAGAGAGAGGATTGTGGAAGGTCAGAGATCAGATTCAGAGATTCAGAAGATGTTGCAATAGGTTTCAGAAGGCAAGCTATCAGAATTTCGTGTCCAAGATAGAATTCTTTGGATGGGTGAGAGGTTGTGTGTTCCAGATAATGCAGATTTGAGAGATAGTATCTTGCAGGAAGCACACAGTACCTTGTTGTCAGTTCATCCTGGAGAAATTGGCCATGAAGATTACTTGGTCGATGGAGAAATTGGCTGAGTTGTACATTGGTGAAATTGTGAGACTTCATGGAGTTCCTGTGTCGATTGTTTCTGACAGAGATGCAAGGTTCACTTCAAGGTTTTGGAAGAGCCTACAAGCAGCTTTAGGCACCAGAACTGATTTCAGTACCGCTTTTCATCCACAGACCGATGGTCAGACGGAGAGGGTGAATCGAGTGCGGGAAGACATGTTGAGGGCTTGTGTTATGGATTTCGGTGGTAGTTGGAGAGATACTTGGCATTGGTTGTGTTTGCTTATAACAACAGTTACCATGCGAGTATCGGGATGGCACCGTATGAGGCTTTGTACGGGAGGAGGTGCAGGACACCGGTTTGTTGGTACGAGGTTGGCGAGAGGCAGATGTATGGTCCTGAGATCGTACAGCAGACATCGAAGCAGATTGAGCTGATTCGCAAGAGGTTGGTCGAGGCTCAGAGTCGGCAGAAGAGTTATGCTGATACTCGATGAAGAGACTTGGAGTTTGAGGTTGGGGATGCAGTTTTCCTCAAGGTTTCTCCGACCAAAGGAGTGATCAGGTTTGGTAAGGGAGGCAAGTTGGTGCCAAGGTATATTGGGTCATACAGGATCATGGAGCGGATTGGTAAGACAGCTTATAGATTGAAGCTTCCAGAGGAGTTGGCACAAGTGCATGATGTATTCCATGTGTCATTGTTGAGGAAGTATGTGCCAGATCAGAATCATCAGTTGGTAGAGGTTCCTGAAGATCTACAGGTGAACTTGAGTTACAAGGAACGACCTGTTGAGATCGTTGATCGTAGGGAGAAAGTTCTTAGGAGCAAGGTGATACCTATGGTCAAGGTGTTGTGGAGGAATCAGCAGTTCGAGGAGGCTACTTGGGAGCCAGAGGATCGCATGCAGAAGGATTTCCCTGAGCTCTTTGTATGAGTGTATTTCTTTTATGTGATTGTAATTCTTTTGAATGATTGTACCATTGATTGAGTTATATTCCTTCTATTTTGGTAATGTTCTCATATGCAATTGTTTGGACTATGTTTCCATTTATGAAATATTGTTTTCTTTGTTGATGAGTTGTTTGGACTCATTAGTAGTAGTTCTGAGGACAGAACTCTTCTAAGGAGGGAGTGATGTAGAACCCCGTATTTTTAAAATATTATTTTTAAAGGTCTATAAATGACTAAAATGATTTTTGGAGAATTTATGAATATTTTCAGAAAAGTTTATCTTTTTACACGTGCAAAACACGTGCAAATACTTTCTTGAGAAGTTTGAAAGTCAAGTTTTCTTCATGAAAAATCATTATTTAATATTTGGGATTTATTTAGTATTTTTCCAGATTTTTCTGAAATTAATTGGAACTATTTGCAAATTTGTCATTTTTAGGGGTTAAAATGTAAAATGTACTTTCTGGATGTTTTGAACAGTACCGGTTGAGATTTAGGATTATATTTTACTTTTAAATCCTAATTTAAATGAATTTTATTAAATTTCCAAGAATAGAGCTATATTTATAAAGTTGTATTTTGAAGGGATTATTTTGCAAAGTGGGTAAAACCCTAAACTCCTTTCCGGATATTTAAAAGGAATTTGCAGCCGTCATTCGCTGCACAATATAGATTTTTGTGATTTGTTTTGGAAGAGCAAGAGGAAGTTTTGGATCTCGCAAAGGAGAGACTTTATCGTTGGATCTCGTCGTTTCCAAGGTGAGTGATTGTTTTGTTTTATTTTGTTTTGTGAGTAATACGAAATTTGTTTTGTGGTTTGACTTATGTGAACGATTGTTGTGTTGTTTGTTTGGCATGTATGTTATTTAGTATTTTGCATGAGAACGATGCAAAGGTTGTTGTTTGTACCATGTATGTGAAATCTAAGAATGTTGAGTAGATCCTGGTTCATAAAATTGTATTGCTAGAAAGCATGTTTAAGATTTGAATATGGTTATGATCGGATGGGTGAGCATCTGGATCTTGTGTTTACAAATCAGATCTTGGTTATGAGTTGTGAAAGAAATTCAGTATTGAGAAATCCTAATGGAAGAATTAGGAATTTAGAACATGAGAACTTGAGTTTTGAGATATTGGATGTTTTGAGTAATGTATCCGATCTGAGAATACTTTGAGACTGTCGTTTTTATTGAAATACAAATTATTTTAGTAAACAATGATTTCTTTTGGTAAACTCTAATTTTGATTATCATGAACAACCAAAACTATGCAGACTGTAGGCCGACAGTCGACTGGCAGACCTATCAGTCGACTGGCACGACCCAGCTGCTGTATCTTTAGTTTTCTTGAAAATCCGTTCTGGACAGTCGACTTAGACCCTTTTTAGTCGACTGGTACACTTAGAATTTATTTTTCAAAGTTATCGTAGATTTTTCTCTGGTAAGTCGACTTATGACCTTTTAAGTCGACTTATATTCTCCTTTAAGTCGACTTATGTTTTTATATGTCAACTTATGATCTGGTAAGTCAACTTACGACTTTTATAAGTCAACTTATATTACTTAACTTATTTTCTTAAAATCATGGATATTTTCCCCTCTAGACAGTCGACTTACTACAGTAATAAGTCGACTGGTACTGATGAGTTTTCATAAACTTGAATATTCTTCCGAATGATTAGTCTTCAAATATTTTATTCTATGCTTTGTCTTCTGTTAAGCATATGATTTTAAGATATTCAGTTGAGCTATTTATGGTGGAAAGTTGGTTTAGACATTTGAGTTTGAGTCTCTAGAGGATGCGTGTGACCCTAGTATACCGGCGTTGAGTTATTTTGTTGAGGCCTGTTGAGGCATTTCAGTTGTTCAGCTTTGAGTTAAGTCCGGTAGGGTACACCAACTCTAGGAGATTCGTTGAGTAATTAAGTAACCTAAAAATAATAAAGACATGCACTAGTGGTGATATGATGAACGAGAACATGGGTCAAGTACCTCAGTATGGCTTTCGGTGTGGGATTTAATCTCCGGAATTATTCAAGTATCTTACTTTGGGTGTGGGATCTATCTCTGGAATTATCCAGGTAAATTACCTGCGGTGTGAGATATATCTCCGGAATTATCCAAGTAGTTACTTGCGGTGTGGGATTGATCTCCGGATTTATCGGAGTCGAGGCGAAGCACATGTGGTATTCATGTGGTGATGTGTCAATGTTTCGGTGTGGGATGATCTCCGGAATTATCCAGGTAAAACACCTGAGGTGTGGGATTCATCTCCGGAATTATCGGGGCATGGGCTACTACTCACAGGTTATCTTTATCTCATAGTAGTCATCGTGTTAGGATTAGTTGCATAGCGGGGATTAAACCCTATGAAGTGGAGACGTTAAGGGCTTGCACCAAACCTATGTAGAGTGAGATGCATAGACTTCGACAAGTACGCATTAGAAGTCCGCATATAGAAATTGTGTTTTCTTGACTTGGTTTTCATGCATGTGGATTTCCTGTTTTCTACACATGACACTTGGTTTAGTCTCACTGTTGTTTACTTTTCCTTGCTACATCGTATTTTAAGTATTCATGTTTACTACCTGTTGTTTAAGGATTCATGATTAATGTTCATTCATGTTGTTTGTTGTTTTTATGTCACTCACACCATTTATGGCTGACCCCTTTAGTTTTGGGGGTTAGGGATCATCTCTAGCATCATGTGTTAAAGGTTGTTGCTTAGAGTTTGGAGGTTTGGATGCTTGAGATAGTTTTGAGATAAATTAATTTAATGGAGTTTGTGTAAATTTGTAAAAACAGTGTTGTAATAAGACTGTGTTGTAAATAAAAGAAAATTATGATTTGAGTTGTTTTGTATTTTGCTGTGCTATGAAAAAGTTTGTTGTAATAAGAATTGAAAATTTTAGTGGAGTTGGTAGTGTTTAATGTTACATTGAAGTTGATGCTGGGATTGTGTCACGTATTTTCTAAGATATCATATTAGAAATTCGGGGCGCTACACCAAACAACTACTATAAATGTAAATTTTTTTTGCTGTTCTGTAAAGAACCTGATTTTCGAACTAATTCTACTTGCCGTTTCTAAAATATTTCTGAATATGAAAGTTAGCATACTTTATCTATTTTATTAAAGTTTTGACGGATTTGGATTTGGATTTATGGTTTGTGAGATATTGCTGTTTTAGTACTGCAGTGTTTGCGATTTCAGATTTACAAAACTGTCGTGTCTTGTTGTTTTCTGATTTTACTTGACTATTTTATTTTTGTTGGAAAATTATGAAACTTATTTTTCTGTTACTAAACATACAGGAAAATACCCCAGATTATTTGTGGATTTAATTAATGAGTTTTCATGCTGTTTTCCTGACTTTGAATACAAACTACTGTTTTCTGGCTTAACATGTTTTCTGGTTTCGATTTAGATTTGAGTTATGTTTTTGTGAAATACTATAGAACTTATATACGTTTGCTGGATTTAGCCGGGAGTCTATTTTACAGATTCTTTGACGGATTCAGATTTGCATCTTTGTAGCAACGGGAATCTCAGTTTTAGTGCAGTACTATCTTGCTGTCCGGAACTGGAGTTTTCATTGTATCATCCTGTTATGAGTTATCTTTCACCTGAACATGCTTATTCTTCATCCTGAACCCGTTACATGTTTATATCATGTTATTCTTGATCTGTTTGTGACACATACATACCTGTTTGATTAATAATAACAAAATAACCAAGCCGGGGTTAAGGGAAATATCTAATAGTGGAAAATATAGAAACGTGTACTGAGAAGAGGACCTGTGTCCTGCTTGTTACGTATTCATGACTACATGATTCACGATCGTGTTTACCTGTACCTGACTGCATGCTTCCCTATAGGAAGATGTACTCGTAAGAGAACCACTAGGTTCTGCCTGTTCCTGTACTTGACTGCATGGTTTTCTATAGGAAGGTGTACTCGGAAGAGAACCACTAGGTTCTACCTGTTCCTGTTATTCCTGTTATCCTGATCTCCGAGTACATTGCCCTATGGACTCCACTACGAAATCTAAACGAAACTGTTTGAATGTAGCAACCATGTGATAAAAGTTGGGGCGCATGAAGTGCTACCTAATTAGTAATAATACAAGACCTGACATAATCTGATACCTGTTACATGATTACCTATACTTGTACCTGTTACCTGCGAACCTGTTACCAGTATACCTGTTACATGTTTACCTGTTTACTTGACACCTGATACATGTTACTTGTACCTGTTAGTATACCATGCTACATGATTTTGTTTGCTTGATTCATGTTAGATAATTTATTCTGTTGACACAATTATACCATGCTTGTTTATTCCTGCTGTTATTTTATATTTGTTATTTTTTCCCATGTATTTGTATCCTACACTACAAGCGGCCCGTAACTTGCATTGACGGGAGTTTGTTTTCTTTTTTTCTTCCTACAATTTATTAAATTGTAGATTTTGGAGAGCAGATACCAGATGGTATTGGTGATATGAGATATTAGATGCTGGAGTTTTGCTATCATGATTTTCCTACTATTATTATTGTTTCCTGTTGCTATTTGAATAATGTATCTTGTACTTGGATTGTTTGTATTTGGGCACTGTGACCCAGGATATTTGACTTATTCAGATCTGGTTTATTTGAGATTAATATATTTTGTTTCAAGTAAATTCTATTGGTACTTGATTCATATATGCATGCTTGGTTGAATTTTCTTGCTTCCGACTCTGATTATTCTTGTGAAATGTTGTAAAGATTCCTGACAGCTTATGCATGATGAAAATCATTCGCTGGGCTTAGTCACGTATCCATATTCCGTATTCTCTTTTGGAAAGCGGGGCGTGACAGTTCTATCTACTCCAATATTTTGAGTTGCTCACAAATGTTTACTTTTACGTCAAATGACAACTTAAAATATGACTATGCAAAAGCACTCTAAGTGTGGGACTTGTTAAGTAACCAGGTGAATCCATCACAAATGTTTGCATTCGCGTCAAAAGGCAAGTGACAAGTTAGAAAAAAAACCCAAAAACAAAAAAAACAAAAAACCAAAAACCAAAAAAAATACAAAAAATACAAAAAAATACAAAAAATACAAAATATACAAAAATACAAAAATACATAAACCAAAATACAAAAATATAAAGAAACAAAAACAAAATTCTTAAATTATTTATTTAAAAAACCTCTAGTTTGCTACCCCGTTTATAGTAGTGAGAAGGGGTGATCGCAGATTGAGTTGTTACATGATTCAGTTGCGTTCAATGCATGAAAATTTTGATTGGGTTTGGAATTATGTATGAATGACTGCACTGGAGAAAGTGAGTATGCTTAGTTTTTCTTTATTTGATACTGTTTGTCTTAAGTTGAAGATTTGATGCTTGCATGAAAAAGCATGTGGGTGCGATGAGTTAAGCCTAATTATGATTACTAGCCTTTGATTTCTGATTTTCCTTTTTGCTCGAGGACAAGCAAAATCTTAAGTTTGGGGGTATTTGATGAGTGTAATTTCTACATGATTTTATTACTCTTTTTACACATTAAAATGTAGCGCCCTGAATTTCATAATAGAAAATACGAGATACAAATCCAGAATATTTACTTCAATGTAAACCAAACACAGCAAAAAAATATAGGGAAATTTAAAACTTTCTTTACATCAATACTCATTACAATGCACAGCAAAAAAATTACAACACTTTTAATACAACTCGAATCAACAATTGAAATTCAATCTTCCCTTAGTCCAAGTTTCAACTCCTACTAAGCTACTCACTTGCAAATCCAGCAAAATTCACAAAAATTGTGGGCACGTCAGTTGAATACAACGGACGCAATGCTGATAAAAGCAGCGACTCTCCAAAGTCTCACAACCACACATTTTTTGCACAAATAAAACGATAATAAAAGAATCCTAAATTAACAATAAATACTGAAATTTCAAGAATAAAGATGCAACTGGAAAACATCGAAATGTACAAGACAAGGGACAAAGGAAACACAAGTGCCTACGATGCTTACTAATGCATGCTTGTTCGGATTCTATGCTGCCCATACAACATAGGTCCGAGGGCAAGCCCTTAGCGTTCACCACATTTTGGGGTTCGATCCCACGCAATGCAACCTACAACCAAAACTACTATGAGATTTAGACAAATTACAAGTATTAGTTCTCGCCCCGGAATACTGGAGGTCACACTCTATCCACGGAACATCCTGGAGGCCTTCCCTTCTGGCCCGGGAACTCTTTTAGAGAATACCTCACTCAGTAGGTCAACCTGGAATCCTCATTGCACAATTGTCCCAGAGCATGGGACAATTTTAGAGAATACCTCACTTAGTAGGCCAACCCGAATTCTATGATGCTCATACAACATAGGTCCAAGGGCAAGCCCTTAGCGTTCACCACATTTTGGGGTTCAATCCCACGCTATGCAACCTACAACCATAACTACTACGAGATTTAGACAAATTACAAGTATTAGTTCTTGACCCAGAATACTGGAGGTCAGACTCTATCCACAGAACATCCTAGAGGCCTTCCCCTCTCGCCCAGGAACTCTTTTAGATAATACCTCACTCAGTAGGTCAACCTGGAATCCTCATTGCACAATTGTCCCATGAGCATCGCTCTCGTCCCGGAATACTGGAGATAATCTCACTCCGCAGATCATCATGAGGCCTCTCATACCCTCGTCTAGGAATACGGGGGATCATCTCGCTCCGCGAATCATCCTAGAGCCCATATACTCACGTTTGCTCTTGTTTCATCATATCACCATCTAGTGCATGTCCTTACGTGTAAAAAGGAGTAGCCTGAGCCACGTAGAGCTAGCTCCACCCTACCGAACTTAAATCCACAAAACTAGGAATACTAGCCCTCCTTGGCTAATTTCTATAACCAAATAATTCACTGCTGGTAAACCAGGGTCCTGCTCAACGTCTAGTGCTCACAACACAAAATCCTTATCAATCTTTCTAGGGTTCTCACAATAACCCTAAATTTCAATATGAACCACAACTTGGTTCAATCATCAAAACATTCCTTCTTTCATTCATATGTGGAAACACCACTTTCCATAAATTCTCAAACATAATTTCAACGTCTCAATTAAGATCATCTCTTATCAAATATAAGCATTCATTTATCCACAATCACCCTATCATATCTCATTCCTCATTTAATAAGATATTCACTTCTATAAAGACCTCTTTATTCATAGAAACAACTCAATTTATCTAAAAATTTTTATTTTTTCCATCAAATATACTTTTCGTATTTGAAAACACAAATCCACATTTCTGGAATATTTATCAATTAAAAACTGAACATTAATCTTCCTTAGACTCCGAGATTTTTCCCAAAAATCCGAAATTCATAGTTTAAAAAATCAGAAATTCACACTTCTCGAACTGAGAGTAGTCTCTTTAAAAGAAAACAAAATTTAATCGTTCAAACCAAACAATTAACTCTTCTAAGTTATGAACTTTATTCATTAAAAAAAAAGACTTACACATTCCAAATCTGAAATTTATTCGACCAAGTATAAATCTCAATAATTCCAAAAAAAAACAAAATTTTTTAGATTTAAACTCAAGATTATTCATGTCTATATATAGATGATGGTCATTTAATGAGTAACCCCCCCCCCCCCCCCCCCCCCCCCCCCCCCCCCCCCCCGCCCACCAAAAAAAACAAAAAAAACAAACAAACAAACAAACAAAAACAAAAACAGCCACCATGGGTTTCGAACCCGCAACCACCCAAACACACTTTAAAAGGAGTTAAATGCCCCAAAAAATTCCAACACATAAGAACTGGAGACACTGGGTTTCGAACCCGAGACGCACCAACGCACCAACCCGCCCCCTCAACCAGAAGGCAAATCGCTTTCTTTGTCCAATAGCGAACAAAGAGCCTTGTATTTCGAACCTGTGCACTGTGCAACCCAAAACCCTAGTTCTCCTTCAACCCAAATTTCCAATATTAATACAATATACCTTTAAATATTTTATAAAATGAATTTAAGGGTTTGAATCAAGAAAATTTTAAGTAATAGAAGTATTGAATAATCATCAAGAATCCATCTTTTTTATTTCATAAGAAGATTTTTATGATCATAGAATCGATTATAATCATCCACCATTAAACCTTTGAACAACTAATCAAAAATTTAGATCCATCATACATCATTGATATTTAACATTCAAGATTAATAAAACATGATCATCTCTCATAAATTTTGTATCTTTATTTCATATAAATATGACTAAAATTTTAAAATAACCCACTGAACTTTGGGTCATTTAAAAAAAAAACCCACTAAGTTTTTTAAAAAAAAAACAGCACAAAACTATTGTTTAAAAAATCTCATTTTAACGGAGTTAGGTTTCCGTTAGGCAAAATTTAAAAAAACCACATTCATATTTTATTTGTATTTAAAAAAATATCACTTAACTATTAAAAACTTTAAATAAACCCCTTTGAACTAACCCTAACCCTAACTTTGTCCGCGTGTTTTTTTTAAACAATAGTTTTGTGCGGTTTTTTTATATTAAAAAAAACATAGTGCGGTTTTTTTTAAATAGCCCAGAGTTTAGTGGCATTTTTTTAAATTTAGCCTATAAATATCTAAAAGTTCATCATCATGCATAACAACCATCAACTCATTTTTTAATCATGATTGAACTATCAAAACATAGATCTACTAATTCACGATAAGCCCTAACATGATCTCTACTAGATTCATCATAATAATATAATAATGTAAAAGAAAAAAAAAACACATAAAGAGAGTTAGAGTGACGCCCACCTTTTTTGTACATTGAATCACGAAAGCAAGAAATCATTTCTCCTCCATGCAAAGATCTACTCCAAAACTCCACGAAATCATCAAAATAGCCAAAATAAGAAGAAGGCTGAAATCCTCTATTCTATCCCTCTCTTATATGACCGGGTTATGAATTATTAGGGTTTTGATCGCAATTTTGCAACTTAGTCCCCCAATAATTCCAAAATTGCATAATTATATATTTACTCAATAAAATAAAATAAAATCAAATTAGAGGGATAAAATATCTCCCCCGAATCTCTCCGCTGTCAGATCGGCCTACTAAAACAGCACAGCAAAAATTTGAAATCGAATTTTACCTTCAAACGATATTTTGCACAAAAACCATTTTCTTTCAAAGTATTTACAAAAAATAGTTTCTTTATTCAGAAAAATCGCAAAATTTAGAATATACTCAATTATAAATAGGATAATTTATTCAGAAATTCAAAAGTCAAAATTTGCACCTCACAAATATTTGCACGTGTGAAAATGTCAATTTTACAAAAATTCAAATATCAAATAAATTGATTTAAAAATTATTCATTAATTCAAAATATTGTATTAAAAATTACGGGGGGTTACATTACTCCCTCCTTAGAAGATTTCTGTCATCAGAACCATACGGAATTTACACAAACAATCTCGGAAAATCAGCCTTCATCCAGTCTTCCGCTTCCCACGTAGCCTCCTCAAATATCTGGTTCCTCCACAGCACCTTGATAATCAGTATGACCTTATTCTGCAGAAACTTCTCTCGGAGATCCAAAATCTCCACGTGCTACTCCTTGTAGCTCAAATTCAGTTGCAATCCTTCTGGTACCTCGGGTAGCTGATGAATCTGATTTGGTATGTACTTCCTCAACATAGACACATGGAATACGTTGTGTACCTGCGCCAACTCTTCTAGTAGATCCAATCAGTAAGCTGCCTTACCAACCCGTTCTAGAATCTTGTAGGGTCCAATATACTTTGGTGCCAACTTGTCTCCTTTTCCGAATGGGTACAATCTTCCTATTGCCAACCTCAAACCAACAGACAAATGTTGTGCACTTCCTCCCGTACATGGCTTCAAACGGTGCCATGCCAATACTCGCATGATAATTGTTTTGTAAGGCAAACTCCACCAGAGCCAAATACTTCTCCCTGCTTCCACCAAAATCCATGACACATGATCTCAACATATCCTCTAGGTTTCTGATTCTCCTTTTTGATCTGCTGACAAGTCAAACACCTTGCCACAAAATTGGCAACATCCCTCTTCATGCCTGGCCACCAAAACATGATTTAATGTCTTTGTACATCTTCATTCTTCCGGGATGTACTGACAATAAGGTAGTATGCGCCTCCTTCAAATCTTCTCTATTTGGCACCCATAACTTCTCCCTTATAGTAGTCGGTCTAGGTCAACTCTTCACTGCTTCAACCTTCTGAGGATTAACAGCCACTCCCTCCTTAGAAAGGGTGTGACCCAGAAATAAGTCATCGATGAACACCACGACGAAAAGAGTGGGCGATAGAGCCGCTACCACCCTCACTGCTTGCTCCCATAGGTGCCACCCTGCTTCAACTGCGGACATTTTGGCCTAATGTGCCCCTCCTTGCCGCATTGAAAACAAGTCCGAGTCCTCACTAGCTTAGGGCACGATGACTTGTAGTGACCAGTCTCTTCACAGTTGTGACACTTCACTCCTTGGGCTAAAGATCCTCCTTTGACGAGCTCAATGAAATTGTTCCTCTTCTCTGGTAATTTCCCTTGGCTTTCATTCGTAGCAACTGGCCTCTTGTTCTTACTCCATGTTTCCTTCTTCAACTGGAATTGTTCCATATCTGCCTCTGTCATTGTTGCCCTTCTGACGAGCTTGTCGAATCTTCTGATCCCCAACGGTATCATCTGGGACCTCAAGTTAGGACTTAGGCCCTGCTCAACTTCCTTGCTTTCTTAGCTTCATCTGCAATGAGCTCAGGAGCATACCTCGACAACTGACTGAATTTAGTCTCGTATTCTCTCACTGACAAGTTGCCATGTTGTATGCTCATAAACTCCATGGCTTTCTTCTCCTGTATATCCATGGGAAAGTAATGGTCCCTGGACTCTTCCAGAAACGCATCCTAAGTGATTGGCTCCTCACCGAAAGTTCTCTTTACGGACTGCCACCAAACACCGGCGTCCTTCTCCAACTGCATTGTGGCTAACTTCACCTTGTTAGCCGTGGGGGTCTCCAACACTTCAAAGACAGTCTCCATCTGTCTAACCCAGTCGTCAGCCTCGTTAGGGTCGGCCTGCCCTTCGAAGACCGGTGGCTTCATTTTCTTAAAAGGCTCCACTTGCTTAACGGGATCCGCATTGGTATTCGCTGGTCCAGGTCCAGGGTTTTGACCCATTCCAACTGTCACGAAAGCATTGAGAGTCTGATAAACTCTCACAATCTCAGCTTCCAAGTCAAGTCTGCCCCTGTTGGAGCTTTCACCTCCATCACCATTACTTCTAGTTCGAGGACCTTCCATCATTTTGAGTCTACAAAACACACCATTTCGTTAGGAGAATAAAATCATAACAACTCACATCAATGCTCAGAACAAAGAATCTTTATTTAATTGCCAAAATTTTCATATATCAACATGCCAATAAAAAGATTTATTTACCAAAGTAGTTCATACAACTCTTGAAAAATAACTAAACAGCTTTATTTAAATTTAGAAAACTCAAATAATACAATCACTATCATAATCAATCTTTGCAGGCTCCTCTTGATCTCTCAGATTTTCCTTGTAATGCATCTACTCCACTTTCCAACAACTTGCAATGCTTTTTAAGGTCTCGTTTCCCCTATCTGGCCCCGTTGTCCAATTGCGTGAAATGTTGCGCTGACCCAAGTCACCGATATGCTAGCTTCTTCAATCTATTGTTCAAGTCCGTGATAATTTGCTCAGTCCTTCGCAAGAAGCTCCTCATAGCATTTATACCGGTACACTTGACATCAAAGTAAGGCGATAACATGATCCTTCTTGGTTAACCTGGGCGATTCATCCGAAGATTCCCTAGGAGGGGGAGTAATCTCCCGAGACTCCGGTGGTTCCACTTCCACTGGTTCTTCTGATTCCTCTTCCGGGTCTTCCTCCGGATTTGTTAAGGGGTCCTCGAGAAAACTTCTTCTTCTTCCACGTTTTCCATAGGATTTTAGCCATCCACTATCCTACAAAAAGAGAAAAAGTAAGTATCAAAAATACAGGTTCAAACCAACCAAAGTACTCGTGATACAAAATCAAAACAAGCTCGCATACAAGATCACATCAATGTAAACGAAAAGACTATCATAAATGCAAGTTCAAACAACTACACATTCATGACTCCAAGACTGATACACACACTCTAATGTCCACCTAGGTACTCACACTCTAATGTCCACCTAGGTTTATTCCCTATACCATGTTTAGTGTAACTTATTGAAGCATGCTCTGATACCACTTTGTAGCGCCCCGAATTTCATAATAGAAAAATACGAGACATAAACCAGAATCTTTACTTCAAAGCAAACACATCACAAAAATATAGGGAAATTTAAAACTTTCTTTACATCAATACTCATTACAATGCATAGTGGAAAAATTACAACACTTTTAATACAACTCGATTCAACAACTGAAATTCAACTTCTCATAGTCCAAGCTTTAACTCCAGCTAAGCTACTCACTTGCAAATCCTGCAAAAATGACAAAAATTGTGGGCACTTCAGTTGAATGCAACTGACGCAATGCTAATAAAAGCAGCGACTCTCCAAAATCTCACAACCACACACTTGTTGCTCAAATAAAATGATAATAAAAGAATCATAAATTAACAATAAATACTGAAATTACAAGAATAAAATATGCAACAGGAAAACATCGAAATGCACAAGACAAGGGTCAAAGGAAACACAATTGCCTACGATGCTTACTAATGCATGCTTGTTTGGATTCTATGCCGCCCGTACAACATAGGTCCGAGGGCAAGCCCTTAGCGTTCATTACATTTTGGGGTTCGATCCCACGCTATGAAACCTACAACCATGACTACTACAAGATTTAGACAAATTACAAGTATTGGTCCTCACCCCAAAATACTGGAGGTCAGACTCTATCCACGGAACATCCTGGAGGTCTTCCCCTCTAGTCCTGGGAACTCTTTTAGAGAATACCTCACTCCACAGGTCATCTTAAAACGCTCATTGCACAAATGGCCTATGAGCATCACTCTCGTCCCGAAATACTAGAGATAATCCCACTCCACAGATCATCGTGGGGCCTCTCATACCCTCGTCCAGGAATACGGTGGATCTATCTCTCTCCGCGGATCATCCTGGAGCCCACATACTCATGTTTGCTCTTGTTTCATCATATCACCATCTAGTGCATGTCCTTCCGTGTAAAAAGGAGTAGCCTAAGCCACGTAGAGCTAGCTTCTCCTTACCGACTTAAATCCACAAAACTCTCCCTAACTAATTCCTACAACCAAATTATTCACTGCCGGTAATCCTGGACCTGCTCAACCTCTAGTGCTCACAACACAAAATCCTCAACAATCTTTCTAGGGTTCTCATAATAACCCTAAACTTCAATATGAACCACAACTTGGTTCAATCATCAAAACATTCCTTCTTTCATTCATATGTGCAAACACCACTTTTCCAAAGTTCTTAAACATAATTTCACTGTTTCATTTAAGATCATCTCATATCAAATATAAGCATTCACTTATCCACAATCACCCTATCATATCTCATTCCTCATTTAATAAGCAATTCACTGCCATAAAGACCTCTTTATTTATAGAAACAACTCAATTTATCTAAACATTTGTATTTTTCTATCAAATATATTTTTCGTATTTGAAAACACAAATCCAAATTTCTGGAATATTTATCAATTTAAAAACTGAACATTAATCTTCCTTACACTCCGAGATTTTCCCTAAAAATCCAAAATTCATAGTTTGAAAAATCAGAAATTCACACTTCTCAAACTGAGAGTAGCCTCTTTAAACGAAAACAAAATTTAATTGTTCAAACCAAACAATTAACTCTTCGAAGTTGTGAACTTTTATTCATTAAAAAAAAGTCTTACGCATTCCAAATCTGAAATTTATTCGACCAAGTGTAAATCTCAATAATTCCAAAAATACAAAAAAAATAGATTTAAACACACGGAATTATTCATGTCTATATATAGATAATGTTTATTTAATGAGAAACACCCCCCCTCCCCCCACAAAATAAAGGAGAAAACAGCCCCCCATGGGTTTCGAACCCGGAAACCCAAGCACACTTTAAAAAGAGTTAAATGCCCCAAAAATTTTCCAATGCAAAGAACTGGCGGCACTGGGTTTCGAACGCGAGACCCACCAACGCACCAACCTGCCCCTTTAACTAAAAAGCAAATTGCTTTATGTGTCAAATAGCGAACAGCGAGCCTTGTATTTTGAACCTGTGCACTGTGCAACCCTTGCACACTATGAAACCTGAAACCCTAGTTCTCCTTCAATTCAAATTTCCAATATTAATACAATATACCTTTAAATATTTTATAAAAAGAATTTAAAGGTTTGAATCAAGAAAATTTTAAATAATAGAAGTATTGAATAATCATCAAGAATCCATCTTTTTAATTTCACAAGAATATTTTTATGATCATACAATAGATGTAACATCCCCACTTTTACACCCGTTTTTTTCTACTCGTTTACTTATTCTATTCCTAATATCTTATTACAAAATTCAATAAAAATTTTGGCAGAGTTTCCCCTGAAATATTAGCCCTTTTACAGATATTCCTTACGGAATTCTGCAAATAATTACATAAATCAAAGTACCTATAATATATCTCAATCCTCCCCAGGCCAATTCATTTAACAACACACAGGTAATAATATATGGGGCTCTGGGGGCATAATTCATCATAATAAGAAAGATACAATTTAAAAACCAATAATTCTTTTGAAAACATATAAGATTTTTAGAAAAACTTTAGAAAAACCTTTCAAAAACCAACCACAGAACCCAGTACTCCATGACGAGGTGGGTACAGGCTTCAAACTTCATCACATCACTATATATATTATCATTCCTTATAGTTATACATATATTCCTCCATAATACACACTATCACCCAAACATTATCTCCATCTCTACATAACTTAGGATAATAAAATATATAATAGATACATATACAACCCATTTAGCTATAAGAAAAGTATAACTATCAAAACCATAACAACTATCTCACCTCGCTGTTAATCAGGACCTGCGAGAGGGTTAGAGACGTCCACCCTCAAGGAGGGACTCCCCTAACCCCCAACAGAAGTTAGCCATGTCTGGTGTGAGTATAATTACTAGTTTAGCAAATAAATGAAACTATGTAAAGAAAATAGAAAGAACTTGCGAATATCATGATAATTAAGTTTGGCCTGAAAATTGAATATACAACATAACAAAAGTGATTCTTGCACCAAGTACTCTTTTGAATCTTAACCCATTTACATATCCATATCCACTCTCCCTACCTTGAAGTTGTGTCTCGGCAGGTAGTTCCCACCATTTTCATGGAAATAGCGGGCGAGTAGTTCCTCGACACAATTCCAAGGCATACTATATTCACATTAATTCTCGCCTCTAACATCACAGTCATTCAATCTTATAGCCTCATTCATTCAATCTCATACTATATTTATATTCATTCTCGTTGCATAACATCACATTCATTCAATCTTATAACATATTCATATTTATTCTCATCACATAACTTCACATTCATTCAGTCATATATTATCACATTCATTTTCATCGCATATCATCACATGCATTTATTTTCATAACATATCATCTCAATAATTCATTATCGTCACATATCATCACATTCATTCAGTCTCATAATCTCACATTCGTTCAATCTTATAATATCACGTTCATCCAATATCATAATATTACATTTATCCCTATCTTATAACACATCTCATAGCCGCATTTATTCACATCTCATACACATCTCATACATCTCGTAATACATTAACCATCATTCTCATTTTATATATATTACAATTTACCTTCTTTTCATTCTAATTTCATCATACAACTTATTTTAATGCTCTTCTCATTTTATTATATACTTTACTTTATAATTCATTCTCATCCCATCATACAACTTTAGTTAATTCTCATTCTTATCAATAATATATCTTACTTTCAATTTCATTTATATCTCATATTACAATTTTACTTTAACTTTCCTTCTTATCAGGTAATACACCGCACCCAAACATAGTTTGGGTAAAAATCACCACACCCCAGACAAGCTAGGTAATAATCGTCATACTCCAAGTAGAACTTGGGTAATATAACATCACTTCTCAAGCCGATAGCTTGGAATATTACTTTACTTTATTTTTATTTTCATCTTACAATTTACTTTACTTTTCATTTCCACCTTGCGATACATATATCATATCAACAACCCACCAATTCACCCTGGGAGTTGTGCCAAGGCAGGTAGTTCCCACCATTTTCATGGAAATAGCGGGCGAGTCGTTCCTCAACACAATTCCAAGGGGCATCAACTCATATCATACCATATTTTACTTTAATAACCATTCTCAGAACTATTCTCATCACCTAATACCACTTACTTTTATTATACATCACATAATACATTTTACTTCATGTTTCACATTCCTATTACATATTACTCTACTTTTGATTCATGTAGTACATACACATTTTCTTTACATCTCATCTTCATTTCCATACCACAATTTCTTCCATTTGTTCATATTAATTCACATACATAATTCCTTCACTTTTCATACTCATTTACATCACACCACATCTTCACTTTTCACATTTAATCACATAACATAATTTCTACTCTTTTCATAGATATTCTCATAGCACAATTTCTTTATTTTTTTCATATATAATCACATAACGCAATTTCTTTACTTTTCATACTCATTTACATAATACAATTCCTTCTCTTTTCATTCTCATTCAACGACATACTTCATTTACTATTCATTTTCATTTACATACTCATAACTCATTTTCTTTAATGTTCATCTTCATTCGTATACACAATTTCTTTTACATTTCATATTCATTCCGATTCATACACTTGCTTTACTTTCTCATTTCCACTTCACATTAAATTCTTTCTTTACTTTCTCATTCTCATTTCACACAATAGACTTTCTTTACTTCCTCATTTTCATTTCACAACATATGCTTTCTTTACTTCCTCATTTTCATTTCACATCATATGCTTTCTTTACTTTCTCATTTTCATTTCACATCACACACTTTATTTACTTTCTCAATCTCATCTTATAATGTAACTTATTTTACTCTTTATTCTCAACTCGTAATACACTTACTTTAATTTCTCAATCTCATTTCACATCATAGACTTTCTTTAATATCTTATATGCATTTCATATCATGCACCTTTACTTTCTCATTTTCATTTCACATTATATGCTTTCTTTACTTTCACATTTTCATTTCACATCATACACTTTATTCACTTTCTCATTTTCATTTCATAATACAATGTACTTTACTTTTCATTCCTTCTCATAATACAACTTCCATATTAACACCCCACCTATTTACCTTGGAGTTGTGCCTAGGCAGGTAGTTCCTACCAGTTCCACCGAAATGACAGGCGAGTAGTTCCTGGACACAATCCCAAGACGTACTAATCTCATGTCGTATCATGTCTTTACTTTAATATCTATTCTTGACACATAATATAATATTTCCTACTTATATTTTTTATCTCATAATATACCTTTCTTTGATATCTATTCACATCTCATAATACAATTCACATTAACTTGCATGCTCATCAGATAATACACGGCACCCCAAATATAGTTTGCGTAATATAACCTTACACCTCAAGCCGATAGCTTGGGTTTTACTTTACTCTTTGATCTCCTCTTCATATTACAGCTTACTATACTTTTCAATCTTATAATACAATTCCCTTACTTTTCATATTCATTCTCATAACACATTTGCTTTATTTTTCAAATTCATTCACATAACTCATTTTCTTTACTTTCATTCTCCTTTTATAACACATAAATATCTCTTTTATTAAATTTTCGACCAGTTTCCACATCATCACCTAACTGATCGCTGCCCACCAAGGGTCTTACGCCTCCATCAAAACTAGAGCCGATAGCACCGTCTAAACACAGATCGCTGCCCACCAAGGGTCTTACACATCACAAATCGCTGACATACAGGTCTTACGCATCACATATCGTTGCCATACAGGTCTTATGCATCACATATCGCTGCCATACAAGTCTTACGCATCACATACACATATCGCTGACGTACAGGTCTTACGCATCACATATCGCTTCCATACAGGTCTTACGCATCACATACACATATCACTGCCATACAGATCTTACGCATCAAATACACCATATCATTCATTTCATAATGTTATCACATCACATTATCACATCATATTTTTATATATCATATAGACCTTGCCATCAATTTCATCGTATTAACACATCACATGATCACGCATCGTACACACACCGTGCTTTTCATCTCATCACATTAAATACATACAAATACATATATCCATATCATCAAAACTCCTCAAATCTAAATCTTACAACCCCGTAGCATATATATATTTACAAGCATCAACACACTCCCACATCTGTACACTAATTTCTTACACCTCATAATTTACTCTGTATCATACTTGTGAATTTCTATTCTCAGTACACTTTACACATCAAACACGGCAAACCATAGTTTAAAATTTTCATAACACATCACATACATAAAATAAAAGAGATCATACTCACCTGAGGAAACGCGAAGACCGACTGTGTAAACTCTCCGCTATTTCCCCCAAACTCGCCTCTTCTTCGTATTATCATATTTTACACTAATTAGGCTAAAGATATTCAAATATCTCACAAATAGAAATTAAAATCATTATAATTTCTCACAGGCATTTCATCGAACACCTGGCGTGCACCCAATACATGCCCACATTCTGATAATTCCTAACTGGGTTTTATGCCTATAAAATCTTTCAAAAATTATTCTAAATTATTTCCCATAACTCACAGAAATTTTTACTATAAATTTGCATCAATTACTACTCCTATTATCTTTTAATTACTAAACCAACACCCTAATTATTTTGCAATTTAATTTCTATCTCCTACATACAAAATCTATCACTTCTCTTATAAAGAGAATTGCCTATTCTCCATACTACACCATTTTACAACTAAAATATGCAAATCACATAAGCAATTACAATTTAAATAAAATCCAACTCACCATACAATGGAGATTTCAAAAACCGACACCGGCACATTGAAGAGCACCTTCAAATAGCCAAAACACTAAAATTAATTTGGAAATAAGTGAAGATTGAAAGGGGTTTTGGTTTCGGTCGAGGGGAGTGGATGGGTTTCGACCGAAAGGAAGTGTGTGTGTGGGGGGGAGGGGGGGATCAGACGAAATGAAGGGGAAGGGGAAGAAGAGAAGAAGAAAAAGGAAAATTAATTATAAGCCCTCCTCTTGACCAAACATTTATTTTAGATTCTTCTAATTCTCTTTTTCATAATAAATTTTAATAAAAACCGCTCCACCAAATAAATATTAAAATTTCTGTAATCTAATGTCCACACCTAGGTACTCACACTCTAATGTCCACCTAGGTTTATTCTTATACCATGTTTATCATTACTATTGAAGCATGCTTTGATACCAATCTCTGTAGTGCCCCGAATTTTCAATATAATAAACTCAGAAATACGTGGCACAATTTCTAGCATCTACCTTAATGTAATAGTAAACATAGCCAAACACAGAATAATTTTCAACTTTTATTACATCAATTCTTTACATAGCACAGCGAAAAGTTAAACACCTTGAATTACAATTTCTTTCTTTTACAACACATTCTTTTACAATTTGCATAAGCTATATTATCATTCTACCACATGCATCCAATCCCAAGCTAACAGTATCTACTTATAAAATATAAGGCTAGAGATAACCCTAACCCCCAAAATTACAGGGGTCAGCCATAACGGTGTGAGTGACATCAAAAGAAATACAATGTAAATGAAACATAAAGAATAAATTCATAATCAACACATTCCCACCATAGTAACACATGTAATATGAAATAACGATAAATAAAGCATGAAAACATCAAGTAAACTAAGCTAAGTGTCAAGTGTAGGAAAATAGAAAAACATCATGCATAATACAAGTCAAGAAAACATAAATGCAGTATGATGACTCTCTAATGCATACTTGTCGGATTCTATACATTTCATACTACATAGGTCCGGTGCATGCTCTTATTGTTCTCCACTTTATAGGGTTAAATCCTTCGTTATGCGATTAATCCTACTGCGGTGATAGAAACAAGATCTAGAACACTCCGCGAATAAGCATAACAACCCTCGACGCGCAAGCATCATGTAAGCATAGCTCAAAAAACTGGAGAATCACCTCCCTGTCGTGTACCTCACGAATACGCCTGCCGACCCTCGGTGTGCAGATACATAGTACATTCCGTGAATAAGCCCGCCGACCCTCGACACGTGAATGCACTGTAAGTTCCGTGAATAGGCCTGCCCATTCTCAACACGCGAACATACCAACTGTCCTTTCGGGACAAAATAACACACAGTCTTGGAACGCATCCATCAGATTAACAACAGAGCATATACTTACATTTTCCAAGTTCTATCACATCTCCACTAGTGTCTGTCCTTAGGTTGATTATTATTAATTAAAACATAATTTTTCCCTCTCTAGAGTTGGTGTACCCTGCCAAACTTAATTCCACCAAAACAACCCCAAGGCCTCAACTGGCCAATATCCATAAAATTTCATCTGTCGGTTTACAGGAATCCAACTCAACCTCTAGAGACTTACAAATCGAAATATCAACACAAATCTCACAATAAAACTCTTAATTCCATCATCAAATTGTTTATTTTAAGAAAACTTCTTCAAATCAAACAAATCCAAATTTATCTAAATACTTCACAAATTTCTAGAAATTAAATTTGAAATTAAATCTCTTTAAACAACTGAGTTTCACATTTTGAAGTCATGAAAAAAAATCACAAACATCAATTCCTTCGAAATCCATACATAATTCGGTTTCTAAAGACATAAAATTACCAATTAAATTCCGTTATAAATCAAAATAACTCTTTATAAAATATAGTAATCTGTAGCAAAAACTTCATTTAAAACAGTAGATCAATAATCCATAAGTTCGAAAAAATAATCGTTCAAGAAATCAGCAAGAAAACTCAACAGAACAGCAAGAACAGCAGGTGTCAGTCGACCGGCATCTCAGTTCAAAATTGAGACAGTCGACCGCACATGCCAAAACCCAAAATCCCAAAATGACGGTCGATCGAAATCCTAGTTCAAAAATAGGACGGTTGACCGACAGCTGATACACAGTCAGCTTTAAAAATTGTGCACTTTACGACAGATACATGGTTTTAAATCTTTAAAGGCATGAATTTGTAAAATAAAAATCTTGAGATAATCAAATACAACTTGTTTAACATACTGGAGTTTATAAATCAAATCAAACTTTCATCAAATTCGTAAAAGAGCAATTTTTAATTAAAACTTCTTCAAATCAGGAAACATGAATATATATATATATATATATGTATGTATGTATGTGCATATGCATCAGTTACAAGCATCAAGATTCAGTGTATAAGAGTAGTGCAATGTTCAATTCAAATTCCAGTAACAATATGAACCACGATCCAATCGAAATCTTCACAAAACACAAAAAAAATCAAATTTCGGCTGAACAATGTCAAACCTGAAATCAAAATCCAATGCAACACTTCAAACATGATCTTTTTGACTTCAAAACCTCTCTTGCACTTTATTAAACACACATACTACTGAGGGCAGATCAGATCTAGGCACTGTCTCTCTAAAAGGGAAGAACCCAGAATATGAGAAAACATGCCTCAGGAATCTGGGAAGAAGCTCCAACCGTGGCAAAGAGCACAGCGAAACGACCGACATTGGATCCATACCGGATACGCATAAGGGGTTTTTTAGGCTCCTACGAACCCCCAGGTCATAAGCGTCTATACCGTAAAATTGATTTTCGACGAAATGAAAAAGACATATCTGGTAGAATCGTAAACATAGAATACGACCCTAATCGAAATGCATACATTTGTCTCATACACTATGGGGATGGTGAGAAGAGATATATTTTACACCCCAGAGGGGCTATAATTGGAGATACCGTTGTTTCTGGTACGGAAGTTCCTATATCAATGGGAAATGCCCTAATCAATTAACCCTTGATTATATGCCTCTACAACATGCATTAGTCAAGTTATTCTTCATCCAAAAATCACACAGCATATATATACATATATACTCAGTAAAGAAACCATCTTTATTCAATTTGATGCATAAACATTCACACCACTCGTCATAAACAATCAAATCAGCAAGGAAACAGTACATCCATGAGTTATATTAAGTTATTAACATTCTTAAGTCATCTATATAGAGATTTTATTCATAAATTGCATAGTTTTCATGAAAAGTTCTAATTTTAATCATCCATCCACCAATAAATTCATTATATCATCTACATCCATCTAACATGCATTCTACTAGACAAATCTTCATATTTAGCATGCATAGAATAATACGAAATCAAACATATGTCACTCACCTCAATGAAGAATCAACCGAAATAATAAAGAATAAGAAAAAGCTCATCCTTTTTGCAAAAATCCATGATCCTCGCTTCGAAACTCCAAGAAAACCAATAATAAAATATACTTTTGTTTTGTACAGCAAAGAGATGGCTGCCACTTCTCTTATAATAGGCCAATCTGGGTAATAGAGTTTTGAGAAGATTTTGCAAATTATTCTTTAGAATATATCTTTACATATATAGATCCTTTATACTAGGTAATTAGATTAATCACTTTAATTGAGGTTAAAATCAAAAATAGCTTCCCCAGATCTTGCCGGCATCAGTTACAAATTCAGAAAAAATAAATTTTGTAATTATGGCGTCTAAGTGGTAATTTTGCAAAAAGACCCTTCTTTAACAAATTTGCGAAATAAACCAAATATATTAGAAAGAAAATTAGAATTTTTACCTCTGAGTTGGATAGCCATCATTCTCAGCCCAGAAAACTGAAAATTTGGAGTTTTCACTCCAAGTGGTAATTTTGCACAAAAGCCCATCTTTTTGTAATATTTGTAAATATGCACAATAAATATCAAAAAAATCCAGAAATTTCATAAATAATACCTACTAATAAATATTAGGTTTTCCAAAATAATTTCTGACTTTGAGTTTCTCAAGAAAATATTTGCACGTGTTTTGCAGTGCAAAAAGATAAATTTTAGAAAATGTTTATTAAATTACCAAAAATCACTTTAATTCATTTATTAATCTAAAAAAACATTATTTAAAAATTCTAGGGTGTTACGAAAGTACCCTAGGGAAACTAGGGGTGCGGTGTTTTCTTTTTCCTCGTTGGTTTTGCCACGAGGAAGTACCCAAACTATGTTTGGGATGCGGTGTTTCCCTCGCTGGCTTCGGCTGGGAGGAAGTACCCAAGTTCTACTTGGGGTGCAGTGTTTTTCTCGCTAGCATAGGCTAGGAGGAAGACGTAGCCTCAGACGCGTAAGACCCTGAGGGGGGGGAGGGGGAGAGGTCCGCATATTTACTGGAATGTCGGCTTTCAGTATATTGGGATACTATGGCTCACTAGTCGAAAAATTAATAAAATGAATAAATGTGAGTGAAATGTGAATGAGAAAGTAAAGAAAGCATATGATGTGATATGAGAATGAGAAAGAAAAGAAAGTATTTGATGTAAAGTGGAAATGTGGAAGTGAAGTAAGTATCTGAGTGGAAATGAATAAGTAGAGTGAAAGAAAATGTATGTATATGAAGATGAGTATGAAAGAATACGATTCATGAGTATGCAAATGAAAATGAATGGTCAAAAGAAGTATGTGGTTAAATAAGTGTAAAAAATAAGGTAATTACGTTATGTAATTATAAGTGAAAATATAGAAATGGTGATATGCAGATAATTATGAAAAGAGGAACATTTGTGTTATGGGGTTAAATATAAAATGTGAAGGAATTAAATGTGTGAATTAGTTTGTTATGTATTTGAATATAAAAAATAAAGGAATTATATATATGAATTAATATGATGTTAGGAATATGAGTATAACAGTGAAGGAATTATGTGTTTAAAATTAATGTGAATAACTCGAGGAAATTGTGGAATGGAAAAGAGTAAAAGAAGTAAAGAAAGTTTGTATGTATGAGATAATATGATATAAATAAAAAGTAAAGTTATATGTGATATTAGTATGATGCATAAAGTGATGTGTGTTAAGTGATGGATATGGAAATGATTTCAAAACTAAAGATAAGTGTGATATGAGTTGATGCCTTGGAATTATTTCGAGGAACTACTTGCCCGCTATTTCCATGGGAATAGTGAGAACTACCTACCTTGGCACAACTCCCAGGATGAATTGGTGGGTTGTTGATATGATAGTTGTATTGCGATATGGAAATGAAAGTAAAGCAAATTGTAAGATGAAAATGAAAATAAAGTAATATTCCAAGAATTGGCTTGAGATGTGTTGTTATATTACCCGAGTTCTACTTAGGGTGCGGTGATTATTAACCAAGCTATCGTCTTTGGGGTGCGGTGTAGTATTACCCAAACTATGTTTGGGGTGCAGAATATAATTTGATAAGAGTGGAAGTTAAAGTAAAGTGTAATATGAGATGTACGCAAAAAAGAAAGGAATATATATTATTGATAAGAATGAAAGGTAATTTGAGTTGTATGATGAAATAAAAAAAATGAATTATAAAGACAAGTACATAACAAAATGAGAATGCGCATTAAATAAGCTGTATGATGAAATTAGAATGAAAATGAAGGTTAATGTATTACGAAATGTTATGAGATGTGTTATTAGACATGGAAAAATGTGATATTATAAGAATAGATGAACGTAATATTATAAGATTGAGTGAATATGGATTTGTGGATTGGTTGAAGATGCAAAGGATTACTTTTTTGCAAAGTCACTTTGACTATGTTTATATGTTTAAAATTTCAGGATACATTTAATTACCCTGATGTTTGTAAGTTCTTTTAATTTCTGTCTTATCATTTATTTTATTTACTAATCTAGTAGATTATACTCACACCAGTTATGGCTGACCGCTGTTGTTTTCTGGGAGTCAGGAGAATCTCTCCATGGGGTTGGATGTCCCTAACCCTCTTGCAGGTACTAATTAGCAGCGAGGTGAGATACCGTAATAGTTGTTTGATTTTGATAGTTATACATTTCCCGTAGCCAAATGAGTTGAATATGTATTTGTTATATATTTTATTATCCTAAGTTATGAAGAGATGGAGATAGTATTTGGGTGATAGTTTGTATTATGGGGGAATATGTCTACAACTGTAAGAGATAATAATATATATAGTATTGTGATGGTGTATGAAGCTCGTACCCACCTCGTTGTGGAGTACCGGGGTCTGTGGTTGGTTTTTGAAAGGTTTTTCTATAGTTTTTATAAAAATCTTATATGTTTTCGAAAGAATTTATGGTTTTTAAATTGTACTTGTGTATTATGAGGAATTATGCCCCCAGAGCCCCATATATTATTGCCTGTGTGATGTTGAATGACTTGGCCTGGGGAGGATTGATATATATTACAAGTACATTGATATTTGTAATTGTTTGCAGAATTCCATAAGGAAACTCTGTTAAAGGGCTAATATTTCAGAGCAAACTCTGCCAAAATTTTTAGTAAAAATCTATGAGTATTTTTCTAAGTAAGAAATAGTATTAAAAAAAAAGATTTTTTGGGGTGTTACAAGAAGAGAAGGCCATTGGAGCTTTGGAGCTTTGGAAAAAAATTTCTAGGAGTTTTCTTCCACTTTCTTATCAAATAAGGTGGGTGTTTCTTTTGCCTTCTAAAATATAGTAGCATGCATGTGTAGGAAAAATTGATGCTTGAAAGTGAGAATTCATAGGAGTTTTAGTTAATTTGTGATACCATGTGATGTTGTTAGTTAGATTATTTAGTAGAAATGAAACATGTAAATTGTTGCATGCTAAATGAAAGTTTAATTATGATGAAATTTTTATTTCAATAGAAGGGCACATCTTGTTGAATTGAATGTTGAAGTGGTTAGGCACAAATAGTATGCCATGATTGAACTATAAAAAAAGTGTATTTATATGTATATAAAAATCGTTAAAATATGCATAAGAAATTGTGTAATTGTTAGAAGAGAATCACAAAATCAATGGGGGTGAATTTTGCTAAAAGAAAGTATATATATTCATGATAGTAGTTAAATTCTTCAAATTGCAAAATATGAATACTAGATTTCTAAAAAATAATTATTTAAATTAATTTTTGAACAATTTTATGCTAATGTGGCTAAAATCATTAAAGGAGAATTTCTAGAAGTTTAGAAATCTATTTTTATAGTATTAATTTTGGAGAAAATATTAGAAATCTATTTTTATTGAATTAATTTTGGAGAAAATATTAGAAATCAAAGATTGTTGAAAGAGTAAAAAATTGAGTTATCAACAGAGAATCAAATTATAATAAATCAAACCCATATATGTTCAGAAGTGCGCTCGGCCCTCGTGGCTAGCGCAGGCATCAGTGCGCCTGGCACTGCCATGTGGCGCTACGCTGGGTTTGGGGTCTCGGGTTCGAGCCCTGCTGTGCACAGAAAGTGCATTTTTGTAATTTTTTTTTTGTCTTGTGAGTTTTAAAAATTCAAAAATTTCATATAAATGTTTTAAGATATTAAGAGAACAACTGAAAATATTTTCTCACTATTTTAGGCTATATTTTGAAAATTTAAAAGATATATTCATGTGTTAGATGAAATTAGAATTCTAGAAGAATGTATATGATTAATATTTTATGGGTTGATTTGTGATAAAATCAAAGAATAATGATGAGATTTAAATAATGAAAATCTTTTAAAAATTATGTTTTTAATCTTAAACAACTTTTGATTAAGAATCATACTTGAAGTGTAGGTGAATATGAGAAAGGGATTTTTGTAATCAAAAGAGCATTGTGAATTATTAAAATTATTAAATTGATTGATTAACCAAGTAGTGCTTACTTCATGATGAATAAACAAGGGAATGGATGAAAGAATTGAATGAGATATGAATTAATGAAACTGAAAATATGAATAATAAGGGTATGAGTACCACTTAATGTGGAACATGAAAAAATGTTGATTCTAGAGGCTTAGTGAGACCCAGGTACCGGCAAAGTAATGATAATGATTAATTGATTTGAGAAGTGGCCAATATGGGCTATCATTCACGGCATATGGTTTAAGACCAGTAGGAGGGTTAGCTAGCTCTAGGTGGTATTATTTATTCATGTTTCAAACTTAAGGATAAGCACTAAGAGAAGATGTAATAAAACTTGGGCAAATATAAGTGGGCCTCTTTATATAGTCTGACGGTTGACTCCAGGAATATAGACCTAGTTTGACGGTGGACTCCGGGACTATGGTTGCTTGCGATGGAGACGAGCCTTAATTAAATCCAGGACTATGATTGATTTGACGGTGTACTCCATGATAACGAATAGTCGGGCGGATGGGAGGCCGATCTCCAGTGTATAAGCATATACCGGGGCTAGAGGAGCACTTGTGGGATATTCGCACGATGAGGATTTCCGTATAGCCTGACGGTGGACTCCAGGGCTGGAGTCCGTACTCGTGGAATGTCTAAAACTTGATTTTGTTACTGAGTAGTTTTGCATGGCGAGGGATTAAACCCTTTAATGTGGAGTACGTAGGTGCTTGCCCTCAGACCTATATAGTATAAGATGCATAGAATCCGAACAAGTATGCATTAGTGTCATCGTAGTATAACATCTGTATTAGGCTTTAAGTCATATCATACACTAACATGTTTAGGATAGTCACTCTTTTATACTTTATTGTTCATTCAAGTTTGTGTTTGCTAAAGTAAGAGAATCACTATTTTATAGTATTGTGTCAGTTGTATGCAACTGACATGCCCACAGTTTTTTTGTGCGGGGCTTGGATTGGCAAAAAGACAAAAAGAAGAATTGATACTAAAGATTATTTTCATGATTTAAGTTGTTGATGTTAATGTTATATATTTCATGTTGTAATCATTTAATTTCTTCTGCGTTTATGTAAAGAACAATGTTGTACAATCAAAAGTTTTAAATTCCTTATAAAATTGTACGAGTTTTAAGTAAACGATCCTGTTGTGCTACGAATTACATTTAAATAGAATTTGGGGTGTTACAACCTTGTTATCAGTACATCCTAGGAAGTACAAAGATATATAAAGATATTAAGCAGTACTTTTGGTGGCCAGGGATGAAGAGAGATGTAGTAGATTTCATGGCCAAATGCATTACTTTTCATCAGATCAAGGCAGAAAATCAGAGTCCCGGATGTCTATTGCAGCCTTTGCCTATTCCTGAGTGGAAATGGGAAAACATTAGCATGAATTTCATCACAGGTTTGCATAGGAGTTTGAAGGTAAATGACTCAATATGGGTAATAGTGGATCGATTGACCAAACCAACTCATTTCTTGGCATGAAGATTACTTGGTCGCTAGAGAAATTGGCATAATTGTATATCGAGGTGGTGTGAGACTGCATGGAGTACCTATATCTATCGTTTCGGATCGAGATGCGCTGTTCACTTCACGCTTATGGAAGAGTCTCCAGGCAGCCATAGGAACCAAGACTGACTTCATTACTGCTTTCCATCCTCAAACGGATGGACAAACTGAGAAAGTAAACAGAGTACTTGAAGATATGTTGAGATCTTGTGTGATGGACTTCGAAGGAAGCTGGGAAAAGTATTTGGCACTGGTAGAGTTTGCATACAACAATATCTTTCAGGCTAGTATTGGCATGGTGCCATACGAGGCATTGTTTGGGAGGAAGTACTGGACACCTGTTTGTTGGTATGAAGTAGGGGAAATGCAGATGTACGGACTAGAGATCGTACAACAAACTTCAGAAAAGCTCGAGTTGATCTGGAAGAGACTAGTTGAGGTCTAGAGTAGACAGAAAAGCTATTCAGATGTTCAAAGAAGGGACTTGGAGTTTGAAGAAGGGGATTTTGTTTTCCTGAATGCATCTCCAACGTAGGGTGTAATCCAATTTTGAAGATGAGGAAAATTAGCTCCAAGATATATTTGGCCGTAAAAGATACTGAAGAGGACTGGAAAAATGATGTATAGATTGGAGTTACCAAAAGAACTAGCATAGGTACATAATGTATTTCATGTATCGATGCTAAGGAAGTATGTGCCAGATCAGAACCATCAGTTGCCTTAGGTACCAGAAGGTTTTCAACTAAATTTGAGCTACAAGTAACAGCTAGTGGAGATTTTAGACCGACGGGAGAAAGTATTAAGGAACAAGGTTATACCTACGGTCAAGGTGTTATAGAGGATCATTTGGCCGAAGAAGCAACTTGAGAATCGGAACACCGAGTGAAGAGTGATTTTCCTACTAAGTGTAGTTCTGGTGACAGAACTATTCTAAGGAAGGAGTGTTGTAACACATGGCAGAAGTATTCTATCAACTGTGACACGTGCAATGGGCGTACATGAAATTCTAAAATTTTGATTTGTATTATTCACTTTATCAAATATTTATTTATTTATATTTCATTCTATTAATTTTTTAAAAACTATTCTACTGAGCTACGGTTATTTTAGAGTTTATGAATTAAAATAAAAGAATATTTTTTTGTTTGGTTAAGCCCAACCTAAATGGGAAGCCCATGCTTGGCCGGTTGCTCTAGTGGGCAGGTGGGAGGTTTTTTAATTCAATTTGATATTTTGAAATCCTTTGAATGTGGGAGCATTTTCAAGGAAGGTTATGAAAATTAATACATTGTTGTAACTCCCCCCAATTTAAGTGATTAAGGGTGATTAATCCATAATTTGAAACCCCCACCCCCACCATTTTGGCCGACAGAGAACACAAAAGAGAGAGAGAGAGAGAGTGAGAGAGAGAGAGAGAGAGAGAGGATTTTCTTTTTGGTGAAATTATAGTGATCTTCTTTGGAGCTTTGGTGGTGAGCTACTTGGATGCCCTAACCTAAGAGGAGTAGGCAAGTCAAAGAGTTCATTCTACATCAAATCAATGTAGGTGTTCTCTTCTACTTCTTGCATGGTTTTGTAGTTAATGATTTGATTTCGTTCGTATGATCGATTGATGTTCTAGATTAATTTTTAAATATGTTAAACATTGATTGTTAATCGTGTGTAAAATTCGACTAGAAATTTGATGTATGAGTCATTATTGGATTAAGATCGAAAGATCCAGTTAAAAATCAATTTTTTATTGAGATCAAAACCACAATTTTTCCTTAACAGGTTTGATCCTGACCCGGTTTATAAAAATAACGAGCCTGTCTCGAATTCGGGTATGTTTCCATGGGGTTTGACCGTTCGAGTCTGTCTCTATGGATTCGAACCTAGTGAGATTGTTTTGGTACAACTCGCTTTGCATAAGCAAGGTTGGTAGTTAGTGAGGCTTGCGAGCCTGTGTAGCGCCCCGAATTTTCAATATCCGAAACTCGAGACACAAGTCAGAATCTTTACTTCAAATAGTCTCACAACACAGAAAATACTGGAGATTAAAAACTTTTATATTGCCACAAATGTTATTACAAGTACAAATTGTTCATCATAGAATTACATCATGAATTACTGCAATAAAATTTACTATACAAATTTACAATCTCCACTGGATGCTCCACGCAGCTCGAGTCTCCTGCTTCCACAATCCAAGAGTCCTGCAACTAAACAGAATGTTGGTACGTCAGATGAATGCAACTAACGAAATGCTGATAAAACCTTCAACTTCGTAAACTCTACAATCAATATTTAATGCAAAAAGGAAAATGTGTAGTCAAATCACAATTATTAGTGTATGTCATGCCCTAGAGTCTAATGCACTTAATGCACTTACTCTAATGCAATTCATTTAGAAACATATGCATCACATACTACATACTTTCTCAAATGCAACTTCAATGGAAATGTATGCATCTCATAATACATACTTCCCAAAGAGTTTGTTTTCTCCTAATTGTAGGGTTCGATTCCTCGCAATGCATCATACTCTTGTACTCTTTCCAGTTCCTGATAGTTAATGAGTGACTAATGAGGTTGCAGTTGTTTGGTATATAGTCAATTGTGGTATCCAAGTTTTTCATTATTCCCTAGCACTCGGATCTCACTCAAAATTTGCTATGAACATAAAGGTGGCCTTGCGGTAATCCCCGCTCACCGAGATGCATAGATTCATACTCATTTGGAGTCTTACTCTAGCTCTCTGCCCGTATCAAACAACATAGAACTTGACAGATTGGTAGGGTCCATTCCCTACTTCCGATAGGAGCACCTCCCATTCTTATCACAGTACTTCAGGAATTAACAGACGATACCATGCATCCCGTGCTCCCAAACAAGTGGGAAAACACCGTACGTGTCCCTTTGACAACCGAGTACAATTATCTGACTAGTGTCTATCCTAACAATACACAAAACTATTACTAATTTATAGGATATTATTACCTAGTGCACCAATCCTATATGGGTTTTAGTGACGACAACTAACATCTACTGTGAACACGTGTTCAGTGAAATTTGGTCAATTACTACCAATTAATTACCCTAGTCTTTTCATAATGTTCTCAAATGGAACCTATCTTGACCTAACAAATCATATGACATTGGCAACTCGACCTTCGTCGATCACCAATCACCCTCTGAATCTAATCTCAACCAGGTCTCCGGCTCGCGATCAATCCCTCCTTGGTCAGCGATCCACCGATGCACGAAGACCGTCTTCATTAAGGGCACTAGAGGTGACACGGCTACTAATTACCAAGGGTCAAAAGAATTGATAGTCCTAGGGTGATAACCATTACCCTAGGCAAACAACCGGCTAAATTATATAGTCATTCACATCTCAATACAGTAGACATCCACAAGTCCAATACAAACATGTTCAAACATGACTCAAGGTCAGAATAAACATCATTTTAAGTCAATTCTCAAGCCCTAGTATAATGCGAGCATATAATCAATCAGAACAGTAAGGTAGGTATATTAAATTCTGCTGCTTATGTTGCTTTGGAAAAATCACCACAAATCACAAACTCAATAAAATTCCAAGTTCTTAAGCTTTTTGGAAATATCTTTAAGTCTAATTTAACTTCTCAGTTGGTTATTTCCTCAAAATAGATCTTTTAAGGGAAGAAAAAATGGCCAATATAGCGAGGCATGCTCAACTTTCATATCAGAATGAAATATCAACCAGTCGAACCAAAAATTTTTTTTAAAATAGAAATGATATTAAAAGTCTATAAAATTTGGTAGGAAGGTCCCAGACACATAGAATCATCATATATCCAAAATTTAGCCAATAATTCCAAGTATAAGATATGATATTTTGAATTGGATGTAATATTTCAGACAGCAGTAGTATTGTTTCTTAACAACAGCAAGTTGCATTTTTAAGAGATATCAATTTTTATTCAAAAATTATGAAACTTGGTGGGATTGTTTCACAATGAGTTAGAATAGTATTGTAAAAATTTCACATTCAAATTCTCTCTTAATATAGAGTTATACTTTTCAGAGTAACAAGTACTTATAATGAAAGCAGAGATGGACAAATTTATCCCAGTTATAGAAACATGAATTCTGTAAAATATCATATCATCTCCAAAATTTACCAAAATTGGTGGTATTGCTTTAGAGACACATATAGGAACCTTTCATAAAAGTATTAGCTTAAAACTCCGTATATTTTAGAGTGAAAGAATTTTCCAATCGAACACAAATATTTGTTAAGAGAGAACCTAAAACAGTTCCTATCTCCTTATCTAGTATAGGTGTAACAACTTCTAAAAATATCAAACCTCTTGCAAAATTATTTAAAAAATTATGGAATTGAAATAAATATGCATGAACCTATAGTAAAAGTTTCAACTCTTAATTCATAGTAGTCATGGAGTTATGAATTTTGTGAGTCAAACATGTTAATTCCAAACAGAACAGAGATTTATTTCACACTAGCAATATGTTCGAATTTATTAAAATATCAAATCACAATCAAAATCGATGAAACTTGATGGAGTGGTTATAGATATGTATAAGAACCTACAGTAAAAATTTCAACTCTAAATTCATTGTAGACATGCAGTTATGAATTTATAAGTCAAGCATGTTAATTATAGCAAGATAATTTCAACATCAGTAACAAGATGGATTTATTAAAAATATCAGCTCTTATCCAAAATTTACAAAATTTGGTGGAGTTATTCTAGACATGATCAAAATGGTACTGTAAAAATTTCAAGTCTAAATTCTATCACAATACCAAGATACAATTTTTTTTTTAAATTTAACATGCATAGAGTTTAGGAGGGTCACCCACAATATAGATTTCTTCCTCAATTTCTTTCTCCTCGTTGCCTCCTCCTCCAAACCCTGCTTCTAACTCTTCCTATAATCTTGATGAAGAGAATTTCAAGTTGTAGTAAGGCTAATGAAAGGATTTTGAGTTTTGGTGGTTGATCGTTTTGCTTAGAAATGAAGAGAAGAAATGGCTCAGAAAAAATAAAGGAAAAGCATGGCAAGAGAAACCCTAGGGCATTATATAGTGGGGAGGGGATGGGGTGGCCGACCTTGGCAGGTAAAAGTGGTGGGGGGTGACCATACTCCAAAACCATGAGCAAATGCCCATAGTTCCACTTAATTAGCCCACGGTAATATTTAATTAAGATTAGGGTGAATCAATTGAGTTCTAGGGTTTAATTAGGGTTTGTTTAGGGTCTTAATCATGAAGAAATTTTACATATACATATACATGTTCATACATACATACAAACATGTATACAAGAATTAAGGCAAATGTATTCATATACAATTTAAGAAATTGCTTGTATATAAATTAAGGCGAACTGTTTTACTCAAAATAATTATTAGTATATATACATTCCATCTCAATTTATAATCGAGATAAGCAATCAATTTAGTTAAGAAAATATTCCAACTCCAGTTCACAAGGCACCTTCGTGGAGTTCGAAACATACCAAATAATATGTTTCATGATTTTCTTAAATAAAATTAATGGAATACCATTCATACGTGTGATTCTGAATTCATACGTGTGATACAAAATAATTATATACTATTTTACGGGGTCTTACAGCCTGGTTGTTGCATGTGTCTTGGGTGTGTGGAGGTCACGGGTTCGAGTTGGGGAAGACTCAGATTCAGGTTATTTTCATTTTTTTATTGAGTTTTCTTTTCTTTAAAAATGGATTTTTAATTTACATTTGAGTTAGAATTGAATTAGATTAATCTGATATGTGATCTAGATTTAATTCAGAACTGGTTTAAATTAGAGTAGATTAAATTAAGATGTAAATTAGATTTGATTAAGAAGTGATTTTAATTTAGATTAATTTAGATTCAATTTAGATTTGATCTAGCATTAATCTAGAATTGATTAAGTTTTAGACAAGATTCAATCTAGTTCTAATTAAGATTATTTTTGGGATTAAACTATGATTAATTTAATTAGAAATCGTATAGAAATTAAACTAAGATTCAATCTAGTTCCTGTTAGGCTCTGGAACTGAGCCCCCAAGCCTTGTGAGAAACCTGGGACTTTTGATTTCCGAGAAAAGGTCCTTGATCTCAAAGCCAAAGGAGGTGTTCGAGCCTGAGGGTGATGACAAGGGTGAGGTATCCTGAACGTCTGGCAAAGGAGGACATTTCGTCTTCCAACGTCAATAATGGCCATAAGACGTTTCGACTTCCCATGCCATAAATGTGCTTTTTCGGAGGGCTATATAACCCTCACCTCCTCATCAGAAATTTTCTCACCTCACCGTGAATTCTCATCGCCGGTGGCTCTTCTGCCACCCGCTGGTAGTTAGGGGTAATGGCTATGACTGTTGTTTGTCCCCGGCTGCCAACCGGTGAAAGGTGGGCCGACCTCAAAGAATGGGGCTCGGGGTGCTTGCCGAGAGTGAGCGCCCTAAATGAAGCTTTTGTCCGACAGTCCAGGGCAAGTGGCTATCCTTCCACCCTTTGACAATTGGGGGTAATGGTTATGAGAGTTGTTTATCCTCAATTGCCAGCGGGTGAAAGGTGGGTCGATCCATGGTTCGGGAGTCGGTGGTTCTCACCGTGGGTGAGGGCCGTAAATCTTAACAAAAACATGGGCAAAAGGGGGGTTAGCTTTGTGGTTCGCGGCCAAAGGTTCAAGACTTGGGAAATTTTGATAAACCCTCTTAGTTGCTCGAGGTCCAAGCCTATTGGCGAGGATAGGAGTAAATGATGTCCGAGCCGAGGGCTAGGAGTAGAGTGATCGAGGGATCCTTTGTGGGTGCTCGAAGTCCATGCCGAGCAGCGAGTGCGTGAGCAAATGATATCCGAGCTGAGGGCTAGGAGTTGAGGGATCGAGGAATCCCTCGTGGGTGCTCAAAGTCCGCACCGAGTGGCGCAGAGGTGAGCTGATGATGTCCGAGCTGAGGGCTAGGAGTTAAGGGATCGAGGAATCCCTCGTGGGTGCTCGAAGTCCTCGCCGAGTAGCGAGGAGGTGAGCAGATGACGTCCGAGCCGAAGGCTAGGAGTTGAGGGATCGAGGAATCCCTTGTGAGTGCTCGAAGTCCGCACAGAGTGGCGAGGAGGTGAGCTGATGACGTCCGAGCCTAGGGCTAGGAGTTGAGGGATCGAGGAATCCCTCGTGGGTGCCCAAAGTCCACATCGAGTGGCGAGGAGGTGAGAAGATGACGTCCGGGCTGAGCGCTAGGAGTTGAGAAAGCAGGCCATTGCTCACTGCATGTGTCGAGCCTCGAGCCCCCCAGCTTGTGAGAAGGCTAGGGCGTGGCTCACTGTACATGCAGAGCGTTGAGCCCCCCAGCTTGTGAGAAAGCTAGGGCATGGCTCGTTGCACATACAGAATGTCGAGCCCTTAGAGATTATGAGAAAGCTAGGATGTGGCTCGTTGTACATGTCGAGCATCGAGCCCCCCAGCTTGTGAGAAAGTTAGGGCATGGCTCGCTGTACATGTCGAGCATCGAGCCCCTCAGCTTGTGAGAAAGCTAGGGCGTGGCTCGCTGTACATGTCAAGCGTCGAGCCCCCAGCTTGTGAGAAAACTAGGGCGTGGCTCGCTGTACATGTCGAGCGTTGAGCCTTTATAGTTTGTGAGAAAGCTAGGGCATTGCTCTCGGTACACGTCGAGCATTGCTGTCGTATAGCATGAGGAAGTCAATACCTTGCTTGAAGTCGCTACCGAGCGTCTAGTCTCCCTCAGTTTGCGAGAATACACAGAAATTTGAACAAAAAATGGAAAGAAACAAGATTACACTTTGTTCTTTCTACTATTTTATGTTTACACAAAAATAGGTGGTACATACTGCCAATTACAGAGGGTCGGTTACATAAGTTTGGTTACAAAAGGAAGTCTAGTTCTTCCCTTCGAGGAACTTGATGTGGTGCTCCGCGTTCTAGGGCATCTTCACTACTCTGCCCCTAAGGTCTTCGAGTCGGTAGGTACCGGGGCTTACCACTTTAGAGATCTTATATGGGCCCTCCCAGTTGGGGGCCAGTTTTCTCTTTTTGCTGAGGTCGGATACCGCTAGTTTCCTGAACATGAGATCACCTTGTTTGATGTTGGCTGGGCGGACCTTTTTGTTATAAAATCTCTTGATTCGTTGTTCGTATGTGCTTCTCCTGACGGTGGACTTTTCTCTGACCTCGTCGATCAGATCCAAGTTGGCTCTGAGGTCGGCTGAGTTGGTCTTCTCATTGAAGCCCATGATCCGGGGGGAAAGGAGTCTAATTTCTAAAGGAATGACTGCCTCAGTGCCGTAGGTTAGGTTGAATGATGATTTGCCCATGGGGATTCTCTGAGTTAAGGACGCTCGGTAACTCGTCGACCCACAATTTCTTGGAAAAATTATCGAACCGCTTCTTGAGCCCATCAAGGATTTGGCAGTTCGCATTTTCTGCCTGGCCGTTTAACTGAGGATGACATATCGACGAGAAGTGCTACTAGATGCCGATGTCTTAACAGAATTTCCAAAAGTTCTTGCTGATGGAACTGCGATGAATCCCAGGACCACGGATTGGTGTGCGTATCGATCATAAAAGCTTAACAGATTTAATACGTGATCTAACCCTTTATAGCGGAATCTAGGGTTCATGAATTATACCTGCGATGAGAAGAAGACGATAGTTTCCAGCAACCTCGAGCCGTCAGCGACCCCAAGATCTTCTGCACGTATTCCTTCCTCGGGTTGTACGTCGTGTGGGCGACGGTCTCCCAACCTTCTTCTCCGTGGCTGACCTCTCTTTCTCTCCTTACGTGAATCACGAATTTAGAGAAAACTTCTTATCTTTGATAATGATGACGGCCAGAGAATAGAGGATATATATAAGGCTACGGCAGGGACCATGAGGAGAAATTAGAGTTAGGTCTCCTAACGAATCTGGGTATCCCGTGTTCAGCCCGAACACACAACCCAGGCCCATTAACAATAGCTCGGTCCACTAAAGAGCTATTGTTGCACTACCTTCCTAATCCCATATTATATTTATGGGCTCCTTTTATTATATGCTCGTTCAGCTCCCCATGTTAAGATATCGAATGTTCGTCGATCAAATTAAGTTACTGACAACTATATTGATCAACATCTTTTATCTTAAGTAGTACCACTCAACTTTATTTGTCATGTCGGATGTAATCCATCTGCAGGGTTTACATGACAATCCTTGTGAGCTCCTTAAGGGGACATCATCAACCCGACGTATCGGGACATAGATTCCTTTTACAATCAACAGCCCATCATACATACAATGCTATTACCCAATTCATAGAGGTTGTTGATCCATAATGAATCTCACTCTTTTATGAGTCAAAGTAATGCACACTGCATATACATGTCTGTTATTATATCTGGATTAAGAGCATAAGCATCCATAATAACAGAGGTGTTTGTTCTCTTTTGTAGTCAGTACAAAGAGAACAACCTCAAGTGGTCATGTTCAATACACACAAAGTGTACTAGTGTAAACCTATAGTCAAGATAGACTAATACCAGATTACACTACAACCTTTCCAATGGATTATCCAAGTCCGTCTAGGTTGTGAACTATTTATATATTCCATAGGGAACTGATAATATGATCTTCTGTGTGTCACCTCACACCATATTATCAATCTTATAGAATATCAGATACTTGCATTAATATTATAATAAACACAATATGCAAACATATGCCCATATGATTCTCATTCAAAAAAATAAGGAAATAAAGTTAATACAAAAGTGATGCTTTCAGTATATAACCCTAACACTTGCCAACAAACTGGGTTCCGTTATCGGTGATGAGTACCTGTGGGATCCGGAACCGACAGATGATGTGCTTCCAGAAAAATTATTACATTTGGTGCTCCGTGATCGTGGCCAGGGGTTCCGCTTAGATACACTTGGTGAAGTAGTCGATGGCTACCACTAGGAATTTCCTTTGGCCGGTTGCTTTTGGAAAGGGGCCGACCACATCCATCCCCCACATGGCAAAGGGGGTCGGGCTGGCCAGCGAGTAGAGGTTGGCTTGTGGGAGTCATTTTACCGAGGAGAATCTCTGGTAAGGGTTGCATCTTTTTACGAGGTCCTGGGTATCTTGTAACATGGTCGGCCAGTAATAACCGTGGTTTAGGACTTTCCTAGCGAGCGACCTGCTCCCTATGTGGCATCCTTCGATCCCCTCGTTTAGCTCTTTCAGTGCGTATTTGGCCTCGTCGGGGGCCAAACAGGGGAGATAAGGTCTTTTGTCCACCTTTGTGTAGGAGCGTTTGAAGAGTGTCCCATCGATCATAGTAAATCTTTCTGAGTGAACTCTGGTCCTTCTCACCTCGGTCTGATCCTCAAGAAGTATGCCCTCTATCAGAAACTTTCGGATGGGAGTCATCCAAGTTTCCGATTGAGCCTCGACAGCGAGGCATGGGGCCTCAGGAAAGTCGATGCTAGGCTTAAGGAGAACTTTGATTAAAACAGTGAGGTCGAGGCCTTCGAAGGATGATGAGGCAAGCTTGGACAAAGAGTTAGCCTGAGCATTTTGCTCCCTCGGGATCCGTTCCACTAAGGGGAAGTCGAAGGCGGTTAAGAGTTGCTGGACTAGCGCCAAGTATTGGACCATCCGAGTGTCACGAGCCTCATACTCCTCGGTGATCTGGTTGACCATAAGCTGGGAGTCGCTGAAGGCCCTGATTTGCTTTGCCCCTGTCTTATGTGCTAATGTGAGCCCAACAATCATCGCCACGTACTCCACCTCATTGTTGGAGGTGGAAAAGTTCAGGCGTAAGGAGTACTGGAGGACGAAGTTGTTGGGATTTTTGAGTATGACACCCGCACCACTTCTGACCTCGCATGACGAGTCGTCGAAATAAACGTCCTACATTGGTTCACCTTCCTAAATTTCAGAAGGCTTAGTAATGGTGCACTCCGTAATGAATTCAGCGAGGGTCTGCCCTTTAATAGCCGTTCTGGGTTGGTTACTGATGTCGTACTGGCTCAGCTCGATCGACCACTTGATTAGGCAGCCAAAATTCTCCAATTTGTGGAGGATGGCCTTGAGAGGCTAGTCCGTGAGAACCTGGATCGAGTGGGCCTGGAAGTACGGGCGGAGCTTTCTTGCGACCATGACCAGGGCATAGGCGACCTTTTCATCTTGGCATAACGGGTTTCGGCCGCGAGCAGGACTTTGCTGACATAGTATAGCAGCTTCTGAACCCCATCCTCCTCCCTGATTCTCCGAGGCTGACATAGTATAGCGGCTTCCGAGGCCGACAAGTAGAGGGAGAGGGATTCTCCAGGTTCGGGCTTGCTTAGAAGATAAGGGTTGGCGAGGTAGACTTTTAGTTGGTCGAATGCCTGCTGCTGAGATTTCCCCCATTCGAAGCCTTTCGCCCCTCATAGGGCCTTGAAAAAGGGGAGCGACTTCTCTCCAGACTTGGAGAGGAAGCAACCGATGGCCGCCAGTCGTCCTGTGAGCCATTAAACTTCCTATATATTTCTAGAAGGGGCCATGTCGATTATGGACTGGATCTTCTCGAGGCTCGCCTCTATGCTGTGCTGGCTGACGACAAACCCGAGAAATTTTCTTGGAAAAACACCGAAGGCTCACTTAGTGGGATTGAGCCTCATGTTGTGAAACCGAAGGATGCCAAAAGCTTCCTCGAGGTTGGCCACATAATCCTGCCCCCTGGCAACTCTTGACGAGCATGTCGTCAACGTATACCTTTATGTTTCGACCGATCTGTTCTTTGAAAACTCGGTTGATGAGCCTCTGATAGGTGGCACCGGCGTTCTTTAGCCCGAAGGGCATGACCCGATAGCAGTAGAGACCTTGGTCGGTTACGAAGGATGTCTTGGCGATGTCCGAAGGGAACATCCGGATCTGGTTATAGCCCAAAAAGGCATCCATGAAGGTCAATAGCTCGTGAACCGACGTCGCGTCGATCAGGGCGTCGATGCTTGGAAGAGGGAACGGATCTTTGGAGCACGCCTTATTGAGGTCTGTGAAGTCTATACAGATCCTCCACTTCCTGCTTGCCTTCTTCACCATCACGATGTTAGCCAGCCACTTAGGATAGCTGACCTCTTGTATGAATCGGGCGGACAGAAGTTTGTCGACCTCCTCATTCATTGCTTGTGCCTCTCGGGAGCGAACTTGCGTCACTTCTGCTGGATCGCCTTGGTGCCCGGGTGGACGCTTAGCTTGTGCATGATGAGGTCTTCAGAAATCTCGGGCATGTTGGACGGGATCCAAGCGAAGAGGTTTATATTATGGCGAATACACTCGATGAGGGTTAGTCTCAGATCGGGGGACAGGGAGCAGCTCACGTGGAACCACTTAGACTTGTCTTTCGCCTCGGAGGGGACCTCTTCCAATTCGTCCATGGGTTCCGAATCGAACTGGTTCCTTTCAGGTGGGAGTTCTACCGCATCACGAGGGAATACCCTGGCCCCTACCGCAGTCATATAGCACGAGGGCGCAGACTCCTGGTTGCCCTGGACAACACCGACTCTACGATCAGTGGGGAATTTCAGTTTCAGGTGGTAGGTGGACGGAACTGCCTGAAATGAGCAGAGGCTGGGTCAGCCGAGAATGGCATTGTATGTGGCCTTGACATTGATCACCATGAAGTTAATTGATTCGGTTCACATAATCAGGGTTGTTCCGGCGGTTACGTCGAGTGTGACGATCCCCTTAATTTGGATTGTGACGCTGGAGAACCCGTGAACGGTGTACCCGGCCGGTTTTAACTTCTCACGGGGGAGCTTCAGTTTTTCAAAAGCTTCCATGAAGAGGATGTTGATCGTGCTTCCATTGTCTACGAGAATTCAGCGAACTTCGAAGTTTGTCATGGCGAGGCTAATGACGAGGGCATCATAATGAGGTAGTCGGATGCCCTCCAAGTCTTCTCCTGAGAAGGAGACCGCCTACTGTCGAACCCGAGGAGGGGGATGGTCGTGGACAGAATTGACTTCCCGCAAGAAGGCCTTATGGGAAGTGTTGGATTCCCCTCCCATGGGTTCGCAATGGATGTAGTGTAGAATGGTCGTCCCCCCGGTCTCTTCGAGCTCAGGGCCCATCTCGGATGGTCGGTTGACCGTTCGAGGAGGAGGCGATGGCCTCAGATTCATCGGATCCCTCCGGTCTCTCGGGCCGGTCCGGGTGAACTCTCTTAGGTACCCTCGCTGGATGAGAGCTTTGATCTCGTCTTTAAGGGCATGGCAGTTGTCCATCTCATGCCCATGGTCGTGGTGAAAATGGCAGTACAACCTCTGGTCCCTTTTGTCCTCGGTCTCTAAGAGGATGGCAGATACGTTCTGGGTCAGTGGTTTATATCTATAAACGGGGGATCAGAGGCAGCCTCTTCTGACCAGATGCATCCTTCAGGGCCTTTTTTGCAGGCTCGGCATCGTCCGCTTTGCGTTTTCCTTTGGCTGTAGCTTCTTTGATGCCCTCGGGATGCAGACCGCCCTCAGCCCAGATGTATTTCTCGACTTGTTGAGGTCGAGGAAATCGACGGGTGGTTTCTTAGCTAACGAGGCCTTTAGCTGGCCGTGGCGAACATTGTACCGGAAGGCTACGAAGGCGACGCCAGCATCGAGAGAGGAGATCGCCCTTGCCTCGGTTGTGAACCTCCGAACGAACTCCCGGAGGGATTCATGCTCCTTCTGCTTGAGGTCCAGGAGGGCTGCGCTCGTCTTCTCAACTGGTCACAAAGTGGGCTAGGAAATTTGCTTCGAGCTGGTCGAATGAGAAGACCGAGCCGGGCGTGAGCCTTGAAAACCATTCTCGAGCAGGACCGGGCAGGGTGGCCAGGAAGGCATGGCATAGGAGAGGATCTGATGCGCTGTGAATCAACATGAGGGTTTTGAACCCCTCCATGTGATCATCTGGATCCCCTTCACCATTGTAAGTCTCGAATTGGGGCGGCCTGACATTCCTGGGAATCTCAGCATTGAGGATTTGAGAGGAGAATGGAGGTCGGTTCAGGCGGTTTCCCAACCCGGACTGGGGTCTGCCCTCACCAATGTGGGCAAGGCGGTTCTCCATCTCCTGGAGGCACCAAAGGATGGCCTCGTCTTGTTAACGTGGGCGAGATGAACTGTGAGATTCATTACCCTGGGCTTCTGACCGAGGACCAAGGTTGGTGTGTGCTTCAATTCTGGGGCCACCTCGGATGGCATAGAGCACCTCGTTCCTAAAGTTTTGGAACTCGGTTCTCATGCCCGGGGTTTGTTCTTCTTGGCCACGCGAAGGCAGGTGCTCCCGGGTCGAGTGGCTGGGTGTGCGTTCCCACTCTTGGGTTGGTTGAGTGCTATGGTTTGGAGCCAAGTTAGAAGTGGCTCCTCCCCTCGATCGGCTGAGCTGGCGGTCCTGGATGACACGTCAGAGGTCGGGAGTGACCGAGTGTGAAGCGTTCGGTTCGGGACCCGCTGCACCATTAGCTCGTAGTCGATTAGAGCCTTAGGAGTTCACATGGCTATGAGAAGGAGGGGGATCCGGACGGCGTCCAGAGGTAACGGTTTGTAATATCCCGATTTTTCTTAATACATAAAGATTATTTATTTCTCTTTTATGGTATGCTTGTGTAGCATGTGACTATTATTTTCTCCACATGATAAATAAAGTGTATTATTTCCTATAAAGCATTTTCTTAAAGCCCAATGTTGATTTACTTATTTTCCTTTTTTAAAAAATATATTGATTTGGCCCAAATGAACTTAAGCCCATAAACTTAACATCTTATTTATTTATTTTCCTACAACTTGTATGTATAGCATCTTTTTCTCCTTTTCCGGGTATTTTGGTGTGCATTTTATGGAGTGGAGTTTGTGTGTGCACGTGCACTTTATGTACACGTGCATATGACACATACTTGGCCGGATTTGAGGAAGTGATGGGCTTAGATCATGGGTGGTTACATTTTGAGGTGTGGGTAGTTTCTCAACTCCCGATTGCATCTCAGCCTTTGATTCTCCAACTCCCCTATTAATCTTAGCCATTGATCCTATCTATTCCCTAGTATAAATACCCCTCCTATTCCCCATCTCTTTTACACTAAAAATTTCCTAAGACTACTGTTGCAAGAGAGTATTTGTGAGTTGTGTGGGAGCTTTTCTGTGGAGGCAAGCAGCATTGCTGAGGAGCTCGGTGTGGAACAAAGGAGCAAGGAGTGCAGTACTGTGTTGAAGGACTTTGCGGGATTTCGTTTATTTCTTCATATAAGGTGGGTGTTTCTCAGGACTTCTAACGTAGGAATGATACTATAATTGTTATGATTGATACCATGTTACAAAAAGTGAATTGAATGCAGTAGAAATTGCTTGAACATGCTATTAATAATGAGAGTGAAACTGTCGGTACAGTCGACTGCCATGTGAGACAGCCGACTGGTACGAAACACTACTTTTCTTAATGTGCTGATAAGAAGGTGTGCAAATAAACATGATGGTGTGGTTATTAAATGTATATTTTCCCTATGACACATATGATGGAGGGAAGGTAAATGAATGAAAAGAACTAATGGTGATAAATAACTTAAATTGTCGGAGCAGTCGACTGACGTAGTGTTAAGTCGACTGGTGCTTCGTTCTGATTATGACTGTTTGAAATTTCCATGAATAGAGACATTTTAGTTATATAGACCCAGTATGATGACTTGAGATTTATACTTTCATTGCCGTAAGAGAGTATGAGCAATGTGAATGCATGTTTAGAGTAGTTTTCTCTAAAAGAGCATGTTAGTAACTTGGAAATCTGTGTTGTAATGCTACTGGACAATAAGAGACTCTGTCTAGGAAACATGAATTTATGTATACTGTTAATTGACATCATGATGCAAGTACATGTAAGAACTGTAAACAACCTTTTAAGTTAAAATGAATTTGTCCAGTCGACCGATGCATGTAGCAAGTCGACTGATCTGAACTTAGAAATTATGCTGTTGAAATCTCCAAGACAGACGGCTGATCGATGAACAGTCGACTGTCACGAGAACAATATTGTGAACATGAAAGGTGCGGGACAAGCGACTGGTGGTGTACAACAGTCGACTATCCCGAGCAATTATGATGATACTGTATGACTGTATGGGTCGACTGGTGTTCTTCCAAGTCGACTGTACAGAGTGGACTTTGATATATTTGAATTCATGTTATTTGCTGTTAGTAATTGTGAACCTTATGATTTGAATTGATGGGCTCTGTTTATGACTGTATGAATTATACAAATGAATCATAGATGAGAATTGAGAATTAAATGAATAATTATGAAAGGCTAGATCATGATGAGAAAGTCTGTGAGACTCCAAAATAAATGATGAGCTGATGATGCTCAATTGGATATTGTGAAATTGAAATTGAACGAAGGAGTAGCTAAGTCTCCCCGGCAGTGAAATGAAATGATGTTGAGAAATAGACCAAGGGTGGTCAAGTGAAATGAAATGATAAGTCCGGTTTTGATGGAGAGGCTAACTCTAGAGCTTGATTTTTATTCATGATTCTAATGTAACTTTAATACATAGTGTGGAGGTGATGAAGGTGAGAGAAAAACATGAGTATGAGAGCTAGGGTACGGTGCGGGTGTGTGAGCCGCAGAATGCATGCTTGATGAGTCAAGACATGGCGCGGGCACAACTCAGTAATGATCGGACTCTAGTCACGCTTGTGGGATGTTTTGGTGACTGTAAGAGAAGTGTGTTCAGGGAGGAGGCTGAATTGTCGCAGAATGCATGCTTGACGAGTCAAGACATGGCGCGAAATTCTACTCCAGGGGCCAGGATACATGCTTGTACTCATAGAATCATCTAAGATACTCATTGAATTTACAGAAGTAGAGTAGGTTATGGCGGGGGATTGAACCCTACAAAAATGAAGAACGATTAAGAGGCTTGCCCTCGAACCTATGTAGTATGGGATGCATAGAATTCGAACAAGTGTGCATTAGTGTCATGATTAATTAAATAAATTGCATTAAGGACTAAGTGCACAATCACGACACGACATCTCTAAAAGTTTCCTTTTGATTTTTACATGCTTATTATGAACAAGATTGTGATTTGTTAAGAAATGAGATTCATTATACTGTTTCTGGCATAGAGAGGATGGCCATGTATAATTATCGTCGGTTGAATAAACTGACGTACCCACAGTTTTGTATGCAGGATAAATTACATGTAAAGAGGAATGGATGCATAAAGATCTCATTATGTTGTTGTTCATTATGTAAATGTTGTATATTTTGCTTCCGCTGTGTAAATTGAAATGTGAGATGTTGTAACTCTAATGTAAGAAAAAAAGTTTGAAATTTCCTTGTAAAATTGTACTCGAGAAAAGTGAAAAGATCCTGAAGAACATCTCGAATTCAGTAATTTGAAATTCGGGGCGTTACAGAGTGGTATCAGAGCCACGCTCTTCTACGCTTTCACACTTGTACAAATTTATAAGGAACGACACCCTAGATGTGGACATTAGAGTGTGTGTTTGAGTCTAGAGATTTAAATGTAAGTGACTTACATTTGTGTTGCTCTATGATTTATGCTTCTTCCTCTCTATTCTAAGATGGCTGATCACTTCGACCCTGCTGGAGGCGACGACTGGCATATTATTGAGGAAGAGTACCATCCTGGACAGGCTGATTCTGAGGACGAGTATCACCCTGGGCAAGCCGATTCTGATGATGAGGAGTACCCTGAGTCTCGAGAGATCACCCCACTGCCGGATTCACCTGATGATTCTTCATCCGATGAAGAAAAGGGACCAGCTCTGAGTGGCGCTGTGGCTTCTCTTCAGAGGCAAGTGGATACCCTGAAGTATAGAGTTGGAGTTTTGGAGGCTCAGCTGGAAAAGCGGAATGCCGACTATTCTGTTCTTAGCCATCGGATTTGGGAACTTGAGAAGAAAAAGAACCTGACTGATGTGCTGAAGGATGAGGTGGATGAACTACGGGATGAGATTCGAGCAGCGAAGAGGACCCGTAGAGATTAGATTGTCCTCGTTCCTATTTTTCTTCTATTCTGATGTTAAGAAATGTTTTAATTCGAATGTATAAACTTTGAAATTCAATGAAATGAAAGTTGGTTTAATTTCTTATCTTATACTTCGAATTTAATGGATCTTTTGCATCAGAATATGTCGAGAAGGGGAGCCAGGAATGGTGAAGGTTTGGACCTGGAGGCCGAGTTTGCAAGGGTTTACCAGACGCTGAATGCAGTGGCTGCAAACCAAGGGAGGGGGCCGGTGAATCCAGTGCCCGAGACAATTAAGCTAGTGGAATCGTTCAAGAGAATGAAACCACCAGTGTTCGAGGGAAAGTCAGACCCAGATGCGGCTGACAACTGGATTCGGCAAGTGGAGACAATCTTCGAGGTGTTGGAGACACCGGAGGGCAGCAAGGTCAAGTTGGCAACTTTGCAGTTGGAGAAGGATGCGGCTGTCTGGTGGCAGTCGATGAAGAGGACTATGGGCGGCTTGTTGCTTGGCTGGGAGGAATTTCTGGAAGAATTCCGCAGCCATTATTTCCCCTCCGACGTCCAGGAGAAGAAGGCCATGGAGTTTCTGTCACTTCAGCAAGGCAGCATGTCAGTAAGGGAGTATGAGACCAAGTTTACTCAGCTCTCCAGGTATGCTCCAGAACTGGTGATGGATGAGGCGAAGAAGGCTCGCAAGTTCGAGCATGGTCTGAGGCCGAGCTTGAGGTCTCGTATGATACCTCTTGGTATCAGGAGATTCGATAAGCTGGTGAAGAGGGCGGCAGCAACGGAGGCGGATATGGAGCAGTTCCATGTTGCTCAGCACCAGAAGAGCAACTGGCAGTCCGGGAAGAGGCCCGCACCATCGGGGAGTCTCAAGGGGCAACCATCTGCACAGAAGCTCAAACCGACAGGGGCGAACGCTGTCAGTGTAGCTGGAAGACCTGGAAACGATGTAGGGAGACCTTCTGCAGTCACTTGCTTTAACTGTGGTGAAGTGGGACATTACCAATCTCGATGTCTCAAACCACGGGCTGGCAATCACAATGTGCCAATACAGCAGACTGGGAAGAGGCCGTACCAGTCAGGGCGAGTATTTGCTTTGACAGAGGCTGATGCTGAGGAGGCGGATCAGGCCATCTCTGGTACGAGGGCTGATGTTTAGTGTGTTTTTGTCATTTCTTCTTCCCGTTCATAGTGTGAAACTGTTATGTAATGGTGTATGTTATGTAACAGAAGAACTCTATCTTAATGGAAAGAAAGCTGTCATATTGTTTGATACTGGATCCTCTCATACTTTTGTGTCTCCAAAGTTTGCTAAAGTGTTGGGAGCCGAACCAAAGATTTTTCCAGGAAAGATCTTAGCAGTAGCTACTCCATCAGGGGAAACTTTAACCACTGATCGGTATTACGCTGATTGCGAGATAGTGATTGGGGATCGAATCTTTGGCATTGATCTGATCGAACTGACTATCTTGGGAGTCGATGTTATCATTGGCATTGATTGGATGTCGGTGTACAGTGCAAGCATCGAGTGTAAGACCAAGACGATGACAGTGAAGGCTCCAGGAGGACCTGAAGTCACTTTCCAAGGAAAGTTGAAGTGTTCTAAGCTGGTGGCAACTATCCGCAAGGAAGAGACTCCTGTGGAATTGCAAGGGATTCCTGTGGTTCGGGACTATCCGACAGTGTTCTTGGAAGATTTTCCTGGGTTACCTCCGCATCGTGATGTAGAGTTCAGCATCACTGTTCAACCGGGAAGTGCACCAATTTCTAAGGCACCTTATAGGATGGCTCCAGTGGAACAGGATGAAGTGAAACGGCAGATTGAGGAACTGTTGGGAAAAGGCTTTATTCAACCTAGTGCGTCACCTTGGGGAGCACCAGTGCTTTTGGTAAAGAAGAAGGATGGATCGATGAGGATGTGTATCGATTACCGAGAGCTGAATAAGGTCACTGTTCAGAATAAGTATCCGATTCCTCGAATTGATGACTTGTTCGATCGTCTACAAGGAGCAGCTGTATTCTCCAAAATAGATCTTCGATCAGGATATCACCAAGTGCGAATGAAAGCTGAAGATGTGCACAAAACTGCGTTTAGAACTCGGCATGGGCATTACGAATTCTTAGTTATGCCATTCGGAGTGACGAATGCACCCGCAATCTTCATGGACTTGATGAACAGAGTTCTGAGGCCGTTTATTGATTCTTTCGTCGTGGTGTTTATCGACAATATTCTCGTGTACTCCAAGTCTGAGGCGGAGCACACCGAGCATCTGGCAGCAGTTCTGCAGAAGTTGGAAGAGCAGAGGTTGTATGCCAAGTTATCCAAGTGCGATTTCTGGAAATCTGAAGTGGCATTCCTAGGTCACATCCTTTCTAAGGAGGGAGTGGCAACTGACCCTCAGAAGATAGAGGCAGTGAGAGATTGGGCTAGGCCTACTACAGTGAAGGAAGTCAGAAGCTTTCTTGGGATGACTGGGTATTATCGGAGATTCATTCAAGGTTATGCTCAGATAGCTGTACCGCTTACTGAGTTGACCAAGAAGAATGTGAGCTTCAAGTGGACTGAGCAATGTGAGGCGAGTTTTTAGGAGTTGAAAGATAGACTGACTACTGCACCTATTTTGGCTTTGCCTAGAGCAGGAGTTGAGTATGATGTCTATAGCGATGCTTCACATCGGGGGCTTGGTTGTGTCTTAATGCAAGAAGGTAAAGTAATCGCTTATGGGTCTAGGCAACTACGACCGCATGAGAAAAATTATCCGACTCATGATCTAGAGCTGGCTGCGATTATCTTTGCTTTGAAGCAATGGAGGCACTACGTGTATGGTGAGAAGTTGAACATGTACACGGATCACAAGAGCTTGAAGTACATATACCAGCAGAGGGATCTCAATCTGAGGCAGCGGAGATGGTTGGAAGTGCTCGAGGATATGCGACCTGAGATCAAGTATCATCCTGGAAAGGCTAATGTTGTTGCTGATGCACTTAGTCGCAAGAGCAGTTTGGCCAGTTTGATTACGACTCAGAGGCATCTGATTGAGGAGTTGGATCGAGCAGGTATCGAGGTTGTCTTGCAAGGATTGGGAGCATCTTTATCTCAGTTGAAGCTTCAGCCTACTTTGAATGCAAGGATCATGGCAAATCAGGAAGTTGATGCTAATATCTTGAAGATGAAGGAGCAGGTTGATGCTGGCAGGTTGGCCAGATTTCAGACCAGGGATGGAGTGCTGTGGTTCGGTGATAGGCTGTGTGTTCCAGATTAGGCAGACCTGAAAGAGAGTATTCTTCAGGAGGCGCATGCTACTCTTTTGTCAGTACATCCTGGGAGTACTAAGATGTACAAGGACATAAAACAGCATTTCTGGTGGTCTGGGTTGAAGCGGGATGTGGCCGAATTTGTCGCGAGGTGTGAGGTTTGTCAGCAAGTCAAGGCCGAAAATCAGAGACCCGGAGGTCTATTACAGCCGTTACCTATTCCGGAATGGAAGTGGGATAACATCAGTATGGATTTCATCACGGGATTGCCTAAGAGTTCTAAAGGCAATGATGCTATTTGGGTTATAGTCGATCGACTTACCAAGTCCGCTCACTTTTTGGCGATGAAACTCACTGCTTCGATGGACAGGTTGGCTGAGATGTATGTTGGTGAGATTGTCCGACTTCATGGTGTTCCCTCAACTATTGTGTCTGATCGAGATGCGCGGTTTACTTCGCATTTCTGGAGGAGTCTTCAGGCAGCTTTGGGTACCAAGACAGATTTCAGCACTGCTTTTCATCCACAGACCGATGGGCAGACCGAGAGAGTCAATCGTATTCTCGAGGATATGCTTCGGTGTTGTATACTAGACTTCGGAGGCAGTTGGGAAAGGCATTTACCTTTGGTAAAGTTTGCCTACAACAACAGTTTTCAGGCTAGCATCGGGATGGCGCCGTATGAAGCTTTGTATGGCAGGAAGTGCAGGACTCCTGTTTGTTGGTATGAAGTAGGGGAGCGTCAGTTGTTTGGTCCTGAGCTTGTGCAGCTAACTTCTGAGAAGATTGATCTGATCAGGAAAAGGTTGGTGGAAGCTCAGAGCAGGCAGAAAAGCTATGCAGACAACCGGAGAAGGGACCTTGAGTTTGAGGTTGGTGACTTTGTCTTTCTGAAGGTATCACCCAGTAAAGGTGTGGTTCGATTTGGCAAAGGCGGGAAGTTAGCCCCGAGATTTATAGGCCCGTATAAGATATTGAAAAGGATCGGGAAAACTGCTTACCGGCTTGAATTACCGGAAGAGTTGTCTCAGGTGCACAATGTCTTTCATGTGTCTATGTTGAGAGGTTATATTCCAGACCCGAGTCATCATTTGCCTGAAGTGCCGGAAGGTTTGTAGTTAGACCTGAATGACATCGAGACTCCTGTCGAGATTGTTGACCGTAGGGAGAAAGTCTTGAGGAATAAGACGATACCGATGGTCAAGGTAGTCTGGAGAAACCACTTGGTTGAAGAGGCTACTTGGGAATCTGAGGAGAAGATGTTGAAGGACTATCCTGAGCTTTTTGCTTGATTGTATTTTTTTGTATTCTTTGTATCTTTGTATCTCTTGTTGTTGTGGTGTTTTCTTTTCTCGCTCTTGGCTGTAGTTCCGGGGACGGAACTATTCTAAGGAGGGAGTGATGTAATATCCCGATTTTTCTTAATACATAAAGATTATTTATTTCTCTTTTATGGTATGCTTGTGTAGCATGTGACTATTATTTTCTCCACATGATAAATAAAGTGTATTATTTCCTATAAAGCATTTTCTTAAAGCCCAATGTTGATTTACTTATTTTCCTTTTTTAAAAAATATATTGATTTGGCCCAAATGAACTTAAGCCCATAAACTTAACATCTTATTTATTTATTTTCCTACAACTTGTATGTATAGCATCTTTTTCTCCTTTTCCGGGTATTTTGGTGTGCATTTTATGGAGTGGAGTTTGTGTGTGCACGTGCACTTTATGTACACGTGCATATGACACATACTTGGCCGGATTTGAGGAAGTGATGGGCTTAGATCATGGGTGGTTACATTTTGAGGTGTGGGTAGTTTCTCAACTCCCGATTGCATCTCAGCCTTTGATTCTCCAACTCCCCTATTAATCTTAGCCATTGATCCTATCTATTCCCTAGTATAAATACCCCTCCTATTCCCCATCTCTTTTACACTAAAAATTTCCTAAGACTACTGTTGCAAGAGAGTATTTGTGAGTTGTGTGGGAGCTTTTCTGTGGAGGCAAGCAGCATTGCTGAGGAGCTCGGTGTGGAACAAAGGAGCAAGGAGTGCAGTACTGTGTTGAAGGACTTTGCGGGATTTCGTTTATTTCTTCATATAAGGTGGGTGTTTCTCAGGACTTCTAACGTAGGAATGATACTATAATTGTTATGATTGATACCATGTTACAAAAAGTGAATTGAATGCAGTAGAAATTGCTTGAACATGCTATTAATAATGAGAGTGAAACTGTCGGTACAGTCGACTGCCATGTGAGACAGCCGACTGGTACGAAACACTACTTTTCTTAATGTGCTGATAAGAAGGTGTGCAAATAAACATGATGGTGTGGTTATTAAATGTATATTTTCCCTATGACACATATGATGGAGGGAAGGTAAATGAATGAAAAGAACTAATGGTGATAAATAACTTAAATTGTCGGAGCAGTCGACTGACGTAGTGTTAAGTCGACTGGTGCTTCGTTCTGATTATGACTGTTTGAAATTTCCATGAATAGAGACATTTTAGTTATATAGACCCAGTATGATGACTTGAGATTTATACTTTCATTGCCGTAAGAGAGTATGAGCAATGTGAATGCATGTTTAGAGTAGTTTTCTCTAAAAGAGCATGTTAGTAACTTGGAAATCTGTGTTGTAATGCTACTGGACAATAAGAGACTCTGTCTAGGAAACATGAATTTATGTATACTGTTAATTGACATCATGATGCAAGTACATGTAAGAACTGTAAACAACCTTTTAAGTTAAAATGGATTTGTCCAGTCGACCGATGCATGTAGCAAGTCGACTGATCTGAACTTAGAAATTATGCTGTTGAAATCTCCAAGACAGACGGCTGATCGATGAACAGTCGACTGTCACGAGAACAATATTGTGAACATGAAAGGTGCGGGACAGGCGACTGGTGGTGTACAACAGTCGACTATCCCGAGCAATTATGATGATACTGTATGACTGTATGGGTCGACTGGTGTTCTTCCAAGTCGACTGTACAGAGTGGACTTTGATATATTTGAATTCATGTTATTTGCTGTTAGTAATTGTGAACCTTATGATTTGAATTGATGGGCTCTGTTTATGACTGTATGAATTATACAAATGAATCATAGATGAGAATTGAGAATTAAATGAATAATTATGAAAGGCTAGATCATGATGAGAAAGTCTGTGAGACTCCAAAATAAATGATGAGCTGATGATGCTCAATTGGATATTGTGAAATTGAAATTGAACGAAGGAGTAGCTAAGTCTCCCCGGCAGTGAAATGAAATGATGTTGAGAAATAGACCAAGGGTGGTCAAGTGAAATGAAATGATAAGTCCGGTTTTGATGGAGAGGCTAACTCTAGAGCTTGATTTTTATTCATGATTCTAATGTAACTTTAATACATAGTGTGGAGGTGATGAAGGTGAGAGAAAAACATGAGTATGAGAGCTAGGGTACGGTGCGGGTGTGTGAGCCGCAGAATGCATGCTTGATGAGTCAAGACATGGCGCGGGCACAACTCAGTAATGATCGGACTCTAGTCACGCTTGTGGGATGTTTTGGTGACTGCAAGAGGAGTGTGTTCAGGGAGGAGGCTGAATTGTCGCAGAATGCATGCTTGACGAGTCAAGACATAGCGCGAAATTCTACTCCAGGGGCCAGGATACATGCTTGTACTCATAGAATCATCTAAGATACTCATTGAATTTACAGAAGTAGAGTAGGTTATGGCGGGGGATTGAACCCTACAAAAATGAAGAACGATTAAGAGGCTTGCCCTCGAACCTATGTAGTATGGGATGCATAGAATTCGAACAAGTGTGCATTAGTGTCATGATTAATTAAATAAATTGCATTAAGGACTAAGTGCACAATCACGACACGACATCTCTAAAAGTTTCCTTTTGATTTTTACATGCTTATTATGAACAAGATTGTGATTTGTTAAGAAATGAGATTCATTATACTGTTTCTGGCATAGAGAGGATGGCCATGTATAATTATCGTCGGTTGAATAAACTGACGTACCCACAGTTTTGTATGCAGGATAAATTACATGTAAAGAGGAATGGATGCATAAAGATCTCATTATGTTGTTGTTCATTATGTAAATGTTGTATATTTTGCTTCCGCTGTGTAAATTGAAATGTGAGATGTTGTAACTCTAATGTAAGAAAAAAAGTTTGAAATTTCCTTGTAAAATTGTACTCGAGAAAAGTGAAAAGATCCTGAAGAACATCTCGAATTCAGTAATTTGAAATTCGGGGCGTTACAGAGTGGTATCAGAGCCACGCTCTTCTACGCTTTCACACTTGTACAAATTTATAAGGAACGACACCCTAGATGTGGACATTAGAGTGTGTGTTTGAGTCTAGAGATTTAAATGTAAGTGACTTACATTTGTGTTGCTCTATGATTTATGCTTCTTCCTCTCTATTCTAAGATGGCTGATCACTTCGACCCTGCTGGAGGCGACGACTGGCATATTATTGAGGAAGAGTACCATCCTGGACAGGCTGATTCTGAGGACGAGTATCACCCTGGGCAAGCCGATTCTGATGATGAGGAGTACCCTGAGTCTCGAGAGATCACCCCACTGCCGGATTCACCTGATGATTCTTCATCCGATGAAGAAAAGGGACCAGCTCTGAGTGGCGCTGTGGCTTCTCTTCAGAGGCAAGTGGATACCCTGAAGTATAGAGTTGGAGTTTTGGAGGCTCAGCTGGAAAAGCGGAATGCCGACTATTCTGTTCTTAGCCATCGGATTTGGGAACTTGAGAAGAAAAAGAACCTGACTGATGTGCTGAAGGATGAGGTGGATGAACTACGGGATGAGATTCGAGCAGCGAAGAGGACCCGTAGAGATTAGATTGTCCTCGTTCCTATTTTTCTTCTATTCTGATGTTAAGAAATGTTTTAATTCGAATGTATAAACTTTGAAATTCAATGAAATGAAAGTTGGTTTAATTTCTTATCTTATACTTCGAATTTAATGGATCTTTTGCATCAGAATATGTCGAGAAGGGGAGCCAGGAATGGTGAAGGTTTGGACCTGGAGGCCGAGTTTGCAAGGGTTTACCAGACGCTGAATGCAGTGGCTGCAAACCAAGGGAGGGGGCCGGTGAATCCAGTGCCCGAGACAATTAAGCTAGTGGAATCGTTCAAGAGAATGAAACCACCAGTGTTCGAGGGAAAGTCAGACCCAGATGCGGCTGACAACTGGATTCGGCAAGTGGAGACAATCTTCGAGGTGTTGGAGACACCGGAGGGCAGCAAGGTCAAGTTGGCAACTTTGCAGTTGGAGAAGGATGCGGCTGTCTGGTGGCAGTCGATGAAGAGGACTATGGGCGGCTTGTTGCTTGGCTGGGAGGAATTTCTGGAAGAATTCCGCAGCCATTATTTCCCCTCCGACGTCCAGGAGAAGAAGGCCATGGAGTTTCTGTCACTTCAGCAAGGCAGCATGTCAGTAAGGGAGTATGAGACCAAGTTTACTCAGCTCTCCAGGTATGCTCCAGAACTGGTGATGGATGAGGCGAAGAAGGCTCGCAAGTTCGAGCATGGTCTGAGGCCGAGCTTGAGGTCTCGTATGATACCTCTTGGTATCAGGAGATTCGATAAGCTGGTGAAGAGGGCGGCAGCAACGGAGGCGGATATGGAGCAGTTCCATGTTGCTCAGCACCAGAAGAGCAACTGGCAGTCCGGGAAGAGGCCCGCACCATCGGGGAGTCTCAAGGGGCAACCATCTGCACAGAAGCTCAAACCGACAGGGGCGAACGCTGTCAGTGTAGCTGGAAGACCTGGAAACGATGTAGGGAGACCTTCTGCAGTCACTTGCTTTAACTGTGGTGAAGTGGGACATTACCAATCTCGATGTCTCAAACCACGGGCTGGCAATCACAATGTGCCAATACAGCAGACTGGGAAGAGGCCGTACCAGTCAGGGCGAGTATTTGCTTTGACAGAGGCTGATGCTGAGGAGGCGGATCAGGCCATCTCTGGTACGAGGGCTGATGTTTAGTGTGTTTTTGTCATTTCTTCTTCCCGTTCATAGTGTGAAACTGTTATGTAATGGTGTATGTTATGTAACAGAAGAACTCTATCTTAATGGAAAGAAAGCTGTCATATTGTTTGATACTGGATCCTCTCATACTTTTGTGTCTCCAAAGTTTGCTAAAGTGTTGGGAGCCGAACCAAAGATTTTTCCAGGAAAGATCTTAGCAGTAGCTACTCCATCAGGGGAAACTTTAACCACTGATCGGTATTACGCTGATTGCGAGATAGTGATTGGGGATCGAATCTTTGGCATTGATCTGATCGAACTGACTATCTTGGGAGTCGATGTTATCATTGGCATTGATTGGATGTCGGTGTACAGTGCAAGCATCGAGTGTAAGACCAAGACGATGACAGTGAAGGCTCCAGGAGGACCTGAAGTCACTTTCCAAGGAAAGTTGAAGTGTTCTAAGCTGGTGGCAACTATCCGCAAGGAAGAGACTCCTGTGGAATTGCAAGGGATTCCTGTGGTTCGGGACTATCCGACAGTGTTCTTGGAAGATTTTCCTGGGTTACCTCCGCATCGTGATGTAGAGTTCAGCATCACTGTTCAACCGGGAAGTGCACCAATTTCTAAGGCACCTTATAGGATGGCTCCAGTGGAACAGGATGAAGTGAAACGGCAGATTGAGGAACTGTTGGGAAAAGGCTTTATTCAACCTAGTGCGTCACCTTGGGGAGCACCAGTGCTTTTGGTAAAGAAGAAGGATGGATCGATGAGGATGTGTATCGATTACCGAGAGCTGAATAAGGTCACTGTTCAGAATAAGTATCCGATTCCTCGAATTGATGACTTGTTCGATCGTCTACAAGGAGCAGCTGTATTCTCCAAAATAGATCTTCGATCAGGATATCACCAAGTGCGAATGAAAGCTGAAGATGTGCACAAAACTGCGTTTAGAACTCGGCATGGGCATTACGAATTCTTAGTTATGCCATTCGGAGTGACGAATGCACCCGCAATCTTCATGGACTTGATGAACAGAGTTCTGAGGCCGTTTATTGATTCTTTCGTCGTGGTGTTTATCGACAATATTCTCGTGTACTCCAAGTCTGAGGCGGAGCACACCGAGCATCTGGCAGCAGTTCTGCAGAAGTTGGAAGAGCAGAGGTTGTATGCCAAGTTATCCAAGTGCGATTTCTGGAAATCTGAAGTGGCATTCCTAGGTCACATCCTTTCTAAGGAGGGAGTGGCAACTGACCCTCAGAAGATAGAGGCAGTGAGAGATTGGGCTAGGCCTACTACAGTGAAGGAAGTCAGAAGCTTTCTTGGGATGACTGGGTATTATCGGAGATTCATTCAAGGTTATGCTCAGATAGCTGTACCGCTTACTGAGTTGACCAAGAAGAATGTGAGCTTCAAGTGGACTGAGCAATGTGAGGCGAGTTTTTAGGAGTTGAAAGATAGACTGACTACTGCACCTATTTTGGCTTTGCCTAGAGCAGGAGTTGAGTATGATGTCTATAGCGATGCTTCACATCGGGGGCTTGGTTGTGTCTTAATGCAAGAAGGTAAAGTAATCGCTTATGGGTCTAGGCAACTACGACCGCATGAGAAAAATTATCCGACTCATGATCTAGAGCTGGCTGCGATTATCTTTGCTTTGAAGCAATGGAGGCACTACGTGTATGGTGAGAAGTTGAACATGTACACGGATCACAAGAGCTTGAAGTACATATACCAGCAGAGGGATCTCAATCTGAGGCAGCGGAGATGGTTGGAAGTGCTCGAGGATATGCGACCTGAGATCAAGTATCATCCTGGAAAGGCTAATGTTGTTGCTGATGCACTTAGTCGCAAGAGCAGTTTGGCCAGTTTGATTACGACTCAGAGGCATCTGATTGAGGAGTTGGATCGAGCAGGTATCGAGGTTGTCTTGCAAGGATTGGGAGCATCTTTATCTCAGTTGAAGCTTCAGCCTACTTTGAATGCAAGGATCATGGCAAATCAGGAAGTTGATGCTAATATCTTGAAGATGAAGGAGCAGGTTGATGCTGGCAGGTTGGCCAGATTTCAGACCAGGGATGGAGTGCTGTGGTTCGGTGATAGGCTGTGTGTTCCAGATTAGGCAGACCTGAAAGAGAGTATTCTTCAGGAGGCGCATGCTACTCTTTTGTCAGTACATCCTGGGAGTACTAAGATGTACAAGGACATAAAACAGCATTTCTGGTGGTCTGGGTTGAAGCGGGATGTGGCCGAATTTGTCGCGAGGTGTGAGGTTTGTCAGCAAGTCAAGGCCGAAAATCAGAGACCCGGAGGTCTATTACAGCCGTTACCTATTCCGGAATGGAAGTGGGATAACATCAGTATGGATTTCATCACGGGATTGCCTAAGAGTTCTAAAGGCAATGATGCTATTTGGGTTATAGTCGATCGACTTACCAAGTCCGCTCACTTTTTGGCGATGAAACTCACTGCTTCGATGGACAGGTTGGCTGAGATGTATGTTGGTGAGATTGTCCGACTTCATGGTGTTCCCTCAACTATTGTGTCTGATCGAGATGCGCGGTTTACTTCGCATTTCTGGAGGAGTCTTCAGGCAGCTTTGGGTACCAAGACAGATTTCAGCACTGCTTTTCATCCACAGACCGATGGGCAGACCGAGAGAGTCAATCGTATTCTCGAGGATATGCTTCGGTGTTGTATACTAGACTTCGGAGGCAGTTGGGAAAGGCATTTACCTTTGGTAAAGTTTGCCTACAACAACAGTTTTCAGGCTAGCATCGGGATGGCGCCGTATGAAGCTTTGTATGGCAGGAAGTGCAGGACTCCTGTTTGTTGGTATGAAGTAGGGGAGCGTCAGTTGTTTGGTCCTGAGCTTGTGCAGCTAACTTCTGAGAAGATTGATCTGATCAGGAAAAGGTTGGTGGAAGCTCAGAGCAGGCAGAAAAGCTATGCAGACAACCGGAGAAGGGACCTTGAGTTTGAGGTTGGTGACTTTGTCTTTCTGAAGGTATCACCCAGTAAAGGTGTGGTTCGATTTGGCAAAGGCGGGAAGTTAGCCCCGAGATTTATAGGCCCGTATAAGATATTGAAAAGGATCGGGAAAACTGCTTACCGGCTTGAATTACCGGAAGAGTTGTCTCAGGTGCACAATGTCTTTCATGTGTCTATGTTGAGAGGTTATATTCCAGACCCGAGTCATCATTTGCCTGAAGTGCCGGAAGGTTTGTAGTTAGACCTGAATGACATCGAGACTCCTGTCGAGATTGTTGACCGTAGGGAGAAAGTCTTGAGGAATAAGACGATACCGATGGTCAAGGTAGTCTGGAGAAACCACTTGGTTGAAGAGGCTACTTGGGAATCTGAGGAGAAGATGTTGAAGGACTATCCTGAGCTTTTTGCTTGATTGTATTTTTTTGTATTCTTTGTATCTTTGTATCTCTTGTTGTTGTGGTGTTTTCTTTTCTCGCTCTTGGCTGTAGTTCCGGGGACGGAACTATTCTAAGGAGGGAGTGATGTAATATCCCGATTTTTCTTAATACATAAAGATTATTTATTTCTCTTTTATGGTATGCTTGTGTAGCATGTGACTATTATTTTCTCCACATGATAAATAAAGTGTATTATTTCCTATAAAGCATTTTCTTAAAGCCCAATGTTGATTTACTTATTTTCCTTTTTTAAAAAATATATTGATTTGGCCCAAATGAACTTAAGCCCATAAACTTAACATCTTATTTATTTATTTTCCTACAACTTGTATGTATAGCATCTTTTTCTCCTTTTCCGGGTATTTTGGTGTGCATTTTATGGAGTGGAGTTTGTGTGTGCACGTGCACTTTATGTACACGTGCATATGACACATACTTGGCCGGATTTGAGGAAGTGATGGGCTTAGATCATGGGTGGTTACATTTTGAGGTGTGGGTAGTTTCTCAACTCCCGATTGCATCTCAGCCTTTGATTCTCCAACTCCCCTATTAATCTTAGCCATTGATCCTATCTATTCCCTAGTATAAATACCCCTCCTATTCCCCATCTCTTTTACACTAAAAATTTCCTAAGACTACTGTTGCAAGAGAGTATTTGTGAGTTGTGTGGGAGCTTTTCTGTGGAGGCAAGCAGCATTGCTGAGGAGCTCGGTGTGGAACAAAGGAGCAAGGAGTGCAGTACTGTGTTGAAGGACTTTGCGGGATTTCGTTTATTTCTTCATATAAGGTGGGTGTTTCTCAGGACTTCTAACGTAGGAATGATACTATAATTGTTATGATTGATACCATGTTACAAAAAGTGAATTGAATGCAGTAGAAATTGCTTGAACATGCTATTAATAATGAGAGTGAAACTGTCGGTACAGTCGACTGCCATGTGAGACAGCCGACTGGTACGAAACACTACTTTTCTTAATGTGCTGATAAGAAGGTGTGCAAATAGACATGATGGTGTGGTTATTAAATGTATATTTTCCCTATAACACATATGATGGAGGGAAGGTAAATGAATGAAAAGAACTAATGGTGATAAATAACTTAAATTGTCGGAGCAGTCGACTGACGTAGTGTTAAGTCGACTGGTGCTTCGTTCTGATTATGACTGTTTGAAATTTCCATGAATAGAGACATTTTAGTTATATAGACCCAGTATGATGACTTGAGATTTATACTTTCATTGCCGTAAGAGAGTATGAGCAATGTGAATGCATGTTTAGAGTAGTTTTCTCTAAAAGAGCATGTTAGTAACTTGGAAATCTGTGTTGTAATGCTACTGGACAATAAGAGACTCTGTCTAGGAAACATGAATTTATGTATACTGTTAATTGACATCATGATGCAAGTACATGTAAGAACTGTAAACAACCTTTTAAGTTAAAATGGATTTGTCCAGTCGACCGATGCATGTAGCAAGTCGACTGATCTGAACTTAGAAATTATGCTGTTGAAATCTCCAAGACAGACGGCTGATCGATGAACAGTCGACTGTCACGAGAACAATATTGTGAACATGAAAGGTGCGGGACAGGCGACTGGTGGTGTACAACAGTCGACTATCCCGAGCAATTATGATGATACTGTATGACTGTATGGGTCGACTGGTGTTCTTCCAAGTCGACTGTACAGAGTGGACTTTGATATATTTGAATTCATGTTATTTGCTGTTAGTAATTGTGAACCTTATGATTTGAATTGATGGGCTCTGTTTATGACTGTATGAATTATACAAATGAATCATAGATGAGAATTGAGAATTAAATGAATAATTATGAAAGGCTAGATCATGATGAGAAAGTCTGTGAGACTCCAAAATAAATGATGAGCTGATGATGCTCAATTGGATATTGTGAAATTGAAATTGAACGAAGGAGTAGCTAAGTCTCCCCGGCAGTGAAATGAAATGATGTTGAGAAATAGACCAAGGGTGGTCAAGTGAAATGAAATGATAAGTCCGGTTTTGATGGAGAGGCTAACTCTAGAGCTTGATTTTTATTCATGATTCTAATGTAACTTTAATACATAGTGTGGAGGTGATGAAGGTGAGAGAAAAACATGAGTATGAGAGCTAGGGTACGGTGCGGGTGTGTGAGCCGCAGAATGCATGCTTGATGAGTCAAGACATGGCGCGGGCACAACTCAGTAATGATCGGACTCTAGTCACGCTTGTGGGATGTTTTGGTGACTGCAAGAGGAGTGTGTTCAGGGAGGAGGCTGAATTGTCGCAGAATGCATGCTTGACGAGTCAAGACATAGCGCGAAATTCTATTCCAGGGGCCAGGATACATGCTTGTACTCATAGAATCATCTAAGATACTCATTGAATTTACAGAAGTAGAGTAGGTCATGGCGGGGGATTGAACCCTACAAAAATGAAGAACGATTAAGAGGCTTGCCCTCGAACCTATGTAGTATGGGATGCATAGAATTCGAACAAGTGTGCATTAGTGTCATGATTAATTAAATAAATTGCATTAAGGACTAAGTGCACAATCACGACACGACATCTCTAAAAGTTCCCTTTTGATTTTTACATGCTTATTATGAACAAGATTGTGATTTGTTAAGAAATGAGATTCATTATACTGTTTTTGGCATAGAGAGGATGGCCATGTATAATTATCGTCGGTTGAATAAACTGACGTACCCACAGTTTTGTATGCAGGATAAATTATATGTAAAGAGGAATGGATGCATAAAGATCTCATTATGTTGTTGTTCATTATGTAAATGTTGTATATTTTGCTTCCGCTGTGTAAATTTAAATGTGAGATGTTGTAACTCTGATGTAAGAAGAAAAGTTTGAAATTTCCTTGTAAAATTGTACTCGAGAAAAGTGAAAAGATCCTGAAGAACATCTCGAATTCAGTAATTTGAAATTCGGGGCGTTACACGGTTCTCCTAGCTTTGGGAGCCACGGTGAGGGTCGGCCTCGGGATGATGCCCTAGGATGGGATCGGACCGGTGTCAGCGACATGCAAGTATTCCCACAAACGATGCCGACCTGATGCTGCTTGTTTTTGGGTGTGGGGGCAACAGGTGTGAGTTCTTGTAATTTGTGAAGCGGAAGGCATGACACTAGCGTTGATCTGACCCTCGGCTGTAGGACCGGCTCGGGGGTAGTAGGAGAAAGGTAGGAGAGGCTAAGTGCTCGGCTCGGATCTCATGGCTCGGCTCGGATCTTTGTAGCTCATCTCAGATCTTGATACCTTCACACTGCCTAGAAACACCAGGAGAATTCTCGGCGATAGGCCTTCTGACGATCTAGTCAGTCACTGAGAAAGTAACAGTAGCTAGGGTTCAGGGGGGAAAAAGTTTATTACCTGGAGAAGGAAGGAGGGGATCTTGTATTTACAGGCAGGGGCTAACGGGTCTTTGGCCCTGATGAGCCGGGTCGAACCCGTTAGCCAGTGGGCCTGAGCTGGCAGAAGCCCGTTAGACCCGTTTGAACTGATGATCACAGGGGAGCGAAATCTGAGGAGATTTGATGACCCAGATGGGTCCACGTGATCTATACCATATAAGCATCTAAGTAAGTAAATTAGGGCACACACAAAAAAGAAAAGTTTACAGTGTAGAGAACTTTGGAGGAAATAGGAAATATCAAACTCTGCACAATGCACTTGTAAAAGAAAGTTGACCACTTCAGCTAATTATACAATGTCGAAGAAAATAGATTAGTTGATAAAGCTGCACCATGTAATTAAAATTGTACAATGAATCACACAGGGTACAGGAAATTGATAATCAATACTAAATACCTTCTCATTCACAATAGTTGCATGTCCAAGCGGATGAAACAACAGTCCTTTTGGGATCATAAAAGTAGAAATATATCACTATGTTATGTGGCAAAGATTGTGGGAAAACGAATCTTGAATGAGCCAGCTCTTCCCGCTGTATTAAAACATCATCTGAAAGAAATATCAAACATGAAGTAGCAAAAACAGACCCTGAATTCAACAAACAAAAAGAAAATAGGAACATAGATCGGAACTGATATAAAGGAAGAAAAGAAAATGGGCAAGAAAGGGGAGGCTCAGATTCGCCTTTAATCCATGACAAAAGTGTTAAATCCCCTGTGCTCCCTACTTTATGCCTTCCCCCTCTCTTCTCTAATAACGAATAGCTGCAATCTTACAACTGCCTCGTCAACATTACAGAAGTGATCAATGCTGCATAAGAGAGGGTAGGGTTGTGATTTTCTATTGAACACTTGATCTGAGTATTTCACAATGAATGCAGTTTCTTTGTTAAATTTCTATCGTCATAGTCTCTTACAAAAAGGGGGCATAGAGAGAGATTGAGCAGCAGAAGTAGCAGCAGTAGTAGCAGAAGAAGAAAATGAGAATCATCGACTTAGAATAGAGAGCAAGAGAAGGGAAGAAGGGTGTTGTCCTTTTCAGCGGCCAAACCCCAATGTGCTATTTCCAACTCCCCCAAAAAAAGCCTCATCTCAAATTAATAGGTATACTAGCTATGTTTCCAACATATATCAAAAAAAAATTAAGAAAATTAAAAAAAATGTTTCCGAACAGGATTTGAGTGAAACCCAAGGGGGTAAAAGTAGGACATGCATGATCAATATGATTAAGGCAATTCATCTTTAATATACCGGAAAAAGGAATAACAAGTGCAGATACAAAAAGTTAAGGAGCCACCTTGGTGGGCTGCTCCACGATCACCTCCGGTACGCCCACGATCGCTGACTGAGGATCTGTCACGACATCCTCCTCTTCCTCTCCTTCTTCTTCATCTTCGCCCCCACCGGTGCCTTCTCTCCCCTCAGCCACTTCGCCTTCAAGAAGGGTGTACAAACTGTACCCCGAGCTGTCGAAGCTGGGGACACGGCTTCCACATGTTTAAGGACCCTGGCATACGACTGTTCCATGTTCGTGCGCATGTGCGCTTTTGCCTTGGCCCTAATCGCCTCCGCATCTGCTTCCTTCTCTCTCGCCGCATCTTCGACAGCCTTCACGGCCATCTCCCTTTCCTTGTCAGCCCTCTCCCTCTCCTTATCTGCCTTCGCCATCTCGAAGACGGTCTGCTCGTTTGCCTTCGCCAAGGCAGACTCGAGAAGGCTGATCTGAGCGGCTTGAGACTCCAACTGATGCCGCGCCGCCTCGTACATCTTTACGGCCTTGGCTCTCTTCGACCGATCTTTGTCACTCGCTGCTTTGAGCTCCTTCTCTTGATCGAAAAACTGCTCCAAAAGGTGGCTAAAGTGGCACGTGATCTACAAAAAAAATAAGGGAAAACTAAGCGAAACGCAAGAAAAATTCCTATGTTTTGAGAGTCTGAATAATTACTCACCGACATGGTCGCCCTAGCAATCTCGAAGGCATCATCGCCCACTGTCCCCGCCTTCAATGCTGCTTAGTCCTTCGGGGTTGGCAGGTGACGAATCGCGTGCATGCTCATAGCAGCGTCCCCTAAGAAGTCGTCATGCTTCATCACTCGCTAATCATGGATGAAGAGCCCCTTGTGCTCCTCGGTAAGAATCGTCTCTGCCTCGACGGCAAGTGGTGGCGCCTCGAGCGCCAGTGCAGCACTGAGAGTGAATTCTTCGGCTGAGGGGTCAGGAGGGGCAGATGGGACAAGAGTGGCAGATGGGGTAGACGGAGTGGAAGATGGGGACTCCAAGTTAACCACCGGGGCTGCCACCGCCGAACCCTTTGCAGTTCGGCCAGACGAGGGCCCCGCTGTGGTTCTCTTCCTCTTCTTTCTATTGGTGGCCTTCCCACCTACTCCTCCTTGGTCGAATAGCATCGCTAGGAAATCCATATCAAGGGTCTCTGCAGGAATAAAGGTTAAAAAGTTAGCACACGAAGAAGTCAAGCTCAAAAGAAAATAAAAACGAAGGGAAATATCTGAAGCATACTGGGGTCGATCGAACTGAGACCCCCACCGAAGAGAGCCTCCTCAGTCATATCCTTCCAACTCAAGGTAGGGCGACCCGAGGAGTTTCGATACGACCTTATCTTCCTCAGGATTCAACATGGGCTCGGCCTTCGCCTACCTCAGCACATCCTCCTTCCATCTCGTAGGAAAATCCCACGGTTTGCTACCCAGGATCAAGAAATATTTCTCTTTCCAAACCTTGATGGAGTCCGGGTTCTCGATCAATTTCACACCCAACCGTGGCGACAAATAGTACCGACACTCCATTTTGCTCATACGATGGATCCGATAAAGACTTTGGAGGACGCTGAGCTGAGGCTTAACCCCCACTGCTTGGCACTGAAGTATGAAGCTGATGACATGCCGCCACATGTTCGGCATGTATTGAACGGGACTCAGTCCGTACCACCGCAATACCTCGATCACGAATGGCGGTAAGGGTAGATGAAGACCGGCAATGAGCGCATCAAATGGGAAGACGCACGTATCTGGTGAGGTTGCCAAACATGCTCGGAACTCTAGACCCAGAAGAAGGAGGGTAAACTCCGTCGGTATCATAAAGCTTCTTCTAATGCGTAGCAAGTCCCTCTCATTGAGAACCGAAGGGATGTTGGCAACCTCAGAGCATTCCCTCGGTTTGTTCTCCTCGTACGAAGCCGAGCTCCCATAGACAACCTTGGCAAGAATATCGTCGGAGTATTCTCTGATTCTCCCGAGGTTAGACAAAGTGGGCGGTAGCCTTCCCGATTCCCCCGCTCTCCTCACCTCCTCCACTATCGTCTCGACAACCACCAACCCAACAACCTCCTTCCCCTTGTCCACGGTTGGGGGGGGGGGGCTACCAACAGCCAATCACTCCCTTGGTCCAAGGTGGAGGTATCACTCCCAGACGACACCCAAGACATCTCGTAAAATATATAAAATAAAATATATATTTACCTTGATGTGACAGCTACGGTCGGAAAAGATCGTCGGAAAGCACTAAAGATTTGCCGCGAACGCCAGTTAAGCCACCCAGCAGTAAGAAATTTTGCCAAGAGTAAAAAGAGAGAATGCGAAAATGAGGGGAGGGGTGGAGACTTATAGTAAAAGAGGGGGTGCCGCTTGGGCTTCTGAGGGCTTTTGGGCCCCCGAAACCACTAAAAAGCCCATCAGAATGCTAAACGACAGAATTTGTAAAGGCTGGAACACGATGCGATGCCCAAAACTCATTGACTAGTCAGACAGCATCATGATTCGTGCTTGATCTTAATCAATGCCTCAGATCGCGCCAAATAGTTCGGATCTAAAATTCGAACGTCCGAACTACCGAGCGTGAAAATGGTGAAAAACATCGCCTCATGATTCGCACTTAATCTTAATCAACACCTCAGATCATGCCATTTAGCTGGGATCCATAATCCGAATGTCGAAACTACCGAGCGTGAAAATGGCGAAAATCATCACCTCATGATTCGCGCTTAATCTTAATCAACGCCTCTGATCGCACCACGAAGTTCGAATCTAAAATCCGAACGTCCGAACTACCGAGCATGAAAATGGCAAAAAACATCGCCTTGTGATTCGTGCTTGATCTTAATCAACGCCTCTGATCACCCCATGTAGTTCGGATCTAAAATTCGAACGTCTGAACCACTGGGAGTGAAAATGGAGAAAATCATCACCTCATGATTCGCGCTTGATCTTAATCAATGGCTCAGATTACACCACGTGGTTCGGATCTAAAATCCGAACGTCCGAACTACCGAGCATGAAAATGGCGAAAAACGTCGCCTCATGATTCGCGCTTGATCTTAATCAATGGCTCAGATCACGCCACATAGTTCGGATCTAAAATCCGAACGTCCGAACTACCGAGCGTGAAAATGGCAAAAATCATCGCCTGATGATTCACACTTGATCTTAATCAACACCTCTGATTGCGTCACATAGCTTGGATCCAAAATCCGAACGTCCGAACCACCGAGCATGAAAATGGCGAAAATCATCGCCTCAGGATTTGCACTTGATCTTAATCAACGACTCAGATTACGCCACGTAGTTCGAATATAAAATCCGAACGTCCGAACTACCGAGCGTGAAAATGGCGAAAAACATCGCCTCATGATTCGTGCTTGATCTTAATCAACGGCTCAGATCACGCCACGTAGTTCGGATCTAAAATCCGAACATCCGAACTATCGAACGTGAAAATGGCGAAAATCATCGCTTCATGATTCGCGCTTGATCCTAATCAATGCCTTTGATCGCGCCACATAGCTCGGATCCAAAATTCGAATATCTGAACTACCGAGCGTGAAAATGGCAAAAACATCGCCTCATGATTCGCGCTTATCTTAATCAATGGCTCGGATCATGCCATGTAGTTCGCATCTAAAATCCGAATGTCCGAACTACCGAGCATGAAAATGACGAAAATCATCGCCTCTGGATTCACGCTTGATCTTAATCAACGGCTATGATCGCGCCACGTAGCTCGGATCTAAAATTTGAGCGTCCAAGCAACCAAACGTGGAAATGGGGAAAATGCCCTCCTCCTGATGCGCGCTCACGATTAAAGCGTCCAGATCGAGCCACGTCAGCACACTTCGGATCAACAGCCTAATCATCCAGAAAATCGTGCCAACGACGTGATCAGCGTTCCAGATTGCGCCGCATCGGTGAATAACTAATTAATTCTTTTATTTATATTATTAAATCGAATTAATTATTTAAAAAATTACGAAAAATAATAAAAATGCAGAAAAAATAATTATAAATTCAGGAAAATATTTCGAGCTCCTGGAAGAGTAGTTACTAATTAGAATGATTAATTAATACTTTTTGAAAATTGGTTTTTTACTTCGTAAGGACAAATAAAAAATTCGAAAAATAATTTAAAATTTAGAAGAAAAAAATCAATAAAAATCTAGAGGGTCCCACAAACACATCTGAACACAAGCCAGGCTCAAGTAAACGCTCTTAAGCCCCATGGGCGATTCTAAAGCTCCAAAAGAACTTCAATAAAATCTCGTACACCATTAAAACAAGAAAACTACTCCCCAAAGGCTGTTAAACTCAGTCTTCGGGAGTGGGAGGCTCGTGATATGGCTAAAAATGGGATTAAATCGAGACCGTTCAAACCTGGTACAAACCTTAAGGCTCTTAGGAGTAAAACAGTAACTTCCACCACAAACGGGTCTGAAATGGGAACTAAGTCTTTCTTCAAAGCCCGGTAGCCCAAGAACGGATCGGTCCTATTGGGTGTGGGTAGCAACCCGTTACAAACTGTAATATCCTGGACGGATATTATATTGTGTAAATTATTATTTTGAAAGCAAAATATTTTAAATATGAATTTCTTGGTTTTACACATAAAAAGTTACCTGGACCTATATACTACTAAGTATATACAGGTATTGTATCAGTTTTGTGCACTTGTACAAAATTCTGAAAAAACGCATTTTTGGGAAAAATGTCTGGAAATCCCGGGCAGACACTGAAAGTTATTATTTTATTATTATTTTACTTTTATTACCCAAAATGAAATATTTTTGGTAGATATCACCCGGTTTTGTTGATGAACGTTATCTGTGTGTATATACTAGTCTGTGTACATCTGTATTGTATCAAATTAGCACTAGAATCTTCCGGACTGATAATAAAATTTATTTTATTATTATTTTCAGAATTAAATTATTTTTTGTACAGATTGTTCGTTTTCATGAATGAAAAATATCTGTATAATCAGATACACGTACGAAATCGAACTGTGTCGATTTCGGGCGTTTAAACAAATCATGTAGTATGTGATTTTGGTAAATTATATTTTATTTTAGATCCATCATGATTAGATGGAGGGCTAGGATGGATTAGGACTTGATTGTAAAGATTATTTGCAAAATAAACTTGAATTGTTTTTGACCACAAATAAAAAGGGACACATGGCTTCTCCCACACCCACATACCCCTTCACCTTCCCTTATAAAAAGCCCCCTCCTTCACCAAGTGGCCGGCCTCCCCTCCCCTTTCCCATTTTCATTATCATTTGTTCTTCATTCTCCTCCATCTCTTTCTCATCTCATTCTCCATTTCCTTCTACTTCTACTTCTTACTAGTTTTAAATTTTTAAAAAGAAAAGGAAAGAAAAAGAAAGAGAGAAAGAGAGATTTTAATAGGTTCTCTTTCATGGAGTTCTTGAAGAGTTATCCATAGGTGCAAGGAAGGAGATGGTTTGCTAGCTAGTCCTTCCTACATAGAAAAATCAAGGTGGGGGTTTCTCTACCTTTTGTATGTTAAATTTTGTTCTATTTGCTCTCTACTTATGCTTATATGTGTTTATATATGTTGTATGTTGATTAAACCAACTTGGACTAATTAGTGAGCATATAAGTAGTGATTTGGATCATAAGGATCCCATGGAAAGCTTGAATGGAGGAAATTAATTTAAACACATAAAGATTGGATCTTTAGCCTTGTAATTATTATTGTTGTTATTATGGTTAATTTTGACTACGTGGACTAAAGAAATAAGCATAAGAATGGTTGTTTATAAAAAGGGATTTCATATAAGAAAAGTTGGAAGAATGGAACTCACAAAGAACCCATAAAGATGAGACTTTGAACTTGTTATGTTTATGTTTGTTTCTTTAGTTACCTTGTTAAACATAAATCAAACAACTTGGACTACCTACTATGTGCGTATAAGTTAGTAAGGTGAGAATGGTTACATACCCATGTTGGGGCTTGTAGGACTTTACATGCTAATTAAAAGATAGTATTTTTGTTGTATGTAGTTTCCTACTTTATAAAGATCATGTCTTACTAACTTTGTTCAAAAAAAAAAAAGGGGTAAGTTTTCTTGATGTAGGAATTGTAGGATTGAAGAAAAATAAGTTTATTTATAACTCAATAAGAGTTGATTATTGTTTATGTAGGAACATGTAATTTGGTAAAATTAGTTCATTGTAATAAATGGGACATGTAATCCTTAAAGGAAATAGTTTTGTAATAAGTAGTAACTTACCATGCTTGAGTTAGTAAGTAGGACTACCATGCTTGAGTTGTATTAGATCATGCTTGAGTTGATATCTATGTCAAAAAAGAACCCATTCATGCTATGTGACATTCTAGTTAACTTATCATGCTTGAGTTAGTAAGTAGGACTACCATGCTTGAGTTGTGTTAAATCATGCTTGAGTTGTATTAAATCATGCTTGAGTTGATATCTATGTCAAAAAAGAACCCATTCATGCTATGTGACTTTCTAGTTAACTCATCATGCTTGAGTTGTGTTAAATCATGCTTGAGTTGTTGTCTATGTCAAAAAGGAACCCATTCATGCCAGGTGATATTCTAGTTAACTTATCATGCTTGAGTTAGTATGTAGGACTACCATGCTTGAGTTGTATTAAATCATGCTTGAGTTAAAATCTATGTCAAAAAAAGAACCCATTCATGCTATGTGACTTTCTAGTTAACTCATCATGCTTGAGTTAGTATGTAGGACTACCATGCTTGAGTTGTGTTAAATCATGCTTGAGTTGTTGTCTATGTCAAAAAGGAACCCATTCATGCTATGTGATATTCTAGTTAACTTATCATGCTTGAGTTAGTATGTAGGACTATCATGCTTGAGTTGTATTAAATCATGCTTGAGTTGATATCTATGTCAAAAAAAGAACCCATTCATGCTATGTGACTTTCTAGTTAACTCATCATGCTTGAGTTAGTATGTAGGACTACCATGCTTGAGTTGTGTTAAATCATGCTTGAGTTGTTGTCTATGTCAAAAAGGAATCCATTCATGCTATGTGATATTCTAGTTAACTTATCATGCTTGAGTTAGTATGTAGGACTACCAAGTTTGAGTTATATTAGATCATGCTTGAGTTTGTGTGCTATGTCAAAAAGAGAACTACCATGCCTAAAGATTTGTTGTAGTTAATGATTCTAAGAGATGAACCAATGCTCCATGGTTGTTCTAGCCAACTCTTAAAAAGAAACCCATGAAACTAGATCCATGATGGTTCTAGCTAATTTGATAAGAACCCATTCACGTAGGTTCTAGGGGATTCTAGCTCAACTTGAGAAAGAACTCATGAATCTAGTGTATGTAGTTCTAGTTCAATTTAGGGCAAAAAGAACCCATGAGTTCTAGTAGTGTGAGGTTCTAATTAAAGTTGGAGCCTATCATGAGAACATTCTTCATCTTCCTTGTACGAGAAATTAATGGATTGAGAAAGTTACTAGTGTGGATAGCTTGGTAAAAGCTCGTCTAGGGTCTTGTAGCTACCCTAGGGGTCATTGATCATCAAGACTCGCATCTTACCGCCTTGGGAACTAGGATAAAATCTCACCTTGGGCACCGACGGATCTTAACTGGTGTGGGTTGATCGCGGGCCGAGGGTGTTGACGAGATCCAAGTTAGGGGTAGTAATGAGTAAGGGAGATCCCGTCGCTAATGTCTTGGATCAATAGGCCATGGGGTGGGACCATGATAAAGTCAAGAATTTCATAGTTAAAGTCTCGTAGGTTGTTTAGGTCAGTGACATTGTTAGGTTAGTAACTCATAAAGATTATTACTTAACCATTTTGCCGGAAAGAGAGGAGTTGGTAGTAGGGGGCACCTTATGACCAACTCGTCCTTTGGGGCCAACACTAGGCGGTGTATTGGGTTGTACCTTCCCATCAAAGGGATACGTACGGTGCCTTCTCACGAGTTGGGAGCACGGGTTGCGTATCCCACATTGTTAATTCCTGAAGTGCCATGATAAGGCGGCGAAGCTAGGGGGATGGACCCCGGAACTTCGTCGGGTCCTTGGCCAGAGGGAAGCGAACAGGCCATAGATTGGGGTCTATGAGTTATGGAGACCCTGTGTTCGTCTGGTTTTTGAGTGAGGTCCGGTGTACCGGGTAGTAGTGGCAACATAGACACCATGAGCCTACTGCATTGGTGGGACTTGACCACGTGTGCAACCTCATCAGTCATGTAGTATCTGTCAGGAACAGGTTGTGTACAATTAGAAATTCATAACGTGGGCTTCAATCCCTATATATGGAGAAACGGCTTGAGATGGGGCGTATGTAGTATGGGATGCATACTGTTCCGGAGACTTGCTTGCATTAGAATAGGAGCATCCTAGATAAGTTGACATTGCATTAGATTCTAGTCATTGCACTCACGAACACTTAAACTACACCGACATATTTCACCATGTTTTATATGTTTGTTTTTGGAGATTCGCTGCTATATGATCAGCCCTTAAGCGTCAGTGAATACTGACGTCCCCACTTCAATAGGTACCGCAGTATAGAAGTACAAGTATTGGATCGTAGTTGTGGATACAGGATCACCAACCAGGGGGACTCCAGTAAAGGCATGGCTTACAAATGAAGTGCCTGATATTGTCATCTTTCATTCTTATATACTCTGATGTAATGTGGAATCAATGGAACCACTCGGTCTGTAATATTGTAGTAGTAAAAAGTTTTAAAATTCTCCACAAATCTGTGTTGTGACTATTTGAATGTAAAGGTCCTGGCTCATGTCTCGAATTCTTCATATAGGAAGTTCGGGGCGTTACACAAACTAGCCCAAATACTTAAAGAGTAATTCAAATTCGTAATTATCCCTAAGAGGTGGTTTAAACCGCCTCTCTTATCATGAAACGAATTTAAACTCCACATCTTATCCAAAAACATAGGGACATAGAGATAAATGATTATCTCTAAACTGTCTCTCAAGGCGACTATAAATACCCCTCTCCCCCCACCATAACAAGGTAATCAATATTTTTCACATAAACACTCTTTCATAATCTTCCTGATTACTGACTTAAGCGGCAGAGGGTTTGTCGCTGGGATCCATCCCAGTGTATCGAACTTTTTGCAGATCAACGACAGCAGCAAAAAATAGTCAAACACCCGCAAGAAGTCAACAGGTTTGCCTTATTTGTTTCTTAAAGAATCCACAAATTCATCTCTTTGCTCCACACCAAAATCAACAGCAACAGTCATGTAGGTCATGATGAACATTCAGACTATTCTTGGGATGTCCCACTAAGGAGATCCAATCATTATCTTATTTATCTTATCAAAATGTGTATTTTACTAGATCATCTCCATATATAAATATTTACATATATATACACACTAGGTTTGCATGTCGGCACGTGCCTACATCACATCTTCAGAACGATGCGGCATATGAAAGTAAGCATTATAATGTCAGAAATATAAAAAAAAAAATTAATTGATCTAATATGGAAAGAGTTGCAGATGTCCTACAAAAAAAAAAGAAAACTTGCATGGCCATATATAGTAATGTTACCCACTGCATGAAGCAGTAAGAAACAAGACAGATACTGTTATTTAGTTCTGATGATGAACTTGCTTTGTATACCGAGGAAAAATATTTGACGATTAACTTTGGTGTTTTTAATGTATTCTACTATCATATGTCAATATACTTTCTGCGATGTACACTATAATAATGTTCAGGTATAATACTGGATACATTTACTTTCCATCATTTTGGATGCATGAATCTGAAACTTCCATCATGGAGTTTATGTAGCTCAAGTTTGAATAGTACGACAACAATTAGTTGTAAATAAAAGTCCATGTCTGAATAATTATAAATAGGTGTAAAATCTAACTTCTTAGAACATTAAGGGTGCAAAATGATGAAAGTTAACTTTTGAGGAGATATTTGCTATTTTCTGCGTAACTTTAGAAGTTGAAATTTACCCAAGTGAATATTCATGTAAATCTTCCATTGCATTTGAAATCAATCAGGAAATTTAGTGAAATTTTCTACATGAGCAATAAAAAAACATAAAAATCTGAAAAATCTAGAAATTTACAAACCTGAAATCTGAAAATCTAAATTTCTTGGTTGAGAGAGAGAAATCTAAAAAAGTAAAGTGAGGAGAGAGATAGTAATAAAGTACGGAGGTTTTTTATTTTGGGGGGAAAATTTTAGTTTTGGCGGAAAAACTTTTGGAGGAAAAATGTCCTTTGGAATGGTGAATGTGAGTCATTGATTTTGTTTCAGTTGAAGGAGAGCCACTTGATAGCTTTGTTTCAAATTGCCTTGTGATTTATTATTATATTATATATATATATATATATATATATATATATATATATATATATATATATTTATATATATTTATATATATTTATATATATATATATATATATATATATATATATATTTATATATATTTATATATATACTAGGTTTGCCCGTTGACACGTGCCTACGACACGTCTTTGTAACGGTGCACCTTGTTTGATCATATAAAATAGTTTTGGAGGTCTAGCAAATTAATTGAAGTAGTAAACATATTATATGAGAAACTTTTGGGAGTCCAGAAAAAAACATATTATATGATTTTTTTTAAAATTATTTTTATAGTTTCTTTATTTTTAAATTTTTAAAAATTTAAAAATTTAAAATTTTTTTATTTTTTAAATTTTTTGAATAGGAGGGAGGGAGGGGGGGAGAGAGAGAGAGCGAGAAAATAATTAAATAAATATAGGAGTTGTTTTGGGTGGGGGATTTGAATTTGAATTTTGGGGGGAAAAATATGTTTTGTGAAGTTAGATCTGGGCCTTTGATTTTTGGGGGATTGAAGGAGAGCCACTTGATAGCTTTCTTTGTGTTTTATTATTATTATTATTATATATATATATATATATATGAACAAACATGATAAGTTTCTTTTTTCTTTTGTTGTTTTGGCCATAAGAATGGACAAGGCATTCGCCCTGAATCCATCTCATAATCCAAAACTCACATTCTCTCTCTCTCCCCCCCCTCTCTCTCTCTCTCACACACAACGAGTGGCTGCAAATGTTATACACATGTTACAGCTGCCTAACCATCATTGCGAAAGAGAAGGAAGAAGTCAAATTCTTCAAATGAACACTAGATTTGAAAAATTCCACAAACAAATGTAGTTTGTTTCTTACATTTCTACCAATGCCACCACAACCACCATTGCCACCACCACTACCATCATCATCATCATTTCATCATCACCTCTTCTACAAAGACAGCGAAAGAGATTGATGAAAGAAGAAGAATCATCACCTCTTCTACAAAGACAGCGAAAGAGATTGATGGAAGAAGAATAAAAAGAAGGGGGTTACCATTTTGGGCAGCCAAACCCTTCACTTGAAATGCAAGAAAAGGTTATAGATGATCAAATTCATAATCAACTGGTCGATTCGGGCAAGATCAATGAAATAGATGAAGACGAATCAGAAGCATGAAAAAGAGAGCAAGAGAATATCATGGGCAAAGAAGACAAGAAAGGGGATGCCATTTCAGGCAGCCAAAACCTTTCCTTCTCCTCCCAATAATACATTAAAAAAATCATATGCACAAATTGGAATTTTTTGCCGTCATAGGCCACTTTTTGAAAATATTTGCGTTTTTTTGCCAGTTCCCCAACTATTAGCGCTTTTGGGCTACTTTGTGCCACGTCGGCAGCGGCCACTATTCCCAATAGCGGCCTCTTCATTTAGAGGTCGCTAATGGGAATAGCGACTTATGTTTTTATTTTTTTTGAATTTTTTGTTTATCGTCGCTATTCCCACTAGCGACCTTAGTATAATGAGGTTAGTGAGCTCGAATAAATATATTGAGACACTTAGTGATTTCTAAAGAGCTTTTTCCAAAAATTTAAAACTGAGGTCGCTACTCAGAATAGCGACCTTAGTATACTAAGGTCGTTATTCCCAATAGCGACCTCAGTAGGAAACACAATCTCCTCAGCGACCTCATTATACTAAGGTCGCTAGTGGCGACGGCAAACAAAAATTTCAAAAAAAATTAAAATATAGGTCGCTGTGACAGTGTAAAAATGGCCTGAGGCCCATCCAAGGCCCAATACAATTCCTACTCAGAAAAGCAAGAATACCGATCTGGTTCGGCTCCGGACCCCTTCAGGGTCGGCGCCGACCCTCGTGTTTGCCCCCACAGTGCCGGCTTCCTCGTACTGACGAGCCTCAGTATCCCCCGGAGTCCGATCCGGAGCAGTCCCTCATGCCGTCCCCCCTCTCTGGCGGGGCAGAGGGATGACCTGGCGCAGCCTAGGCCCTCCGATTCCCCCAGATGCACAGAGGACTCACGATGGGCCACGTCAGCTCCAAATACCGCCAAGGGTTTCGCCACGTCAGCCCTATACCACTCCTGGTATCACCGCAACCGCCCTAAACCCCCTGGGCCTTCTGCCACGTCAGGCCCATGGGCTTTCGGATCCAAACCCGGCCCCCAAGCGGAACCAAACCCGGTTGGGATTCTCTATAAATACTAGACCCTCATCCACCTTTTGAAGGTAATCAATCTTTTACCACTTAAATATACCTAGTTATTGCTACTCTCTCACAGAGACTGACTAGAGCGTCGGAGGGTCCGCCACCGGGACAAACCCCGGTGTTTCAGGACCGTCTGCAGGTACACAAGACCTCGGATCCGACCCTTCCGATCCGAGCCCAACCTTCAAACGCCTTTCCAAGCTCATCGTAGGCCCCAGAAGGTCAATCGAAGGTCGGCAGACGAGCGGCAATCTCCTTCAATACAAATTGAGTTCGAACTCACACCTGGTGCTTCCACACGTGCCCCAGAAATAAACAGCATCAGGTTGGCGCCGTCTGTGGGAACAGCTGCTCCAGAAGCCGATCCGACCCAGACCCTCAAAGGCCATCGACAGCCGAATCCTCATGGCAACCAAAGGCAAGGGGGCTGCTTCCTCCGTCAACCAACGGGGCTCGCCCCCACCCACCAATAAAGCCAGGCCACGCCCGTCGAAACACAAGGCTCCCTCTCGGGAGTCCCAAGGGAGCGTCGGCCGGCCAGCCCAGCCCGACCTCCGGGGAATAATCCTCAACCGCAAGATTACCCGCAGCAGGAGAAGGGCCGCTTCCAACCCGGCCCCGAACCGCCCGAGGCCACCGTCCGAGGTACGCAGACCCGCGCTCAGCCGAGTCGGAAGACAACCCTCGGACCAACCAAACCGGGCCGAAAGAGCCCCCGTCACTCATAAGGAATTCCAAGACTTCCGAAAAGAAATGCTGGGAGCCCTCCGACGGGCCCCCAGGGAAGAAACCCTCCATTCGCAAACGGGGTCGGACGCCGAAGCCAGCGCGTCCCGCCCTTCAACGATCCAGCCGGGAGACGATGACGTACTCCTAAGACGCCTACAAGAAATGGAGGACCGCCTCGATCACATAAGGGACGGCGACCAAAGAATGGCTCAGGGGTACAAACCTGTCCGTCCACCCTTCTCCGCCCCCATCCTCCTAGCAGAAATACCCCGGAATTTCCGGCCCCCTCAATTCGAGACCTACGACGGCGAGGGAGATCCTGCTGATCACATGGAGGGTTTCAAAACCCTCATGATGATTCACAGCGCCTCGGATATCCTGCTCTGCCGAGCCTTCCCCGCCACCCTTCGGGGTCCTGCTCGCGAGTGGTTCTCGAAACTCGCCCCCGGCTCCATTTACTCCTTCGACCAACTCGAGGGCAATTTTCTTGCCCATTTTGTCACTAGTCGGAAGGCCGAAAGAACCAGCGCCTCATTACTGGGGCTCAAACAGATAGAGGGGGAATCACTCAGAATGTTCGTCCGGAGATTTACCGCTGAGGCAAGGTCGGTCTCCTCCCTCGACCCAGGCGTCGCTTCAGCGGCATTCCGACACAACGTCCGCCCCGGACAGCTGAAGGCCTCTCTGGCCAAGAGACCCCCCATCGACTTCCCCGACCTCCTCAATAGGGTCGAGAAATACATTAGGGCAGAAGAGGCCCTCAACCCCGAAGATGCCAGGGATGCCACCGGGAAAGGAAAGCGGAAGACCGAGGAAGGCGAACCACCGAAGAAAGCTCCAAGGGACCCGGGGGCCATAAAGAAGGTCCCGCCAGTCCCCCGCTTCGAGAGGTACACTCCCCTGACGCATAACATCTCCGCCATCCTCTTGGAAATCGAAGACAAGGGCATTGTCCGACTACCCCCCCGATCTAATAACAACAAGAATCGAGACCAGCGCTTTTACTGTCGCTTCCACAGAGATCACGGGCACGAAACCGACCAATGCCGAGCCCTGAAAGACGAAATTGAAGAACTCATTTCCAGAGGATACCTCCGAGAATTCACCCGAGAAGGCCCACGGGATCGGCGAGACGCTAGGAACCGGAGGCAATCGCCTCCGAACCCTGCTCCAAACCAGTCCCAGGATCGGGACCCCGACTCCGAGGGAGCCGCGGATATCCCTTTCATCTTGCACTGTGTCCACGGAGGGCCGATGGGAGGCGGATCAAACACTTCCAAAAAAGCCTTCCTTCGAGAGGTGAACGCTGTCAAAGACAACCCCTCGCCCAAACTACAATCAAGGCCGGTCTCCTTCTCAGGGGAAGACCTTGAAGGTGTTCACTTGCCCCACTGCGATGCTCTCGTCATCAACCTCCACATGGCTAATTGTGAGGTCCGCAGGATCCTCGTCGACAACGGTAGCTCGGTGAATATTCTTTTTCTCGAAGCCTTCGAAAAACTCAAGTTACCCCGAGGAAAACTCAAAACCAGCTGGATACACCCTGCACGGGTTCTCAGGCGTCCCCGTCGTAATAGAAGGGATTGTTACCCTCGACGTTACCGCCGGGTCGACTCCTGTCAAGAGGACCGAATCCATGGACTTCATGATGGTCAACGTCAAGGCGGCCTACAACGCCATACTTGGCTGGCCTGGACTATGCTCCCTACAAGCGGTGCCTTCGGCTTACCATCTGAAGCTCAAGTTCCCCACCCCTCAAGGAGTCGGCATCGTCCGAGGCAGTCAAGAAGCAGCGCGATCATGCTACATGACCACCGTCGATGGAGGCGTGTTCCCCCTCGATGCCGGACGAGCGTAGACTATGGCCCGGCTATGTGTAAATCTTTTGTTTTTGGTGTAAACCCGCGTTTGTAAAGGGCTGCCTTAGCGGCCCTCCCTACCTTACACTAAAAATATGCCTTTTTATCCAAACCCCAAATGTCTCGATAATCTCAATACGAGTCCGGACCGAAGGTCCTTCCTAAGGCCCCACTTCGATCCCTCGCGGAACGATGGAGCCAGACCTTGCCTCCGACATTTCATACCGCATCACTGGCCGGAGCAAGGAGGGAAAAGGATTCCTCTTTCATACCCCTTTATTTTTCGTCCCAAAGAGAAAAAATAAAACGAAAGAGAAAACAAAGACCGTTACAAGACCGCTCCACTCTTCTCAAATCAGATAGATCAGGGCCCCCCCCCGGGGCCCAACGAGGGACAAAGAGTACTTCGACCAAGCAACTAGGGGCCCCCCCCCCTCGCTGTGATATTCCTTAGCCTCAGCCCCAATCGACGGTCCAGCCACCGAACTCTGGGCGTCATCCGGTCGCGCCCACTGCAACAACAGCAACGCAGAGGGAACCCCCTCCGCCAGTCGACCCAAGGATGAAGAGAACGAGGCTCCCAGCATCGCCTTATAACGAGGCATCTCCGTCTCCTCCTCCACAAAGACGTCGCGAGGTAGCCCCCCAGGGGAGGACCTCGGCTCCAAGGTACTTAGCCCGGCTCGTCTAATGTCCGTCCCGCCGAGCTCCCGATCCCACATCACTCTTCTCAACCGACGCGCCTCCGCACTCAAGACGGCGAACTTACTTCGATAAAAATTACAGGCTTCATCGGTGTCCCGAGCCCCCCTTCGGTGGCGAGCCAGCGCAGCTTCCAGGACCTTAACCTTACTCCGGAGTCGTGCCACATAGAAACTACGGGAGTCTCCTTCAGGAAGGTTAGCCGCGACCTACAAGATAACCAACCAACTCAACACTCATTCTCAAGAAGATCCAGAAATGTCCGAAGTCAAACCAACCGGCCGGTCAAAAAACTTTTCTTGCCACTATAAATCCAAATGTTTCTTACAAAAAATGCGGTGGCCAGTCCGCGGGAGGCAAACACAATCGAGGGAGAGAAAAAGAAAGACGAAAATTACACAACTCATTGACCCACCTCCGCGCCGACGGACGGATCCACGGGAGCGTCGGAAGAGGGGTCGACGGCGGGCCCTGCTTCACCCAGAGTCTTCGACGTTCCCTCGATCTCCATATCATACTCAAAATTGGACAGATCGAGGGCCGGGAAGAAGTGCCTCACGTGGCTGAGGGCCCTCTCATAGCTCTTGTCCTGGGCCGCGATCACCATCTGCTGGCCCTTGCGCAACACCTCCTCCGCCTCCTTGGTAAACTTCGTCTTCAGGGAGGCCACCTTCTTCTCCCACTCCACGTCCTTGGCCTTGAGCTGGAGCTCCAGCTGCTGTTCTCTCTTATGCGAACCCTCGAGTTCGATTCGCATCTCCTTCATCTCCAGCTCGCTCTTTTCCGCCCGAGCTCGCTCTTGAGCCAGGGACGCCTCGTACAGGTTCTTGATGTTGGCCCCCTGAATACAGGCCTACAACCAACGACAAACAAAGATGAGACCTCGGCACGTAAATCAACAAAGAGGGACAGAGTCGACAGACTTACCTGCACAGTGGCCTGTGCCAGGCGGGCGAACGCCGCCTCTACGGGCTCGCCCTCCATCGCCTTGCGATCGCCAGGGGTCGCCAGCTTTTCCACCACTTCGACGGCTTGGGCCTCCTCTGTCAGGCGGTCCCCCATCAGAACCGACCAGTCAGGAGCCCACCGCTGCCGCAACAGCTCCACCACCGGATCCTCTTCCTCGGCCTCGACCCAGGGACCTTTCCCCTTGTCGAGAACAGAGGCCCCTGCTCGGCCCGGGCCCTTCGAAGAAGCCACGCCCTTGCTCGTCTCAGAGCGACCCCTCTTGGTCCTCGGCTCGAGTTGAACCTCCGAGATAACAAGGGGCAGCTCCCTCGACCTCTTCGCTGCCTCCGCCTTCTTCTTCTCGGCGTTTTCCTTCTTCATGACCAGCCGCCTTGCCTGGATCGATGCCTCATCCATACCTGCAGAAAAAACCATTAAGAGCAATGAGCAAGAAAGTAAGAAAGGACCCGGAGGAAAGGAACAACTACATACGCATAACAGCTGGGCTCAGTCCAGCGTTCGCCAGAGCGGTCTCCGTCACCTCCGTCCAATCAATGCTAGGTGACTGGCGGAGGCGCTCGACAAACCCCCACTCATCTGCCGACAGATCCCCCTGCCTCGGCGGTGGGTGGCTCGGCTTGGAGTGGTTCCATCGAGTAGGAATGTCCCATGGCTCTTCACTCCGGATCACCAAGTACTTCTCCTTCCATCCCTTGATGGAATCGGGGTGGTGGCGAACGACCTTCCCCCCGCTCCGGGGAGAGATATAGTATACACCCTCGGCCGACGGATTGACCATCAACATTGCACGGAACACGTTCAACCGCAGGGGTACTTGCTGCTCCTCGCACATCAGCATAAAGCAGATGATCTGCTTCCAAGAGTTCGGCCCGTACTGCATGGGCGCCAAGGAGGCCCAGTTCAACACGTCTCTAATGAACGGGTGGACCGGCAACCTCAGGCCAGAGATAAAAGCGTCCACCGGGAAGACACAGTACCACGCTGACAAGGGATCGGTGGGACGCAGAGTAGGGCTCGGCATCAGCAGTTCGTGACCAGGCCCTATATGATACGCCAGCTGCAGAACCTCTAAATCCCCGTCCTCCAAAACGGTCGAGATCGCGTCCATCATCACCCTCCCCCGGCTCGGCGAAGAGGGTTGCACTCCGAAGAGCTCTTGGTCAGAGAGATCGTCGGGATACTGACGGAAATGCTTCGGCTGGACGGGCGAGCCAGTCATCAAGTTACGGAAAACAGGCGCCTTGCTCGAACCGCCGGTCCTCGACCCCGGTTTTCCTGGGGCCCTCTTCTCCTTCTTAGCTCGCTCCGACGGTCCTCGACCCTGAGCGGTGGATCTCCTCACTGTATTGCCCTCGCCACTCTCCTCATCGGAAGACAGCTCCAGCACGCGAATGCCGTCCGAACCCTCGCCGGCTCCCTCCGACCCACTACTCTCCACCACAAAGGGACGTCGAGTACGCGACACCCTCGGCTTGTGTGTCGCTTCCCCCTCACCTACGGAGCCCTCCCAAGAAGCCAAGCCAGTATGGCCCACAACGGGCACCGATCCCTCCTCGAACACGGGCTCTTCCCACGACGTCGACGGAGAGTCAGGCTTTACTTCCCCCCTGGACGACGACGCCGACGAACCGGACTGAGCCCTATCCATCTGTGCCTAAAGATAAAACAAACTTACCAAACTAACCTGGGACCGCTTCGGAAAGGCGAACCGAGTACGGCAAACTGCAAGAGCAAACGCTGAAGGGGTGGGAGATTTTTTGAAGAAAGAAGCAGCAAGATTGTAGTGGGCGAAAGGGAAAAAAGGGGAATACTTATATAAGGGAAGAACGGCTCCTCGACTTCTGCTATTACTGTTCACTGATTGACGCACAACTGCCGCCTAGAAGATCGCGCCACGTTCTCGAAACCTGTGCGGGGGACGTCGTCAGACGCCAGACTGACGGCCTAACTCTGGGGTCGGGTCGGGTGAGATACACGACGGCGAAAACATTTTTTTTATTTTAAGGCACCGTCGTATGACAGACGCCCCGGGCTCCAGCGTTCGACCGGTTCCCCTCTCACCCTCGAGCAGCCCGGGACTTACAGCCTCGGCAGCCGAAACCCCGAACTGTTCGAGGGTGGAACAGAAACCGCCATCGCCTACAACCCTATCAAGACGGACTGACAGACCCCCGACGGGAGGTGGCCCCCCCATCCGAGGCCCTTCAGCCCCAAGGCCGGTATACGGTGGATGCGTCTTTTCGTCTGGATCTCCCCCGGGCCAAACCTCCATGACAGGGCAGTCTGACCCGAAAAGGGATCCAGACGGCAAAACCACCACTAAACCGAAGCTCCTCTCCCCACAGCACGGATATAGGCCGTCACCCCTCTCGCCCTGATCTCCCGTAGACCTGGCCGCCGTATCGAGGTCCATCAGATCCAAGAGAAGATCAGGGCGGCAGAGTAACCACCTCTCCGACGCTGCTAGGATCGAAAATATTAGCCAAAGACAGGCGTCCGCCGAAGCAGACACCTCTGAGAGCCCATGGGCCACCCCTGTTTTGATCATACCTACAATGGAGGGGGGAGGTATTTATAACCTCCCCCAGGGACTAACCGTTGGGACGCCGGGAAGGTCAATCAACGGAAAACCATGCACCATCTACATTTATTAGGCGGCGCCATTAAATGCCCCTAGAAAATTGGACCATCACACCATTCTCGGAGAGCCTTCAATACACCACACGAATGGTGGGATATCCCCGCTCAGTCACTCTGAGGAGCCAATCGGTCGCCATCCCCCTTGATTAGCCCGAGATCCCTCGGCCGGCTCGGGGTCGGGTCTAGCACCAGGGCAGTCTTCTCAGGAAGGCTTCACGGCTCGCCATCGCCCTTGCCTTCCAGTAATCCCTCGCCAAGCTCGAGGTCAGGTCTGGCACCAGGGAGGTCTTCTCAGGAAGGCCAACGGCTCGCCACCCCCCTTGTTGGTCCATAATCCCTCGATCAGCTCGAGGCCGGGTCCAGTACCAGGGGAGTCTTCTCAGGAAGGCTTCACGGCTCGCCATCGCCCTTGCCTTCCAGTAATCCCTCGCCAAGCTCGAGGTCAGGTCTGGCACCAGGGAGGTCTTCTCAGGAAGGCCAACGGCTCGCCACCCCCCTTGTTGGCCCATAATCCCTCGATCAGTTCGAGGCCGGGTCCAGTACCAGGGGAGTCTTCTCAGGAAGGCTTCACGGCTCGCCATCGCCCTTGCCTTCCAGTAATCCCTCGCCAGCTCGAGGTCAGGTCTGGCACCAGGGAGGTCTTCTCAGGAAGGCCAACGGCTCGCCACCCCCCTTGTTGGCCCATAACCCCTCGATCAGTTCGAGGCCGGGTCCAGTACCAGGGGAGTCTTCTCAGGAAGGCTTCACGGCTCGCCATCGCCCTTGCCTTCCAGTAATCCCTCGCCAAGCTCGAGGTCAGGTCTGGCACCAGGGAGGTCTTCTCAGGAAGGCCAACGGCTCGCCACCCCCCTTGTTGGCCCATAATCCCTCGATCAGCTCGAGGTCGGGTCCAGTACCAGGGGAGTCTTCTCAGGAAGGCTTCACGGCTCGCCATCGCCCTTGCCTTCCAGTAATCCCTCGCCAAGCTCGAGGTCAGGTCTGGCACCAGGGAGGTCTTCTCAGGAAGGCCAACGGCTCGCCACCCCCCTTGTTGGCCCATAAATCCCTCTATCAGCTCGAGGTCGGGTCCGGCACCAGGGGAGTCTTCTCAGGAAGGCTTCACGGCTCGCCATCGCCCTTGCCTTCCAGTAATCCCTCGCCAAGCTCGAGGTCAGGTCTGGCACCAGGGAGGTCTTCTCAGGAAGGCCAACGGCTCGCCACCCCCCTTGTTGACCCATAATCCCTCGACCGGCTCGGGGTCGGGTCTGGCACCAGGGTACTCTTCTCACGAAGATCCAATGACTCACCATCCCATTTTCTACAACCATGAGCACTCCTCCACGGCTAGCTCCCGCACCCCCTGCAGGAGTGGGGGGCTTGTGTGACAGTGTAAAAATGGCCTGAGGCCCATCCAAGGCCCAATACAATTCCTACTCAGAAAAGCAAGAATACCGATCTGGTTCGGCTCCGGACCCCTTCAGGGTCGGCGCCGACCCTCGTGTTTGCCCCCACAGTGCCGGCTTCCTCGTACTGACGAGCCTCAGTATCCCCCGGAGTCCGATCCGGAGCAGTCCCTCATGCCGTCCCCCCTCTCTGGCGGGGCAGAGGGATGACCTGGCGCAGCCTAGGCCCTCCGATTCCCCCAGATGCACAGAGGACTCACGATGGGCCACGTCAGCTCCAAATACCGCCAAGGGTTTCGCCACGTCAGCCCTATACCACTCCTGGTATCACCGCAACCGCCCTAAACCCCCTGGGCCTTCTGCCACGTCAGGCCCATGGGCTTTCGGATCCAAACCCGGCCCCCAAGCGGAACCAAACCCGGTTGGGATTCTCTATAAATACTAGACCCTCATCCACCTTTTGAAGGTAATCAATCTTTTACCACTTAAATATACCTAGTTATTGCTACTCTCTCACAGAGACTGACTAGAGCGTCGGAGGGTCCGCCACCGGGACAAACCCCGGTGTTTCAGGACCGTCTGCAGGTACACAAGACCTCGGATCCGACCCTTCCGATCCGAGCCCAACCTTCAAACGCCTTTCCAAGCTCATCGTAGGCCCCAGAAGGTCAATCGAAGGTCGGCAGACGAGCGGCAATCTCCTTCAATACAAATTGAGTTCGAACTCACACCTGGTGCTTCCACACGTGCCCCAGAAATAAACAGCATCAGTCGCTATTCCCATTAGCGACCTCGAAATGAAGAGGCCGCTATTGAGAATAGTGGCCGCTGCTAACGTGGCACAAAGTAGCCAAAAGCACTGATAGTTCGGCAACTGGCCCAAAAACGCAAATATTTTCAAAAAGCGGCCTATGTAGTCAAAAAACTCCACAAATTGGTCATAAAAACATCATTTGACAAAATATCAAACGTGATTATTTTTCCCAAAAAAAAGCTTCATCTCAAAACCCTAGCACACATTTTAAAGAAAAGAGGTTCAGATTTACCATTCGTTCATCCATCACAAAAGTGGAAAAAAAAAAAAACCAAACCTTCCCTCTTTATAACTCTTATCTCGCCCTCCTCTACTAAATGCTACAGCGACCTCGCCATCTCCGTAAATTCATAGATCTGAAGCTGCAAAGAAGAAGAAAGACTTATGGTTTTTCTTTGCGAACACTAGATCTGAGAAATTCCACACACAATGGAGTTTGTTACCTTGATTTCATCATCATCATCGCCTCCTTAAAAATCTGAAACAATTCGTTACACTTCAAGATTTAACTTTAAAGATGCTTTGAATTGAAAGCATAGGATCAATTTTTACCCAAATGTTGAAGAGTTAAAAAAGCATTATCCAAACTCGATGGGAATTTTTTGCCGTACTAGGCTACTTTTTGAAACTATTCGCGATTTTAGGCCAGTTCCCATACTATTAGCGTTCGTGGGCTAGCCACTGCCACGTCAGCAACAATCGCTATTTGGAATAGCGGCCTCTTCATAGCCACCAACATTGCACACTTGATAGATTACAGAGGGGGTATTGTATAGAGTCTGTGTAAGTGAGGTCGCTAATGTCAGTAGCGGCCTTCGCTAACTGAGGTCGCTATTTCCAATCGCGACCTCAGATGGGCCCAATTGCTTTTAAGATAGAGTCGACCCCCGCTGTCTCTCTCTATCTCTTTTCGTTTTCTTCTTCTTCCCCTTCCCCAACAGCGGCCTCTCCACTTTCTCCCAAAAACCCAAAACCCTAACCCCTGATTTCTACCCCAAAATTCCATTAATCCAAGTTTGCTTCTTCTCCACCCGATCTCTCTCCTCACACTTCATCTAAACCCAATCACTCTCCTCACTACAGATTTTGGAAATCTCCAAATCATATCGAATCTCCAAACCCTAAAGAGGTATGCCTAGTATTGTGATGGTTGATTGTTGGTGTTGGTTACAATTTTTTTCACTTATTGTTAATAATGTGACCCAAATTGATTGTTTGTTTATTGATTGTTGAATGTATTAGAATTACAACTAGACCCAAATATATGACCCAAATTGATTGTTGAATGGTTGATTGTTGGTGTTGGTTACAATTATGACTCATTCTATGATGTGACACTTCACAACTGAAATAAAGATGAATTGTGTGGAGATTGAAATAAAGATGAAATTTGATACTCATATAGTAACATGCACAATTGAAATAAAGATGAATTGGTTGGAGATGGCTTGTACTGGTTTTGTGAAAGACAATTCATAATTGTGTGAGGAGATGAAGTGTTAGGAGATATGTTGTGCATAGTCACATACTTATATAAATCTCTCTCCTCTCAATTCAACCGTCTTTGGTTCTTTATGTCTCTCAGTATTAAGATAGCTTGTGCATGTGACTATGTAAGGGTGATGAGCATAACAAATGTGTTCACTTTGACTATGCTATTATGAATTTAACACACACACACACACATATTTATATAAATTGGTTAAATGCCATGGTTAATCTTTGTTAATATCTATTTAATTTTTTTGTTCACGATTGTATATTGAATGCAAATTTGTGTACTAATGTATAGGTATGGACTATAAAATTCCAATTTGGTTGTATTACAGGGGAGAAATAGTTCAAGACCCAAAAGTAGGATTTTTCTATAAAGGTGTACAACCGGAGATAGTTTGGGCCAATCGTAATATAAATATGCAAGATTTGGTAGAAAAGGTATACGAAGTAACTAAATGGGATAAAGGTGAATGGAGTGTTGAAATTAAAGCTAGGTATGCAGCTGGAAAAGACAAAGGAGGCCCATTTTTTATGTCAGTACCTATAGTTGATGATGACTGTTGCTGCTTATTTCGGTGTGGGAGCAAACAGATTGTGAGTTAATAAATGAAGGACACTACTAAAAGTCAAAGCTGTAACCTGGCCGTTATAGAACTGTTAGAGCTCCTAAAGATGGATCTGGACCGTTGATTAACCTCCTGTGATCTGAATTGGATGGTGGATGATGCGGCCGACGGACCTGCAAAAACGTCTGAAACACCGGGGTGTGGCTCCGGCGACAGACCCTCCGACACTCAAGTCAGAACCAGAACGAGAGAGAGCGAGTAAAAACTGGTGAATTGTTGATTACTTGGAAACTGAGGAGGGGAAGGAGTATTTATAGGCCTGAGAGACATTCTAGAAGCCGAATCGTGATCGTCGGATCTTTCATGTCTTCCCCCCGGAGAGATAAGATGTCCCTGTAAGAGGATAAGAGATGAGACTCCTAGTCATCATGGGCTGGATATCTCTCTTAGTGGACCTAGTCTGTCACTTTTTATGGGCTTGAGAGAAGCCCATGTTTTGGAGTGGGCCCAAGCCTGTAAAATAGGCCTGTGATGGCTAATCTGCCTGTAGACGCCTTGAGATCCGTGCAAGGATCGTACGGCTTTGATCTGCTGCAATTTTTACCATCATCATTAGCCCTCCACTCCATGAGGTAATTTTCATGGCTTTCGGAAAGTAGTACGTCTTATTTTTAGAATCTGCCGAATAATCTTAGTGGTCGGAGTGTTCAGAGATACCTGGAACTATCTGTGGCTTCTGAAGGCGGTGAATATATTCCTAGATTTTTTCCATATTTTTTCGGATTTTTCCGATTTTTCTGTAATTTTCTGGGAAATTTCTGGGAATTTTCCATAGTTCTTCAGATTTCTTCAATTTTATGGGATACCCCACAATCTCAAAATCACTCTTTCGAATTTTATAATTAATAAATTCAATTTTAATTATTTTTTTGAATTTTTTAATTACTTTTCCGAATTTAAATAACTATTTTGAATTTTTTTTAATTGATTTTTCGAATTAAAAATGATTTTAAAAATAATTTCTAGATTTATCTGATCCGGTGCGCTTTTTAAAGCGATCTAAGGCCTTGATCAACTGTGGACTCGCATGCTGAGAAGATCTGATGGCTGAAAACTCCTGATCAGGCCAAAAAACCTGGAGCGCTCATCAAGATCTGGCGTTGGGCCGTCTTCTTCCACCCCTTTGCTCAGCGAACGAAATCGCCGAGCTATGGCGGTAGCTCGTTATGGTTGAGCTATGATCGTTGTGGCCTCACCGAGCTATGATCATTGAATCTCGTCGAGCTACAAAATCGAGCTATAGAGCTATGGTGGTTCGTCGCTCCGTTCTCCGTTGAGTTAATTCCTTCGCCGAGCTATGGATCACAAGCTCTGCAACTCGTTTCCACCGAACTATGGAGCGGGGAAGTTTTGCCGAGCTTTGGCGATCTCTTCGCTGAGCCATGGTAGCTTGTCTTGCCGAGCTACGATCCTCCAAAGTTTTGCCGAGCCATGGGGTTCGAATTCCTCGATGAGCTATGACTATGGAGTGCCTCGCCGAGCTATGATAGCTCATTTTCACCAAGCTCTGGACTCGAGCCCTCGTCTCGCCGAGCTATGGGATAGCTTGTTCTCGCCGAGCTACGGAGTCGAAGTCTCGCCGAGCTATAGGTTTTCTTTCGCCGAGCTATGGAGGTCTCGGAGCTTTCTCCGAGCTATGGTAGTTCGTTTCGCCGAGCTACGGAGGCTTCGATTTCACCGAGCTACAGAGCTAGCAATTTTCGAGCTCCATTTTGGGTTCGAGTCTGGTGTCATCGGTAGGCCGAGGAGCGGCGGTGCTCAATCTTGGAGCGAGGAGACAGGTCTGAGATCCCCGGCGAGCTTGGTCTTCGAGTTTTCGAAGATGTGATTTTGGTGGGAAACTTTGGAGAAGAAGAAGAAGAAGCGGAGCGGAGCGGATTGGTTTTGGATCTGGATCCGACCCGTTAAGCACCCTTGGGCTATTTTATTTGATTTTGGTTGCGGGTTTGGATCACGTACCCGACCCATTTCGACCTTTATCCTTGCTGAGTTAATCCGAGAGCTTTTTTTGGGGTTTTAGTGGAGTGTTTTTTGGAGTTTGATCTAGGGATTGGGTTCACACAAAAATATTCATATATGTTTCGTGTATCGGTAACAAATACACATACGCGTATCTTCATGTGAGTTTACCCATCGTCTAGTCTTCCAAAAAATCTGGCTTTTGCTCGGAGTTGGCTCGTCTTCGTTGTGGTGTCTTCTCGTTAAGGTAGGAGTTATATGGTGCATGGATTGTTGAAGTTTGTTTCAATTGAGAGGTTTTTGGTCAATCTTGGAGTTGTCACGGGATAGTAGGCTTTGTCTTACGAGAAAACTTGACAATTTTATTGGTGGTGTTCATGGTGCCCACCAAGTGTTGGTGATTTTGCTCCTTCCAAATTGCTCACAAGCTGTTTGTGAGATTGTCTCTTCCAAGTTGCTCACAAGCTATTTGTGAGATTGTCTCTTCTATCGACCGAACGTTGTGGCGGCTGTTTGTGTTGTCGACTAACTGTCTAGTTGCTGAGTTACTGCTACTCTTGGACCCGGATTGGGGTTATTTGACCGTCGATCTGTTGAGATGAGCTAAGATGCTGACATGTGATGATTCTTCCCTTTCTGGTCCTATAAATAAGGGCTGATCCTACCCTCCCTTCCTTATTTTCAACATTCCCTTTCTCTCTCCTAAATTATTTTTGAAGAGCTTCTCTCTCTAGAAATTGCGGCGTTGAGTTGGGCGGTGCTAGTTCCAGTTGTTGGCTCGGAGTTTTCTCCACTTGGACTAGGTAACTTTCTTTCGATTGTTGTTTCTCCATTCTAGTATTCCGTCGGTCTGTGCCTCTACTAGATCCGCTGGTCTAGAAGGAGAAGAGGGCGTTATGCCTGATCACCCTCCTGGAGTGAAGGGTATTCGTGGTGAGGCTGATCGTTCCACCGTTGTGGAAACGATCGCGAACCCGAGAGAGATGGGGGATGTAAGCTCCAGACCCTGTTGTACCTCATCCCAGAGTTGATTAAGGAATACTCTGTAGTGGATCACCGATTCTTGAGGAGTGGCATGGAATATGAAGAGCCCGAGCTTGTTCATACCACCGAGGCTAATCAGATTGCCACCATTCTTACACGCGATGAGTTGATCATGATAAGAGCGAGTTTTGGCATCCCTAGTGAGTACAGCTTGCTCGTGCCAAGGCCTAGAGTCAGGGTGTGTTATGCCATGTTGGATGAGTATTGTTTCTTTCCTTACGACGCTTTCTTCGCGGGACTTCGTCTATCCCTCCATCCCTTCGTTAAAGAAGTACTTAATTGGTATCAGCTGTGCCCGGTGCAGCTGATGCCGAACACATAGAGGCATGTCGTTGGCTTCATCTTGCAGTGCCGCCAGTTCGGAGCTATGCCGAGCCTCGCAGTGTTTAGAAGACACTTCAAACTTAGCCGACTCAGCCAGATTGAGGAACGTTGGTATCTCAGCCCTCGCAGGAATAGGGGGCTGGTTGATACTTCTCGATCAGTAAGATGTTGGAAGGAGAAGTTCTTCATTGTTCGCAATGCTGAGCCGTGGGGGATTCCCACTACTTGGAGGGAAACGGTTCTCTCGATGGTGCGAGTGGAGCCGATAATGAGCGTAGATGAGAAGAATCTTAGCGACGCGCTTCTTGGGTTGAAGGTGCTGTAGTGGCAAGATATTACCAACAAAGTGCTCTTTGAAAGCGGCCTTGGACCGGCTGTTCCTAGTATGATTTTTCTATTACTGTTTTCATGCCTTGTCATCCATACTTTTTTCGATTTCTAGCTTCTTGATTTATGTCTTTACTGCTTTCCTTTGATTTTACGGTGTTTGACTATTCCGTGTTTCTCTTACAGGTAGGACAGACATGGATTTTAAGGATATCTTTGTAGAGCTGGATGCGATACAGAACAAGAGGGGGGAGGAGCCAAAGAAGCAGAAGAGGACGGCGTTGCATCCTACTTCTTCCCCGAGCATACCGCCCACGATTCCTGCTGCACAAACTGAGTCCCCTGTAGGAGCACCGCCTGCCGTTGGGGCAGGTTCTTCTTTAGCTGCAGTCGTGGCTGGTGCCGCGTCAGCCCCACTGACTGCTATGGCTGTCGCGGTGCATGTTAGTCAGGGAGATATGGTCTACACCCCCGATTGGAATGTGAAGGCAGAGGAGAAGTTCTTGGGGAACTCCTCTGCCTATCTTGAGGCCTGTCGCCACCTCCCTACTGCTTCTGACAGGGAGAGATTGAAGATGGAGCCCCCCGAGAGATCGGTCTTGGAGATTGCCGGAGCGCATGTGATGGTATGGCCCTGTTTCCTTAGTTATTTATGTTGTGCTCCCTTCTCTTGCATTGTTATGTTTTTAACTGATTTCTCCTTGTTCCAGGCGATGAGCCAGTTCGGGCACTTGGTGGACTTTTACGCGGCCGAAGAGAAGAACATGAGGGCTCGCATTACTCGTGCCGAAAAAGATAAGAAGAAAACCGCCAAGGAGTCCAAGGCAGAGTTTGAAGGGATGAAAAAGAAGGAGCATGAGGCGCGCCTTGAGTTGGAGGCATTGGCCGTGAAGATGGAGGAGATGCGCCTCGAGCTAGAGGCATCCAAGGAGAGAGAGTTGGCGTCAGAGAAGAAGAACGCCGATCTCCTGTTGGAGTTGGAGAAGGCTCGCGCTGAAGCGGCCTCGGATGTGAAGGTGGAAGTGGCCAAGGTCCACGCAGAGTGTAAATCGAAGCTTCAGGGGGTGATGTTGGGGTTCTATGCCTTGGCGATCTTACATGTGGTGGAGCATGTTCCCGGTTTTGATGGGAAGGGCTACCATGTGACGCTTCGATCTGGTGAGCCTCTAGATCCCAACAGGAAGGACGATGTTGAGACTGACACTCCTACGGGAGGTGCAAAGAGCAGTTCTGGGAAGAAGGACAAGGGGAAGGGCCCAGCTGGAAGTGTCTTGTCAGAGGGGGTACCAAAGCAGGTGGATGCTTGATTCGCCTTAGTGTACTTTTCGTCTTTCCAGTTTATTGTTTGATTATTTCGTCTCAGACTTTGTAGTTTGCTTCTATGATACCTAATTACGGACTGGCCACCGCATCTCTGTATTTCCTTTCAGTACTTTATAGAAACTATCTTCTAGACTGGTTATTGCTTGTCCTATTGTATGGATGTGCCTTGTGGCGGTGTTTGCTTGTCACACTTTGTACTTTGATCCTATGTCTGATTATACTCTTTGCGCTTACTGACAGGTGACCGTGGGATCTGATAAAGGTCCTTGTGGTGATGAGGTGGGGTGCCTCCGTAAGCAACTGCGCATAACATAATTAGCGGTCAACTGTTTGCGTGCTCAGTCGGACGAGGAATGGTTGGAATCCATTCGCCTTAAGTCGGCGCTAGTTGAGCGGGACTGTGGGTTAGCACTCTTATACTCCATTCGTCTGGCAAGCTTGCCACTGCCTTCGAAGGTGACAAAGGACAGCATTGGGGAATGCGCCCTGCTCAGGGAGATAATCGTTGAGAGGACTTGGAGCTATACCGCCTCCAGGCGAAGCTTGGTGGGTTGCGGACGGCAAGCACTCCACGTGTTGCCACTTCTAGGGAGGATCAGCTGGTTGGAACGAAGAAAAGCACCACAAATGTTGCGACGATTGTGTGACAGTAGAAACAGCTGGGTCGAGTGTCAGGGGAGCTATGCAAACAGCGTTGGTTCCCTTTCAACACCTCGTAGGCGCCCCGAGAGGTGCATCGGCTTTGTTGAGTAAGACTTTGGTTGGAGAGTCACGCACCTCGTGTGCCGGTCAGCAATCACAGACGCTGGGATCGATGTTTGCTGTGCGAGGTGTTGGTAGCCAAGGGAAGGGGGTGACTATCAGGCACTCTACAAGGAGGCTTATGTCTCTCAGGAGAAACACTCCTCGCCCAGTGAGTCGCAGGGATGGCTTGTAAATCGAGTTGTATGGTTGATGTCTCCTTACTTATAAATATTTGTAGTGCTGTTGAATATGAAATTGTGGACTTGTGATAATTTTACAACTTTTTTACGTGCTTAGTCCTCGTTGTCGTGGTTGAGATGTTATCGACGGATTCTTTGTCGCTAAATAACAGGGCCTCAAGTCTGTTGTGTATAGCTTAAAGAGCTGTCAACGGTGTAAGACGGAGATGAGAACTTCTCAGTCCCATACCCAGCTAGTTGTAGGGACAATTCTGAAGGAGAATTGCTCTCCAAACCTGCTGTATGGGTCCTCTAATAGATTGTTAGAATCACATCGAATGGAGAGTCGAACCCCTAGCATGGCATTTTACAAGTGTTGCTAGAGTAACTTCGATCCATGATTTTGGACCTCTTAATCTGTTGTCGAGGAGATTTAACTAGTTGCAGGAACAGATCGAATGGCAAATTGAACTCTGAACATGTGTGATTACATGTTGCGAAAGTAACTCTGAACCATGAACATGGATTCCGAACTTGTTAGTTTAAGTATTAACAGGTTGTAGGAGCAGCTCGAATGGTAAAGTGCACTCTAAACTTGCTTCTTAGCAAATTGACAGTCTCTTTTGAACCATGAACGTGGACTCCGAACCGGTCGTCGAGGTGTTAACGAATTGTAGGAGCAGATCGAATAGTGAAGTGCACTGTGAATTTGCGTGATTACAAATTGTTATAGTCTCTGTCGAGCCATGGGTATGGACTCCGAATTTGTCTTATGGGGAGACTCGCAATGAGTGTTTTGTGCTGCTTAAGTATATAAGTGTGGCACTTAACTTGCTATTTCAGAGCCTTTAAGGATGTTCAGCTAGTTGCAGGAACAGATCGATCGGTGAGTTGTGTTCTAAACGTGCATGTTTGCATGCTGCAACTCCCGAGTTCTGGATTCCGAACTTGCGTTGTAAAAAACTTGTAACGAGTGTTTAGCACCGCTTTTGAGTATGAGTGGGGCGTTTCTAGCTCATTCTTTTCTTTGCACGATCGACAAAGATGTAGTGAAACAAACTGGCTAAACTTTATTGAAGAATAAACTAGAAGGGCTGCTCTAATGGCTAGCTCTTATTACATACTTGGCCGCCTTAGTAATGGCGGCTCTTATTGAAAGAGAAACTAAGTGGTTGCTCTAGTGGCTGGCCTTTATTACAAAAATTTAAAAATAAAAATTCTGCATAACTTAGGAGAGCGTGTTTCAAACATTCTCACTGTGCTCCATAAGGTATTGTTCACTTGGAGTCCCTACTGACACATCCCTGCCCCCTGGGTCTTCAAGTTGGTAAGCTATCAGGCGAAAAACTTTGTAGACACTGTCTATATCTGCCTATTCCTAGGGGATGCTCGTGTCGCCCTGCTTAGATGCAGCGGAATGTTCTGATGGACTGACGTGCTTAGGCAAGATTGATTGTTTATTATGACTGAGTGGAGCGACTTCGGATAAGGGACTTAAGAAAGTTGTTGGGTTCTGGCGAGGACGTGGTTGGAGCTGGGAAGAAGTTATTTGGCGATTTTGAAAATTTCCAGTTTGGTTGGCTAGTGCAGTGGCTTCGAGCTTGCTTGCTGGCTTCGTGACACAATGATCATTTTCTTGTAGTAGTTCTTCAGCGTGGAGTGGGAAAACTGAGTCCCCCATCGTAGCAGTGTAGCATGCGCATGCCGCTTGTTGGCTTCCTACTACTTGCCCTATGCCTGCTGGTGTGGAGAATTTCATTTTCATATGGAACGCGGAAGCAACAGCGTGGAAGGCGGCTAGTCCTGGACGGCCAAATATGGCATTGTATGCGGATTTAACATCAACCACCAAGAAATCTAAGGACTCTGTCCGAGTTATCGGTGCTTTCCCTGCTATTACGTCGAGTGCAACAATTCCCTCAACTTTGATAGGTGCACCCGAGAAACCATGGAGGGTATAGCTGACCGGCTTAAGACGGTCCTGGGAGAGCTTCAATGCGTCGAACGCGGCCATAAACAAGATGTTAACGGAACTACCATTGTCAACGAGAATACGTCGCACCTCGTGGTTTGCCATGCCTAGATTCATAAGTAGCGCATCGCAATGAGGCATTTTGATGCCCTCGAGATCCTTGTCAAAGAAGGAGACTGAGAGGCCCGAACCCTTTGAGGATGGAGTGTTGTGAACTGAATTAACCTCTCTTACGAAAGCTTTGTGAGAGGAGTTAGATTCTCCCCCCATGGGCCTGCCATGGATGGTGTGCAAAATGGCCATTTGTTCTGAGTCCCTGGATTCAGAGGGTCTTTCGGGACGCTTATTAGCCCCCGTGGGGGAGGGTTCTCGGCATTTTGTTTCGTTGTACAAACTGTGATAAGTAGCCCCACTGAATCAGGTCTTCAATTTCTTATTTGAGGGCTTTGCAACTGTTGGTGGTATGTCTGTGGCCTTTGTGAAAAGCACACCATAGGCTTTTGTCTCTTCTCTTGCCGGGTGTCGTCATCCTGGGAGGAGGACAGACTATCCCATCTTTCTCTACTGCCATGAAGATGGCAGATGTGCTTGCATTTAGAGGAGTAAACTTGTCAAAGCGAGGCGGCAGAGGAGGGCAACGCAGACCTGCGCCATTTTTCTGAAACTTTTTGGGAATTTCCTTAGTTGGACTCTTTTGTTTGTTCCCGGAGAGTGATTCTTTCTTGTCAGGAGGGTTGAGGGCTTCCTCAACTCTAATGTACTTCTCACTCCGTTCTAGGAGCTCTGTGAAATCACGAGGTGGCCTCTTGGCGAGGGATGCTTTTAGCTCTTTATGCCTGACATTGTGGCGGAAGGCGGCAGCTGCCACCGAGGAGTCTAGAAAGGAAATTGATCTTGCTTCCACTGTGAATCGCTTGACAAAGTCTATTAGCAACTCTCCATCTTTTTGCTTCAGTTCTAGCAGGGAGACGCTGGTTTTTTCAATTCTCCGGCTAGTAACGAAGTGAGCGATGAAGAGTTCTTCAAATTGGTCGAAGGAAAATATGGACTCAGGTTTCAGACGTGCATACCATTCCCTAGCTGATCCTTTCAGTGTAGCGGGAAATGTCTGACACATGAGTGCGTCAGTGGCATTATAGACCATCATGAACGTTTTAAAGCTCTCGACATGGTCTGTCGGGTCTGATTCTCCGTCATAAGATTCGAACTGAGGGGCCTTGAAACCCCTTAGAATAAGTGCATCGAGAATAGTTTGTTGAATGGAGGTCGACTAGGGCGGTAGGCCCTGTGGGAGTGGCCCCCCTCATTCCTTATTTGCTCGAGACATTTCTTTACCTCTTGGATTTTTCGGAGGACTTGATTGTCCTTCTTTTGAAATTCAATTGAGTCAACGGATCTTTCGTTCAGGGGGAGGCTTTGCATTTGACTCCCTTGGAGAGCGTAGAGAAGGTCGCACTTGAATTGATCGAGCTCGGCCCTGGTGACCGGTTCATTCCGATCTCTATTCTACCCAAGTTGCCTTTGATCATCCTGTGTTGGGTTTCCCTAGCTAGCTGCCCCCTGTGAGAGGAGGATTGTCTTGATACTTGTCTAGAAGGCTGGGCACTCTGGCTTACTTGATTTCCTGAACGGGAGGCCTCAGACCGGGCACGCCTCTCATTCAGCTTTATTCGCAGGTCGCGTTGAATTTGGTTAAGATTTTTAGATCCTCGTGGACCTCGCATAGGCATTGTGGACTGAGACGTGGTCGTTGTGAGGATGCTGTTCAGGATGGTTCTGTTGGGAGCCCCCCGGTGCCTCTCCATTGGCAGAAGCGGGATTAGGCTCCAGGGGTTGTTGTTGAGGAGGAATTTGGTCTTCCATAGGAAGAACCCGAGTTGGCTGACGAAGAGAGTTGGTGCAACAGTTGGAGTCGGCCCCTCTCAGTTTTGGTGGCATGGAGAAAAGTTCGACTTATGCAGCGAGTTTCCCACAGACGGTGCCAATTTGTTGCTGCTTATTTCGGTGTGGGAGCAAACAGATAGTGAGTTAATAAATGAAGGACACTACTAAAAGTCAAAGCTGTAACCTGGTCGTTATAAAACTGTTAGGGCTCCTGAAGATGGATCTGGACCGTTGATTAACCTCCTATGATCTGAATTGGATGGTGGATATGCGGCCGACGGACCTACAAAAATGTCTGAAACACCGGGGTGTGGCCCCGACGACAGACCCTCGGACGCTCAAGTCAGAACCAAAAAAAGAGAGAGAGAGAGAGTAAAAACTAGTGAATTGTTGATTACCTGGAAACTGAGGAGGGGAAGGAGTATTTATAGGCCTGAGAGACATTTTAGAAGCCGAATCGTGACCATTGGATCTTTTATGTCTTCCTCCCTGGAGAGATAAGATGTCCCTGTGAGAGGATAAGAGATGAGACTCCTAGCCATCATCGGCTGGATATCTCTCTTAGTGGGCCTAATCTGTCACTTTTTATGGGCTTGAGAGAAGCCCATATCTTGGAGTAGGCTCAGGCCTGTAAAATAGGCCTGTGATGGCTAATCTGTCTGTAGACGCCTTGAAATCTGTGCAGGGATCGTACGGCTCTGATCTGCTGTGATTTTTACCATCATCAATGACTCACTTGTTGCTATGATAGCAAGGTCGCTTGATCCGTATAATAGTTGGTCTGCAATGGAATTATATATAAAGCAAACCAAGATTCACATACGTAGTCCACAAGTTGGTCGTGTGTCAACTCTAATACCCGAAGTACAGACCTCTCAGATGATTTCCAATGATCCGATACAATTGAATGTAAGCTTGTCTCCTCCACATGATCCCATATTTACAATTCCAAGTACATTTAGTCCTGCAGAAGATGAAATCCCAAATCCTTCCATTTTCATACGCAATCTCGTGGAAAATGAAAATATCATTGAAACCTTCGAGCATGCTTTGGTTAACAATGAGTTAATAGAAGATAAAGAACATGAAGAAGAGGTGGAAGATGTAGTGGACGGTGAAGATGAAGATGAAGAAAATATGCACGTCAATGATGCGAATGCTAACGTTAATGTCTCTAATGTCGTTCATGATTTGCAACAAAATATGGAACGGGCCATCCCAATGACCCAGTTGGTTTCATCAACCGTTCATGATATTGGACCGGTGGACTTGGGTAATATTGCTAGAGTATACCACTTTGGTGAAGACTCTTCTAGATCATCTGACCCACGTGACTTGTACATTGGCCAGAAATTCACAAGCACAGATGCCGTGAAAATTTTCTCCATCAAGGAAAATCGAGAGTTTGTCACGGTCAGGTCAAACAAAACGATATATGACGTTAAATGTAAAATGGCACCAAGGGTTAGAACAATAGCGGAACAATTAGCAAATCCCGATGTGGTAGAGCCAAGTTGTACGTGGAGATTTCGTGCAATAATTCCAACTTGACATACTTTGCTGTGACGAAATTAGGAGGTTCTCATACCTGCATTAATCCAACATTGACACAGGATCATAGGAAAGTTGACTTGAAATTAGTTTCAAATTTAATTTTGAATATTGTGAGGGTACAAATAGGGATAACGCCAAAGGAGATCATTGAGATAGTGTTGTCAGAAGTAAATTATAAGACTTCTTACAACAAGGCTTGGCGAGGGAAACAAAGAGCTATTGAGAGGCTCTACGGTGGGTTTGCGGAAACATATACGAAGTTTCCTTATCTCTTATCAGCACTTCAAGCTTCAAATCCCGGTACATATGTTAAATGGGATAAAGTTCCGACCGGCCCAGGTGAGGAGACATTCAAGAGAGTATTCTGGAGTTTTGCAGCTTCGGTCGAAGGATTTAAGTCTTGCAGACCAGTAATAAGTATTGATGGAACACATTTGTATGGTAAATATAAGGGATGTTTACTGATAGCGGTTGCCCCCGACGCTAGTGATCAGATATTTCCTTTTGCCTTTGCCATAGTTGATGCAGAAAGTATAGAAAGTTGGACTTGGTTCATGAGTTGTATTCGATACTATGTAACGGACCGTCAAGGGCTATGCATAATCTCCGATCGTCACGCCGGTATTCTCTCTTGCATGGATTTGCAAAATGGATCTTGGAATGAGCCACATGCCTATCACCGTTATTGTATGCAGCATTTTGCTACCAATTTTTTTTCAAAATTTGGTAACAAGGAGTTGAGGAACAAGATGAAAGTAGTGTCATGTCAAAATTAGCCAAAAAAGCTAGAAAAAGAAATGACAGAGATTGAGTCGGTCAAAGTCGAGGTGACTAATTGGCTTAAGGAGAAAACAATTGAGAAATGGGCACTAGCGGCAGATGGAGAACGTCGGTACGGCATCATGACTATGAATAGTAGTGAAGTATTTAATTCTGTGCTGAAGGGGGTACGTAGCTTACCCGTGACCGCTATTGTAGAGATGATATTCTACCATCTTAATAGTTACTTTATCGAACATCGTCAAGCGGCACAAAAATTGATAAATGATGGGAACATATGGGCTCCCCATGTTCAAGCTCTTCTTGATAAATGACGAGAGAGACCGAACTTGCACGGGGCTATAATGTTTCACCATAACCCCGGTGTATTTCAAGTTAAAACCGGTATTAGGTTTGAAAAAATCGGCGAAGGGGTGGGAACCTGCATACCGTCAACTTAGGACCCCGTACTTGTACCTGCCAGAAATTTCAGCTTTACCATTTAGCATATTCTCATGCATTGGCAGCTTGTGTATCCAGGGCTTTGGATTACCATCCTTATGTTGACCCTTTCTATTCTACGGATTGCTTATTACGCACATGGCTGCCAACTTTCAATCCAATTCAAGATGAAGCATACTGGCCTGCTCAATGGGGACCAACGCTGAAAGCTGATGACACACTTAGAAGATGTCAGAAGGGCAGACCTAGATCTACGCGGATTCGGAATGACATGGATGTGAGAGACGGAGCAGCCACAAGGATAACTTGTTCCAAATGCAGTGAAATAGGACATAATAAAAGCCGATGTCCGAAGAAGCAAACATCCGGTAGCACTAGTACGTCGCAGGTAGTAATGAATATTTGAGCTTACTTTTTTCACATTAAACATCATACAATGGTTTTAAATTGTAATTAATTGTACATTTAATTGAATTAGTCGTGTTACGAGTAGTAAACGTGGAAGAGGAAGGGCTGCACGGGGTCGTGGTGCACACACTCTGAGGAGCACTGCAGATACGTCGTCCGTCGACTGATGACCGTAAATACAGACAATATTTTGGAGGTATTTTTTGAAGTAAGGGGTAAAAGACTTCGTACTGGATATTTTGGTAGTAGAATTTTGATTACATAATATTGTATAGATTTTGATGTAGTTTTTGATGTATAGGTTGGAAGCTAAATTATAAGGGAATCGTGTTGTATAGAAGACTTGTTGTTAGAATGTTGAAATATTGTATGAAGTTGCTAATGATTCATTTTGTTGCATTTCGATGTTGTTAGAATGAAGAAATAGAATTTTATGTGGAGTTGAAGGTTATCGCAAGTTTCAGTTGAAGGTTTTTGGGTATCCGTATTTTGAAGAATTTTTTTGTACGGATTGGGATTGGAACACTTGCACTTACAAAGTGGTTATATGTATTATTATTTTTTTGGGTTTCTAGAATGAAGAAGTGGAATTATATGTGGAGTTGAAGGTTATCGCAAGTTTCAACTGAAATGTACAACTGAAGGTCTTTGAATGTAATTTTGGTGTACAAAAATTGTATAGTGGGAAGCGATAAAGTTTAACTTTTAACTCAAGGTGTTTATACTGAGGACACTAATTCCAATCACGACCACAGCTATCATAGGTTGCGATTGGCATTAGCGATTATTCTGATAGGGAATTTTGACTTATCCCCTGTGAATCTAACTCAAAATCGGGTTATAACTGTGGCCGCGATTGGCATTAGCGGCCACAGCTATTTGCCATTATGAGTTACATTCACAGAGAAGAAGTTGTTTTGGACTTATTCTCTGTGAATCTAACTCAAAATGGCTTATAGCTGTGGCCGCTAATGCCAATCGCGGCCATAGTTGTAAACCATTTCAGTAAGATTCACAGAGGAGAAGCAGATTTCGCCATCAACACAATCGCTAATGCCAATCGCGACCACAGTTGTAACCCATTTTGAGTATAATTCACAGAGGAGAGACCTAAAAAAACTTCTTCTCTATGAATCTAACTCAAAATGGCTTATAGTTGTGGCCGCTAATGCCAATCGCGACCACAGTTGTAAACCATTTTGAGTAAGATTCACAGAGGAGAAGCAGATTTTGCCATCAGCACAATCGCTAATGCCAATCGCGACCACAGTTGTAACCCATTTTAAGTAAAATTCACAGAGGAGAGACCCAAAAAAACTTCTTCTCTGTGAATCTAACTCAAAATGGCTTATAGCTGTGGCCACTAATGCCAATCGCGACCACAATTGTAAACCATTTTGAGTAAGATTCACAGAGGAGAAGTCCAAAAAAACTTCTTCTCTGTGAATCTAACTCAAAATGGCTTATAGCTGTGGCCGCTAATGCCTCGCGACCACAGTTGTAACCCATTTTGAGTAAGATTCACAGAAGAGAAGCAGATTCGCAATCAGCACAATCGCTAATGCCAATCGCGACCACAGTTGTAACACATTTTGAGTAAGATTCACAGAGGAGAAGTCCAAAAAAACTTCTTCTCTGTGAATCTAACTCAAAATGGCTTATAGCTGTGGCCGCTAATACCAATCGCGACCACAGTTGTAAACCATTTTCAATAAGATTCACAGAGGAGAAGTCCAAAAAAACTTCTTCTCTGTGAATCTAACTCAAAATGGCTTATAGCTGTGGCCGCTAATGCCAATCGCTACCACAGTTGTAACCCATTTTAAGTAAGATTCACAGAGGACAAGTTGAAAAAAACTTCTTCTCTGTGAATCTAACTCAAAATGGCTTATAGCTGTGGCCGCTAATGCCAATTGCGACCACAGTTGTAAACCATTTTCAGTAAGATTCACAGAGGAGAAGCAGATTTTGCAATCAGCACAATCGCTAATGTCAATCGCGACCTATGATAGTTGTGGTCGCGATTGGCAATCGCGACCTTAGTATAAACACCCAAGAGTACAAATTTTAAATTAATCACTTCCCTCTATACAATTTTTGTACCCCAAAATTACTTTCAGAGAACTTCAATTGTACATTTCAATTGAAACATTTTTGATACACTTGAACTCCACATAAAATTCCACTTTGGGATTCTAACCACTTCCAAATGCAACAAAAATATTAACTCAAACAATTTCAACATTAAACAACCAAAAATCTAGCTTAGACAATCAAACTACCAAAATTAGCATAAAAGTGGTCCACAACTTAAACATTAACACTTTAACAAGTGATGATAACAACATTAAGGCTCAAAGTTAGCATAAATGTTGTTCATAACTGAAACAACAAAATGCATTAAAATTAGATTGGAATCTCAATTAGGGCTTGAAAACTACGACGGGGTATACAAATTGGGCTTCCTTCTTTTTTGCACGGTCCTTCGTGGACGACTCACTTGTGTAATTTAGGAAATTAGCATATCGTCTGGAATTTCTTCCTCAATTTCAAGTGAATGTTGTGCATGTTCAATAGGTTGTTGCACACGTTCTGCTTCTAGCTCATGAATAACTTGCTCTTGTTGTACCATTCGTTGATGTTCATCCGTTTGCTCTTTGACACGTTCTTTGGCACGTTTGCTTGCTCGTGTTGACTTCTTCTTCTTCCTTTATTGATGGGTTGATGTTTGGGGAATGGGTGATGTCAGCATTGCATCAAATCGGGCCACCTCACCAACCTCCTCGATAGCCGAACGACACGGGGCAAGAATCTCGCATGCAAGATCCTTTGCAGCTTGAGCGACATTACTGCCAAGCGCTTGTGTGCATTTCCGTGCTACAACCCACACTTGGTCAATCTGTAAAACAAATACAAAATTGAATAAGAATCTAATATGGACTAACCAATTAAGCAAGAAACAAATATAAAAAATTAATAACAAAATAATTTGACAATCAATAAAGAGACAAACAATTTATCATATGATTTTTCGACTTGAAGATGCCTTCAGTTGGTACATGGCTTGCAAAGAGGAATGGGTGGGTGCGGGTTCAACCTCGGCACTCGGTATAGGAAGAAGGACACCGGTAGGTACTGATGTACGAGGTGCGACATACAGACGGGTGATTCGTTGATACCATGACAGGTACACAGCTTGGAGTGATCCGTCATATGGAGGAATGCATGTTATAATGCTATCATTCCTCCGCTCATTCCAAGCATTCACATGAGCTTGATGATTGGAAACCCAGTCATGGTCGGGGACACGACCAACCCCTTTCACCTTGTACAGGAGAGTATCATATGATCGTGGTGCAGGGATGTCTTGTTGATGTCCAAATTGACGAAGCACACGGTCGGGATAGTACATCTCGACAATACTGAAATTGACAAGTGGTGCTCTCATCAACCATAGATGGCTATGTTCGGTACAGAAGGGAGGTAACCTTTGCAATCTGTTATTGGTGTCTGGTTCCCAAACAACAAACTTCTCTCGCAACATATCTAGCTCATCTCTGTAGTAGGTTACCACCCCACGTGGGTTATCTGTCACGCCCCGCTTCCCAAAAATACGGAATATGAGTACATGACCAAAGCCCAGCGAATGACTAACGTCACCCATAAGCTGTTTAATCGATCAACTCAACAATATAATCAATATAGAACAAATGCACGGGCAATAATAATAATCTCATGAACAAATAATACTTTGAATGAAACATTATAATATCCAAATACAATAATAATAATCCAACGTCTGGAAACAATAATAAAAATTTGGGACATAAGCCCAAAACAGTAATAATCCAGTCCAAACACAAATACAAGTCTTAATACATTAAGTCATTTATAGCGATAAGCAAATTAAAAGCAGAATCTTCAAAAGGTTTGTTCTCCAATTCCAGCAGGCAATTCTCCTTCATTACCTGTAAATATTTCATCTAAAAAGAGAAAAATAATTATCCTTAGAGCAAGTCATGGATAGCAAGTAGAGAAAGCAGGGAACAATAGAATAACGGTATAACAATGAAACAATGGATCAATAGGAATCAATAACATGGCACGATAATAATAATCAATAACATGGTAACTAATGCAACGGGGTAGCGGTGAACTAATATTTGGTAACAATAATCAATAGTTAATATCATTAACACTTGAACAATATTGGATACAAATAGGAACAATGATGAACAATATGCAATGTCGGTGATGTGTCAATCCTTATGTCTATTATTCATTTCAATGCCAAACTAATGCACGTACTACTGTGTCCCATGTGTGCCGTACCACAGGTTCGATGCATACAATCAATTTTGTTTAGACTATAGTGGTAGATTTTATAGTTCATGTACTGGGTATGATGCCGATAACGGTAATAACACGGGACATGTGTAATTTCTGACACGATGCCGATAACGGTAAAAACACTGGACATGTGTAATTTCTTACACGATGCCGATAACGGTATAAACACGGGACATCATCCGAGTACAGTCTGCATATCATCAACTACTCTAGTCAATCCCTTAAACCCCAGCTTATTAATTATTTATCAATGCAACCATGCAATATGTAATTAATGAACATTTTGGTGAACGATAGTATCAATAGGGCAACAGCAGGTTGATAACATGGATAGGATGGTTAAAATAGTGACAATAACTCATTGGGAACATGCAATGCAATATACATTCACTAACTCATGCAATAATACAACATAGGAATTATTAATTCATTAAAAAGAGAGATCTAAAATTCTGGACAGCACGCGCAGTCTGTACAAAAGTGCAGTTTTCTGCTGACTCAGGAATCGAAAATTGAATCCGTCAAAAGATCTGGAAACTAGACTTACATACGGTTCCAACGCATACTTAAAGTTCATATTCCGACAACAGTAGCTAGGCCAAACACATGTTTCTTTTCAGGTTTTATGTTAAGGCAGAAATTCGACATCTTATCGTTTTAATTTTTGAATTAGCAAAAACTCAACATTAAAATCAGTAAAAATATAATCTAGACTCCTAAACATGTTACACATCAATCTGGAAATTTTCATAGCAAAATTCTATCATTTGATCAACCTTTTTACTATTTAAACATGAAAGGTTCGAGAATCTGAAAATCTGGAATGTAAAAACACAGCTGCAGTAAAACGGGCATAACTCTTGCTACGAGACTCGGAATTCAAAAATTCTGGATGCTATTGACATCTTGACATTCGGGGCTACATTTCAGATTCAGAAAATATTTTATTTTGAGGTCATTTACCTCTTCGAAAACAACAATCAAGTTCAGGTCAGCAACATGTATAGTTCTTAGGGTATATTTCTTGGACATAAATTAATTAAACATGATGGATTTCGATTCTATAGTCAATAATTTGTGTAACTAGCATGATAGGCGTCCACACATGATAAATAAAAATTAAGAACACACACATATACAAGTCCAACATTAATCAATCATCAAACGACATACAACCTAACGAATGTCTCTACAATAAATTATTTGTGTTGTGACTTGTATGAATAACCCTATTAACAATTCTATATGCATTCATTAAAGATCCAAACTTTAGAGTCAAATTGGCACAATGTCAAGAATATTGGGGTTAGCTCGTGTAAACCCACAATAAACCCAACGAAAGAGATAACAAAGGATAATACGATAATAAAAAAGATCTACTTGTAAGAATTTTCAATAAAACTTGAATTTGATACGAGTAATAATTCAAGTGGACGGTGACTTGCCTGTTAGATGATGAAAACGAATACCAAGAATAATAGAATATGAATCCCGAAGCAACGAACTCACGAACTAGCAATTTAACACGCACAATACACGTGCATTAAAGATCCCAAAAGCAATAACAGCAACTAAAGCAAGTGAGCACAGCAACAGATCCAAAAGACAGCAGCAACGATGGAGGGGGAGAGCGCCAGCCAGAGGTGGCGCTGATTGGCGGCGTGTCGACGGAGGTAGGCAGCACGGGGGCAGAGCGGCGCTAGGAGGCGTCGCTGGCGATTGAAACTGGGAGCAAGGGAATCGGGATTTGAGGGTTGATGGGTTTTTGAAGCTTGGGTAATGGTGAGAACGGGGGATAGGGAGGACGGGGTTGGTGTTTGGGGACTTGGGTGTCGAGGGGAGACGAAGGGGAGTAGTCGACGGGAGTTGGGGGGTTGCCGGAGGTGGTGGTTCGCCGGAAATTGTTCGGGGAAGGAGAACAGTAATGGGTCTGTTGAGGAGAGAGAAAGAGGAGAGAGAAACGGGAGGAGAGAGAGAGCGCGGCTAGGGTTTCGATTTGTGTGAAAAAATTAGGGTTTACAGCAAAGTTGTATTTATATGGTAAAATTAGGGTTCCATAATAGCGGTTTTGGGTCAAGAATCCATCAAATTGGGTTTTAGGGTTCAATTGGGGGTAGATCAAAACAACAGGGTTCGAATAAAAATACCCACAATCAATTGAAAGATAATGAGCTCAACAAGAAAACTCCAACAAGAAGAACGAGAAATTTTTCAAGAAATTCCTAATTAAAAATAGTTGAGAACGAAAGAAAATAGGGTTTTTATTCAATTGCAATTAAAAAGAAATACAAAGGGGAAATTTTGAAAATTACAGAAATGGTAGTTACAATCCTATCCACCTTACAATAAAATTTCATCCTTGAAATTTAAGGAAGTGGTAGTAGGGTAACCCCGAGGAAATAAAAGAACAAGAACTACTCAAAAAGATGGGAAATATCTTCTGGATCACACTCTCAAGCTCCTAAGTCGACTCACCTGGCGATTGAGGATTCCAAGCAACACAAACCAACTTAATAACCTTATTCTTCAAAACCTTCTCCCTCCGATCCATAATCGACACTGGATGAATCTCGCAAGTCAAATCTGGTCGAACCGACAACTCCGAATAATCAATAACATGACTATCATCCCGAACATACTTCCTGAGCTGAGGAACATGGAAGACGTCTTGCACTCCAGCAAGAGCTGGAGGCAACGCGAGTCTATAGGCCACCTTGCCTACTCGCTCCACCACATCAAATGGACCAATGAACCTAGGGCTCAACTTGCCCCCACCACCAAAACGAATCACACCCTTCCGTGGAGACACCTTGAGAAACACATGATCACCCACTTCGAACTCTAACAGTCGCCTGTGCATGTCTGCCCATTTCTTCTGCCTGTCCTGTGCGGCTTGCAAATGCTTCCTGATCTGGGACACTACATCAACGGTCTTTGTGATCAACTCTGGCCCCAAAAGCTTCCTCTCACCAATGTCATCGCAGCACACTGGTAATCTACACTTCCGACCATACAAGACTTTATACGGAGCTGCCTGAAGACTAGCTTGATAGCTATTATTGTATGAAAATTCCACCAAGTGTAGATGATCTTCCCAAGAACCTCCAAACTGAAGCACACAGGATCTCAACATATCCTCCAAGGTCTGAATAGTCCTCTCTGATTTACCATCTGTCTGTGGATGGAATGCAGTACTAAACTTCAGCTTACTACCAAGACCGGTCTGAAGACTCTCCCAAAATTGAGATCTGAATCTAGTATCTCTGTCTGATATAATATTGACAGGAACACCATGCAATCTCATAATCTCCTGCATATACTTTTCTGCTAGGCTCTCTGTAGACTGTCCGACTCTGAAAGGAATGAAGTGAGCACTCTTAGTCAAGCGATCCACAATCACCCAAATGGCATTGTGACCCTTGGGACTTCTAGGCAAAGCAGTCACGAAATCCATAGTGATATTCTCCCACTTCCACTCTAGGATAGGAAGCGGTTGAAGAAGTCCAGCAGTCCTCAGATGTTCTGCTTTCACTTGCTGACAAATCAAACACCGAGCAACAAATCTTGCAATAGCCCTCTTCATACCATGCCACCAAAAATGCAACTTCAAATCCCGATACATCTTCGTACCACCAGGATGAATAGAGTATGACGACCAATGAGCTTCTTCAAGTAACTTCTATCTGACTTCTCCCTTTGGAACACAAAGACGAGTCCCAAAGCGGAGAGATCCATCCTCATGAATCACCATATCAGTTTTAGAACCAGCTTCAACCTCAGCTCAAAACTCCTGCAATTGCACATCACTAGACTCTGCCTCCTTAATCTGATCCACCAAAGACAACTACAACTGAAGCACCATACAGCTCTGCCCAGAACCAAGTAATACTACATTCAAATCCAACCTCCTCATAGCTTCCACAAGTTCCTTTTGTTCAGTAAGAACCATAGCAACAGGTCTTCTACTTAAAGCATCAGGCACTGAATTAATCTTGCCAGGGTGATACTGCAAACTAATATCATAATCCGCCATCAACTCCAACCATCACCTTTGCCTCATATTCAGTTCCTTCTGAGTAAACACATACTTGAGACTTTTGTGGTCAGTAAAGATCTCCACTCGGTCTCCAAGTAAATAATGTCTCCAAAGCTTCAAGGCAAAAATCACAGCAGCAAGCTCCAAATCATGGGTAGAATAATTCTTCTCGTGTGGTCTCGATTGCCTAGATGCATAAGCAACAACCTTGCCTCGCTGCATCAGAACAATACCCAAACCTCTACCTGAAGCATCACAGTGAATGACGAAACCTCCTGATCCATCCGGTATAGTCAACATAGGTGCTAATGTCAAGCGATTCTTCAATTCAACGAAGGCTTCTTCACAGAACTTATCCTACACAAACTTTTGATCCTTCCCAGTTAACTTGGTCAACGGCCCTGCAATCTTCGAGAAATCCCGAACAAACTTCCTGTAGTAACCCGCTAGACCAAGAAAACTCTGAACCTCCGATATAGACTTTGGCGTTGGCCAATCTTTAACTGCAGAAATTATGGACGGATCGACAGAAACACCATCACCAGAAATAATATGGCCCAAGAACGCCACACGATCCAACCAAAACTCACACTTGCTAAGCCTCCCATACAACTGATGATCCCTCAAAGTCTGCAAAACAACCTTCAAGTGCTCAGCATGCTCATCCCGATTCCGAGAATAGATAAGAATATCATCAATGAACACCACCACAAACTTGTCCAAGAAGGGAGAGAAAACCTAATTCATCAAGCTCATAAATACAGCTCGAGCATTAGTAACTCCAAAAGGCATCACCAAAAATTCATAGTGCCCATATCTTGTTCGAAAAGCAGCCTTTTGTATATCCTCGGCTTTCACCTTAACCTGATGATAACCAGAACGAAGATCCAGCTTTGAAAATATAGAAGCGCTTCCCAGTTGATCAGTTAGGTCATCAATCCTTGGCAATGGATACCTGTTCTTCACTGTGACATTATTGAGCTCGCGGTAGTCCATATACAACCTCCGACTACAATCCTTCTTGTTGACGAACAGAGCTGGAGCTCCCCAAGGTGAAATACTTGGCCTGATAAATCCTTTATCCAACAACTCCTGAATTTGCTCTTTCAAAGCAATTAGCTCAACGGGAGCCATTCTGTACAGACTTTTAGAGATTGGAGCTGTACCCGGCTGAACATCAATACTGAACACCACTTCACGATCTGGTGGTAATCCCGGCAAATCCTCAGGAAAAACATCCAGAAAATCCCGCACAACCAAAGGTGCGACAGTATCATCAGCACACACCTCTTCCATAACACCAACTTCCCGATTGGCCAACTTCTTAATACAAGCAAGCGGCGTCTCACCAGCACAAAATTCAAATTCCTGCCGTTCTGGCATTCGAAATACCACCTTCTTCTTGCAGCAGTCAATCATAGCATGAGTGGCACTAAGCCAATCCATCCCCAGAATAACATCAAATCCAGAATTTCCAATGACAATCAAATCGGCAACAAAATCAACACACCAATAACCAAAGGACTCTGCTCACAAATCTGAAAACACATGACAACACCTCCACCTATAGAAATGTTCCAAGCCACTGGCATAGTGCTACTAGCCAAAAGATACAGATTGACGAAGCGGGAAGAAACAAATAAATGAGTTGCACCAGAATCAAAGATAGCATGAGCAGGAAAGGAATGTACAAGGATAATGCCTAGCAAGAAGCCAAACTGAGAACACAATGCAAAAGCAAATATAAGAAATAAACATGACTGAAAAGCAACCATGGATAGCAACATGATAAAAGAGTAAAAATAGCAAGGGAAAAAAAAAACAGAATGAAATATAAAATAAAAACAACAAAGATATACCTACAACAACGCCCAAAGTAGTCTCAGCATCCTGCGTAGTCAAGTTGTAAGCCTGACCACGACCAACAGGAATATTTCCCCAAAGAGCGGCTCTCCTCTGCTCAAATACCTGTCTTTGCGGGGGAAGGGGTCCACCCTGACCACGAACAAGCGCTCCCTGCAAAGCGGAACCCCCAACTGGTGCCTGAGATCTGGCCCTAGGACAATCACGAATCATGTGGTCCACACTTCCACAAGCAAGGCACTGGCGGTTGGCTACCCTGCAATCTTGATGCAGATGCCCAGTCTTATGGCCGAAGGTACAGACTAGGTCCGGCCTCTGGGCAGCAGTTGGGTAAGGCAAAGCCCTAGCAGGAAGGGGTGGAACTGGCCTCCTAATAGGACCAACAAAATATCTAACAGCAACAGAATGCTGAAAGCACGCTTCCTTGAACTGGTCTGTTCTTGAATTCTTGCAGCATCTAGGATATCAGCATAAGAGCAAAGTCGCAAGGCAGCAATATGGTCCTGTACCTCAATGTCCAAGCCCGATAGGAAACGACGGCCTTTATCTTCGTCATTTGCCACCATGGAAGTAGTAAAACGACTCAATCGGGCGAACTTTGCAGCGTACTCATCCACGGTACGATTCTCCTGGTTCAAGATAGTGTTTAGTTTAACGTCGATACTTTATGAAATAACAACGAAAAAGAAACATAAATAAACACTATCCGACGAACCTGAGTCAAAGAAACAAACTGTCGTTCCATCTCATTCTTGGTGACATTCGGGAAGAACTTCGTGAGGAAGCTCTCAGAAAAAGCGGCCCAAGGAATGGGTCGGCCCAAACGTTCAACCTCAGTCTGCCTCCAAATGTGGGCAAGGTCAACAAGCTGGATGCTTACAACATCCACACGATCCACATCTGCAATACGTGCTGCAATCAACAACTGCTCAGTCCTGATAAGCCACTACTCGGCTACAAGTGGACCCTCAGTACCCGAGAACTTATCCGGGTGAAGCCTCATAAAATCTGTTACATTACCAGGCCTCGGTGGCAGCACGACGGGGTCAGGCACAACAGGTGTAATATCCTAAGCTTTCATTCTAATAAGATATTGATTTTCATGTGTTGTGCACGTGCAAATTTCATGTGTATATTATTTATCTATTTCTTTATATACAAAATTTCTTTTGGTTGTATGAACAATTATTTTTCCTTTCCTTTATTTTTATAAAAGCCAAATTCTAAACCCTAAAATATTATTTTATTTGTGTTAGCCCACTTTAATTAATTATTAATTTATTGTCTTGGCCCACAGGCCTAAGCCCACTAATTGTGAAGCCCACAAATTTAATAAATCAATTAAATTGTCACACTTGTCATGTAGAGACAAATGGTGAACATTTTGATTAATTAAATTGTACAAACTTCTAAATAGGGGTACTAAGTGGCACGTGCAATGCACGTAGTGTGCAATGCACTCTTTGGTGGCCGGTTTGTGCATGAATGATGGGGAGTGTGGGTGTGTGTGCATGGGTGGTTACTTTGTGTGTGGGTGGTTGCTACAACTTCTCCTCCTTTCCTAACCATTCATCCTATAACTATCCAATAAATCCTAGCCCTCTAATCCATCCTAAAATTAGTATAAATACCCCCTTCATACTTGTATTCTACACTAAAGCAAATATTGAAAGAAGGCATTATATAGGAGATACATTTTAGTGTGTGAGTTTGAGTGGGTGTGTTCCTATTGGAGGCCGGCCCCCTTCTCTTTCAACTTGGAGCTCTCGGTTTTGGTGGCAAGGAAGCAAGAAGGAGATCGTGACATTGCAATCTAGGAGGAGAAGGCACTCTCTCGCATTCTAGGAGGCTCTAGGAGATTTCTTATTCGTTTTCTTCAAAAAGGTGGGTGTTTCTCATGACTTCTATTGTAGAAATCATGTTAGGGAATGAAGTGGAATTATCATTATAAGCTACTAGTTAAAATGAAATGCATGCTTGCCAAATTAGAAGAGAATTGATAAATTAGCAAATTTGTGTTGTTTGATTACTATATTTATTAATTATGAGTAAAGTGAATGTTCTCTTTTTTCTAATGTTAGTATGCATAATATGCCCTAAATACGAACTATGTGGATTAACTAGTAAAAGACTAGCACCATGTTTATTGATTAATAATGCTAGGTAGAATAGTGTGTCAAAGATAAATTGATAGAAATGATTGTTAATAGATGCATTGAAATTACCTATTACTATATATGCCATGTGAAAATTGGAATAAATAAAAAAAATAAAGTCCTTTGCATACAAATAATCGAATGCATCATGTGTAGATTAATTAATAAAAATAGAGGTTTTATTTAACTACAAAGTTGATTTCGCGCTCTAAAAATATCATAGTTGTCCATGTGTAAACAAACATCATAGTAGTGAATTTTTTGTGTAAGAGACCATCTTTATTGTGAACAAATATGTGTTAATTTTCAACTGTCAAAATAGTGTTATAAAATACAAAATAAGGCTAAATATATGGTTTAAAAGAGGGAAAAAATACTTTTAAAAATACTGGTTATTGTTAAATTAAATGTATATTTATTCTGGACATTTTTGTTTTCAAAAGAGGAGAAAAAGAGACCAATTCGTTTTTGAGAAATTTTGAAATATAGTTTTGAACAGAGAATAAGACTAAAACCTATTTAAAATACCTTCTAATAGAATTGGCCACTTAGATCGACTGGTCGGCAGCGTCTTCGGTCGCTACAATAAAAAGGGAGGTCTCGGGTTCGACATCCAGAGACTGTGTTTTGATTTTTTTTTATTAAAAACCCAAATCACCGAAACTGAACACATATAGATTTTAACCCTTAGTTATATCGACTTGTGGCTGTGGCGTGTTGGTCTTGTGCGCTGTCTGTTTCACCGCTGGTTGTGGGTTCGAATCTTGGTGGGGTTTGAAAAAATGTTTTTTTTGTGAGATTTTGGATTAAATAGAATAAAAATTGGGAAAATGTATTTTAATTACTGAAAAGTTATTAGAACTTTATAAGAAATATTTATACAACTTTTGATGAAGTGTGAATAAGAAATTTGGGTTTGTGCAAGAAAGGACTCACTTTGAAATTAAATTATTCTTTTAAACGAAAGAAAAATGAAAATGAAAATTTTGAGTTATAAAAGATGGATTTTTGAAGATTGTGACTAGCGTGATTAAATGGAATTATAAAAAAATGTGTTGTAGTAAAATTGTGAATTTGTGAATAATAGATTTGTGGAATATATGAAATTGTTGGTGACTATTAAGTGAAATTTATTCTTGCACATGGATTGCACGCGAAATTGAATTATTGATCGTGATGAATTATGAAAGGTGTGAATACATGAATACTATGCTATTGGAATATGAATTGTGATTAATCATGAAAAGATCTTATGAGTATGATATTGTAATTATGAGTTGAAATTGAGAATTAGGGTATAGCCAAGCCTTATACCGGCAATGAAAGAAATGAGAAAATGATATTTTGAAATGAGAAGACCAATGTTTGGGTCATGTGAACTAAATGAATAAGACTGGTATAGTGGAAGTGCTACACTCTAAGAGTTAATTTTATTCATGATTCAATTAAACTAAGAATTAGATGCATAGTGGAGATGTGATGAAAGTAAGAGAAAAACATTGAGTATGAGGGCCATTGGATTGGCAGCGTGAGAGTATTCACAGGATGTCCCATGATGAGTCATGATAGGGCATGGATACTGCTCCAGAGTACCGTCCCGGTGGCAACGCTCGTGGGGTGTTTGACGACTGCGGGTGGTGTCATGTCTATGGTAGTAGCTGAATTACCACAGGATGCCTGCATGATGAGTCATGTGTCAGTGCATTGGGATTCCCTCCAGGGCGCCTAGACATGAGTTCGTAGGTCAGAAAATATCTAGGATACTTACCGTAGTTACAGTAGTAGATTAAGTCATGGCGAAGGATTAAACCCTACAAGATGAAGTACGGTTAAGGGCTTGCCCTCGGACCTATGTAGTATGGGCTGCATAGACTCTTACAAACAAGTACGCATTAGTGTCATATAATATAAATAATTGCATTAAGGACTAAGTGCATATTCACGACACGGCATCAATAGGATAGTCCCTTTAGCTTTGTTTGTGACAAGTTTGTGTTTGTAAGAAATGAGAATCGTTATACTGTTTCCGGCATAGAGAGGATGGCCGTGTATAATATTTCGTCAGTTTAATGAACTAACGTGCCCATAGTTTTATATGCAGGGTAAAGATGATTGACAATTGAAGTATACATGCTGCGCAAGACTGATTCAAATGTTGTTTCATGTAACTTATTGTAATGTTGCTTCCGCTGTGATAATGTACAAGTGTAAATGTAACTCTGATAAAAGAAAATTTTTTATTTCCTTCTAAAATTGTACGAAAGAAGTGTAAAGATCTTGTGGAATCTCGAATTCAGTTGTATTTTGGAATTCGGGGTGTTACAGAGTGGTATCAGAGCACGCTTCTAAGTAGTACAAATTTATAAGGAACGACACCCTAGAAGTGGACATTAGAGTGTGTGTTGAGTCTAGAGATTTAAATGTAAGTCACTTACATTTGTGTTGCTCTATGATTTATGCTGCTTCTTCCTCTCTATCTTTAAGATGGCGGACCACTTCAACCCAGCTGGAGATGACAATTGGCATATTATTGAGGAAGATTACTACCCCGGACAAGCTGATTCAGATGAGGAAGATCCTGAAGAAGTGGAAGAGGAATGGCCTGAGTCCTGAGAGATCACCCCACCTCCGGATTCATCTGATGATTCTTCTGACAACGAAGAAGAACCAGTTCCGGGTAATCTCATTGTGTCTCTTCAGAGGCAGGTAGAGACTCTGCGGGAGAGAGTCGGGCTACTAGAGGCTCAGTTGGCGAAGCGCAAGGATGATTTTACAGTTCTCAGTCATCGTGTTTGGGAACTCGAGAAGAGGAAAAACATGACCAATGTACTGAAGGAGGAAGTGGAGGAACTACGAGGAGAGCTTCGTGAAGCCAAGAGGAACCGTATGAATTAGACCGTTGTATCATCTACTGCTTTTATTTTGATGTCAGAAATATTTTAAATTCGAATGTATAAAGTTTGAAATTTAATGAAATGGAAATGTTGACTAAAAAGTTCATGTTTTATACTTCGAATTTAATGGATCTTTGGCATTAGAATATGGCTGGAAGACGAGCTCATAACGGTGAAGGTCTGGACTTGGAAACGGAACTAGCGAGGGTCTATCAGACACTCAATGCCGTTGCCATGAATCAGAACCAAGAAAGGGGGCTTGTGAATCCAGTACCCGAAGCAATCAAATTTGTGGAATCGTTCAAGCAGATGAAACCATCGGTGTTTGAGGAGAAGTCAGACCCTGACACGGTGGACAATTGGATCCGTCAGGTAGAGACTATCTTCAAAGTCCTGGAGACCCCGGAGGGCAGTAAGGTGAAGTTGGCGACTCTGCAATTCGAGAAGGATGCGGCTGTGTGGTGGAAGTCGATGAGGCGGACGATGGGAGGCTTGGCTCTTGGCTGGGAGGAATTCTTGGAGGAATTTCGCAGTCATTACTTTCCTTCAGACGTCCAGGAGAAGAAGGCCATGGAGTTTCTGTCACTGCAGCAGGGCGTCATGTCGGTTAGGGAGTATGAGACCAGATTCACTCAGCTCTCAAGGTATGCTCCCGAATTAGTGATGGATGAGGCGAAGAAGGCTCATAAGTTCGAGCATGGATTGAGGCCGAGCTTGAGGTCCAGGATGATACCCCTCGGTATCAGGAGGTTTGACAAGCTGGTCAAATGAGCGGCAGCCACAGAGGCGGACATGGAGCAGTTCCACGCTGTCCAGAATAGGAGGAACAACTGGAATGCGGGGAAGAGGCCCGTAGTTGCTGGTAATGTCAGGGGACAGCCACTGGCTCAAAGGTTCAAGCCTACGGGTGCGAATGCTGTTCAAGTGGCAGGAAGACCCGGGAATACTTGGGCAAGACCTCCACTGACTTGTTTCAACTGTGGAGAGACAGGCCACTACAAGTCTCACTACTGCAAACTGCAAGATGTCGTCCGCAATGGACAACTTAGCAGACCGGGAAGAAGCCGTACCAACAGGGGCGAGTATTTGTGTAGTGCCCCCTTCTCTTTCAACACACATATACAAGTCCAACATTAATCAATCATCAAACGACATATAACCTAACGAATGTCTCTACAATAAATTATTTGTGTTGTGACTTGTATGAATAACCCTATTAACAATTCTATATGCATTCATTAAAGATCCAAACTTTAGAGTCAAATTGGCACGATGTCAAGAATATTGGGGTTAGTTCGTGTAAACCCACAATAAATTCAACAAAAGAGATAACAAAGGATAATACGATAACAAAAAAAGATCTACTTGCAAGAATTTTCAATAAAACTTGAATTTGATACGAGTAACAATTCAAGTGGACGGTGACTTGCCTGTTAGACAATGAAAACGAATACCAAGAATAATAGAATATGAATCCCGAAGCAAGGAACTCACGAACTAGCAACGTAACACTCACAATACACGTGCAATAAAGATCCCAAAAGCAATAACAGCAACTAAAGCAAGATAGCACAGCAACAGATCCAAAAGACAGCAACAACGACGGAGGGGGAGAGCGCCGGCCAGAGGCGGCGCTGATTGGCGGCGCGTCGACGGAGGTAGGCAGTGCGAGGGGCAGAGCGGTGCTAAGAGGCATCACCGGCGATTAAAACTGGGAGTAGGGGAAACGGGATTTGAGGGTTGATTGGTTTTTGAAGCTTGGGTAATGGTGAGAACGGGGGATAGGGATGACGGTGTTGGTGTTTGGGGACTTGAGTGTCGAGGGGAGACGATGGGGAGTAGTCGACGGGAGTTGGGGGGTCGCCGGAGGTGGTGGTTCGCCTGAAATTGGTCGGGGAAGGAGAACAGTAATGGGTCTATTGGGGAGAGAGAAAGAAGAGAGAGAAACGGGATGAGAGAGAGAGAGCACGGCTAGGGTTTCGATTTGAGTGAAAAAATTAGGGTTTACAGCAGAGTTGTATTTATAGGGTACAATTAGGGTTCCATAATAGCGGTTTTGAATCAAGAATCCATAAAATTGGGTTTTAGGGTTCAATTGGGGGTAGATTAAAACAACAGGGTTCGAATAAAAATACCCACAATCAATTGAAAGATAATGAGCTCAACAAGAAAACTCCAACAAGAAGAACGAGAAATTTTTTAAGAAATTCCTAATTAAAAATAATTGAGAACGAAAGAAAATAAGGTTTTTATTCAATTGCAATTTTAAAAAAATACAAAGGGGAAATTTTGAAAATTACAGAAACGGTAGTTACATTATCTCTCCACGTATGTCCCCCAGACCAATAAACTGCGATGGGAGCTAGCTTGTAGACATTTGCTGCGTCCCTCATCCACCCCTCTGATTATCGGGTGATGCGAGGTCTTCCTAAGTGCAAGTGTTCCCAACACTAGATCTGGAGTATCAACATCGGACCAGTCATCTCTTTCGCCAACAATGCTCCATTACAAAGACTCCTGTATAAGGAGGCTAGCGCTGCACTACCCCAACTGTATTGCCGAACTCTTGTCAAATCACCGATAAGTGGCAAATACATTATAGGCACAACGTCTCCAGTAGAGTTGGGAAAGAGAACACCTCCGAAGACTGTCATCAGATAAGCCTGAGTGTAGCATTCGATTTCATATTCGTTGGAATTGTTGTTAAAGGAATTTTTAAATGTTTTCTTCAACCAACTTAATCGAATTGAAACTCCATCAAATGTACTATCATCCGGCATCCGACCTAGAAAACCTGCCACAAGTTATTCCTTATTTAAGGCCATGGTTCCCGTGACCGCGAATCCATCAACTGGTAGTCCTGAGATAACTGCGATATCCTGAAGTGTGACGGTCATCTCTCCAACGCTAAGATAAAACGTATGTGTTTCCGGCCTCCATCGCTCGAGTAAGGCTGTTAGTAGTTGTCTGTCGAGATTGATTTTTTCTATCAGACCTAGCCTATAGAAACTGGCCTGAACAAGGAGTTGGTGTGTCAGTGGATGCATAGGCAAGGTCTAATGTGTGCGGAAACTACATTCTCGAGATGTACCGTTCCACACCCGTTGGGATCTATGTGTCCACTGCAATGTCAATAATGTCAGGTCATGAGGGCCTGGTCCTCCAAGTGCAGCATGAGACGAACTAGCTTGCCCAGACGGTGCCTACGTAGATGGGACATCGCCTTGGCCACCCTGAGGATAAAATATACTATGTTTAGTGAATAGTCGATAAGATGACATATACTATTTAAACATTACAAATTAATAGTTCTTACCCCGGGCCTAGCACTCCTTGATCCCGCTCCCATCGTTCTTACCATATTTGCGTAGATTACCTATCATAGTATAAGCAAACAAGGAAGTTTGTTAAGATCGTTGTTGAGAGTGTTCTTATGTCATCAAAGAAGTACTCATTCAAGCAACACAAATAAATAAAAACAAGATACTCAAACAAGGATGATCATGGATGTTATTCTGAGATGAAACATAACTCAAAAATTGCTCATGGATGTTAATAATGTCACCACATTTGAAAGTAAACACTCATTCTTAAACATCTTAGTAACTCCTTTTCATACGAGTGTACATATATGATTGGACTGCAACCAATTAAGCATTTCATTTATGACAAAGTCTTATACTGCCTATTCAATTTATTCCATATCAGTCAGACTAGAGCTTTGCTTAATTGGTTTTGTTAGGTATCTTATCTATTATTATGATTTTTCTTCTCTGCCAATATCGTTATTTATTACTTATACCATTGTCATACCACTTGTAATGCCTTAATAATGAGTAAGAAATTAGTGATTCCCACCTAAAAGAATGAAAACTAGAACTTATACTTGGAACTCATGAGAGGATTAAAAGTTTGAGATATTTATATTTATATTTTATATAATTATATGTGTGAAAGATAACTAATATAGTGAAAGAGAGAGTTAAAAGTATATATGAATCCATTCATAAAGGTTCCACTAATGAATATTTTCACTCTTAGTGGAGGTATAACCTCTATACCTGTCTGAAAATTGAGGGCTCTGCTTGTTGTATGAATTATTTCATATTATTTTTTGATGCTATATTAGTTACTTTTACAAGTTGACAATCTCAATTCTCAAATGCATATGTCAACTCATCACTTTGTGGTTTATGAATGTTGTTGATTTTAAAGTAATTATTAGTGCATCGATCATTAGTGCTCTATATCTAGTAATCCAGTGTTTTTTTATGAGTAAAGGTAAAATGTATATGCATGGTAACTTAAGTTTAAGTAGATATACAAATATTAATGTACTGTAAACTACTCTCAAAGAATTGCAAGTAAATACATAACTAGAAATATTGACTTCCAACTTTTTACCCACTAATTATTTGTTCTTAAAGAAAAGAAAGAATAACATCTCTTTCTAATCATATGGAAGAGATGTTATTTGCGCTTAAGAATAGCTTTTTAAAGCTTTTTACGACTACATATCCTAACTTAGGATCCAACACTAAATATTCCTCACTAAGTATCCAATTCCTCAAAAATTTCTCAATAAACAAACAATCAATTTGGGTCACATTATTAACAATAAGTGAAAAAAATTGTAACCAACACCAACAATCATCCATCACAATACTAGGCATACCTCTTTAGGATTTGGAGATTAGATATGATTTGGGGATTTCCAAAATCTCTAGTGAGGAGAGTGATTAAGTTTAGATGAAGTGTGAGGAGAGAGATCGGGTGGAGAAGAAGCAAACTTGGATTAATGGAATTTTGGGGGAGAAATTAGGGGTTAGGGTTTTGGGTTTTTGGGAGAAAGTGGAGAGGCCGCTGTTGGGGAAGGGGAAGAAGAAGAAAACGAAGAGAGATAGAGAGAGACAGTGGGGATCGACTCTATCTTAAAAGAAACTGGGCCCATCTGAGGTTGTGATTGGGAATAGCGACCTCAGTTAGCGAAGGCTGCTACTGACATTAGCGACCTCACTTACACAGACTCTATACAATACCCCCTCTGTAATCTACCAAGTGTGGGAGTACAATATTGGTGGCTATGAAGAGGCCGTTATTCCCAATAGCGGCCGCTGCTGACGTGGCAGTAGCTAGCCCACGAATGCTAATAGTTTGGGAACTTGCCTAAAATCGCAAATAGTTTCAAAAAGTAGCCTAGTATGGCAAAAAATTCTCTCGGTGGTTGAGTTTTTTTCCCGGACCATTTTTTGAAACTATTTCTCAAAATAGACCACTTTCGAAACTAATTCTGTACATAGACCAGTCCTCATAGGTCATAGTTGTGAACTAAGATAAAATGTGTTTTTGGGCTAGAGAGACTTCGAAACAAAGATAAATTTTTCTAAGTAAAAATGCGTTAAATATAAGACGCAATCTTCAAACGTGGCCTATGTTATAATTTAAAACAATTCCTATGTTTTCTGTATATATATATATATATATATATATATAGAGAGAGAGAGAGAGAGAGAGAGAGAGAGAAATGCTATATTGAAAATGGGTTTGTTTTCAACGGGTTGGAAAACAGCGGAGCCATTGGATCGCTCTTGATCGTGATCAACGGCTCAAGTCGCAGCCCCTCAGATCCGCTCATATCTCCCATTAAGAGAAGGGGGGCATTTTTGGAAGTTCACGCAAAAAAACGCTTCAGACTTAAACATTTTTTGGGTGAAGTTTTTTTTTTTGCGAAAAAATATACTTAGGTCATTGTTGGAAACAACGGCCTATGTATGTACAAGTATTTTTCCAAACACTTGTACATACTCAGATCTCGATCTCCCTTACTTCTTCGACAACACACTCTCTCTCTGGAGCTCGCGAAACCCATCCCCAAACTCCAGATCTACTCCGACCTCCTCTTCTCTATCTCCCCCTCTTCTCGAAGCCTCTCTATCTCTCTCTCCCTCTCCCAAATACCCCAAACCCTAACCCAATCCGAAATCCCAAATCACCCGAACCCTAGCACAAATTTTGCGAAACCTAGAGTCTACAACTTCTTCGTCTACAGCAGTGGCTCCTCACATCTTCGACAACTCACTCTCTCTCTCTCTCTCTCTCTCTCTCTCTCTCTCTCTCTACTAGGTATTCAACTTTTCACAATTTAGTGTAATGAACTATGTTAATTTATTGAAATTTTTTTCAATTTTTCAGTTTGATTTTTTGTGTAATGTGTAGTAGTCTACAATTTAGAGAGTCTACAATTTTTGTATCATGTGTGTTGTGTATATTTTGTTGATATTTTCGTAGATGTAGTGTTAGTTGTAGTTGTAGAATATAGGAAAAGTAAGCAAACGAGATCAAAAAATTCCCAAATTTTACGAATAGGTTGGACTCACCACGCACAAGGCAACGCAACTCATAGAGGCAATTTCCGACTCATGCTTTGTAAGATACGTCCATTTATCACTTTTATTCAATAAAATGGACATAAAGCGATACACAGTCGTATATTACAAACAGGGAGTCGAAACTCACCTCTGCAAGTTGCGTTGGCTTGTGTTTTGTGTGCCAGACGTAACGGCCAAATTTCGAAATTTTTGGATCTCGTTTGTGTTGTTCTGTCGCGTATATGAAAGAACTTTTATATACCTCGAAACCTTTTTAGTATGGCCTCACTAGAAAATCGTCCAAACGAAGTCCAAAAAATACAAAACTGTGCGAGTAGGTCGGGCTAACCATTCACAACCCAACGCAACTTGTAGTTGCGAGTTCTGACCAACGGTTGCGAAATATGTCAATGTATCGCTTTCCGTTTTTTTTTCAAAAGTAAAAGCGTTACACGGCCGTATCTTTCAAACAGTGGGTCGGAACTCGCTTCTACAAATTCTGTTGGATTGTGTGTGTAACACCCCAAATTCCAAATAAGCTTGAATTTGAAGTTCCACAGGATCTTTACACTTCACTTCGTACAATTTTACAAGGAATTTAAAACTTTTATTACAATAGAGTCTTTTACATCAACACGTAGCGGAATAAATAAAATACAACAATGATAAATGTAAAATTGTAACAACTTTAGCATTTAAGTAATCATCAACAACAAATTCATCTTTATATCTTCTTGTAAATTCCAAGTCCTGCATATAAAACTGTAGGCACGTCAGTTGCTTATAACCGACGAAATATTATACACGGTCATCCTCGCTATGCCGAAAGTATAACGATTCTTAAATACTTTAACAAACACAAGCTTGTTCACAAACAAAGCTAAAGACGGACTATCCTATTGATATAGTGGGTGTTGTGCACTTAATCCTTAATGCAATTATTTATATTAAATGACACTAATGCGCACATGTTCGGATTCTATGCATCCCATACTACATAGGTCCGAGGGCAAGCCCTTAATCGTACTTCATCTTGTAGGATTAGATCCCTCGCTATGAATTAAACTACTACGGTAGCTACGATAAGTATCCTAGATGTTCTATGAGTTACGAACCCACGCCTAGACATCCTGGAGAGAATCTCACGCCATGTCATGACGCATCATGCAGGCATCCTATGGACAATTCACCTCCGTCAAGGAACGATGGCACTATGTAGTCACCAAACACCCCACAAGCGTCGCCACGGTCCGATATCCTGGAGAAGTGTCCATGACCTGACATGACGCATCATGTGGACATCCTGTGAACACTCTCACACTGTAGATCCGAGGCCCTCATACTTGTATTTTTCTCTTACTTTCATCACATCTCATTATAGTGTAGTCCTTAGATATTTAGTTTGTTTTAGAAGAAAATCATCACAAGCTAGAGCTAACTTACCCTACCGGACTTAAACCAAACAAAAGAGACAGTCAGTCCAACCTGGCTACTTCTCAAGAGATGCTCAACCCACACTTGTTAGCTCTCAAATTTATTAATAAATACTGCCGGTTACTAGGGTCTCGCCTAGCCTCTAGATTCAAACAACTATCTCTTTCTAGAGATCAACAATATGTTATATTCAATCAAATAATAATAATTCAATTTCTTTATTCAAGATCTCTTTCTCAAAGAAAAACATTTCTTTTATAACCTCATAACATGAAATAATTCAATTCAACTTCTTTTATCAATTTAATCAATTATAACATGTATACAATTCAAATATTAACTTAATCAATAAAATCTCATCGAGTAGAAATCTAATTATATTCCAAATTTTTATCTCTCTTTAATTATACAAGAGTCACAATTTTCAATATAAAAATCACTTCTAATTCTTTGAATCGATAAACTCGAGTTCTTTAATGAAAAATCCCCTTTTAATTCTCACAAAATATATCCAAATATTGTAGAAATAATTTTTAAGAAGTCTAAACAATTTTAGAGAATTAAATAGAATTTTTTCCAATATTTATTTCACTTAAAAACTCAAAAACAACAAAAAAAATCAAAAAGAAAAACAAAAAGGGGCTAGTCGGATTCGAACCCAGAACCATAGCCCAAACCCTGCCTATGAACAGTAACCATCCAAAGGTGCACCCGAAGACTGGTTGGTCCAGAGTGGCCAACTGAAATAAAGAGGACTCAAATTATTGTTATATATAAGCTTTTGGTGAGTTAATTTAAAATCAAAATTCACTAAAACAGAGTCTCTATCAAGACTCGAACCCAGACCAGTAGCTCCGCCTTGTTACAGTAACGGACCCAAATCGCACCCGAAGACCAATTGGTCTTGTGACTAACCGATATGAAAATGGTTAAGGTCTTTTTGTATATATCTTACTATAATTAATTTCCCCCTTAATAAACTCGATTCTTTAATCAATTCGTACTTATACGAAAACTTAATATTTTTCCAGAATGTATTTCTATCCAAATAATATAGTATAGTGCGCATATTTAAATTCACAAAATCTATTTCCGACAATATAACAAAAACTTAATCTTGCATTAAGAACTCATATTATTAATTTACGAATAGAAAATTGTCTTTCATCAAAACTTCTCCATAAAATTCTTTATACTCATAAAATAAACCCATGAGACTATTTCTCTACTATAATCGTATTATATAACCCTTTCTTACATGTTACAATATTTTGACTATAATAAGAAATATATTACCATGCATCAATTCTCATTCCAATAATTTACCAAATGATATTTTCCTTTTCCTCTTCTATTTTAACAAGGATCTAGCCATTTATTAAATCACAATATCAATTCAACACATCAAGACACAATTATAATGAGATCATGCAGTCTACTTTTACCATCCAATCAAAATTTAGTAATTAAATTCTACATTAACTAGCATGCAATTTTACTCCTAAATTAGAAAGAATTTTAGAATCACCCACCCAAAATTGAAGAATTTAACAAACAATAATTTCCCTTCGAAGAGCTCCAAAAGAACTCCGCTTTGCCTCCTCGAATTCCGCGCACCAAGAGAAAGCCTCCAAATCCAAATCGGCAGCAAGGAGAAAGCATCTTCATTTCATGAACAGTGGCCAACTTAGAGCACACTCATATATATATATATATATATATATATATATATATATATATATATATACCTTTAATGAAAAAAATATATGTGTATATATATGCATGGTGAGATTGAGTGGGGAAAGCAATAGAGATGGAGAAACAGCAGGGAATGGGCTTCGGATGTTGACAGAGGAGAAGGAAAGGAGAAGGAAATGAGAGTGCGTATTTAGGAGGTATAAGTAAGGATATATATATATACACACACACATTTGCTTGGTGAGTAGGTGAAGAAGCAAAAGACATGCTGGTGGATTTGTTGATGGGGGTTTCGGCAGAGCAAGGAAAAAGGAGGAGGGTGAGGAGAAAGTGTGATGATTAGGGGGTATTAGTAGGATTTTGGAGTAGTTATTATAACTACTTGTCCACTACACCCATTAACTCCACTCTTTAAATTCAAAACTTCATTTTTCCCTCCATCCAAAAGAACAGTCAGCCTACCACTTTCATGCCCAAAACACGTGCACATGTGTCGCACTTACACACACTTCATTCATATACATATTTATATATTTTATTTAAAACATATGTATATAATATTTAAGATGCATATAAAATTAGTTTAATTAAAAATTATAATTTTTCTTGCACAAATAAAATAAATACACAAACACTTAAAATTTTCATTTCGAAAAGAATACGCTTAAATACGTGCACCGCAAACACGTGCGTCACCCGTAAAATTACGAAATCAACTTTTTCAACAGAAAAATATTTAAAGATAATTGACTTACAACAAAAGAAAATATATTTATTTATTTTTATATATTCCATAACGCAATCGCTACGTACATAGAAAATACGTGCACCGCACGTACAAAAATATTATAATCAAAATAGGAAAAAAATATTTTATAAAACGAATTCGAATATGTCACTAAATAAATAATCGATACACACAGAAAATATCACACGTAGCGGTAGAAAACACGTAATCGATACGTGCATCGATAATAGGTAAAAGCACGTAAAAATACAGAGATTGAAATTTATTTTTAAGTTGACTCAAAACAGAATAAAATAATACGGGAAATATATAAATAGTTGGAATCCAAAAATACGTATGAAACACATTACAAATATTACTCGTAACGGTACAAAATACACGTGCGTAATACCCGAGGGCAAAATTATCATTTCCAATTTTGTGGGGTGTTACAGTGTGCGGAGAGCCTGACCCAATCGAAAAGTTTTGTATTTTTTGGAGGTTGTTTGTGTGGTTTTATCACGTATTATGTTATGTATTTAGCGAGTTTTCAATAGAGAACTTGCTCAAAAATTATGAAATTTTGCAAGTATATTGTTTTCGCCACTGACAAGCTAAAGCAACTTGTAGTTGCGAGTTCTCACCCACGGTTTTCTATATGCGTCCGTGGATCGCATTCCGATCTTTTTTCAAGAGTAAAAGCAATACATGGCCATATCTTGAAGATCGTGAGTCCAAACTCGCTTCTACAAGTTGTATTACCTTATGTGTGGTAATTTAGACCCAATCACAAAGTTTAGTTTTTTTAAAATTCGTTTGTGCAGTTTTCTCACGTATTTTGTTCTGTATCTATATATATGCCATTTTTTGTGAACAAATTGTTTTATATATGCGAACTTTCTTACAGAGAAATTGTTAGAACGAGAGGAACCAGAAGGCCATCTGTTAGTGGTCGGGGCGAACATTCCACAGAAGTAAGAGAACTATTAATTTTTATTGTGAATTTTGTATATAGTGGTATTATTACTACACTAATAATAATTTCACAATATGTTGGTGTAGGTTGGTGCATCCTCTTCGGCAGCAAAACGAGGTCCAAGACCATTATATAAAGATGAGGCACAAATATTAGGCAGTGTGGGGTGGGACGGCGCGGAGGTGTAATTTCTGCACTTACGAGACTATGACGGTGCACCCACGTATCGTTGAGTACTTAGTCCAGGCCGGTTTCGACGGAATCAGTATGATGGGTCAGGTGAAACTCGACCGAGTACTTCTTGCAGCACTCGTTGAGCGATGGAGACCAGAGTCGCACACCTTCCATCTACCGGTCGGAGAGATGACGGTGATGCTACAGGATATAGCGATTATCTCCAGTCTTCCAATAGATGGGATGGCCGTGACGGGTAATATAAACTTTGATGAGAGAAAGCTGTGTAATGAACTCCTCTGTAAGAGTTGGATGAGGAGAACGAGGAAGATAGGGCTATTTTTGTCGGACAATCGATCTGACTATTTTGGTTGAAGGATAATTTTGATGGGAGGTTGAACGATGCATCGACCGACCACGAAGTGCAGTGCTATACCAGAGCATACATTCTAATGGTGCTTGGAGGGGTTATCTTGTCTAACTCATCCGGAGATACTGTAGCGCTTATGTATCTACGATTGCTTGCCGACCTAGACTTAGCTGGCCGGTACAGCTGGAGAAGTTGCACGTTAGCAACGTTGTATAGGAAGTTGTGTTCAGTAGCGTTAGATGGAATCGGGATGACTGGTCCAATGGTCTTGTTACAGATTTGGTCATGGGAGCATCTACACTTGGGTCGTCCCCAAATTATGAGACCAGCGGACGGTTGGATGATCGAAATACCAAATGTGGATATGTTAGCACCCTTAGGTGTATATTGGGTACGTAAACGGAGTTATAGAGACAACCCAAAAGGTGTACTAACTTACTACAGAGACGAGCTCGACCAACTACGAGAAGAGTTTGTGATTTAAGTGCCGTATACACCCGAGCGGGTGGGCAGACTACCACCGGTGTGCACGACTGGGTCACAGTTGTGGATGATGACGGCTCCACTCATCAACTTTGGTATAGTGGAGCATCCGCGGCCGGACAGAGTCCTTCGGCAATTCGGTTTTCAATAGAATGTACCTAAACGATGCGCAAACTTATACAACTTTGAATTACATGCTATTAGGGATACTGGTCATATGCCTACCCATGATTGGGCAGATTTTCACCGTATTCATGTTGTAGATTGGAATGAGCAACGATTTGAACTCGTAATTGTTGCAGTTCCCCCGTACGATAGCATGCAGACGAAGTACATGGATTGGTACAAGAGGATTACACGTTTGTACATCTCTCTGAATACATAACTACCTGCTGGTATTCAACTACCAATTGAGGAGAGAAAGATTGAACCACCACCAGCGTATTCTAGTTCACAACCCATGTTCCAACCGAATGCGTCAATTATATGTACATTGGTGAGTATAATGATTAAATATTATTGAAATTTTCTTATTTTTAAAATAATTAAATTGATTACAAATCCCACTGTGTTTAATATATTTTTGTGTGTGTTTTAGATTGATAATATATGGGACATGGCAAAAGAATGCGCGCATGTACTCAAAAGTAATGTTGTCCAACCTGTGAAGAAGTTCGCTAAGAAGATGCTCTCTTCATGTAAGGGTAATTTAGAAGTTTTAGGTGATGGTGAAGCTTTGAACTGGTATTTGGATAAATCCATACGTTCACAGCGACGTAAAAGTGTGAAGGGTAGGCTATCTGGCCCGGGGCAACAACAGCAATATCATGCTCCATCTCCACCTCAAGAAGATAGAAAGTAGAAGAGCATCAAGAAAGTGTTGTTGGAGACAGACAAGAGGAGGGAGAAGAAGAAGAAATTATCGCAGCATCATCCCGAATCTGGCGGCGACAACCTGCTCGGAAGAGGCAAGCACCACAAACTTACACGCCCGGTGGTTAAGTGTTTCCCGATACAGTCTTTTTCCAATGCAAATTTTGTTGTTGTTGTTGAATGTAACTGATAGAACTTGTTGTGGTTGTTATTGAGATATATTTAGTTTTTGTTGTTGTTGATGTAGTTGTTATTATGTGCTGATTGTTAATTTTGTTGTTGTTGTTGTTGTTGATTTTTTTGTTTTTATTGGTGTTAGTTTTGTTGTTAATTGTACATGTTGGTGGGATTCAAGTGTTATTGTTGTGTTGTAGCTAATGGAATTGTGTACACTACGATTTTTATGTGAATGTAGTGTAGCAGCTGTAGCTGCTGTATTAACTTGTTTCCATTTTTTTCAGTTTTTCTTAGGTTTTATTCAAAAATTAGATTTTTGATCAGTAGCTCTCTGTCTTGGCCAAGCCAAAAGGAGCTACAACTCATAAAAAATCCAACTTTTTTTTAACTAAGGGACAACGGCCTGAGTTATGTGAAAAAACTTGGATTTTTTTTAGTTGCTCTCTGTTTTGGCCAAGCCGAAAAGAGCAACAACTCATAATTTTTTATTTTTTTTTTTAACTAAGGCCATTGTCTCCAACAACAGCTTAAATTATTTGAAAAAAATAGATTTTTTTTAGTTGCTCTCTGGTCTTGGCCAAGCCAAAAGGAGCAACAACTCAATAAAAAACAATTCTTTGTTTATTTAACTAAGGCCGTTGTTGGAGACAGCAACCTAAGTTATATGAAAAAAATAAATTTTTTTGAGTTTCTCTCTGTCTTGGCCAAGCCAAAAGAAGCAACAACCCATTAAATTTATCCATTTTTTTGTTACCAACAACGGCCTAGGTTATTTAATTAATTTGGAAAAAAATTTTAATATTTTTTACAACTGTCTCTCCAATCTTTACGAACAGTGTCTCTTGAATCTACACCAAAGGCATTCATATGTTTGTATATCATCTCTATATTTTATTAATTTACATTTTTAGCCACCTAAATGAACAATATAAACAACCGAACTTTTTTTTATGCTTATGAATATTATGTAATATCTTTTGGAAAGTGCATACCTATTCAGCTTAACACCTAACCCCTAACCATACCCCGTTAACCCATAATATTTCAACCACAGGTTTGGTTAGGGTTAGGGTAGGGTTAAGGTAGGGTTAAGGTAGGGTTAAGGGTTTAGGTTTATGGTAGGGTTAAGGGTTTAGGTTAGGAATATCTTTTGGAAAGTGCATACCTATTCAGCTTAACACCTAACCCCTAACCATACCCCGTTAACCCATAATATTTCAACCACAGGTTTGGTTAGGGTTAGGGTCATGTTAATGTTAGGGTTAGAGTAGGGTTAAGGTAGGGTTAATGGTTTAGGTTTATGGTAGGGTTAAGGGTTTAGGTTAGGGTTATGCGTAGGGTTATGGTAGAGATACAGGTTAGTGAAGGGTCCCTGTTTAGATTATCTGTCAAGTTACTCATTACCCACCCCTAACCATACAGTTAACCCTAACGCTACCCTAACAAACTCAAAATAATAATTAAATTTATCTCTATATTTTATTTAAATCATTTTTTACTAACTTAAACGGCCAAACAATTTTTGAACACCTTTAGAACAACTAACACATACCGACGATTACTACATTACAAAAATCAGTAGATTTTTTTTAAAAAAATTTAGTCCATGTAAAAAAATTATTAAAAAAATCAAAAGGAGAAAAAGAAAATAACGGCCAAGGCCGTTGTATACAACAACGATCTAAGTACAGGAGGGTTATGCGAGGAATAAGGTAGCAGTTGTGTAGGGTTGTGGACTTTTTCAAAATATCTCTTCTTTTTTCCTTTTTTTTCCTCAAATTTTTTTTTAAAAATAAAAAGAGTATTCCCAAATTTTTGTGGTGAAGTCTGTGGTTGAAGTTAACCTAATTTAACTCACAATTATTTCAAATTTTGAATGTTATGGCATCTTTGATTTCTGTGGTGAACACATCTATTGGAATCACATGTAATTTAATAAACTGTCTTAATCAATAATAATTTGAAAATGTTCTCAATATGGTATATTCTATTCATGTGATCCATATTTTATTCCCAACCAGTATCGTTCTGTATTAAAACACTCAATTCAAACTAGTTCACATGTATTATCTAGTAGATTCAATCATTTATACTAACCCTACCTTAACCCTACCCTAACCCTAACCTTAACCTGACCCTAACCCTAACCAAACCTGTGGTTGAAATATTATGGGTTTGGGGGGTATGGTTAGGGGTTAGGTGTTAAGCTAAATAGGTATGCACATTTCGAAAGAAATTACATATTAGGGTTTACCAAAATAAAAATAAAAAATTTCGGTTTTTACAAAAAAAAAAAAGAACATCTTTTATTTTGTGGTGCATATTTAAGCATTTAACCATAATAATTGTATATTGTTCATTTAGGTGGTTAAAAATGGAAATTAATAAAATATAGAGATGATATAAAGCATATGAATGTCTTTGGTGTAGAGTTCAAGAAACACTATTCGTAAAGAGTTGAGAGAGTTGTAAAAAGCATTAAAAAAATTCACAGAGCAAATAAAAAAAATCCAAATTTTTTCATATAACTTAGGCCGTTGTTGGAGACAACGGCTTTAGTTAAAAACGGCCTTAGTTAAAAAAAACGGCCTTAGTTAAAAATTGGATTATTTATGAGTAGTTACTACTCTTGGCTTGGCCATGACAGAGAGCAAATCAAAAAAATTCAATTTTTTTCATATAACTTAGGCCATTGTTAGAGACAACGGCGTTAGTTAAATAAAATTTTTTGGATTATTTATGAGTAGTTGCTACTCTTGGCTTGGCCAAGACAGAGAGCAAATCAAAAAAATCCAAACTTTTTTCACATAACTTTAATTTTTTTTGTTTGGGGGATTATTTATGAGTTTTTGCTCCTTTTAGCTTGGCCAAGGCAGAGAGCAACTCAAAAAAAATCCATTTTTTTCATATAATTAAGGTCGTTGTAGTTTTAAAAAAATGTGATTTTTTATGAGTTGTTGCTCCTTTTGGCTTGGCCAAGACAGAGAGCAACTCAAAAAAATCAAATTTCTTCATTGACAACTTAGGCCGTTGTTGGAGACAACAGCAGGTATAAAAAGAAGAAAAAAAATTAAAAGTTTCAAATGTAGCTGTAGCCGATACATTTCAATCCAACCAACATATAAATACACAATAAAATTAGCAACAACAAAACAACACCACTTGAGTCCAAACAATACGAAAAATTAACAACAAATCTTACACATCAACAAAATTCCAAATTATTGCATTTCCAATCTAACTTACTCGAACTGTACATCCAAAAAAAAAAATCACAACGCTTCATCAAATCTCTCATCGGAACTCTCTTCATCGGATGGATTCACTTCTTGCGGATTGGTTGCCCTTAATTAAATGACAAGTTTTAGTTAGTGACAATTTTTTTTACCACAAATCAAATAAAATAAATATAAATTAATGAACAGCAAATCAAAAAAAGTATTACCCCTCAAATAATATTGGACAATTTCTTGAATCATGATCCATTTGCATAAAGCTGCATGTTCTACACCGTCTCGGTTTTTTAAAGCAAAGTTGCTCTCTTATCGGCCTCAATCTCTTGGCGCGAGGCCTTTCCTTTGTAATGCATTGTTGTGGGTCCCTCATGCGTATAGGTACATGTCCACTGCCTTCATCATGAGGTTGTGCACTACCATGCTGTTATGCACTATCATGCGCTTGTGTACTATCATGCGGTTGTGAGGCCTCTTCGGGATGTTCACCCAATCTGGGTTGTAGCCGAGAGACGCCGTCAATGATCTTAACCAAATTATCGAGCGTGTATTTGTATCTTTTATTGGAGGAACAACCAAGATCGACAATCTGTTTTGCGCGATACAGATGTATAACTTCTTCTCTATTTCATAATATCGGGAAGCAAAATTCTCGCTATTACTTTCTATTGGAACAGATGTATAACTTCTTCTCATCACATCCCGGGTCCATCTTCTTTTAATATATACATTCGGAAGAGAAGTGTGATGGCTGAACCGAAGAACCACTAAGATATGTCTGCAAGGAATGCCAACGAAGTCAAAGAAGTGACAAGAATATGTAATAATTGTAAGGAGTTTGTATAACTGAAGAAGGCGAGCAGGTTCTAATTCTCCACAAAGTATCACATGGAAGGTTAAACTATCTGGTGTCTCAAGATCGGTAACGAATGTCACATTATACATAAAGCTTTTTGTAACTTCATCTTAGAATTTGTAAAAATATTTCAAAGTGTATGTTCGCACCATTTGTGCCTCCAAAGCCCATTCGTTCTTCAAGTTTGGTCTCTTCTCACAATTACGATGATTTTCTTTCAATTCATCGTGTCTTTGCCTTCCCAAAAAAAAATCGAAAGATGACTACAAATTTATGCAAGGAATATTTCTTTTCTATATGATGCTTCAAGGTAGAATGCGATGACTCAACCCGTTGGCTACTCAATATGTCGTCCCAAAATGAATCTTTAGCATAGATGGGTGCCCAATTTTTATGGAAATCAAATAGATCGTTCAACCATTGGTTATTCTCTAATCCGTATTGCGAAATCAATCAATTCCATTTTTCTACAAATTCATGTATATATTCGGACTCGTAGATGACAGTCTTCAATGATTCCCTAAACTTGTCAACATCGTTCGACAAATGCACCTCCTGTGGTAACATATCCAATATGTGCCAAATACAAAACCGATGCTGAGTCTGGAGAAAAACTTTCTTCACTGCAGTGGCGATCCCACGGTCTTGATCGGTGATGATGCCGGATGGAGCACGATTCATTACACCTAATCACTTTTCAAAGAATCATTAAAACGAAGAGGTCGTCTCATTTGGAATGAACCCACCTCCTAAGAAAGTCGATTGCCAATGTTGATTCACTCCAACAAAGGGAACAAATAACATTCCATACCTGTTCGTATTGTAGTGACATCAAAGCAAAGTACAATGCCAAACTCTTCGTAATTCATCCTAGAAATACCATCAATCCATATACAATGTGACATCCGCCCTTCGGGATCTACTTGAATGTCATAAAAAAATGAAGGATCCGTTTTTTCTTAGATTCGAAAAAATCAATTAGCATTTTTCCATAGTGTCCTTTCAATGCTTCTTGCGAGTCTCTAAGTAAATTTCCAACATCTTTTTCGGCGAATCCTACTTAATCGTGACCACCACTAGAACTTTCGAAGAAAATCATTTGTCGACATGTCTGGATATTAGCTTGGTTGAATTGATCTATTATTCTTTTATCTGTATTTGACACGGAACGGTTTCGGAGCAAAAGATGCCTTCTACCAGGTGAGGTGAATTTGTGATTGTGTGCTTCATTAAATGAATACAATACTCACGTATTACTTACTTCGTTCAGTTTTACACGAACGCAAGCCTTGCAACCCGTTCTACAGGTTATTCCTCGTCTACCATCACTATGTTGACTCGGCGACGACCCGACTTTATTACACAGATATGACTTATCTACTTCCACTCCTTCCTTTAATTTATTTCCACCCTTACGCATTGCAAAACCCCCACATCGAGCATATGACGTATAAAAATTTTCGGCCTCAACTAAAGTAGGAAACGTCATACCTAACTTTGGTTTTAGGTGTTTTCGACTAACGACATGGAATCAATGATTGGTTCTACCAGCAAAAAATTATCGCCGGCAGCAGAACTTTTCGTATCGTTATTCATCTAAAAAAATAATACTTAATTTAAAATTAATACACACATCATATATAAAACAGCTTGTTAAGAAAAGATTGAGATACATATATAGATATGAAACAAAATACATGAGAAAACCTCGCAAATGACGTTACAAAAAAATGAAACTTTGTGATTGGATAGGGCTCCCCACAAACAAGCCAATGCAACTTGTACAAGCGAGTTCCGATCCACGGTTTGCAAGATACGGCCGTGTATCGCTTTCACTCATGAAAAATGCCAAGAATGCAATACATTGACGTATCTCACAAACTGTGGGTCGAAACTCGCAACTACAAGTTGCATTGGGTTGCGAGCAGTTAGCCCGACCAGCTCAGAAAATTTCGTATTTTTGAAATTTCGTTTCAAATGTTTCCTAGTGAAAAGTCGCTCAATGAAAATTCAAACATTAATTGTTGTTGTTGTTTGATATACAGTAGAAAACCGCACGAACTAAATCAAAAAATTCCGAAATCAATGGGATTAGGTCGGACGCACCAAACATGAGCCATAACAATTTGTAGATGTGAGTTTCGAATCACGGTATACAATATACACCGATGTATCGCTTTCACCCGCGAAAAATAGTCGAAAGCGATATACGGCTGTGAACTTCAAACCGTGCATCCAAACACACTTCTACAAGTTGCGTTGATTTATGCGTGGTGAGTCCAACGTACTCGCAAAATTACAGAACTTTTGGATCTCTTTGTGCGCTATTACTAATAACGAACAATAACAACTAATACTACATCTACATCGACAATAACACTATAATTAGCTAATCTATAATTAGCTATGCATAATATACAAATTGTATACTCGAACATTGAATAAAATATTTCAATCAATTAACCTAGCTAAATCAACTAAAATAGCAAAAAATTAATACCTTTCACAATGTGGGTTTTCGGAAAGGAGATAGAGGCGGTGCTTGCGCACTGCTGTAGACAAAGGAATGGGAGTAGGGTTTGGCTAATTTCTTTAGGATTAAGGTTTTAGGGTTGGAGAGATTTCGTATGGGTTAGGATTTTTGTGTATTCGGGATCTTCGAAGGAAGAAGGAAAAAGTGTGAGAAAATGGAGAGATTGAGTAAGAAGCAACGAGCAAGAGAGAGCTAAGGTTTTCAGATCGAGAGAGAGAGCGCTAGGGTTTGGGGATGGGTTTCGCGAGCTCCAAAGAGAAAGAGAGTTGTCGAAGAAGTGAAGGAGATCGAGATCTGAGTATGTACAAGTGTTTGGAAAAACACTTGTACATACCTAGACCATTGTTGGGAACAACGGCCTAGGTTGAATTTTTTTTTAAAAAAACAACCTAGGTAGTTGTTGGCCGTTGTTTCCAACAACGGCCTAAGTATATTTTTTCGCAAAAAAAAAAACTTCACGCCAAAAATGCTAAGTCTGAAGTGTTTTTTGGCGTGAACTTCCCAAAATGCCCTCCACTCTTAATGGGAGATAAGAGCGGATCTGAGGGGCTGTAATCTGAGCCGTTGATCACGATCAAGAGCGATCCAATGGCTCAGATCGCTGTTTTCCAACCCGTTGAAAACAAACCCATTTTCAATAGAGCATTTATATATATATATATATATATATATATATATATATATACACACACACACACACACACACACACACACACACACACACACACCCAATTGCAGCCTCTGTTATATTTAGGCCACAATTGAGAACTGCAGCCTATATTTAGTAATGGTTGGCAGTCGAGTCGAACCCGCCCAGGTTGAAGCCATGCGTGGGCGAGTTCGGGTCGGGTCAGAGCTTTAACCGAGCTGGTCTGGGCCGGGTTCATTTTTGGAAACTTCGACCTAGTCGACCCGTGAAACCTGTAGGGTCGAACCCGTTTCGTGTGTTGCCAGGTCGCGGGTTGGCTCTTTTGACTTTTCTTCTTTTTTTTCATCTTCACTATAAAAAAAATACAACAAGTATAAATGTATAAAAGTGAAAAAATGTATATATTATTGATTATTCATTTCAACTACTATTAATTTTTTACAAGTTTTTAACATAGAAATACAACCCCCCCCCCCTTCTTTTAACCTAAAAATAAATAAAAAAAGTGTACAAGTATAAGAGATTAAGAATTAAACAAAATTGTATATATTATACATTTCAACTTCTATGAAATTTTTACAACTTTTTTACATACAAATACTGTTAAAAAAATATACAAATTCCTTCAATTACATGTTTAAGAGGACAATCTAGAGTTCGAGATAGCCTAGAGTTAGATTGAAGAGAGGGCATTAGACTACTGTCGTGTACCTCTACTTAACCTAAACCTAGGATCTCATCGCCCTAAATTTCCTAATCTTGTTGTTGGACTTCAGGGGAGTTGCTTCCACTTGTTGATGTAGATAACGCTCTTCCTTGAGTCCTATCTTCAGTATTCATCTAATCTTCAGTGCATACGAGCATCTCCAACGAATCTGGCTTCAAGCGATTCTTGCTATCTGTTAGAACTCTGCCACTTGTAGAAAAAGCACTTTCGAAGTAACTGTGAAGACATGAGGAGTTAATAGATCTCTAGCCATATGTGAAAGAATAGGAAAAAGATTTTCATGTTCTTTCCACCATTGTAGCACTTCAATTTTAGTGCTAAAACTTTCACTATCTTGTTGATTATACCAATTTAATTCATTCGGTGCATTAGTCCTAGGTTTTTTTCATTGAATACGAGCAAGTAAATTAGCAGTGGCATCTTCTAATGTACTCTTATCCTTACCTCTAGAAGTAATAGAAATAGAAGTAACTATACTAGTTGTACTACTAGATGCAAAAGTTCTATCATAATAATCATATAAGTTATTCAATGTCGATTCAAAGCTAGCTAAAAATTCATTACATTCATATTCACAATCATCTTCAAGAGTAAAAAAAATTTCAATCAAACTTTTCCTACCCGCTAATTTGATACGAGGATCTATAACAGTAGCAATACAATACAACATAGGAGGAGGATTAAAATACTTCAAAAAAAAATTATAAGTGAAAACAACAATATGGCTAATGTATTCGACCAAAATAATTTCTTGAAAAGTTTGCATCACAGTAATGACTGAAATAAAAATACTACTAGAAGTAGAATCATAAGATGTAGAAAACTTCAAAGTTGCGGTTTTAAAAGATTCCAAAAATCGTAATAAAGATTCGGCAAAATACCATGATTGGAGAGTCATTTGAAAAATTTTCATATTTTTTGCAAGACAAAAATCGTTTATAATATCTTTGTATTGAGTAACAACATTTAGTAAATTGAAAGTAGAGTTCCATCGGTGTTTAACATCTTTAGAAAGCTTTCTAAAATGTATTCCCCCAGCTTTATATCGTCCTTTAAATTCTTGAAGCATAGGACGACTCAAAGCAATAAAATGTACACAGATTTCTGATTGCAACTATATATGAATCGGCTACTTTCAATACATCTTGTACACATAAATTTAAAATATGACACGCACATCAGACATGAAAAATTTCATTACATTGAGGAGCTAATTGTGTTTCTAATGTACTAATCGAAGCATTTTTGTTAGATGCATTATCAAAACTAATAATAAATTTTTTTATGACGAATATGATATAAATAAAAAACTTCTAAAATACGTGTTGCAATAACTAGTCCACTATGGGGATACGGCAAAGCCCTAAGTGAGATGATTCTCTTTTGAATCATCCAATCAGTATCTATCCAATGACAAGTTAAGCTCATCATCGGAATATCGTTACAACATTTCCAACAATCAAAAGTTAACGATACTCTACAAGTTATAATACAATAGTGCAATTAAAGCGTCTGTCATTTTGTTGTAAAGTTTAAAACAATTGGACTTTAGTGTGTTTCTAGAAATTCTTCTAAAATGTGTATTTATTGCATTTTGGTTGAAAGACTCTACATTCCTACTCTCGGAATAGTTCATCCTTAATAACTAGTCAGACCATTTTTCGACGAATAAGTTCGGGATCATAGGGTTGGCTATCTATTTGTCCGGTCCTAGGGTTAATTTTTTGTTGGCCTTGTTGGTCTTGTAATAAATCTTTGTGTACATTTAAAATGTATCGTTTAATTGGACATGTTCCCTCACCCTTCTTCCATTTGTAACTCTTGTCACAATGTTTACAAATCTTATATTCTGCACCCGAATTATTCTCATCAGGGATATAGTCATAAAATCTGTGCCAATCACTTGTTTCTCCCCTAGTTTTTCTACTACTAGTGGATTCGGTTTGTTGTGTTTGTGTGTCAACATTATGTATTTCTTCTTCTATATCGTGTGTAGGGATATCGTGAGTTCTTACCATAAGATTATATGTAAATTTGGGTTCAATTTGTGGGACTATTGGAGGCCGACGTGAAGTACCGGTTGAATCTTGTCCACTTTGGCTATGGCCGCTACCTCGTGATCTAGACATGATAATAGTGTATGTGGGAAAAAAAAGATTTCTAGTAGATTACTAGTGTATGTGAAATAATAGAAAATAATATAGGAGGTATGTTAAAATATAATTCTAAAAAACAGTAGGAGGGTTTAGAGAGAGAAAAACAAAAAACCAACAAACAAATATGATACAAAAATTAGAACTACAACAAAATTCAAGACAATAGGAGGGTCGTGAAATTTTGATACCGTACTTCGCGGATAATCGAATATACAAATGAGAGATAAAATAAAAGTAGAGAGTAGTTAGTAATCCGGTAGTCGTTGAAACTTGAAAAAGAGAGAGAGCTTCTTTATTGAAGGAGTTTAGACGTAGTTGAGAGTTGAATCAACACAAATCAGTAGGATCGGAAATTTTCACTTCTTTGTTGAAAACACTTTAGTGAATTAAGATTGAATTGAGTAGTGGTAGTAGAGAGAGTAAGGTGTGGAAATTTTTAGATTGAATTATAGGGGTATTTATAGGAGGAAAAAAACAAACGGTCTGTTTCTGACCGTTCCACCTACGGGTCGAACGTTTGACCCGCGCAGGTCGAACGGGTCCAAACCTGCGGGCCGACCCACGGGTTGGCGGGCTGGTTTTGACTTGGTCAACGGGTCGAGCGGGTTTGGTTTTGTACTTTTTTTACCTTCGACCCGGACCCAAACTGCATAGTTGCGAGCAAGGTTCGTGTGGGCGGGTCGCGGGTCAACCCAGCCCGGATGCCTTCCCTATATTTAATACATTTATACATAAAAAAATTTGTCTAAATCTCGAAGTCTACCTAGCCCAAATATGAAATGAACTAAGGCAGCAGTTGGGAACTGCGACCTCGAAAAAAACACATTTTTGAAGAGGTCACAGTTCCCAGCTGCGGCCTCACAATCCCTAACAATCAAATAGGCTACAATTCGCAACTACAACCTATGAGGACTGGTCTATCTTTGAAATTAATTTCGAAAGTAATCCATTTTAGAAATTAGTTTCAAATAGTGGCCCATTTCGGGGAAAAAATCCTCAATAGTTTAAGGGGGAAGAGGAGGACCAATTGAAAGCGTTTGTAACCCAATCCGGATTGTAAATACTAATTGGGCCGAACTTCAGCGGGCCTGACTATGTGATAATTCTGGGCCAAATTGTTTTTTGTTATTCCTTCTTTTTGATTGGCTATTATTTTGGGAACTATACAATTTTTGCCGCAGCTTCTTTTCAAATGACATAGCAGTGCTACAATTCTACAAAGATATCTCACATGATAAAGAAACCAATTTTTTTTTCTTTTTATTGTTATCTACAAAATAGTTCATGCCATTATAGTTTTTCGCTGCACATTAAAATATATAACAACCATCGACATGTTAGCATCAATTACACAAAAAATCTTTGGCTCAAACACTCAGTTGTGATCTTTGCATTGGTTGGAGCCAGGCCATAGCCTTCACTGAACACTATCACAAATCAAGTAATGGAGGTCAGGCATCATTACAGTTTGTAGATAATGACTTGTCAACATCACATCACATTGTATAAGTCAACACATGAAGTCGATAACATACAATCAGACATCGAGTTAAAAGATGAGCAAAGCTTGAAGCTTTCCCTCTGAATGACGAGTAATTGTAGATCAGCTCCTCTCCTATAAAATACATCAGCATTTACACATAAAAGGCTGCACAAGCATAGATTTGCAAATTGGATGCTAACTTGTGGCCTCACATGTCAACCGAGAAAATTGCTAAAAGTAAACTGTTAATACTTTATACTCGTGCAAGGAAGTAGTTCTATGGATATCAACGTTAAGGTTAGCAATAATGTAATATAGTAAAGAGTTTGAAAAGAAATTTCAAGTTGTAACGAGTATAAGCTAGAGTCAAAGTTAAATTTACAGTATTAGTTACTGAATTTTGCAGTAATTCCCATTATCATTCGAACAAAACTTTTAAATATTGATTTACATTATGAAGTGGGCACCAATATTGATTTTCGAATTACAATATTTGGACATTCTAATGAACAAGTATATGTCAGAAGGATGTAAAACACAGAGCTGTCGAAAATGGCCAATCAGAATGAACAAATATGTCAGCATGACATTACAAGCAAACCTTCGTTAAGATTATATATGAAAAGCACCACAATAAGAAAACAGAATATAGCAGTGACATTAACCTGATCATGAAAGTTACTCTCCTCAAGAAACTTACTGCATATCTTCCTGAAATTGCTTAAGACACGACATCAAGTAACCTGAATTTTAAAAGGCAGAGTAATTGTCGGACAATGAGTCAATAAAATGATGAATTGTAGCTGGATTAGAACAACTTGAATCATCGAAGCATGAATATGCTATGTAGCACGGACACGGGTACGACACGACTCGGATACGCAGATAAATTTAGGATACGAATACGTTTTTTGGTATGTTGAATATAAAAAAATAAAAAATAAAAAATAAATAAATATATATTATGTTATAAAATTTTTAAAAATTATAATAACTAGAAAATTGATTGTAATCTAGAAATTGTAGATGTAATCATACCTCTATTTTGCACATGACATCTTTGAGCTTCAAAGATGAGAATCAAAAAGTTCTTAAAAGAAACAATAGATTAGCAATTAAGGACATTCAAAAACATAAGCATGGGTAGAAATTTAACTTGGTAACATAATATTAAGCAACTTAATAACGAATATCATTAACAAAATCAACGCATCACAAAATATTTCATTCATACAAGATCAAAGTTCAATACAAATATCACTAGTTCACTACAAATATTATCACGATGAAACTTCTCTAGCTTGAACATCTTCTTCATCCATATTCACCACGCCAACATCATCGGTGAAAACCACATGTTCCAACTTCGGCTCATCCAATTAGCCCATATCTCCGACTCTCCTATACCATATTGGGGTGATCTTCTTGATAGAAGGAGAAGATTGCTATGAACATATACCAAGTCTTCCGCTCGTTGTGGGGTCAACTCTTTCCTTTTCAAGGAATGCACAAAAGAGTAAGTGCTCCAATTTCTCTCGGCACAAGATGAAGAAAGTTGCATAAGGAGTTTCATGGCTATGGTTTGAAGCATAGGAGCAAAAGGTCCATGAATGGACCACCAATCATGTGCGTCCAATACACCTCGATCACTAGTAGAATCAATATCATTAAATACCCCCGTTTTTGCCGAGAAGTGGGCATACTCCACATTAACTCTTGATCGATCAGCCACATCGGGAAAGAGTTTCTTAAGACACCTCATTCTTTCCACATATATCTCACAATCTTTATGTGGAGGGGATCCTCAAAAAGTCATTCTTCGCTATAATACCTTCAACAGGAAAAAAAAAATTACTCACAAAATGAAACATTAAAGTATCTAATATGTTAATATAGTTAATGAAACTAAATTTTACCTTGGATTCAAGGCATGTGCCAGGCAATGAAGTGAAGTGTTGTTTTTTGTCCAACGATCGACAAGAATTTTAAGCACCACATCATGGAAGTTAGATGGCTCATCAACTTATTTTCCTTCGTGCTTGTAATTAGCATCATTCACTTTCTCAATCATTGTAAGCCACATATCATAAACTAAATGGAGACAAGGCATATCCGTGTCACACGCTCGAAGTATATCATATATGAGAGATGTAAAAAAAAGTATGTAGTCGACGAATTCCCACAACTCTTCATTTAACATCTTCTCTCTCACAAAACCTTACTCTTCCCTCCTCATCATCACGAAAACAAGCCCATTGGTCACTAGTTACCATGAATACAAGGCCTTACTTCAAGAGCTTAAATCGTTTAAGCATGATAATGACACTAGCAAAGCGAGTCTTCGCCACCGAAAGCAACTTCAAGGAAACAAACTCATTATAAATGGCTAACCTCATCGAATGATTCAAAATAAAATTTTTAATTTGCACCGCATCACCCAAAATGTTCAATATCCACCCACATTCATCATATACAATTTGATTAGACTCAACATTCTTTGTGGCACAAATGTTTTCAATGCAAGGTTAAGAGTGTGTACCACACAAGAAGTCCAAAAAATTGTAGGGAATTGAGCTTCAATTAGTTGTCCCGCCGCTTTGCAAGTTACCGCATTATCCGTAATAACTTGAACTTTTTCATGCCCAACCCCAATAATTGCATCTTTCAACAAATTAGCAATGAAAAATTTATCCTTCACTTCTCCCGAACAATCTACCGCTTTTAGAAACTGATATGGCTAAAAATATGACTAAATCAGGACCGTTCAAAGCAGCACGAATCTTAAAGCTCTCAGGGGTAAAACGATAATTTCACCTACAAACGGGTCCGAAATGGAAACTGAGTTTCTTCTTCAGGGCCCAGCAACTCATGAACGGATCTGCCCTGTTGGATACGGGTCCCAACCCGTTACAAACCAATTCAGAAGGTTATGGAGGAATACAAATCCGTCATTATCCCTAAGAGGCGGTTCTAACCACTTCTTATCCATTAACACCGGGAAGTAGAGATTTGTCTTTATCTCGAAACAGATCCCTAAAGCGGCTATAAATACCCCTCCCCCCACCGTGACAAGGTAATGAATCTTTGCCTACCTAAAGCTCTTTCTTAATCTTGGAGATTACTGACAAGAGCGTCGGAGGCTTCGTCGCCGGGATCCATCCCGGTGTATCAAACTTTGTGCAAGTTCGTGGCAGCGGCAAGGAACGAGTCAACACATATGGGGAGTCAACAGTTTCACATTACTGTTTTTCTCAAAGAGCTCACAAATTCATCTGTTTGCTCCCACATAAAGCTGTATATCGGACCAAACGGGATCGGACAACCATATGTTCAAGCTCGGACCGAAATTCCTCTTGGACGGGCTTTTGTCCAACTCGGTCCAGATCGGTCAAAATTTTTATAGTCCGGACTCGGTTCGTTATAAAAGCAGAAGGCTCGCGTCTAGCCCGTTATACTTGTTCGGACGAATCGGACACAGACCGGACTGACAATTGTTTTGCAAATGATACTGTCTACTATAACTTATTTCAAGAAGAGTTATGATACTAGCTATTGTTTTGCAAATGAAGTTCAAAGGTATTTAATAATATGCAAAATGAGCAACTGGTTTAAAATCAGCATGAGCCATATTTACCCATAATATCAACGAGACAATACAAAGAAGTTTACAGTGCACAACAGACAGTTTGATAGTCATTGCAATTAGTAAATCTTTAAAGAATTTCTCCAAATTTCTCCAAAGATCAGAGTTGTTTGATTCATTGGACAGTCAAGGATCTTAGAAGTTCATTTCTTACATTAGTAGACTTCCATTCAACATGCATCAAAATTTAAACACACAAATATGACAAAAATCCATTCAACAAAAATATCCCAAACAAAAATTATCAAAAGGAAACACAACTCAAAACATCTATTTTGTACCAACAAAGTTATAAAGTTTCATCCTCGAAATAACTATAACAAAAGTTATGCCAAAACAATTATTAAAATTCAACTCGATGGTTTGAACTTTGATTGATGCTCCACCTTCACTTGAATGTTCCACTTGCATTTTACCGAACCTACAAAATGCTCCATATTGAAAGGAACATAAAATGAATATAATTGAGAATTTCCCCCATAAAGTATATAGTAAACATATAACCTCATATATAAGTTAATAACTAACATTCAAAATTACAATTACAGAATTACCTTATCTCTAAATTTTCAATTTCAATGAGATTAATCGAAATCCATCATCTGCATAGCCTCCTCTTCAGATTGAGCCTATCAAAAGAATATTCAAACAATGATTATAAAGTAATTATATTAATTGACAATCAACATTCGCAAAATGGAGAAATAAGATATATTTTTACCTTTAAATTATTTGTATTGTAATTGGAACGTATCCAATCCCCGGTACAAATCAAAGCTTCTACTATCTCCGGCTTTAATGAGCTTCGAAATTGGTCAAGAACCCTACCTCCAGCGCTAAATGCAGATTCGGAAGCAACACTACTAATAGGAATAGATAGTATATCTCTAGCCATACTTGATAGTATTTTGAACTTTAGTGTGGCTGTTTTCCACCATTCTAACACTTTAATATTCTCTTCTGATTCATGCCTGCAAAGACTTTCTTGAAGATACATTTCCAATTCAAATTTGGGTGGCTCCACTGCATCTTGAGTTTGAGCCCACATCTCAAACTCACACAGATTTTTTGACTTCCCTTTTAAGTTACCGCTAGTAGAAGCACCAACAATATTTACCACCTTAGCATTTTTACTCTTTGCAACACTACAAGAAACATATTCACCAAACAATTCATGCAAAGATGAAAGGACAAGCTGGATGTTTTTTTCAGACTCAAGAGAAGAATAAACTTTTGGGAAACAATACTCAACTTCATTATGTACCTTGGATCCAAAACTGCACCAATAGACATCAACAAATTGCAATCCCCCCAATACTTATCAAATTTATCTTTCATTTTATGCACCATTTCCTTCAAAAAAGGAGTTCCTTCAAATTCCACTAATTTATCATTCAAGGTTTGCTTAATTTTCCAAAGCTCGGAAAGAAACAAATTCGAAGTTGGATGTGATGTACCAGAGAACACATTAAAGGCTTCATTAAAAACTTCTAAAATCTTGCACATTGTTTCGGCCTTCTCCCAAAAATCTTGAGCACATTAGAGGCTTCATTTTATAAATATTTCAACACAAACTTTTATGTCTGCATGACATGGTATTTCCTACTGTTCTATCAAATCAAATATTCTATTATTGGAATGAAATTCTTCACACTGATAACATGTTAAATCGTCTAATAGTGGTGTAGGACCAAGAAGTCTGAAAAGAAAAGGGGTGAGTAATAAATTAGAGGGTTAGATAAAAAAAGGGAAATTGGAAGAGCGGTATTTGGCTATCTGACAAGAAGCACTCAAAACAGTAGCATTCTGAAAATGCACTGCTTTATTTGTTACCCAACTAGCCTTTAGAAGGCTGTACAAGGGAATACCAAAATATTCTGCCTTCGGATTATGAAGCAACAGCATATAAAAACTCAAACTAAAGATAGTCGGAGACAGAACTCAATTAAATCTGAAAGATCCCTAGCAAAAAGTCAATAACTAATAAACTACTTTAAAAAATTTGAATCTCCCAAGTTTTCTAGAATCTCTATAATAAGATTTCACATCAAATGTTTTAACATTGGCTACCATTACAGGTTCAGAGGCAATGTTTACTGATCTTGGTCACTTCTCTTGCACTGCTATTCAGGTGAGTGGTAACCCAATTGACAGTCATTTTTCTTCTTTTTCTCTTTTTTATATTGTTACCTAAACAACTGTTACTAAATGCCTTTTGTAGATTGCTTTCACCTCAATAGTTTATCCAGCACTAATATTGGCATACATGGGTCAAGCTGCTTGCTTGTCAAAACATCACAACACAAGCTACCAGATCAGCTTTTACGTCTCAGTTCCAGGTATATCGCCTGCATTCCTCTCGCAAAAGCACTGTTTAGATATGCCAGTGTTTTACTTCTGAGGTGGTTCTTTCTTAGGTAGTGAATTATTATGTACTATGGCAACAACATAGAAGAATGAATCAAGGACTTACGTTGAACTCTTAGGTCAGGATGATCAATTATCTGAGTATTTATGCAAGCATTAGTTTGAACACCTAAAAACTGCATAAATATAAAGGTGTCCACCTGTTATAGTATAAAATTTCTAATCTATTATCTAGTCTATTACATCTATAGTATTCTAAAATAACAGTTCAGAGTATGCTACATGCAGATGGGGGACAGTGCAACTAAATATATTAAGAATGACCTTGAAGTTAACTTTCGCTATTTAAAATTTTCATACCATAATGCATACAGAACATAGGTACTGAAAATTTGGATGCTGAAATAAGAGGATTGAGAAAGGAACTCGAAAGTGAAAAGCTACAAAATGGATTTCTCTTTTGCTAAATAAATGTTATAAAGTTTGTGTTGGCATATGCACAATTTAAATACTTCAAAATGGTTTCAACTTAAGGGAGTGTAATACTGTTGTTAGTATGTGCATTTTCACATATTTAATGACATGTGTTTCTTTTCTGGTGTGCATACTTGAAGCATGAATGAGTAAATGGCTAAATGCATCCCGCTAACACAAATAAATTTATTTAAACATACATCCTGTTTTATCTATTTCTTTTACGATTTTTATCTCCTCTTCCATTACTGTTTTATCTATTTCTTTTACGATTTTTATCTCCTCTTCCAATATTTGTTTTTTCTTCTTCATGCTATTAGATGCCTAATTACCAGAATTAGAATACTCTCTGCTTGTGTCATGGTTTGCGGTACTACCTAATACTGAGGCAAAAAAATTCTAAAAAGATTCTAAAAAACATTTACTGTCTACTGTCTAAATAAATTTATAGCGAACTGAAATATATCTATTGTCTAAAAATCCTAATACTGAAATATAATATATCTACTGTCTACACTCTCACACGCACACAATCAAATCAAATCACACAAAGTATCCACCATTATTTGCATTTAAATAACCCTAGATCTCAACGACACCCACAAGAACAAACAAACAATTAAGCGAAATTTCATCGTCAAAAATAATGAAAAAAAATTAATTCATTCACTTACTCGAATCTGGTGGTGGTAGAGAAACCATGCTGAAGTTGGAGGAATGAACAGAGAGGAGAAATCAACGGCACCGGCGAGACTGCGGGTGGTCCGATGGTGATGGAACAAAATTGTAGCATGAATTAGGTTTTCTTGTGGTGGCCCTGGTGGGTGTTTAAATAGATGTTGATATTGACATGGATGGAAAAAACAATCATTTCCCGTGATTTAGGCTAATTTAATGAGATTGTAGAACTCAAAGAGTCTAACTGATTTTGGAAATCGAATTGGGAGAGTAATTGATTTTAGAATTTGGAAATCATGGAATAATTGGAATTTGGAAGGGGGCTAGGCGGAGAAGACAGAGACAGAGAGAGTGATTCATGAGCCAGAGCCACTCACCGAATCTGGGTGAAGGGTCAAAGGGTGGGCTAATTTAGAATTTCTAAAGAAAATTGCTTAGGTTCACAGGACAAAATCGAGTCGGACTAGTCAGTGAACGAGCTCGAGTTCGATAAAACATTGGACATAATAATTTGTTCGTGTTCGGTTCGTATAACAGTTCGGACGGTCCACGATCGGACCATTTCTCGAGCCGGACTCGGACGAACGACAGACCGTCCTGTTCGTTTTACACCCCTACTCCCACACCCGAAATCAGCAGCAACAGATTGGCGCCGTCTGTGGAAAAACAGAAGTAGTGATCCAGTCCTCTCTCATCAGACAAACTAGTTTCAAGCCATGCCTCCCAAGAAGGGGAACACAACGGTCTCTAACCGCAGGGAAACTCCCGCGCCTTCTCTTTCTCCAGTCCATGAGGTTCCCCCTCAACCCACTCAGCAAGTCCAGCAACCTGGACAGCCTCTCCTTCAACCCGTCCAGCAACCACAGCCTGGACGGCCTCTTCCTCAACAACAACAGCCCCAGCAGGCTCCTCAAGGGCCACAAGAGGCTCCCGCAGGACCCTGCCGCCGAAGTTGGCAAGTGCAACCTTCTCACCGTGACCAAGTATCAATACACAACCCCTCGTCGAACTCCATGGCTTCGCACAATCCCCCTACGCCAAAGGATCTCCGGAACATCATCATCAACAGGCCGAATGGGGAAGACCTCCGGACCCGCTTAAACGAGAGGCAGACCCATGACGGGATACCCCGCCGAAAACATCAAAGGGGTCCAACGATCCGGTCCCCTAGGGCCCGGTCACCCCGCGGGCCAGATCACAGAAGGTCTAACTCTCTCAGGAGGCGAAGGGAGTTGCCCCAGCGTCGTCAAAGGAGAAGCCATTCTCCAGTCGGCCGACCCGCCCCTCGGGACCACCAAGAGCAGAAGGTCGCTGTCACGAGGGCAGAGTTCCAGCAAATCCAAGAGGCAGTCCTGAGTGCCCTCAATGTTGCCCCCGACCACGATCAGCGGGCGCCCAGTCCTCAACCTGCCCAGGACCATAGGCGCCGTACGCCCAGTCCTCAACCTGCCCCGAGCTATCGTCATCGCACACCTAGTCCCCTTCCGTCCGAGGACGAATCTCAGGCCTCGGCAAGGTATGACCGGAGGGAAGATTCGGTCTACCGCCATTTCCACGAGATGGAGAGGTACCTTGGCCAACTAGACATGGAGGAACGGGCGAGGAATTTCCGCCCCAGCAGACCCCCGTTCTTTCAGACTATAATTGTAGCGCCCCGAATTTCTAGATTAATAACATAGAAAATACGTGGCACATTCCCAGTGATCCACTTCAATATAATATTAAACATAACCAACACCACTAAAATTTTCAACATTTATTACAACAAATCTTTTACAAGTCACAGCGGAATTCAAAACAAATTCAACTCAATATTTTCTTTATTTACAACACAAATTTATCTCAAAACTGTTAATACAAATCTACACAAATCTCTTATGAGTCAATTATATCTCAAAACCACTCAAGCATCCCATCTCCAACTCTAAGCAACTACCTGCAACATGTGAGGCTAGAGATGATCCCTAACCCCCAAACTAAAGGGGTCAGCCATAAATGGTGTGAGAGATATAAAAACAACAAACAACATAAAAGATCATACCTCATAAGTTCTTAAACAACAAGTACTAAATGATTATGGAAAGTACGAAATGACAGGTAACATAAACATCAAGTGATACTAAGCTAAGTGTCATGTGTAGAAAACAAGAAAACCACATGCATAAAACCAAGCCAAGAAAACACAAGTTCTATATGCAGACTCTCTAATGCGTACTTGTCGAAGTCTATGCATCCCATTCTACATAGGTTCGGTGCAAGCCCTTAACGTCTTCACTTCATAGGGTTCAATCCCCGCGTTATGAACTAATCCTAACACGATGACTACTACGAGATAAAGATAAACTATGGATAGTATCACATGCCCGATAATTCCGGAGATGGATCCCACACCCAAGATATTTTACTTGAATAATTCCGGAGATCATCCCACACCGAAACATTGACACGTCCCCACACGAATACCACATGTGCTTCACCTCGACTCCGATAATTCCGAAGATCAATCCCACACCACAATAGTTACCGTGATAATTCCAGAGATTGTCCCACACCACAAGACTGTGATAATTCCGGAGACATATCCCACACCACTAATAATCTACTGTGATAATTCCGGAGATTAAATCCCACACCAAAAGCCATACAGAGGTTCTTGACTCATGTTCCCGTTCATCATATCACCACTAGTGCCTGTCCTTATCATTTTGGGTTAATTAATTACTTAACGAATCTCCTAGAGTGGTATACCCTACCGGCCTAAATTCAAAACTCAATAACTGAAATGCCTCAATGGGCCTCAACAAAATATTCAACACCGGTATACTAGGGTCATACGCCTCTAGAGACTCAACTCAAATATCTAAACAAGGTTCCACTAAACCAAGTGGCTCAACTAAATGTCTCAAATGAAATACTTATCTGAATATCTCAAGGTCAATTGCTTAATCATATACTGAACTGAATGACAAGTATGTACTAAATTATCTGAGAAATCAATCATTCGAATTAACACTGAAGTTTACAAATATCCTTCAGTACTAGTCGACTCATACTGGTGATAAGTCGACTGTCCAGAGGACCAAATTCAAGATTTTACAAAAAATAAACTAAGTCATTTAAATCGACTTAAGAAAAAGTATCAGTCGACTTACCCGAGGTAAATTCCACTAATCTTCTCAAAAATATTCTAAGTACATAAGTCGACTTAAAGGGTTATAGGTCGACTGTCCAGAAGGACTAATAATTTTTACAAAAATAATTTCTTCAGTGGACCAGTCGACTGCCTACTGGCTAGGTCGACTGTCCAGAACGACTATTTCAAAGATTCTAATAATACAGTATCCGGCTCGTACCAGTCGACTGCACAGTAGGCCAGTCGACTGTCGGCCTACAGTTCTCAAAATTTAGATCTGAAAACAAAATCAAATCTGGGGTTTCTAATGTTTCATTGATCATGAAAAATAGTTCGTATTCAGGAAAAATGATAAATTCCAACAAATCTCACCCTGTATATGTATATATTACTCAAACATCAAATGTGTCAAAATTCAAGTTCTCATGTTCTAAATCACAAATTCTTTCATTAGAGTTTTACAAGATCTAAATCTCTTTCTCAGTTCTAAATGAAAATCTGATTTATAAATCTAATGTCCAGATGTTCATACTCAAATCTTACCATGCCTTTAACAACACATTTTAATAATAAAGATCTACTATTCCATCCACAATTATTCACATGATTCATACCACAAAACAAGATCTATATTGTTCACCACATCAAATCAACACATCAATGATACATGCACACATAAATCAACAACATGACGAATTTCTATCATTCACAACATCAAAACAAACAACAAACAAATTCTTAGATCACTCTCATGAATCAAACAACAAAACAATTTTTTATATATCTCACCTTGAATTGAGAAAAGTCCACGAAAATCTCCCCCTTGCTAGATCCAAAAACTCCTTTCTCCACCAAAGTAAATCTCCTCAAAAATTCTGTATTTTTCTCAAATGACGGCTGGAGAAAAAGTCCCTTAAATATCCCTGATTGAATATTAGGGTTTTACCCACACTTTGCAAAACAATCCTTTCCAAAATACAATTTACATATATAGATCATTCTTTGGAAATTCCATCAAAACTCATTTAAATTTGGATTTAAAAGAAAATATACATTCTAAATCTCAGTTAATACTGTTCAAAACGTCCAGAATATACATCTTGCACTTTAACCCCTAAAAATGTCAAATTTGCAAAAAGGTCCTTCTTTTCTCAAAATTTGCAAATAGTTCCAATAAATTTCAGAAAAATCTGGAAAAATACTAATTAAATCTCAAATATTAAATAATGATTTTTCATAAAGAAAACTTAATTTCCCAACTTATCAAAAAGTACTTGCACGTGTTTTGCACGTGTACAAAAGATAAATTTTCTGAAAATATTCATTAAATCTCCCAAAAATAAATTTAAATTAATTTTCAAATATAAAAATAATATTTGAAAATACGGGGTTCTACAATAATGGAGGCACCGGTCCCAGATAACTTCATGCCTCCTCATTTTGAATCGTACAATGGGTAGTCCGACCCCGCTGAGCACATTGAGAGTTTTAAAACTCATGATGATACATCAGGCATCAGACGCCCTCCTCTGCAAAACTTTTCCGGCCACTCTGAAGGGGCCCGCAAGGGAATGGTACTCCCGTCTAGCCCCGGCCTCCATCTTTTCCTACGATCAACTCGAATGCCTCTTCCTGACTCACTTAATAAGCAGCCGCTGAGTCGAAAAAACGAGCACCTCCCTGATATTGCTTCACCAAAGGAGGGGCGAGTAGCTGAGAGACTATGTCAAATGTTTCACCGCAAAGGCCAGATCCAACGCCTCCCTGGACCAGTCTGTTGCCTCTGCTGCCTTCCAATCCAATGTTGCTAACGACAGCCTCCGAGCATCCCTCGCCAAGAAGCCCCCTCGGGATTTCTCAGAACTCATGCTTAGGAGTGAGAAATACATCTGAGCGGAATAAGCTCTCTCCCGCCCTGCTTTTGAAGGATCACCCTCCGGGAACAAACGGAAGGGCGCTGAAGGAGCTAAGAAGCTCTAGAAGGACAACGGAGGCCAGCGTCGCCCTCCTTCCCGCTTCGAGAAGTTCACTCCACTCAACGCAAGTGTCTCAGCCATCCTGATGGAGGTTGGGAAAAGAGGGTCTTCTTCCGCCCCCTCCAAAGATGAACACCCCGGGGAAGAAGAGGAACCTGGACAAGTGGTGCCGCTTCCACAGAAACCACGGCCACGACACGGATGACTGTCGGGCCCTGAAAGACAAGATCGAGACCCTTATTCAAGGAGGGCAGCTCTCCAAGTTCGTGAGGAAGGACAGGGCAGATCCTCCTCTGCCCCCCAGGGGGGCTAATAAGCGACCCGAGTGGCACGCAGAGACCCCGGACTCCAAACCCAAGGCCGTCCTGCATCTCATCCACGGAGGCCCAATGGAGGGAGATTCCAACTGCTCTCGAAAAAGCCTTCGTCCGGGAAGTAAATTGTGTGCAGAACCGTCCTCCCCCCAGGGGCTAGGGGTCCCGGTCACTTTTCAGATAGAGATCTAGAGGACGTCTGAACCCTCCATTGTGACGCTTTGGTAATAAACCTCCACATGGCCAACTTTGACGTGCACCAGGTCCTAGTAGACAATGGCAGTTCGATCAACATTCTCTTTCTGGAGGCCTTCCAGGGGCTCAAGCTATCCAGGAATCGGCTTAAGCCCGCTGGCTACACTCTGCACGGGAGTGCTAGTGACGATCGAGGGTGTCATAACTCTCGACGTAACCGCTGGCAAAATTCCCACTACCCGAACCGAGCCGGTGGACTTCATGGCCGTGGATGTGAAAGCCACCTACAACGTCATCCTGGGCTGACCAGGCCTAGCTGCTCTGCAGGCCATACCCTCGGCTTACTACATGAAGATGAAATTCCCCACCACAGTGGGCATGGGAGAAGTCAGAGGAAGCCAGGAGGTAGCCCGCAAATGCTACATGACCTCGATGGGAGGACCTGTCTTCTCCCTCGAAGCTCTTGAACTCCCCCAAGGGAGTAGCCCACTTATATCGGAGTCGGTCGATGAGATGGAAGAGGTGGCCTTTTCAGAAGGAGATCCGACCCGCAAATTTCAGATTAGCAAAGTCCTTCCCCCTCTCGTTCGCTCCGACATCATCCAGTGCATAAGGGGAAATCGAAACCTCTTCGCCCGGACTGCAACTGACATGCCGGAAATCTCCGAGGAGCTCCTCATGCATCACCTTAGTATCGCCTAGGGGGCCAGACCCGTTCAGCAGAAGCGACGCAAATTCGCCCCCGAGCACCAGCAAGCTATCAAGGAGGAGGTTGAGAAACTCCTTAGAGTTCGGTTCATATAGGAGGTCAACTACCCGGCGTGGCTGTCCAATGTCGTGATGGTCAAGAAAGCCAACGGAAGCTGGAGGATCTGCATTGACTTCACGGATCTAAACAAAGCCTTCCCCAAAGATCCATTCCCGCTCCCGAGCATCGACGCCCTGATTGATGCAACCTCGGGCCATGAACTCTTAAGCTTCATGGACGCATTCTTTGAGTACAATCAGATAAGAATGTTCCCTCCCGACATTCCGAAGACCTCATTCGTCACCAACCAGGACCTGTATTGCTACCAGATCATGCCCTTTGGGCTTAAGAATGCTGGTGCCACCTACCAATGCCTTGTTAACAAGATCTTCAAGGAGCAGATTGGGCGGATCATAGAAGTCTATGTAGACAACATGATGAAGAGCGTCAGCAGATTAGATCATGTCTCCGATCTCCAAGAAGCTTTTAACGTGTTGAGGAGACACAATATGAGACTGAACCCGAACAAGTGTGCATTCGGAGTCTCATCCGACAAGTTCTTGGGGTTCATGACCAGCCAAAGGGGCATAGAGGCCAACCCCGAGAAGATCCAGACCATACTCAATATGGCTCCCCCCTCCAGTATTAAAGATGTGCAGACTCATCGGGCGCCTTGCGGCGATAGGGTGTTTCATCTCCAAATCTGGGAAAAAATGCCTCCCGTTCTTCAAGGTCCTAAGGGGGCTAAAGGCTTTGAATGGGGGTGACAGCAACAAGAGTCCTTTGACTAGCTCAAGGCCTACTTAGTCAACCCCTACTTTTAAGCAAGCCAAGGCCCGGGGAGGTCCTCTACCTATACCTCGCCGCTTTGGAGCAAACCCTCAGCGCTGTTTTCGTAAAAGAAGAAGACAAGGCGCAGAGTCCCATCCACTACGTGAGTAAAGTCCTTAGGAACGCTGAACTCTGTTACCCAAAGCTAGAGAAGATGGCTTATGCCTTGGTCATGGCGGCCCGAAAGCTCTGCCCGTACTTCCAATCTCACTCGGTGATCGTTCTTACCACCAGCCGCTCAAACAAGTCCTCCACAAGCCCGAGACCTCCGAGCGCCTTATGAAGTGGTCCATCGAGCTAAGCCAACATGATATCGGCTATCAGCCTCGAACCGCTATCAAGGCTCAAGCCCTAGCCGAGTTTATAATGGAGAGTACAAGTCCCGAGGCTAACAAAGCAATAGAGGAACCCCCCTTCTGGATGGTGTATGTATATGGGTTCTCGTGCGCCGATGGGAGTGGAGCAGGAGTCATCCTGGCAGGCCCAGATGATTTCATCCTCCAGTACTCACTCCGCATCAACTTCAGAGCGTCCAACAACGAGGCCGAGTATGAAGTCCTTATAGCAGGCCTGTGCATGGCTCGCAAGGCAGGGGCAAAGCATGTCAAGATATTTAGCGACTCGCAGCAGGTGGTGAACCAGGTATCAGGGGAATACGAAGTGCGAGACGGTAGGATGGCTACATACTTGGCCAAGGTCAAGGACCTGATGGCCTCTTTTGAGGAGGCACAACACTAGCGGATCCCCCAAGAACAGAATGCGCAGGCGGATGCCCTCTCAAAGCTAGTTTCCTCCTCCCTCCAAGGGCTCGAACAAACTGTCATGATAGAAAATCTGCTGAAGCCCAGCATCGAGGAAGAAGGCCCCGAGCCGATGGAGACGCTGTCCTTACAACTCGGGGAGAATTGAATGAGGCATCTCACTACAAGAAATTTGCCATATACCAACGGACACCTATAGTGACGGATCACTAAAACCGTGGGAATAGACATTATATACCTACAGACGTATAGTAAACTGTGGGTATAGGCATCCTATACCTTTAGACCATTTAATCCGTAACTATAAGTTTTACTAACGGGATAAAACAGTATATTCCATAATTTATTTTCCCCCAACTTTTTCATTTTCCCCCCAAATCCCAAATTTCCAATTTATACTCACACTCTCTCTCTCACCCATCTCTCTCTCTCCTCTCTCTCTCCTCTCTTTCTCACCCGAATCCCCGACCCATTCGTTATCGCCGTCGCCCGTCTCCCACCATCGCCGTTGCTCGTCCATCGCCACCGACGCCGCCGTCTTCCTTTCAACTGTCGCCGTCTTCCTCCGCCGCCACCCACCGCCGTCGCCCACCTCTCACCAAACCCTATCTCCAAATCCGCCTCCTCCCGCGGTGCATTTTGATCTCTCCAGCACCATCCAAGCCGATTGCCCCTGTGTATATCTTTAAACCCTAATTCCCCTTTTCTTCAAAATTTTTTTATTTTTTATTTTTGGGTGGAATTGTAATGTGTTGTTTCTGTTGTTGCAGTTTGCTGCCTGTCGGTAATGTGGTGAGTGTTTCCGATCCTCCGATTCTTTGATCTGATGCTACTTACTCTGATAATGATTGCAATGTGGATTTCCCATTTGCAAATTCGACTCGCAAAAATTTAATAAATTAGTGTTATTTATTCTCAAGATAGAATGTTGTTTTGATATGGTTGGTAATTACAGACTGTAGTCACCATCTATGTCGTAATAATACATAATACAAGTTGCTTTTTAATTCCTAGAATGTGCAAATTGAGGGGTTTCTAGGACTGAGGTATCGCTGGCTGGCTAAGCGTTTAGTGGTTATGGGTCAGGTGGATAACACTTCAAGTAGAGTTAATTCTCGAAAGTAGTAGTCTAATATGATGGAAAGAGGAGCCTCTTTGGTACAAAACAAAAGAGGTTGAGGGGTTGGTTGAGGGGGGGGGGAGAAGTTGAGGAGGTTATGGTTTTATGAAATTTAGCCTCAATTTTTAAGGGTCTCTGACAAGAGTAACGTTTGGAGTGCAAAAGGATATGGATGATCTTAATCAAATCTGTTTTTCTGTATCATTGTTTTTACCAAAAAGAATATTTGACGTCCCTTCGTTTAAAATTGAAATCGATGTTGTTCAAATGTTCAAAATATTTGAATAACGAATTAAGGATCTAATATGGGACAACTTATACTACATAAGTCAATTTGTAGCGTATCTTGTAACAAGGTAGTCAATTGGTAGTGTGACTTGAAATTTGTTCAAATATTTAATTTTTATTTCAGGTAAAACTGAACTAGGATCGAAAATTGAACTCTTTCTTTTAACCTATCACAGTGTGTTCTTACAATATATTGGTAGCTTTTGAGTTAATCATTATAGAAGTATTAGTTTTCATATCTAAATATAAATATGGTAGCGCACATATCGGCTTTGTAACCGTTCTGCTTGGACCCATCGTTATAGTACTTGAGTCATGTTAATTCTGCACTTTAGTAATTTAGTTTGATTCCAGACAGCCCACATGCCAGTGCAGTCTTGGATGTGTAAGTGCAAAATTGGAAATTCAGATTTATCCAGAAATATGGATTTTCCAATTGCTTCTTTAAGAGTGTTTACCCTTAAAGGCCTGAATTTACATGTTCTGTTTTGCTTTTGAAAGTTCTCGAAAAGATACTTGCTCGATGTTACTATGCTCATTTAGTAATTTTGAGTCATTACTTTCTACTAGCCTCAACAATCAGGGAAATAAGGCTTGGAAAATAAAAATAATTTTGTGTTCACATTTTTCTCTACAGTTTAGTGTAGGATAAGAATTGTCTGATTGATCTCTGATAATCTCAAATGTACTTGCTATGTTCTTATTTTGCATGTACTCTGTGCTGGATTATGTCCATTTAACTAGACAAAATCCTTCTCTTCTCTTGCTGTAACTTTCTGATCGTCTATTTATTTTTTAATGCTGTAATATTTAAGTTCTAGAGTATGTAAATAGCTTAGGGTAACTGTTTTCAACTACAATCTGCATAATAACTTTCATCCCCTAGCCGAACATCTATACTTTCTTTGTTCTTTTGGACATTCTCAAATGTAAGATAAAGATCACCGTAAACTGTATGGAAGGGGTAGTTTGCCAAACAGGAACTTTTCATGCTTTATGATTAAACATGTTTTATATTCTTTTAATTAATGTACATTATTCATAACTCATTGTGCTTCTAAATTTTTAGCATGAAAAGCAACGGAGTCAATTACAGTACTTCTAATTTTTTTCTAAAAAACCTCCCATAACCTTGCTTTACCATGAGCAATTCCGATTAACTTTAATTTTAGATTATATGCCAAATGGTGTCTATAGTACCTGAATAATGTTCTTTCAACCCTTTCTCCCTTTTTTCTTAGATTAGAACTAATTAATTGGAAAAAAAACTTCATTTTCCTCTTCTATTATCAATAAATCTGGGAAATGGTTGCCCCGGATCATTTTACGAGGTTGCGAGTTGAATAGTGATATGATTTAAAAAAATGTCCATTTTTTCTGTTAACTTTGTGCAAACTGGACTGAACCAATTGAACTGCAGGTATAATCGGAATATATACTTTATTTTTTGAAGTTATTTTTTTGACTTCTAATAAGCATACACCCACTGAACAGGCAGCCAAACCATGATCATACTTGTTTATTGTGTTTCCATCCTGACAAAATTTAAATAATCTTCTTGGTTTTGATATGGTTGGTAATTGCAGACTGTAGTCACCATCTATGTCGTAATAATACATAATACAAGTTGCTTTTTGATTCCTAGAATGTGCAAATTGAGGGGTTTCTAGGACTGAGGTATCGCTGGCTGGCTAAGCGTTTAGTGGTTATGGGTCAGGTGGATAACACTTCCAGTAAAGTTAATTCTCGAAAGTAGTAGTCTAATATGATGGAAAGAGGAGCCTCTTTGGTACAAAACAAAAGAGGTTGAGGGGTTGGTTGAGAGGGGGGGGGGGAAGTTGAGGAGGTTATGGTTTTATGAAATTTAGCCTCAATTTTTAAGGGTCTCTGACAAGAGTAACGTTTGGAGTGCAAAAGGATATGGATGATCTTAGTCAAATCTGTTTTTCTGTATCATTGTTTTTACCAAAAAGAATATTTGACATCCCTTCGTTTAAAATTGAAATCGATGTTGTTCAAATGTTCAAAATATTTGAATAAGGAATTAAGGATCTAATATGGGACAACTTATACTACATAAGTCAATTTGTAGCGTATCTTGTAACAAGGTAGTCAACTGGCAGTGTGACTTGAAATTTGTTCAAATATTTAATTTTTATTTCAGGTAAAACTGAACTAGGATCGAAAATTGAACTCTTTCTTTTAACCTATCAGTGTGTTCTTACAATATATTGGTAGCTTTTGAGTTAATCATTATAGAAGTATTAGTTTTCATATCTAAATATAAATATGGTAGCGCACATATTGGCTTTGTAACCGTTCTGCTTGGACCCATCGTTATAGTACTTGAGTCATGTTAATTCTGCACTTTAGTAATTTAGTTTGATTCCAGACAGCCCACATGTCTGTGCAGTCTTGGATGTATAAGTGCAAAATTGGAAATTCAGATTTATCCAGAAATATGGATTTTCCAATTGCTTCCTTAAGAGTGTTTACCCTTAAAGGCCTGAATTTACATGTTCTGTTTTGCTTTTGAAAGTTCTTGAAAAGATGCTTGCTCGATGTTACTATACTCATTTAGTAATTTTGAGTCATTACTTTCTACTAGCCTCAACAATCAGGGAAATAAGGCTTGGAAAATAAAAATAATTTTGAGTTCACATTTTTCCTTACAGTTTAGTGTAGGATAAGAATTGTCTGATTGATCTCTGATAATCTCAAATGTACTTACTATGTTCTTATTTTGCATGTACTCTGTGCTGGATTATGTCCATTTAACTAGACAAAATCCTTCTCTTCTCTTGCTATAACTTTCTGATCTTCTATTTATTTTTTAATGCTGTAATATTTAAGTTCTAGAGTATGTAAATAGCTTAGGGTAACTGTTTTCAACTACAATCTACATAATAACTTCCATCCCCTAGCCGAACATCTATACTTTCTTTGTTCTTTTCAAATATACGTTTCTTTGGCATTTTGAATCCGAATGACACATTTTGCATGCTATCTGAATATTGACTATTTGTTGATGACCAAAGTTAGTTCTTTTTGCTTTATTTTATTTGTGAAGGGTTCTCAACAAGTGAGAAATGATTAAACTCGCTCAAAATGTAGCCGAGTTTGTGTTTGCTGACGATGAAGTGAAGAAGGTTGTAAAGGAGATTTGCAAGATGCTAAAAGAATGTTGTAAAGGAGATTTGCAAGATGCTAAAATTTGGATGTATGGAGTCTCAATTGTTCAGTCAATGTACAATGTAACTCATATTAAAGGTTTCTTCTTTTGTGCAGTGAAAGTCTATCAGAAGACGAGGAGTTTGAACAGAGGGAACTCGCTTTGCTGCTAGTTTCGAAGGTAACAGGTTATCCAACAGAAAAGTAGTAATAGGAGAAAAAATAGTCATGTTGCACTTGCATCATGGCATTGTTGTGTTTGATTCTCTTGTGGGCAGGTCTCTACTACCTTGGCGAGCTAAACGATTCATTATCATACGCTCTTGGTGCTGGACCATTGTTCGATGTTTCTGAAGACTCTGATTATGCACATACACTCCTTGGTAGGAAATGAATAATGTTTTATGTTCCGTTTCGGGGGTATTATTAATTCATATTGTGGAGTGTGTATGCTGACAAATCAATTTCTCCCGTTCTTTGTTTTCAGCCAAGGCAATATGCTAGTATCAAATCTAAACCCACAAGTGGTAGTGAGCAAGAAAAGTTGTTTGATCCTAGATTGGAAGCCATAGTTGAAAGAATGTTGGATAAGTATGTTATGTGTCTCAGGAGGTTATGCTAAAACGGTTTTCCGTCATGCTGCTAAAACCATCTTTAATACATTAGAAGTAAGTTTATTTTTAAGAGTTTATACTTACTTTCATTAGTTATTTATTTCCTGATATGTTACATGGTTTTCTTTTTCGTAGATTGATGGTAAAATAGTTTTGAGATTTGCCCTGTGCCGAACAAGTTTTCTTTATTACCCTTCGTTGAATGTGCCTAATAACTATTCATTTAAATTTTTGATGGTACAGGAACTTGCTGAGATGATTTTCCAGTCAGCATTGTAGATGGGAGTTATTTATTGGCGAGTTGTAGATGTACACTATTTATTGGCAATGGAAGCTAATTTTCTGTTGATGGAGCAAACCTCGAAATTAAGTGGATGAGATTATTATAAGACTTTATATGCTTATTATATGTCAGTATGGTACTCTTAGGTTGACATTTTAACTATTTTGTAATTTGAATTTGACATGCTTGTAATACTTCATTAATTTTTAATATGATTGAAGTTTAATTTTATTTAATTTTGTTTCATAAACACATGTATTTATTTCATTGTGTATTTGGTTTATAATTGAATTAATATTATAAAAGAAAATATTAAATTATCATAAGCGTAATTAATAAGACAAAATTGTGTATAGAGCGATGAGTATATATTCAGATAATTGGATGCGAAAACCATCACTAAAACCTATAGCAATGGAGCTTCAACCGTGGGTATAGGAAAGCAAAATGTGTCTTTAAAACCTATACCAACGGATACGAAACCGTGGGTATAACACCGAGATTTTGTCCAACGGGTGAAAAAACCGTCGCTATAGGCTATAGTGACGGCATTTTGCCGTGGGTATAGCTAATTAAAAACGACGGAAAAATATGTCCATTGGTATAGGTTTTACGGGCTATACCTACGGTTTTTCGCCTTTTACCTACGGATTTTTGCTGTCACTATATGTCAAATTTCTTGTAGTGTCTGCTCGAGTTCCTCAGAGATGGGATCCTTCCCTTAGATCCTAAAGAGGCCCAAAAGATCCGAACTAGAGCCAAGCGGTACGCCCTCATCGAGGGAGTCTTGTACAAACGCTCCTCCACCCAAGTAGACGGCAGACCCTACTTGAGGTCTCTCCCCCCCCCCCCCCCCCGACGAAGCCGAGTATGCTTTGAAGGAAGTACATGAAGGGATATATGGCGCTCACTCGGGAGCAAGGTCCCTTGCCCGCAAAATCTTGAACTAGAGATATTTCTGGCCTACTCTCCTTCGCGATGCCGAACAACACGTTCGTCAATGCGGCCCATGCCAAAAATTCTCAACAATCCGCTGCCTACCACAAGCTCAACTCTCCTCTTTATCAAGTCCAACCCCTTTTGCAATATGGGGAATGGGCTTGCTCGGCCCGTTCCCCCCGGCACCATGCCAGCTAAAGTTCCTTGTTGTGGCGATCGACTATTTCTCTAAGTGGATCGAGGCCGAGCCCCTAGCAACGATCACGGAGAATACGGTGCAGCACTTCTTTTGGAAAAACGTTGTCTGCAGATTCTGCGTGCCCCGAATCTTATTAACGGACAATGGAACTCAGTTTAGGGGGACAGCCTTCTGCACTTTTTGCGCAGACCTTGGCATTCAACAACGATTCTCCTCGGTCTCCTACCCCAGTCCAATGGTCAGGCAGAGAACACCAATCAGCAAATTCTCTCCGGTCTGAAAAAGAGACTGAGCAGATCGGCTAAGGGGTTATGGGTAGAGCAGCTCCCCAATGTGCTCTGGAGCTATCACACTACGAAGAGGACCCCCACAAGAGAATCACCCTTCAACCTCACTTACGGCTCCAAGCCGTTATCCCTTTGGAGGTGGGTCTACCGTCCCCCCGCTTGATCGCTTACAACGAAGAGCGAAACGCGAATGAGCTTCGCGGCAACTTGGACCTCATCGATAAGCTCCGTGAGAGATCCTCCATTCGGCAAGAAATCTATCGGCGTAGGATCGAGCAATCCTACAACCGGAGAGTCCGCCTTACTAATCTCAAAAAAGGAGATCTAGTACTCAGGAAGCTGTCTATTTCTTTCCCAGTAAGAAAGGCAAATTGGCACCCAATTGGGAAGGACTGTATAAGATCTCCAAAGTTGTCCGCCCAGACACTTATCAACTTGAAGATCCGGGGGGCAAGAGGGTGTCGAGGACATGGAACGCAGAGCACTTGTTGAAGTACCAAAAGGGTATTTAAACACCACTCCAAGCAACTTCTCCCAAAGCGATCTCCTTAATTCTCCTTAAAGCATGTTAAAGTTTCTTCTTTTTTTCCTTATTAAGTGTAATAATGGCTCGCAACTTATAAGCAACCGCTTAGTTTTCAATGAATGTGTTCTGCCCTCTGGAAATTCTCTATTCGAAGCATCCTGGTTGTACTACTTTTGGGCTTACAGAAGAAAAAAAATCTCTAAACAACAAGTTCGGAATCCAACATTTGGTTCGATGCAACTTTTGCTACTTGCGAATGAGCAAGTACAAAGTAGCTCACCATTCAGAATTGCTCCTACAACTGTTCACTCTCTAAACGACAAGTTCGGAGTCTAATACTTGGTTCGACACCGCTTTAGCTACTTGCGAAAGAGCGAGTACAAAGTAGCTAACCGTTCGGAATTGCTCCCACAACTATTGATACTCTCTAAACGACAAGTTTGGAGTCCAACACTTGGTTGGACACCGCTTTAGCTACTTGCGAAAGAGCGAGTACAAAGTAGCTCACCATTCGAAATTGCTCCTACAACTGTCGATATCCTTGCGCACATTAGCAAAAGACAAACTCTCACAAAAAATTCAAGCAAACATATTATTTCAAAATTTGAGATACAAGTCTAACTCTAAACCAACAACTCATACAAGGAATTACAAGACTACAAAATTTCACCCTAGCCCCTTCGGGGGAGAGGGATGCTCCTATTAAGTGATACTCGGGGACAGCGAGCACCGTGGTGCTCTCGCCTCGCTCCCGTAGAAGTCTCTAGGCCGGCGAGCCAAGTCGCGTTACCACAACTCAAGAGTTTCACCATCGTCCCAACCGACGCCCCGCTCGATGATCCGGCAACTCCACTCTGTGCATCCCCAGGGTTCCGCAAAAGAAGGGGAAAACGAAGCGCCAACTCATGGAACGACCTCCCTTGGGCATACTCACCCCGAGGGCACGATGTGCTCCTAACATTGCTCCCCTCGCATAGTCGCCGCAAATGGAGATTCTTCGCCTCTAGCTCGACAATCCGCTTTTTAAGCAAGTCATATGTTACTCTAATCTTTAGGCGAGGCAGTCGGCTCAAACCAGCCCCACGTGAGACATCAGAGAGAGTCCTTCGGAGATAAACCGCCTCAAGACTTTTCTCGAGCACCATGTTCTTCAATCCGTCTCTCTAGGACCTCGCCTCGAATAGAGTGTGACGAAGAAACTTGAGCCGGAGACCCTAGTTGACCTCCATCGAAGGACAAGACTCCTCGCCCTCGGGAGGCACTTTGCGAAGCCTCTCTTCGAGGCGCCTCATTTCGATGTCTCGGCGAGCTAAGGTCAGCCTCAAATGGCCTAACTCTCGCTCCGCTTTATAAAGCAACTCCCGAGAACGAGAAAGGCCTAACTCCGTAACGCCGAGCCGATGACGGAGAACGGACGAATCGCCAGCCTGAGTGAACCAATCGAAAAGAGGAAACAAAAGTCAAACGCTCGAAGTGTAAGAGGAACTACAAGATAGTTCTAATCTTCTTTGGGCACTACGTCTGAACATTAAGTGCAAGAAACTTCATTTCATTGATAAAAAGGGTACAAAAGCGGTAGCCAGTCCGCTATAAGGAAGTACAAAAACAAAATATGAAAAATTAAAGACGAAGAACGAGTAGACTCAGAGTCAAAGAGTCACCTTGGGGGGCTGCTCCGCAATTGCACTTGGCACCTCCACGATCGGCGTCTGCAGATTTGCCACCACTACATCTCCTTCGTTTTCTTCTTCTCCCTCTTCTTCTTCTTCTCCTTCTCCTTCGGCTTCTGCTGCCGCCACCAAACTCCTCGCCTTCGACGGGGGCATACAAGCTATACCCCGAGCTGTCGAAGCTGGGGATGCGAGCATCTACGTGCTTGAGAGCTCGGGCGTAGGACTGCTCCATATTTGTGCACATGTGTGCCTCTGCCTCGGCCTGGATCACTTTCGCAGTCGCAGCCACCGCTGCCTCCCTATCCATCTGCATTTCCTCGGAGGCCTTCATGGCCTTCTCCTGCTCGGCCTTTGCCTTCTCCTCGTCCGCCCTCGCCGCTTCCATAGCAGTACGATCGTTTGCCTCAGCCAAGGCCGCCTCGAGATGGCCGATATGAGCAGCTCGAGACTCCGAGAGACGCTGCTCCGCCTCGTACAACTTCATGGCCTTAGCTCTCTCGGCCCGGTCCTTGTCGCACGTCGCCTTGAGCTCTTTCTCCTACTCGGCGAACTGCTCTAGAAGGTGGCTGAAGTGGCACGTGATCTAAAAGTTGAAAGTAGAGAAGACTTGAGTGTCGAACGCAAGTAACTTTGAAATTCCGAAGGCCTAACAAAGACACTTACCGACATCATAGCCTTGGCATAGCCCTGGCGATCTCAAGCGCATCGTCGCCTACGGTCCCCGCCTTCAAAGCCGCTCGATCTTTCGGGGTCGGCAGGTGACGCAGAGCCTGTAGTACCCGGTATTTTTAAAATATTGTTTGTGATTAGAAAGTGAATTAAAATAATTTTTTTGTAATTTAATAACTATCTCATCCTTTTTACATGTGCAAAGGTTGACTTGGGAAGTTCAAAACCAAAAATTATTTTTGAAAAACTCATTTATTATTTGAGATTATTTGGGATTTTCTAGATTTTTCTGAAAATTATTGGACTTATTTGATATTTTTACAAAAAGGACTTTTGTGCAAAATTACCAAATGGGGTGAAAACTCTAGATTTCCAGATTTTTGGGCTGAATATAATCCCTAGTTAATTCAGGAGTAAAGATTTTACCTCTAGTTTCTACACATTTGACTTATTTCACAAGTCTTGGTAAAAGAGGATCTTTTTGCAAAATTGCTATTTGAAGGGATGAAAATGCAAAATTTGTTTTATGAGTTTCCCTACAGAGCAGGCTGATGCTGGAGGGGATCTTTTCAATTTTTGAACTTGATTAAAACTGGTTTTTATTAATTTCCAATAAAATGGCCTAATTATTAAAAGGGACATTTTAAAAATGAGTATTTTGCAAATGTTTTCTAAAACCCTAAAATCTTATATCCCGGACTATATAGGGTTTGTGCAGCCATCATTCGCTGCACAATACAGGAGATTTATTATTTCTTATTATTTTGGAGTTCAAAAGGAAGATCTTGGATTTCTTGCTAGGAGGAGCTTTTCTTATTATTTCTTTCATCTTCGTTCAGTTCCTTCAACAAGGTAAGTGATATATTTGTTTTATTTTGTTCTTTGAATTTTGATGTGGTGATTCATCTTTTAGAAAACATGCTAGGGTTGAGTGTGAATATGTACATAATGGATTGAATGGATCGTTGAATTAAAAATTGATCTTTTGTGAGCCCTAGTTATCCATGAATAGATTTGCATGTGTACGGTTTGAGATCCATATTATTTTGAGTTTGGTGAACACAACTTGATTATGATAATATGAACCTTGTATGTCCATGAGTTAAAAATGATGATGGGGTTTGAGAAGTTTTTTAGAAGGATTAATGAATTATGAGTTCTTGTCTTGAGAATTAGATTTGGGAAAAATTGAATGATATTTGATGCAACACAACTAAATTGGGGATTTTTGGGAACTGTGCAAAGTTTTACTCAAATTGGATTCCTTGAATATTAAAATTTAAATACTGAATATGCTGCTATTTCTAATTGAAGGTCTTGTGGAATTTTCTTTAGTGCACGAACATGCACCAACGATTTACATGAATTTCGTACTTCATTGTTATTAAAGAAAATCAACAATTTGATATTTTTATAAATTCAAAGTTGTTTTGATTGTTTTATGGACTCTTTTATATCCTACAAGTCGTATTTGATCATATCAAAAATACGACTGATATTTCTATAAAGTTTTTCACAGAATTCATTTTTATAAAGTAAAACTCTGTATCGGTTGAAATGTGTACAACTAAAAACTGCAGTCTACAGGTCGACAGTCGACCGGTTAATTTATACAGTCAACCGTCGCTACCTGGCTGCTGTATTTTTCTTGAAGTTTTAAAATATCACGCGGAACAGTCGACTGACCCATTTTTACAGTCGACTGAGTCTGCTCTGTTTTGATATTTCCCTAAGATTTGGATTTTTACTCTGGACAGTCGACTGATGACCTCTTACAGTCGACTGTTAGTACTTAGAATTATTTTATGTAAAGTTCTGGAGTTGTTGTTCTGGGCAGTCGACCTATGGCTTTTACAGTCGACTGTTATACTTAGATTTATTTTCTTGAAGTCTTGGATTTTTACTCTCGACAGTCGACCGACTCCTGTATATAGTCGACTGTTACTGATGTTCTTGAGTTATTCTGATGCTATTTTAAATAAGTTATTCTTTAAATGTTTTGGATCTATAATTTACTATTCTAAACCTTATTTCCTATTGAGCATATGTTTCCAAATTGTTTATTAAAGTATTGTTAATGGAAGGTTTGGTTTGGATGGTTGAGTGAGTCCCTAGGGGGTGTGTGGGACCCTAGTATACCGGCAATTGAGATAACTGTGTTTTGGGCCTGTTGAGGCATTTTAGTTGATCAGTTGTTGAGTTGAGTCCGGTGGGGTACACCAACTCTAGGTGATTCGTAAGTAAACTAATTAACTCAAAAGGTTAAGGACAGGCACTAGTGGTGATATGATGAAAGGGAACATGAGTTATGGACCTCAGTATGGCTCGCGGTGTGAGATAATCCCCGGAATTATCCAGGTATGAGTGAAAGTCTCCGGAATTACCTGTGGTGTGAGATTGATCTTCGGAATTATCCGGCGACGCACATGTGGTATTCGTGTGATGAGGTGCCATCGCTTGCGGTGTGGGGTATTCTCGAAGATTCCCAGGTGTGAGTGAAATAGTCTCCGGAATTATCTGTGGATAGAGATTGACCTCCGAAATTATCGGGACATGGGCTAATAGTCACAGTTTATCTTTATCACGTAGTAGTCATCGTAGTAGGATTAGTTGCATAGCGGGGGATTAAACCATACAATGTGGAGACGTTAACGGCTTGCACCGGACCTATGTAGAGTGGGATGCATAGAATCCGATAAGTACGCATTAGAGAGTCAGCATATAGAATTGTGTTTTCTTGATTTGGTTTAAGCATGTGTTTTTCCTGGTTTTCTACACTTGACACTTAGTCTAGTTCCACTTGATGTTTTCATGTCTTATTGTTATATCTTACCTTATATTGTTCTTGCTTATTACATGTTATTTATGATTCCATGTTCTATTTATGTCGTTTGCTTTTATGTCACTCATACCGTTATGGCTGACCCCTTTAGTTTTGGGGGTTAGGTTTATCTCTAACCTCATGTTTTACAGGTGATTCCTTGTAGCTTGGATTTTGGATGCGTGAGTTAAAATGGTGTAATAAGTTATGTATTGTTGTAAAAGAAATTGTTGTAAGGAAAGAAATTTGTGATTCAAGGTGTATTGTATTCCGCTGTGTTATGTAAAAATTAATGTAATGAAAGTTGAAAAAAAAATTATTGGTATTTGGCTGTGTTTAATATTACATTTGAAGTTGATGCTGGGAATTGTGCCACGTATTTCTAAGATATCATATTGAAAATTCGGGGCGCTACAGGGCCTGCATGCTCATAGCGGCATCTCCGAGGAAGCCATCATGCTTCATCACCCACCAGTCGGGGACGAAGAGTTTCTTGTGCTCCTCGGTGAGAATAGCTTCCGCCTCGATGGTAAGAGGTGGCGCTTCAAGCGCTAATGCAGCTCCGACGGAGAAGGCCTCGGCAGAAGGGTCAGAAGGTGTGGGCTAGGGAAGGACCGCATGAGGAGCGGACGGAAAGGGGGATGTCAAGTCCACCGTTGGGGCCACCGCTGAAGGTGCCTTTGTAGCTCGGCCGGATGGGGGTCCCGTCGTCGTCCTCTTCCTCTTCTTGTTGTCAGAGCCCTTTTCGGCACCCTCGCCTTGCTTAAGCAGCATGGCTCGGAAGTCCATACCCGGGGCCTCTGAGAAAACGAACACCAAAAGAGTTGGCACGAGAAGAAAGCAAAATTGGGAATAAAAGATGGAAAAATAAACGAAGCATACTAGGGTCGATCGAACTGAGACCCCCACCGAAGAGAACCCCCTCGGTTATATCCTTCCAACTCAGGGTTGGACGGCTGAGGAGCTTCGACATGACCTCACCTTCCTCCGGAGACAACACCGGTTCGGCCTTCACCCACCTCGAAACATCTTCCCTCCACCGCGTCGGAAAACCCCACGGTTGGGGTCCTCGGATCAGAAAATACTTCTCTTTCCAATGCTTAATGGAGTCCGGATTCTCGATCAGTTTGACGTCCCGCCGCGGTGATAAGTAATACCGGTACTCCATCTTGCTCATACGGTTGTTCCGGTATAGACTGCGGAGCAAGACGAGCCGAGACTCAACCCCTACCGCCTGGCATTGGAGGATAAAGCCGATGACATGCCGCCACATGTTCGGCATGTATTGGACCGGACTCGATCCGTACCACTGCCGCACCTCGGTCACGAATGGTGGTAGGGGCAGTCGAAGGCCGGCATTGAGCGCGTCATACGGGAAGACGCATGTGTCAGGCAAGGTCACCGAACATGCTCGGAATCCTGGGCCAGGAAGGAGCAGGTTATACTCTTTCGGTATCATGAACCCCTTCCTAATATGCTGCAGATCCCCCTCAGTCAGAACCGAGGGGATGTCGTCAACCTCAGAATGCTCCCTCAGTTTATTCTCCTCATATCAGGCCAACCTCCCGTATACCACCTTGGTTAGAAGGTCGTCGGAGTAATCCCTCACCTTCCCGAGGCTTGACAGCGTGGACGGCAGCCCGCCTAACTCACCCGCTCTCTTCATGCCCTCCACTATCGTCTCCACAATCGCCGACCCTGACACTTTCTTCCCCTTGTCCACCACCGACGAGACTACTAATGGTCAATCACTCTCTTGGTCCGAGGTGGAGGTCTCACTCCCCGACGACACTCTAGACATCTTGAAAAATATATAAAATAAAGTATATATTTACCTCGACGTGACAGCTGTGGTTTGAATAGTTCGCCGGAGAATTGAGCGCTTTGGCCGCGACCGCTAGCAGAGCCACCCAAGTGCAAAAACAAATTCTTAGAGTAAAAAGTGAAGAATGAGAAAGTGGTGAGGGGGGAGAAGTCTTATAGTAAAAAAGGAGACTCGAGTGGGCTTCCGAGCATTTTGGGCCCCCACGGAAGCCCATTAGAAGGCTAAACGACATAATCTGTAAGGGCGAAAGCACGATGCGGCGCGTTGACCAGTCAGACCGCCTCACGATTCGTGCCAGATCTTCATCAAGCGGCTCAGATCATGCTACGTACTTCGGATCTACAATCCGAGCTACCGAGGTGCGAATTAGCGAAAACTACCGCCTCACGATTCGTGTCAGATCTTCATCAAGCGGCTCAGATCAAACCACGTACTTCGGATCCGAAATCCGAGCTACCGAGCTGTGAATTGGCAAAAACCACCGCCTCACGATTCGTGTCAAATCTTCATCAAACGGCTCAGATCATGCCACGTACTTCGGATCTACAATCCGAGCTACCGAGCTGTGAATTGGCAAAAACTACCACCTCACGATTCGTGCCAGATCTTAATCAAGCAGCTTAGATCATGTCACGTACTTCGGATCTACAATCCGAGCTACCGAGCTGCAAATTGGCGAAAACCACCGCCTCACGATTCGTGCCAGATCTTCATCAAGCAGCTCAGATCATGCCACGTACTTCGGATCTGAAATCCTACCAAGCTGCTAACGGGGGAAAACTAATGCCTCGTGATTTGTGCCTGATCGTGATCAACCATCCAGATCGTGCCATATAGCTCGGATCTGAAATCCGAGTTACCGAGCTACCGAGCTGCTAACGGGAGAAAACTAATGCCTCGTGATTCGCGCCTGATCGTGATCAACAATCCAGATCGTGCCACGTAGCTCGGATCTGAAATCCGAGCTACTAACGGGGGAATGAAATCCGAGCTACCTAGCTGCTAACGGGGAAAAATCCTACCTCCTGATGCGCGCTCAAAATTCGACCACCCAGATCAAGCTACGTCAGCGAAGCTCCGATTTGCCCTCAGATCGTTCGTAAATTCGCGCCAGCAACACGATGGACGTCCCAGATCGCAACACTTCATAATTCCCCTGATTAATCCTTTTATTTTAATTATAATTCGAATTAATTATTTAAAAATTGTGAAAAATGATTAAAAATTAAAGAAAATTAATTAAAAATTCTAAAAAATAATTATAAATTCAGGAAATATTTTTGAGCCTCTAGATAAATAATTATTAATTAGAACGGTTAATTGATACTCATTGAAAATAGATCACGACTTCGCAAAATTGAATAAAAAATTTGAAAAATAATTAAAAATTTGGAAAAAAATACAGGAAATTCCAAGACACATTTTGGGCACTTTGCAAGCCCAACTCAGCACCGTCACACCTCGAGCAAGATCCAAACCCCTTTAAAAACTCCGATAAAGTTCTGTACGCCATCGAAACAGCAAAATTACTCCCCAAAGGCTGTAAAACACAGTTTTTGGGAGTGGGGGCTCGTGATATGGCTAAAAATAGGACTAAATTGGGACCGTTCAAAGCGGCACGAATCTTAAAGCTCTCAGGAGTAAAACAGTAATTTTACCTACAAACGGGTCTGAAATGGGAGCGGAGTCTCTTCTTCAGGGCCCACCAACCCATGAACAGATCTGCCCTGTTGGATACGGGTCCCAACCCGTTACAAACCAATTCAGAAGGATATGGAGGAATCCAAATCCGTCATTATCCCTAAGAGGCGGTTCTAACCACTTCTTATCCATTAACACCGGGAAGTAGAGATTTGTCTTTATCTCGAAACAGATCCCTGAAGCGGCTATAAATACCCCTCCCCCCACCGTGACAAGGTAATGAATCTTTGCCTACCTAAAGCTCTTTCTTAATCTTGGAGATTACCGACAAGAGCATCAGAGGGTTCGTCGCCGGGTCCATCCCAGTGTATCAAACTTTGTGCAGGTTCGTGGTAGCGGCAAGGAACGAGTCAACACATAGGGGGAGTCAACAGTTTCGCTTTACTGTTTTTCTTAAAGAACTCACAAATTCATCTGTTTGCTCCAACACCCGAAATCAGCAACAACATAAACATAGGTCCTCCTTTCATGACCGCAATTAAATTGATAAGTGGCCTCCTTTGTGAGTCACTTCATTCATCACTAACAATGCTCACGCCTTTCTCCTTAGACGTGTCTCTAATCGGTTGCAACAACCTCTCAACATTAGCCCTCTCTCTTTGTAATGAGAGTTGTCCTTAATATATTGTACCCCGGTGGAATATAACCTGCAAGTGGTAAAAGTATAAGAATTCGATAGCATGGATTCCTTGCTAGGTTAAATGGCAACCCTCCCGAATAAAACATTCTTGCAATCTCTCCATGCAATTGATCTCGTGCCGCTATGTCAAATACCTTTCCGATTGCACTACTTGGGCTACTAATATTTGTCTTCCTCCTCTTCAAATCTAAACTACCGGCAACAAACATACTAGCGGCACTCACCGAATCACCCGCAGATGATTGTGGCAATGGCACTCTCTTTGGAGCTTTTTTAGCTATTTTAACATTCGATTGTTCATCCGTATTTTGCATTTCTACAAGCTCATTCATCTTAACTTCATTACATGCGCCAATTCCGTACCCTTGTATCTTTAACAAACTGCCTATAAACTCTTGTATATGAGCTACTATAACTCTTCTTACAAAAACTACATTCCCACCTCACATTTCCACACCCACTCGGATACTTTTCTAACTTTGTGACACATTTCCATAGAGGCCTGTCTGGATCTTCCTTATTAGGATGTGTATTACTCGCACCCGTAGAAGTCACTCAAAGAAAATCTATAATAAAAGTGCAAAAGTATTATAATTTAAAAGAAAAAACTAACAATTAACAATCAATTAACTATCTAACAATTAACAGTAAGAAAACTATGTAATTATCAAAAAACTAACAATTAACAGTCAGAAGAATTAGAATGAACTATCTATTGATTAACAGTGAACTCTTTCATAATTAACAGTAAATTCATTCCTACATCCTAATCAATTAACAGAGTTGTCCAATTAACCTCATTCATATTAACTCATTCCTAAATCCCTAAATCCTAATTAACTCTCTCATGCCGAACTAACAGTGAAAAGAGTTTTCAACTTATCATTCCTAAATCCTAATCAATTAATAGAGTTTTCATTCCAAATCAATTAACACTTAACAGTGAACTCCATCCATATTTCTCATTCATTCTTATTAACTCTTATTTCTCATTCATTCTCATAATCTCATCTAATTTGTATACAGGAGGAAGAAGATCAAACCTTAGGGAGAGAGAGATATGACGTGGTAGTGTGGCACAACGGTAGAGAATGAGGAAGAGGCACACAACACTGACAACAGTTTGGGGGAGAAAGAGAGTATCGATCGGGGCTTGGGAGAGAGGAAGAGGCATGGTGGTCGGTCGAGCTTGAGGGGAGAGAGAGAGAAATAGGAGGCACGCGACGGCGGCAATTGGGGATTAGGTTTTTTTAGAGAAATAGAGAGAGATGGAGCGTCAATCTGTAAAGTGGAAATGAGAGAGAAAGATAATATGTATTTTATTTTAGTAACAAAATGCTAACGGGCGCACCCAAACGCACCCGCAAATGCACCCGATATACTTTCTTTTTTTTAATTATTTAAATCGGCCGATACGTACTCGAAACGTATCGGAGCGTATCCAACCCGAATACGAACCCAATACTCATAGCACCCCGAGTTCCGCACATACCCAGAATCTTTACTTCAATGAATACACAACACAGAAAAACACAGGAAATTAAAACCGTTATTACCTTAATGATATTATATTTATATCCTCTACTCGGATGCTTCCCGCAGCTCGAGTCCCCTGCTCCATGATCAGCAATCATGCAACTAACAAACTATGGGCACATCAGTTGAATGCAACTAACGCAATGCGGATGAAACCCACAATCTCCAAAATCCTTAACAATCAATATTTTATGCAGAAGAAAAATGTGAAAGTCAAACCACAAGTGTCGGTGTATGCCATGATCTATATTCTAATGCACAAACTCAAAAATCACACGATGCTCCTACTTTAATGCAAACTTGATTTGGAAACGTATGCATCCCATACTACATACTCCCCAAATCGAGTTCGCATTCTCCAGATGATAGGGTTCGATCCCTCGCCAATGCATACTACCCTTGTACTATTTCCTATCTGACATTCATCTAGTGACTGATAAGGTTACAGTTCATATGGTCTATCCGCCACTGCTATGAACCAGTGGTCTTTTTCCACTCTCGAGCAGTCTGGTGATCACTCCATTCTATTGGGACCGGTGGTCTTTCTCCACTTTCTGACAGGTCGGTGATCATTGAGCCTCGTCGGTACCATTGGTATTTCTCCACTTTCAAACCATACCAAAAGTTATCAAATCATGAAGTGGACCAGCAGGCCTTTTTCCTACACCAAGAGACAGAGTTTAACTCTTGCTCCTTATTCGTATTGATAACTCAGAACATAGACGGAAGCTTAAGGGTCTATCCCCGAAGTTCCGACATGACTTGTGACTTACTGCATCCCACTCCTATCACTAAACTTCAGAAATTAACAGTCAAAACAACACCGCACGTGTCCCAGACGAGACGACGCCGCACGTGTCGCCTTGACAGGAGAGTACAACACCCAGCTAATGCCTGTCCTTATAACAATGGTCACATAAACTAGAGTTACTACAATCGAGAACTAGGTAAACACCATATAACAAAATCTATCAACTAACTTTTCTTCAATCCATTCCAAGGGTCATTCGAACCCAAACAATACCAACTCGCACAACCCAACATACGACTATATATCATGTACTCATAGTTGAACATATACAAGTCTTCTATCGCACATGTGCAAACTTAAAATATAATCTTACACAACTCACTACATATCATAACATAAATTAAGAGTTTATAAACAACATTTCTAAGGTTGTTAAGTAGTCCTAAAGAGATGATAACTTGCATGCGCCCAAAATAGCAAGTTCAAGTCCAATTCTAAAAATCACCAATAATCACCCTCTTATTGGAATTTAGATATCTTAGGTTCTAAAGAAAGGTCAATGAATCTACTATAAGTTCTTAGTTGCGAGTTTTCTCAAAATAATTCATTTAAGGGTTAAATTAATCAATAACTGAAACGTGTACAAATTTTCAGCAACTAAAAACTGCTAACCAGTCATGGTTCAAAATTAATTTAAAATACTAAACAATATCCAAAATTCATAAAATTTGGTGAGCATGTTCTAAATGCATACATGTATCACATAAAAAATTTAACTTGAAATACTACATAGTTAGAGAGATGCGAATTTTTGAAGTAGAAGTAGTAAACTAGACAGAATCATAGCTCAACCTACAGTGGTTTTGGATTTTATAAAAATAGCAAATATTATCCAATAAGTATGAAATTTGGTGGAAAGGCTCTAGACACATAAGATGCTATTATAAAAATTTCAACAAAAAATTCTTCATTTTCAAGAAGTTATGATTTTCGGAGTTGAAGATAAATTTCAACAAAGAAAAAAAATACAAACTTTTCAAGCTATTCACAAAATAAACATACACCACATGCCCCATATAATTACATGCATCTATATTAAGAAAAAGGAGTATACACTACACACAATTTAACAACCAAGAGAGTTGGAGAACACCCACCTCAAAGTGTAGACAAGATGAAATCTTCAAGCTCCTAGTATGCTCTTCTCCTCCTACTACATTGCTTGCTTCTTTTCCTACTTAAATAGCTTCTTAGAAATTTTTGGAAATTTTTGGAATGGAGAGTAATATAGAAATGAACTAGGAAAAGTAGCATGGAATTTGAAGTTTAGAAAAAAATGAATTAGGAAATAAGTAGAAGTTGAGTTAGGGTTTTCTCCATACACCCATATATAAGGAGAGAGTGCGAGGGGGTTTGGCCGGCAATAGAAGCTAGAGTTAGGGTTGGAAGAGTGTGGGCGAGTGTAGATGAGTGTAGAAATGCTTAAGTGTCCCTACATTTTACACATAAACCCCTAGGTTTTTTAAAATAATTACACAACTCCTTTTCTAAGTCAATTGTAGGCTTCAACTAGTTCAAAAATTATAGGCTATATAGTATAGTAGTGTATGTGTGTATATTTATAAAATGACAAATGGTAAATACAATTTAATAATATATGCAATTATTAAAATAACAATTATAAATGGTAAAAATAATAATATATGCAATTATTCAAGACAATTTATTAATAAATATGGTTGTAAAATAATGCAATACTTTCATATTCAAAATAATGGGGGTATTACAATACTGGTACGAGGCCTGTTTTTTAGTACCCGTGCTTCATAGGGAATATGTCAAAAAATTGCGGAGGGTTTTCTCCTATCCAACTAGAACAGGAAGATGTCTGAAAAATTGTAGAGTTCAACAAGGAAAGGGAAATAAAAACAGTTCCTCCTATACAAAGAAGAAACCTAGCAGGTATTAGGAAGGATTGGGATATTTTTTGATGAACCGGATAGAGCCCGAAAGCTCCAGCCACGCAATCATAATATATTAATAATGAAAAGTACAAACAAAGGAGATTTACAAGGAGTAAACACCAAATAAACAGACAATATAAAAAACAGAACTTGACAATGCTGATCGATGGATCACGCAGACTCTAATAACACGAGACCGTACAATCGAGCGAACACGGAAGGATTGGGATATAACACATGAAAAATCAATATACTCATTATAGCACAACAAATATACGGTAGTCATACGACTGAAGTGTGTGAGTTCTACACAGTGAAAGAATATTAGGATTCCTATTTCACGGTTGTGAACTACGTTGGGGGAAGAATTCATACTTATATAGGATGTATGAGTTTAGTAATACTCCATTAACTTCGTCTCTAATTTTTACTCAAAACAGAACGATGTAAATAGAAACAAATTTAAATTATATCAAATCATAATTAAATTATATCAAATTATAATCAGTTAAAGCATGGTTACAGATAATAATGGATTTCACCCATCATATTTTTCCTAATAGAATAAATGCATGATTGATTAGATGGGAACTGTATTTTAATCTACAAATATTCATAGAACACTTGGTGTCCTAGAAAAATTAGCTATTGAGTTTCTTTGGAAGTATGAAACTGTCTCTCACTCTAACAGGACTCTAGTCCATTGAAGTATCATCAAACCTTGCGTCACATGGGTCATAACATATACTGTAAAATTGGTAACTACCTGAGCATCTTTTTAATCACAAGAAACTCAAGGAGCATTGCCATAGATTTGATCAGATAGTCATTTTTTTAACTACATCGTGTAATTTATTTTGATCCATATCACAATGATTTTAGGACGACACATTCTGCATCATTGTAAGGTACTAAGCTACTTAATTGGTTCTAATCACTGAAGTTTTCATCATCAACCATTCAATGAAACTATTCGACTCAACTCCTAAGAAAATCGATTAAATGTAAACAAACAGAACTAACGAATCTTAATGCAACAACCATCATTAAACATTATAAAAGCGATTTCCAATATTCATAACCAGCCTGTTCCTTTGGTTTCCATCATCATTGCTTCCTTTATATAGATTTAGAAAGAGAAAGGGATTAACAAGAAGCAATGTTGGAAAAGGCGAAAACGAGTAGTGTAGCACAAAGCCTAACTAGCGTTAGCAACATGAATTTCTATTTTTAAATTGAAAAAAAAAATTGAAATTTTATTTAGGTATCTCAAAAACTCAATCAACATAAAAAATTGAGAATTAGGAACCTAGAGTGGCACTCTAGGAAATTTTGCTATAGTGTCACCCATTTGGCATGCACTACTCCACCAAACACATGATCCACACCGTTCAATATGATTTACATGTCATAAAACCTATGCACATATAAAATCACGCGGTTTGAACATGTTTTGCTCATGTATCATGTTGTACCATTTCTTCTTTGCTGACAAACTATTCATTTTGTAATAAGTACATGATGAATGTGCAAATCATGTTCAAACCTCGTAATTTTACATATGCGTATGTTTTATAACATGTATATCAAATTGAACGGTGTGGATCATGCATTTGGTAGAGTAATGCATGCCAAATTGGTGCCACTCTAGGAAAATTTTCTAGACTTCCAACTCTAGGTTCCTTATTCTCTTAAAAAATATATAATAGAATAATTTATTTTAGATTTTAATAAAGTATACAAACAACAATAGTACACAAAAATATTGTCAATACAACATCATAAACATGCATATTCCATCATAAACATGCACATTCCATTTCACTACTCGCTAATTAAATAGTGTATAATACAGTAAGCTAAAGCGCAAAATAGCGTTTATAGGTCCAAATAGCGTTAAAAAGCATATACTATAATGGAATAGCACAGAGCTAAAGTGTGTTTCCCCTATTTTAAGGTGTATCAGAGCGAAATCCTCTGTGCACCGCTATTATTGCGAGCTTCTAAGCTAAATAGTGCGCTATTTTGAACAATGAGAACAAAAAACCGAACAAGAAGGGAATGACGAGTGAAGGGTATAATATGACAAGAAACCCTTATATGATAAAGTGACAAGAAACATGTTACAAGGATTTCACATAATATGATACAATATGCCCAGATTGGTATATAATTTTTCTTTTCTTTCCAATAAAGTATAGGCCTCCATTTTGAAGCACCCTTATTCTATTATAAAGGAATTTGGGATTAGGGTTGTTCATCACTAAGAGAGAATCATTGGCCAATAAAAATAGACAAAGGGAGAAGAGATTAGAGTGTTGTCATTTTTTGGCAGCAAATCCCTTGTGACCTTGTCTGCTAATCGCCATTTCCACTCCTAAAAGTACCTAATCGTAAATTAATGAATGGAATTCCAGAAGAATAAGCAGAAGAAGAGTGAAAGATTGATGTATTTTTCTTCAACTTACCCTCCAAAAAATGCTAACATTATGGAAAAACATTCTTATTTGAACTAAAACAAAAAATTCTCAGAACAAAAAGGGTTTATATCTTAGATTAGTAAACTTTTACCAGAAGCACGATAATAAGAACAGAATTGGTAGCAGGAAACAACAAGAGAGTCACGAAATCAACCTCATTCAGAAGGTTAGCTCATCCTTTCCTCAGGAACTAGTTACACATCTTGCTTGACTTGTTTAAGCTCTGTGAAAGGGGTTTCCTGAATTCAACAGTGCCGACAAGGAAAATGAGTTAATAACTTTTAGCCACAAGTAGAAACTTTCTAGTAAAACAAAATTTGCATCAACTTGAATCATTAAAGCCTAGGATTTTCACTGGTCTCACCACAAAAGAAATAAATAGAAACATCAAATTTATTTTATTTTTCTGCTGATGAAAAAATAAATTCCATGTTTTGAGTCTATGTAATATACAATCCATAGGAAGTGATCTACATGATTATTCCTACTTTTTTTTCTCTCAAGATTGTGGATTTGGAAGCATGGAATAAATTTTCCAAAAGGTAAAGGATAAATTTCCCTAAAAATCCCTCTGAATTTTGGATTAAATTGCAAAATACTCTAATCAAAACTATGTAATGAACAAGATGAAAAACATAAAAAGATCAAGAGAATCATGGGCTAAGAAGAGAGAAAGGGTGTTGCCATCTTATGGGAGCCAAACCCTTCTCAGAGCATACCTCATCTCAAACTAGAGTACATTTCGCACTATACAGAAGCTGGTTTTAACCTAAGCAGTTAAAATCCCCGATTAATTAGCTTAGAATAGCGCACTGGAGCATAACAAAGGACTATGCTCCAGTGATCCCAAAAAATTTATGACCACGAAACATTAGAAAAATGCATATCAAGTACTCAAAACCTTCTATACTACATAAGTACAAGAATCTACTCTTAATCCCATACCATAATCCACCATCTGGCAGAAATTTACAAAATATACATCTAATCATGCATATTTGCAACAAAACACAGACAAAATAGTTAGAAGACTCGGATAACATCAAGCTCTGTAAAATGCACAAGTAATATAAAATTGTCTAGTTGAGCAAGTTACACAACAGTAAAAAAATAGTTTTTCTAGTCAGACAATTAATATATAAAAATTACTAAGAAACTTGTGAGAAACAGGAAATTGATAATCAACATAATATACCTTCATATTCACAATCCTTGCATGTCCAAGCCAATGACAAAATGCGGTTCTTCTGAAAAAATAATAGCAGAAACATAGTAATAGATATTATATCAAATAAAGAAAGGACCAACCATGAATGAGTCAAACACTTCTCTCACTATTAAGAATCATCTAAAAGAAACATCATTTTTTTGGGTAATATCTGAAAGAATACGGATCTAAACTGAAGTTAAAGAAGAATGGAAAAGGGTGAGAAAGGGGAAGCTCAGATTCACCTTTAATCCATGACCAAAGTGTGAAAGTCCTAACTCTCCACCTCTCTCTCTCTCTCTCTCTCTCTCTCTCTCTCTCTCTTCCTTCTACCAACAAGTGGCTGCAATTTTACAACTGCCTCGCCAATGTTGCAGAAGAGATGAATGCTGCATAGGAGAAGGATGATTAGGGTTTTCTTTTTAACACTGGATTTGAGTATTTCACAGCCAGTAGTCTGCTTCTTAAATTTCCATCATCATTGCCTCTTACACAAAGGGAACAAGAGATATAAATATCTAATTGTAGCAATAGAACAATTGTAACCATCTAATGCATAGGCAAAACATATTCAACTTTGATGATATTTCAACCTCTATATGTTTTATGACATGTTTAACACTTTAAATAGTGTGAATTATGCATTTGGAGGGAGGTAGGATTTTGAGGGTGCCATAGAAGGGAAATTTCCACATATGCGATACAACATCCTTTTCACGCATGCACGCACGCACGCAAGCGTGTGTGGCTTGCGTGCGGGCACACACACAGGGAACTGATATGTGAGACCCAGTCACACCCCTTATTTTGAGACCTCATCTGTGAGCTCATTGTGATACACACACGCGCACACACACACACACACATAGGGAGCTGATCATGTGAGACCCAATTTTACCCCTTATTTAGAGACCTCATCTATGAGCTCATTGATACGACATGAACTATTCATCTTGTTTTACATGCCTAAGATAGCCCAAGGATGTGAAATCAAGTCATTTGACATTTATTTGTCTATCCATCATATCGTTATATATGTTTCTTGTTTTACAAATCTTAAAGAGACGTCGGACCTCTCTCTAAGATGGGAGAGCTCGCCATGGTGGGGTCATCCTATAAACAACCAAACTACCAAACTGTTCATCTTTGCTCTAAATACTCCACGAAAGAGATTGGTGGAAGAAGAACTAAGAAGGGGTTGCCATTTTTTAGCAGCCAAACCCTTCACTTTTACTTAGCAAAATAGAAAAATATCTAGATTAAAATGCCTAAATCAACAGGTCGGATCGGGCATGGTCATTGAAAAAGCAGGTGAAACGTAAGGATGAAAGAGAGGAATAGAATATCATGGGCTAAGAGGATGGGGTTGCCATTATTGGCAGCCAAAACCCTTTACTGCTTCTTCGATGTTTTCCCTTACATTTCAACGTCATCATCGTCATCATCATCATCATGAAAACCAAACCCTTCTCTCTTTAGAAATAATGAAATATCACAAGCCTTCAATATTAAACACACCTTAAACAACTAAAATTGAAACTAGGGGGTGTTGATGCGCCGGATCAGGCATGTTTGTGGTAGAAGAAGCAAGAACCAAAAAATGAGTAAGGGAATCCTTAGTTAAGAAGAGAGAAAGGGGGTTACCATTGTTTGGCAGCCAACACCCTTCTTTTCCTCCAAAAAACAGCCTCATCTGAAACCCCTAGCATGGTTCTTTTTTCTCCAAATTTGAGGTTTGAAATTTGAACGGAAGAAAGCATGCCAAGGAACTAATTTTCCAAAAAGGTCAAAAGTAAGGGTATATTTCGGAACAAAGTTAAGTTAGAACAAGCTCTCGTAGCTCAGTTGATTAGAGCACCAGTTTAGTAAACAGGAGGTCTCGAGTTTGACTCTCGACGATCTTTATCAACGAAAAAATAGAGTGAAGTTCAGATAATTGGAGTTATCTCGCATAACTTCAAAAAATATTCTAATTTTGACATGTTTGGAACTCATTCTGGAGTGAAGAAAATTGTAATTATCTCACCCGAAAAGTTGAGATAACTACAGTTATCTCAACTCCATCTCGGTCTAATTTTCTTAGCGAAAAGATTAATTCAAGTTGGTAATGGAAAGATAACCATAGTTATCTATACATTTACCTCCAAAGTTGAAATAACTTTGGTTAATGAACTTTATTCACATAAGCGAAACGGTAAATTTCACTAAAAACCCCTCTGAATTAATTTGATAAAATCATACCATCCTCGAAGACAACTTAAAAAAAGACGGTGTTCTAAATGGCGGCTGTCTAGGTGGCTCCTAGGCGCTCAGATAAAATAGAACGAACCACCTTTGCCATATGCGGTGTCTAGTCGGTCGGATGCGATTAGGCGGCCGTCTTGTTGAGGAGGCATTCGTGGTTCCAATCAGGCGTCATGTCCGGCGCCTGAGGGTTTTCTATTTTTTTAAAATACTATAAAATAACACACAAAAATCCTATTACACATTAAAATAGCACATATTACACATTGGCATATTGCACAAATTACAATTAGATAATTATTTTTTTAATTGCACATATTGCACATATTACACATTAATTGCACGAGAAATCTTTTTTTATGCATAAACACCCTTTAATTACACATATTACACAACATGATGAATATTTACAATTGGATTGCATAATTATACTTAAGATTGAATAATAGGGGCTGAAAATTAACTAAATCGGCTATAAAAAAAAAATCAACCGCCTAGGCGCTAGGGGCCCCTTGACCGAACCGCCACCGCCTAACGCCGTTTACAACACTAAAAAAAGAACAAGAGCACTAGCTTGGAAGAATCATTCACTAAGAAGGGGCAGGCGGCAGCCAAAACCCTTCTTCTGATCTCAAAAAAGATTAGCGAGAATGCGAAATATAAGAGGAAAAGTAATACACAAATTGATAAGGAGTTCAGCACAAATTTTGCCTAAGTCTCCGGAGGTGTTGCAGTTGCAGATTTTACTCTATGAGAGAAATTTGTACAAAGTGTTTACAACATAAAGAATACTCACAACCCAAAATCCAAAGAATTTGTCCTCACAAAAATTCTCTTTACAAAATGTTTACACTCAAAAATTCAAACCCAATTTTTCTCGACTTTCTTTTTCTCAGATGGATTGAATGTTGAGTGAGGCTGAGATGAAAAAGAATGTGGGATGATAGATAACTAGGGGAAGGGAGGCTATTTATAAGCCTCCTCCCTAAAGGAGGATTAAGATGAGGGTTAGGTGGGTTAGGCGGGGATTAGACACCGCCTAATCCTTTTTTCTTTTTTGTTTCCTTTTTGTCAAAGGTTGTGGGCACTGCCCCACTAGATACCAACATTCTCTCACTTTGAGACTTGATTAATCATGTCTCTACGCCTTGATCAATGCAACAGCTCTTCCCGGTCTCATCATTCGTGCAAGCCAACTAAAGCTGAACATAGCTATAGTTTATCAGTAGTCACCGTCTTTGTTAGCATGTCCACCGAATTTGACTTCCACTAATCTTTTCTAACTTCAAAATCTCATCTTCCAGAAGTGACCGAATGAAATGATATCACACTCGTATGTATTTTGTTCTGGAATGAAAGATGAATTTTTTTGCCATATGGATAGCACTCTGACTGTCACAATATAAGACATTACCTTCTTGTTTCTTGCCCAATTCTTCCAAGAAACTTTGCCGCCAAACCTTTTTCTTGTTGGCTTCCATAATAGCGACATATTCCGCTTCTGTTGTACAGAGAGCAACTATCTTCTGCAGCTGAGAAATCCAACTCACTGGTGTACCTCTTAGAGTATAGATATACCCCGTAGTGCTCCTTCGGATATTAACATTTTTGGCTAAATTAGCATCCACATAGCCTGTTAGTGTCGTATCTCTACCTATGAAACAAAGTGCTTTGTCTGTGGTACTTCGCAGATATCTGAAGATCCATTTAACTACTTTCCTAAGCAGTTAAAATCCGATTAATCGCTCGAATAATCCCGATTAATTGCTAATCGGAGGCAAAACGATTATTTTTTAACGATTGTCAATATTTCAATACTTAGCAATTTAATCGGGTATAATCAGCCAATTAGTGGTTAATCGCCCGATTTTAAGTGGCCGATTAACCGATTAAATCTCCTCCTTTAATTTTCATGCTCGTTTGCATTTTTTGGACACAATCCGGCAAATCCAAACTATTTTGGTTCTCGCGCAAACCCAAACCCAACCCGTTGTCACTCTTCTTCCTCGTGTAAACCCAAAATCCAACCCGCCGCTGCTCTCTTCTTCTTCCTTGCGCAAAACCAAACCTGACCCGTTGTCGCTCCCCTGCACCGTCGCAAATTTGACCCGACCCACATCTGTTGCACCACCTCTTCCTCCTTTCCGATTGTTTTTATTTGTTAGAACCAACCAACAAATCTGACCCGACCCACATCTAGAATCCAAACTCAACTCAAACCAAGTACTCTTCTTTTTCTCTATAACTATATGTTCCTATATGTATAATTAATTATATATATATAATTATTTATATTATATATATATAATTAAAAAAAATGATATATCTTAATTATGTAGCAACCCTAAACCCCTAACATAAAACTATTATGAGATTATATATATATATATATATATATATATATATATATATATATATATATATATACGCACACACATAATTTTTTCGATTTAATCCCCGATTATTTTCGATTAACCGATTCATCACCAATCGCTCTTAGACCGATTAGATCCAAAAGCCGATTTTAACTGCCTTGCCAGGATTATTCATGTACCTGCTAACAGCTCCTACTGCTTGAGCAATATCTGGTCTGGTACAAACCATGGCATACATCAAACTTCCAGTTGCTGAAGCATATGGAACCTTCTCCATGTGTGCACACTCTTCTTCTGTCTTCAGTGACTATTCTATGGACAGTCTAAAATGAACACCTAAAGGTGTACTCACTGGCTTAGCATTATGCATGTTGAACCTAGAGAGTACTATGTTAATGTACTCAGCCTGTGATAACATCAAAGTCATTGACTTCGTGTTTCTCTTGATCCTCAATCCAAGAATCTGCTTCGCAACGGCTACATCTTTCATTGCAAACAATTTTGTCAATTCCTGCTTCAGTTTGATAATCTCTTGCATGTCTGAACCTGCAACGAGCATGTCATCTACATATAACAATAGCATAATAAAGTTGTTGTCGAACTTCTTGATGGCGCAACAATGATCTTCTTAACAAGCTCTTCTTCAGGTTTCATACAAGGTTCTTCTTGACTGCATGTATGAAGCCTTCTTTACATCTAACTCTCCATGAAGGAAAGCTGTCTTTACATCTAACTGTTCAAGATGTAAATTCTCTGTAGCTACAATTTTCAATACCAGTCTGATTGTAGTCAACTTCACGATTAGAGGGAATTTTATTGTAATCAACACCTTTTTGCTAAAAATATTTCAATACCAATCTTGCTTTGTAACGCTTGCTTCCATTGTGCTCTTCTTTGATCCTGAAAACCCATTTGTTATAGAATTTTCTTGTCTGGTGGTAGTTCAACTAATTCCCATGTCTGATTTGACATGAGCGAGTCCATCTCATCTTTCATGGCAGACTCCCATTTGACTAATCCTCCACTTACATTGCTTCATCATAACACTCTGGTTCTCCACTCCCAGTCAGTAATAAGTAGTGCAAAGAAGACGAATAGTGCTGGATTGGTTTAGGAATTCTGGAGGAGCATCTCACTTCTGGTGTATTTGGTTCTTCTTGAAGTGCATTAGGACTAATCTGGACATCGTTTCCAAAAATCTCCTCGAACTCTACGAATTCCTTCATTTCAACATCTATACTAGGGCTACTTGATTCTGCAGTTTACTTGTCTTTGTACATCATATTCTCATTGAATATGACATCTCGGCTTCTGATGATCCTCCAATTTTCATAATTCCAAAATTGTTAGCTGAACTGATCATCACCAATCCAATAAAAACACATTTATTAGACTTTGGATCTAATTTACATCTTTCGGCAGAATTGATATGCACATAAGAAAAACAACCAAACACTTTCAAGTGTGAAAGGTTTACCTATTTTCTGCTCTAAACTTCCTCTGGTATTCCACCATCCAAAGCAACTAAAGGCCCACTGTTGATCAGTTAGCCTGCGATGTTGACGACATCAACCCTTAACATAAGGTAAGCCGGCATGTATCATCATATTTCTAGCACGTTCATTCAGAGTTATGTTCATGCTCGCTACTATGTCATTCTGCTGGGGTGTCATGAGAATCATTTTCTCCATCTTGATGTTGTTGTTTGCGCAAAATTCTCTGAATCTAAGATATGTGAACTCTCCACCATTATTAGACCTCATCCGCTTGACTTTCAAACCAGTTTCATTTTCCACCATGGCTAGGACTGCAATCGAGCCGAGCCGAGCCGAATACCTTCAGGCTCGAGCTCGGCTCGTTTACGAAACGAGCTCAATTTTGAGCTCGAGCTCGGCCGAGCTTGGTTTGAGCCGAGCTTTGACCGAGCTTTGACCATATTCGAGCCGAATAGCTCGCGAGCTTAGCCTAAAAAAAAAATCAAGCTCGAGCTCGGCTCGTTTACGAAACGAGCTCGGATTTAAGCTCGAGCTCGGTTCGAGCCGAGCTTTGACCGAGCTTTGACCGAGCTCGAGCCGAATAGCTCGCGAATAGCTCGATTCGTTTGCAGCCCTAACCATGGCTTTCCATTTTCTGAAGGTATCAAAGACTTCTGATATCTTCTTCAAAAAATAAACCCACACCTTCCTTGTAGAAACATCAACGAATGTGACATAATATGGCAAGCTAGCTAAAGAATGAACTGGAGATGGTCCCCCATATATTAGGTATGAACCAACTCTAGCTTTTCTACCTTGGGTGTCTTGCCAATCTTTGAAATACAGACCTTCTGTTTGCCGGAGATGCAATCCTCACATATGTCAACATCTACGCTATTTAGATCTGGCAGCTTCTCCTTTGACATAAGAGTCTTCATCCCTTTCTCATTCATATGACAAAGCCTTTAGTGCCAAAGGTTTGATTTTTCAACAGCATCTGCGCTGGCAATGATATTCTCTAAGTTTAAGGTTACAAAAAGAGTACCAGCCTTCTTACCACGAGCAATGACGAGTGCTCCTTTGGTAATCTTCTATTCACAGCCTGAAAAAGTTGTATGATAACCTTCTCCATCAAGATGTCCCACTGAGATCAAATTCCTTTTAAGACCAGAAATGTCTCTCCTTGCAGCCTCCATGTAGTCAGATTCGGCAACTTTACTCGGATGTCTCCCTTTCCCACAATCTTCAAGGTTTCATCATCGGCTAGATGAACCTTCCCAAAATCACCACTGACGTAGTTCTCCATGATTTCTTTGTATGCGGTGAAATGGAAAGATGCCCCTGAATCCAAGATTCATTATTCAATCAGACTATTGACGCTTAGAATCATAACAACACATGCTTCATCGGTCACGTTGGCAGAATCATGTGCACAGGTATCTTTCTTCGATGCTCAGCAATCCCGTTGAAAGTAACCCCTCTTGCCGCAATTGTAGCAGTTGAAATCTTTTTTTACCGATCTAGATTTACCAGCTTCTCGTACATGCTGAAGAGAACTGCTGATGCAAGCTTAACCCTAGATAGAGAATTTTTCAAGAATATTAACAGATTAAGTTTACCAACAAGTAGTGCTGATTAAGTTAAAAATTAAAACTAGTGATTCATTTTAAGGATTTTCAAGAAATTGAATAAGTTCACAGTCCCAATCAAATATTCATCAAATCAATCACTAGTTTTAATTTCTAACTTAATCAGCACTGCTTGTTGATAAACTTGAATATTTTAATATTCTTGAAAAATTCTCTATCTAGGATTAAGTTTACATTAGCCGCCATAAGACCCGCTGTGGTCTTTTTCTTTACTATGTTGAAAGCAACATTGCGGGATAACATCAATCGGAAAACTCCAAGGGCTTGTCTGTCAAGAAGTGTCCAGTCGTCATACTGCATGCCTATTGGTTTTTTTTCCTAGAGGCTGATTCAGCTTTTTCTGATACAAATAATATTCAATCTGCATCTTCCAAAAGCTAAAGTCCGCACTATCAAACTTTTCAATTTTCACCTTCCCTTCGTTTGCGGCCATCACTCCCACTCGAATCTAACTTCCCCTAGATTGTTTCTGACTATTCCTCGACAAAAATCACAACCAGAGTTCTAATACCAATTGTTCGAAAAATTTTGTTGCGGAATTTTTTTCTTTAACCAGATTAATGAGAATGCAAAACATAGCAGAAAAGTAGCACACAAATTAATAAGTTCAGCAAAAATTGTCTATGTCTCCGAAGCTGCTGCAGATCTTCTCTAAAAGAGAAAATTGTACAAAATGTTTACAATACTCAAAAAATACTCACAACCCAAAACTCAAAATTTTTCCTCACAAAAAATCTCTCTTTACAAAGTGTTTACACAATAAAAAATCCAAACCGATTTTTTCTCAGCTCTTTTTCTCAAATGGATTGAATGTTGAGCAAGGATGAGATGAAAATGAATGAGATGATAGATAATTGGGGGAAAGGGAGGCTATTTATAAGCCTCCCTAAGGGCGGATTAAGATGGGAGTTAGGTGGGTTAGGCGGAGGTAGTGGGCACTACCCCACTACCTACCAACATCCTCTTGCCTATTGAAATAGAAATTATATGAAGAATTGGGCATAAAATATGGAAGGGGGTTCCATTTTTAGGCAGCCAAACCCTTATCTATCATGCAACTCCATTTACCATTAAAACCAAAAGGCCACTAAACTATTATGAAGCATCAAAAGTGGAAGGGGGTTGCCATTTTTGGCAGCCAAACCCTTCATCTCCTAGCACACTTGTTGAGGAGATGTAAATACATTTCAAATCTTATAGATAATTTGTTTCTTATAAATTTAATCATCTATAACATTGTATTCATTTTCCACAAATTTCACTAAAACTCCAAGCAAAGCTATATAACACCAGTTTCCCTAAAAATCCCTCTGAATTTTTGGATAAAATTGCAGAATACTCCAAGCAAAGCTATAAAGAAACATGACGAAAAACAAAAAAATATCAACATAATCATGGCTTAGAAGGGAGAAAGGGTGTTGCCATCTTATGGGAGCCAAACCCTCCTCCAAAGAAAGTCTTATCTCAAACTTGAGTATATTTAGCAATTAGCACTATACAGAAGCCAGTTTTAACATAAACTAATAAACATAACAAGGACTACACTCCACTACTCCTAAAAAAAATAATAACCACCATACATTAGAAAACGCATATCAAGTACTCAAACATTCTATACTCCAAAAGTACGAGAATCTACTCAAATCCCATTGCATCATCTAGTAGAAATTTACAAAACACACATATAATCAGGTATATTTGCAACAAAACCAAGGTTGTAAATGGCGTTAGGCGGTGGCGGTTCGGTTAAGGGGTGCCTAGCGCCTAGGAGGTTGAATTTATTTTGCCGATTTAGTTAATTTCAGCCCTTATTCTTTAATCGCAAGTAAAATCATACAATCAATTTGTAAATATTCATCATTTTTTGTGTAATATGTGTAATTAAAGGGTGTTTATGCATAAAAAAAAACTTCCTCGTGCAATTAAAAAAAATAATTGTCCAATTGTAATATGTGCAATATGCCAATATGTATAATATGTGTAACATGTTCTATTTTAATGTATAATAGGTGTAATATGTGCAATCTGTCACCAATCTATATAATAAAACACAAAGAAAGCTATCAAGTGGCTCTCCTTCAATCTCCCCAAAAATGAAAGGTCTAGATCTAACCTCACAAAACATATTTTCCCTCCAAACCTCAAATTCAAATCCCCCACCCAAAACAACTCCTATATTTATCTAATTATTTTTCTCTCTCTCTCCCTCCCCCCTCCCTCTTCTATTCAATAAATTAAGAAAATAAAAATATTAAAATTTTTTTAAAAATTAAAAAAATTACAAACTAAAAAAATTAGTAATTTAAAAATTTTAAAATAATTCAAAAAAATTCATATAATATGTTTTTTTCTGGACCCCCAAAAGTTTCTCATATAATATGTTTGCTACTTCAATTAATTTGCTGGACCTCCAAAACTATTTTATATGATCAAACAAGGTGCACCATTTCGAAGACGTGCCGTAGGCACGTGTCAACGGGCAATCCTAGTAATACAAAAAAAAGTAAAAACAATTCCACTACTATTAAAGATCCATATATATTATATAACAGATTAATAGATTAATAGTAGTTATCTTTTTTTGTGTTATTTTATAGTACTAGATTGCCCGTGGGCACGTGCCTACGGCACGTCTTCAGAATGATACAGCATATGAAAAGCCTTTTAAACAATAAATCAACAATTATGTACTAAAATTTGAATAGTATTAGTTGTAAATAAAAGTTCATATATCTATATATCTATATATATATATATATATATATATATATATATATATATAGAGAGAGAGAGAGAGAGAGAGAGTTAAATAAATAAAGAAGTTATTTTGAGGGGAATTTGAATTTGAGTTTTGGGAAAAAACTTTTGGAGAGAAAATATGTTTTGTGAGATTAAATATGGGCCTTTAAATTTAGGGGATTGAAGGAGAGCCACTTGATAGCTTTCTTTGTATTTTATTATATAGATTTAAAATTTTAAAAAATAGAAAACGCCCAAGTGTTGGACATCAGGCAGACGCCTGATCGGCACCACGGACGCCTACTCAACAAGACGGCCGCTTAATCGCCTCAAACCACTTAGACCACCACCTAATGCAAAGGCGGTTCGTTCTCCTCCATCTAAGTGTCTAGGCGCCCGAGGCGGACACCATTTAGAACACTGAACAAAACATAGACAAAATATTTTGCAGACTCGGGTAACATCAAGCTCTGTGAAATGCATAAATAATATAAAATTGTCTAGTTGAGCAAGTCAACAGCAAAAAGAAAAATATTTTTCTGATCAGACAATAGAAAATTTTACTAAGAATCTACTGGAAAAACAAGAAATTGATAATCAACATAATATACCATCCAATTCACAATACGTGCACATCCAAACCAAATGACAATGCAATTCCTCTGCCACTATATTAGTAGAAACAAATCAATAGATTATATGACAAAGATAAAGAAAAGACTAACCTTGAATGAGTCAACACTTCCCTCTCTATTAAGAACCATCTAAAACAAACAACGTTTTTAATATTTTCCATAATCTTTGAAAGAAACAGCAAATATAAACAAAGGAAAATGGACCCTAAATTAGACAAACATGGAAGAAGATCAAAAAAGAAAAAAAAAGAACAAGGATATACACTGATGTTGAAGAATAACGGAAAGGAGTAAGAAAGGGGAGACTCAGATTCACCTTTAATCCATGACCAAAGTGTGAAAGTCCTAACCCTCCAGCTCTACGCTTTCTCTCCCTCTTCTACCAACAAGTGGCTGCAATTTTAAAGTGTTGCAGAAGAGAAGAATGTTGACTTTTTAACACTGGATTTGAGTATTTCACAAACAATAGTCAGTTTCTTAAATTTTCATCATCATTGCCTCTCACGCAAAGGGAACAAGCAATATATAATTGTAGGAATACAACAATTGCAACCATCAATTGCATGGGCAAAATATTTTCAACTTTGATGATATCTCAACCTCTATATATTTTATGACATGTTGAACATTTTGAATAATGTGGATTATGCATTTGGAAGAAGGTAGAATTTTAGGGTGCCATAGAAGGGAAATTTCCTCCTATGCCACACAAGGGGTTAATCATGTGAGACCCGATCTCTCCTCTTATTTTGATACTTCATCCGTCAACTCATTGATATCCAGACGCTCACATATAGGGGGCTGATTCCTTATTCTAAGACCTCATTTGTGAGTTCATTGATACAATCCTCCAATGAAAAATCTAAACTGTTCATCTCGTTTTACATACCTCAGATAGCCCAAGGATGTAAAATCAAGTTATTTAACATTTATTTGTTCATCCATCATATCGTTATATGTATATATATATAGAAAGAGCAGCAGTTGCAGCAAGCAGTAGCAGCAGAAGAAGATGATAATTGATATGGGTCAAAATCAGAGCCACACGATCTCATCACACATCTTGAAGCTTCAAAGGACAGTACAATAATTTCACAACAGCAACAGTCCTGCTCGAAGAATATGGGCCATCTTCAGGCCCATCAGCCGAACGCCCAAGAAGAGGAAAATCTTCGGGTAATTACGGCTGTCACTCAAATCCTCCTAAATAGGGATTAGTTGCTAATTTTATTCCTTCACTATGAGAATCTCCAACCAAATATTAGAAGATACATTTTCAGAACTATCATCTATAACTGATTTCTAGCGTATAAATATCCTCCACCTCCATTAGTTAAAGATAATCAATATTTCTCCACTAAAAAACCCTAATCTTTACTTTGGGTTGCTCATATGAGTGTCGAAATGTCTTACACTGGAGCCACCTCCAGTGTTCAGAATTTTTGCAAGTCTTTGAGCAATTTCAGCCGAGATTCAGATCCTCCTTTCTCCCTCAATAAAAAAAAAACTCATCATGTAATTGCTCCCCACCAAAATTAGCAGCAACAGGAATCATCAAAGAAAACAAGTGCAAGAGTAGCGTAGACGGGGGTTACCATTTTTGACAGCCCTTCCAAGCTACTTCCTGAACTCCCCTAAAAAAAGCCTCATCTCAAACTAATAGGATATCCTAATTTTCTAACTTCATATTCCAAACAGGAGGTAAGCCACCTGAGCAACACCCTTCAGGGAAGAGTCGAGGAGGGTTGCCATTTTTAGCAGCCAAAACCCCACTCTGCTCCTTTCCAATTCCTTCTAAAAACAGCCTCATTCAAAGCCAAGCACAATTGTTGTTGTTGTTGTTCCCTTGTTTGTTTGTTTCTCTTCTCAAGATTGTGGGTTTGGAAGCATGGGAATTCTCAAAAGGGAAATGATAAATATCACTCAAAAAGCTCCCTGAAGTATTTTGATAAATCACAAAATACTCTAAGCAAATCCATGAAACGAGCAGGACGAGAATTAGAAAAAAAAGAGAGAACCACCCACTTGCTAGGATGAGAGGAAGGGGGTTGCCATCTTATTGGCAGCCAAACCCTTCTTCTCCCAAGAAAGCCTCCACTAAAAAATGAGTTCACTTAGAGCATCCACAATGGTGTTTCTCATATTTGAGAAAATGACACAAATAGAAATAGGAAATAGGCGTGATGTCTACAGTGGTTCGTTTGCTAAAAATTTCTCAAAAATTAACAAGACGAAACAACTTGTATCGTCTAGCACGTTGAGCTAATAAAAAAAATTTAAAAATCACGAACATGTTGTTGCGTCCCGCAAATTTTTCTAAAAAACTTTGTGAGAAACGGTACATGTACCATCTCTTGTTTTTTTTTAAAAAAAAATTAAAGCCAAACGGGACATGTTGTCCCGTCCAGCAATTGCAAACACAAACATTAAAAAAAGTGATCACAAAAAGTGGGCAAAACACAACACAAAAGTGATCACAAAAATCTATCAACATTAAAAAAAGTGATCGCAAAAATTTTAAGCCAAATGTGCAAAACATAAAAAAAAAAACAAAATAAATATGAGACGATCACAAAAAGTGATCAAACGGAATAACATATCCTGTATGAGGAGGAAACAATAAAATAATAATAATAATAATAAATAAATAAATACTCAGGACGATACAACATGTATCGTCTGAGATGATTTTTTTTAATTTAAACGGTTAATTAAATTGGGACGACACAACATATGTCATCCGATAGGATTTTAAAAAAAGGGGGACGGAACAATTTGTTTCTCAAATATGAGGATTGCCAATTTGTTTCTCAAATATGAGAACGAACTGTAGCGTATTTGCCATAATATGGCAAAATTAAAAAAACGACTGCAGACCGATGTTTCTCATATTATGAGAATATGGCAAATATAGGAAACGATTGTGAATGATCTTAGAAATTTTATAGGATGTTTTCCCTTACATTTTCAACATCATCATCATGAAAACCAAACCCTTCTCTGTTTAGAATACAAGAAGGGCAGTGCCATTTTTAGCAGCCCAATCCTTCAAATCTCACAACCCTTCAATACCAAACACCTTAAACAACTGACGATTGAAACTCGGAAGTGTTAACTGGTCAGACCAGACATTTTATTGCCAAAGCACGAGTAAGAGAATCATCGCCTAAGAAGAGAGGAAGGGGGTTAACCATTGTCTCGCAGCCAAAACCCTTCCTTCCTCCCAACAACAGCCTCATCTCAAACCCCAAAATTGAGAGAGTTTGAATGGAATCAATTTTCCCAAACAGGAAATGATTAAATATAACTAAACACCCTCTACTGTTAATAATAATAAATAAATAAAATGGATTACAAAATACAAAAAATAAAATTTTTTTTATAAAAAAAATTGAGGCTCAGATTCACCTTTTAATTCGTCACAAAAAGTGTCAAAAAGCCCTAACCTTCCTTCCTTTGAAAATAGTCAACGACTGTGGATGCTCTTAGTACAGGAAAAAATTCCCATCCTTTTAACTCGTCTCCCTCCCTCTCTCTCTCATCCTCCTCTTCCTCGCCTTCTACTAACGAGTGGCTGCAACTTTTAGAGTTACCTCCCCATCGCTAAAGAATATAGATCTGATGCTGCAAAGATGAAGGACGAGTTAGAGTTTTCCGATTTGAACACTAAATCAGAAAATTTTCTCAAAAATGGAGTTATCCCTTTTAATTTGATTCATCATCATCGCCTCTTTTTAAAAAATTATTATTATTATTATTATTAGAAAGAGAAGCAGCAGGGAAACAATTTCAGATAATTTGTTCCTTATAGATTTAACCATCTATAAATTGTATTTGTTTCCCAAACAAGGGGACAGAAAAAGGGATAACCCAAACCAAACCCCCCAACCCCCCCCCCCCCCCACACACACACACACACACACACAAGGGATGAGGAAAAAAGGCAGCCACTGCCCTGGTTTATGGAGGACGACGACGGAATTGGAGCAGTCTGTGGGCCGGGACTTTGTCCCCGATCAAGAGGCTAGTAAATGGGCCACACCGCCACACCCGGTGGCCCTCACTCTTTGTCATTGGTTTTGACTTGGACCTGGTTCAGTTGTTTTTTCTTTTTCTTTTTCTTGTTTTTGTCCTTGTTCTTTTTTTACTGTTTGAATTGCTTTTAGCGCATCTGTACTCGTTTCATAAATATTGGTCCAAGCAAATAAGTATCGGTTCTCCCTCACGAAACTAACAAGTTGTTCTTTGACTCAGTTGGGGGTTCTGCTTACGGCAAACACTTGGCTTGGGTAATGTTCTTTTTCTCCTCTTATAAGTGATTTACCTCTTATAAGAGGTGGTTCACCTCTTATAAAAGTTTTTTTAGTGTTCTTTTTTTACCTCTTATAAGAGATTTCTCCCAAAATTGCTTCTAAACCTAAATGGCTTATACTAGCCTCTTTCAAAATCTTAAAAGTCTTCTATCACTTAAAAAGACTATATTACCCCTAAATTAATAATAGAGACATAAAATACAGCATTGTTTAAATAAATAAGACGTATGAATATGAAATTGCTTTTAACATACATGAGTAAATGTTCTTTTCAGTTTTGTTTAATTTCAGTTTAATCTTGTATAGCCAAGCATTCCTGCTGTGTTGATCTTTCCAAGGAACCACCATCGATATACCTGATGTGGTGTAGGGCATCGTAAAGTCCACATATTTTGATCGGTCTGCTGTAATCGTTACATCCCCAACAACTGCATCAAATTCCTGTCAAAGCAATTCCCTAATTATGCATATTCATGGATCCTTTTCGTGCTAAAAAGTTCAAGAATATCATTTCTTACAACACAACATTAAAGCAATTACTGAAATAAGTCCAAATCACGATATTTCAAAATTCCAATATGATATAATATAGAGTTTTTTCATCTTTCTTTAGATTCAATTCGTACTGATATCCATAACAAATTAATAAAAGTTTTGCTTAGTTAATTAGAAGCTGCAATAATAAGACCAAACAAGGAAACACTTTCTTCGTCAAGAATCTTGTTCATATATGCTTGTCTGCTAATATATTCAGTATTAAGTGAGACTAACTTTTGCTTGTCTGCTTAAAAAATGATATTAGCTGATAAGTTTCCATAGCTTTTGCTACTATGATCATTTTTTCAATGCACTGGGGACCACATCGCTGGCCAGAGGAGGTGAATCTGCTGTTGGGCTTCAATTGGTGAAATTGCAGGAGAAGATGGAGTGTCGCCTGTTGTAGATGGAGTGTCGCATGTTATGTGGGTTTTTTTCATTGAAAGAATAATGACGATAATTATGGATTATGACCAAATTTGTCTACTATGTGAGAAATGTGACGATTTACTTAATTTTAGATATGAAATGTTGGTATAAATAGAGAAATTATATAGTAAGGACAAAAATGTCTAAAAGTAGAGAAAATGTTCTTGTAAGAGGTGAAAAAAGAACAGAAATCTCTTATAAGAGGTTCTTATAAGAAGTTATTTTTATATAAAAGAACACCTCAAAAAGAGGCTCTTACAAGAGCCTCTTACTGTAAATCTCTTATAAGAGGTTATAAGAGGCAAAAAAAAGAACAATACCTTGCTCTCCTTGGAGAAGGGGATCTCTTAATTTCATCCGCGGGCTCGGAGTTAAGACATCTTTCTTGAGGGAGTTCTACTGCATCAAGGGGGAAGACCGAGCCCCCCCCCATTGTGGCTATGTAACATGTACTATATGTACAATTCGGGTGTACTCCTTAATACAGTTCTAAATACCAAAAAAGGTCCAAAATATTTTGGAAAAAGAAAGGACCTAAATACCGGATTACACGCAAAAAATGGAAACCTGATTTCAAGAAAAAATATACCAAGAAAAATTTTTGAAAAGAAAATTTATTAACAAAATGAAATTCAAAAAAGGCTGTAAATGTTTTAAATGCAGCAAAGAATGATATTTTGCTAACGAATGTCCGACAAATATCAAATCAGTAATAATACAAGATATAGAAGAATACGGTATTCAGTATGGAACTATCAACGATATTCCAAGCGATACACATTCTTCTCTATATGAAATAGAAAGTTTATATTCTGAAGATTCTTGCTCAACTTCATCCAATGAAGACCAAGAAGAATCTTTAAATGCCTTAAAAATCAATATGTTAACAATAAATAAAACAATAAACTCTATTACAATTATTTTATTGACAGATCATATCATTCTACCAAGAAAGGAGAAAAGACATACGCTAGGGTATATGCTCTTTTCTAGTAGAAACTACAATCTTAAAAAATATAAAACAACCCTAATCTATTTGGATATTATTATCCAAATACCTTTGGGATACTATGGTATCATCCATAATTTACCAATGCATGCAAAAGAAAATATATTCATTACAAGTGGGTTAATAGAACTCATGTCAACAGTAAATACAACATTACAAATAAAAAGTACTAGTCTTGATTATCAAGATTATATGATTGAAAAGGATGATCCTATTGGACTACTTGTCATACACAAATATGAAGACCTGCCGATAATAAAAGAAGAAAGATATTAAACCCAAAGCTCTAGCTCTAAAGGAAAAGAGCAAGAAGCTTATTATGAATATAGAATATACATGAATTCAATTACCTCTACAGATACAATCTCATCTGAAGAAATAACAAATCCCAGTCTACAGGATAGTATAGGGGAACAATTCGTTATTACAGATTAAGATTTAGAAAAATTAAAAGAGATTATTCCACACTCTGACAAAAAAGAAATTTATAAAACGCCATCTTTAAATCTCGATTTTTGAATCATCATACTTATATATTTGAACATATACAAGGAAATATTGAGTTAAAAGGAGATGAAGATTTTTCATCCGTGAAACTCCTTGATCAAAACAAAATTGAAAAATTAAAACGAAAATATCCCAAAATGAAGTATCTCCATATTGGGTTAATACAAATTAAAATAACCGGTCTATTCCGTTTAGGAATAGATACACCTATAATGATAGTCTGTATGGATGAAAGAATCATCAATAGCCCTTTAAATAGTATTATTGGTGGAGCTAAATCCAATTTGGCCAATAGACTATTTGGAGTAAATATATATCCTGATTTTTGTATAAGTCTTGAGGATAGAAATATTGAAAAGGCCTTAAATGATACATCTACATTTAAGTCCATTACACCAACACAATTCATTAAACTATTCAAAGTTGGAATAGGAAAAACCATTCAACCAAGATTAGTAGATGTTCGACATCTAAAATTTGACCAAGAAATGCAAATATTCATTAAGTCCTTGAAACCTAAGGTACAAGTACTTACTGAATATTTCACTACTTCAGAAAATACAATTTCAACAGTAATTAGAAACCATCCCGGAGAATCATCTTCCCCTCAGCTTTTGTGAACCATATTGGCAAGACAGTTGGGAGAAGATCAATCCGTCCAAATAACACCATCTCGACAAAGTTTTCAACATGATAGATTAGAACCTGTTGAAGGCCAAACAAAGAAAATGCTGTTAAACCAAAAGGAAAAAAGTACCGAACAAAAGATGTTAAAAATTCCTTTAGCACAAATCAAGGCCAATGATTCGAGCTATTAATTTAAAGAAACAAGCTCAATTACATACCTTTATCCCATTAACAATACGTATCCCTAACATACAAGAATTTATTATCCATGCTATAGTTGACACAAGAGCTGAAGCAAGTTTGCTTCAAGATGTCTTTATTCCTCCACAATTTCGTACACCATTAGATAAAAAAGGAATGCTTACTGATTTTATGGGATGACAGTTTCCTATTACTTATAAGGTCATTGGGTTACAAGTCCAAATCCCCGATATACACAATAGTCTTAAAACTTACTCTTTTGATTTTGGGTTATTACCCAACATACTTGATGCTGATTGCCTCTTAGGAATGGATAACCTCCATTTCTTCGAACCTTTTAACACACATTATCTACATCTCGATAATAGCCTTATCCCACGTGTTCCTTTAACCGCGCCTTTAGCTGCCCATTATTCACCCGCAGCCCAGCATGGTGAAAACCCCATTTCTTTAATACAACAAAATGCACTTCCTTCATTCCAAACAACACAAAAAATCGATACATATCAGTTATATCCTTCTGCGGAATTTGAAAAACTGGTTCATAACATGTTAGAACCATTATATACAAACAATCCGTTAAAATGGTTTAATAAGAGTCCTATATACGGAAAAGTTGAATTATTAGAACAATATAAAGACTCCAAAATTAGAGTCAACAATATCATGGTCTCGCCAACGGACAAATTAGAATTTGCAAAATAAATTCAAGAATTATTAGATCTCAACTTAATACAAAAAAGTTCAAGTCCTCATTCCTCTCCTGCATTCATAGTAAGAAACCATGCAGAGATCAAAAGAGGAAAAGCCAGAATGATTATCAATTATAGAAAATTAAATGTCTATACAAAATACGATGGCTATTCTATTCATTCTGTTGAACCCCTAGTCAAACAAATACAAGGAGCCAAATTCTATAGTTAATTTGATGCTAAATCAGGCTTCTGGCAACTAAAATTAGCAAATAAGCTTTCCATTGAACTCATGGCTTTTAGTTGTCCACAAGGGCATTTTGAATGGCTAGACATGCCATTTGGATTAAAGAATGCCCCTCAAATTTTTCAAAAATGGATGAATTCGATATTTGGCCATCTACCCTTTGTAGTTGTTTATATCGATGATATCATAGTCTTCTCTACTTCAACAGAAGACCATAAATAACATCTACTAACAGTAGCACAATTATTACTAACACATGGCATAATTCTAAGCCCTAAGAAGATAGAACTATTCAAAACAGAAATAGAATTCTTAGGAAAATATATCAACAAGGAACGATCGAGCTACAACAACATATCTATTGAAACATTAAAGAATTTCCTGAAACATTCCATACTTTAAAGGAACTTCAGTGTTTTTTGGGATTATTAAACTATGGACGAAAGTTTATACCAAATCTTTCCTCCAAAGTCCAACATCTTCAACAAAAGCTAACTGAAGAACATGCTAAGTATAAAATCCAAACAGGTGAACAACCAAGGCGATGAAATACTGAAAAAATTCCTATTCAGCTACAGGAAGGTGAACAATAAGAAATAAGAGAAATAAAGAAACTCATACAAGAACAAAAGGTTCTTTATTTCCCTTCTGAAACAGATACATTAACATTACAAACTGATGCATTAGATAAATTCTGGGCAGGAGTTCTCATTGCTAAATGTTGCCACTGGATCTGGTGTGGGGGCAATAGACAGAATTTGTAGGTTCGTAGGAACTCAAACAGGCTGAATCCTACTTCTTTCTTGTTGACAAGTTGATTCCTTGGTGCTCCCGTGAACCTGCACAAACATTCGAAACACTGGGATGGATCCCGGTGATGAATCCTCCGATGCTCTTGTCAATACCAGAAAAGGTAAAGGGAAAGAGCTTGAGTGCACCAAGAGTGATCACCAGTGACAGTAGGAGGTAGGGGGTATTTATAGTCATCCTGGGGATCTGTTTCAGGATTAGAATGAATCCCTACTTCCCGGTGTGGCTGGATAGGGGTGGTTATAACCACCTCCTCAGGATGAGGACGAGCTAGGATTTCCTCCTATCCTGTTGACCAGGTCCCTAACGGATTGAGACCCATTCTCAGCTGAACAGATCCGTTCATGGGTTAACGGGTCCAAGAAGAGGGATCTGGTTCCCAATTCGGACCCGTTTGTAGGTGAAATTACCATCTTGCCCCTATAACTTTAAGATTTGTGCCCACATTGAACGGTTCTGATTTAATCCCATTTTTAGCCATATCATGAGCCCCCCACTCCCAAATACTTTGTGTTACAGCTTTTGGGGAGTAGTTTTGTTGTTTTAATGGTGTATAGGGCTTTATCGGAGTCCTCGAAGGGTGTTCGAATCTCGTTTGAGAGGTGACAGTGCTTTTCTGAGATAGTAATGCACCCAAGTTTGCACCTAGGCTCTTCTGGATTTTTGGTGATTTTTCCCCATTTTTTAATCATTTTTTCGAATTAACTATTTAATTTTGCGAAGCAACAATCTAATTTCAAGAAACATCAATTAATTATTCTAACAAATAATTATTTACCCAGGAGCTTCAAAACATTTTTCTGAATTTATAATTATTTTTTAGAATTTTTAATTAATTTTTATGGATTTTTAATTATTTTCTCTCAATTTTTAAATAATTAATTCAAATTTTAATTAAAATAAAGGGATTTATCACCAGATTTATGATGTGGCACAATCTGAATTGTCCATCGTGCGTCAGCGCGAAGTATTATTGATCAGACGGTGGGGCGGCGTTGAGCGACGTGGACGAATCTGCGGCATTGATCGGGTCGTGATGCGAGTTTTGAGGTGATCTGACGGCTCGTGTCGCTCTGCAGAATTTTCTCCGTATAGGCAGCTCAGAATGCCAGTCGCTCGGATTGGGATTTCGAGCGACGTGGCGCAATCTAGGGCATCCGTCTGGCATCGGCACAAATATGTTGACGATCCGACGATGGATCTGTATTCGGCCACGTGGCTGAATCAGGGATGCTCATCAGGTCGTGGCGCGAATTTTGAGATGATCAGACGGTTCTCATGGCTCGACAGCATTTTCTCCGTATGAGCAGCTCGGAATGCCAGTCGCTCGGATTGGGATTCCGAGCGACATGGCACAATCTGAGGTGTCCATCTGGCATCGGCGCGAATATCTTGACGATCCGATGGCAGATCTGTATTCGACTACGTGGCTGAATCAGGGATGCTCATCAGGTCGTGGCACGAATTTTGAGATGATTAGACGGTTCTCATGGCTCGCAGCATTTTCTCCATATGAGCAGCTCGGTATGGCAGTCGCTCGGATTGGGATTCCAAGCGACGTGGTGCAATCTGGAGGGTCTGATGAAGATCAGGTGCGAATCACGAGGCAAAACGGCCTGGATCACGAGAAAACGTGATTTCTGTCAACGCGGCGAAATCTGAGTCGTATGATTAAGATCAGGCACAAATCACGAGGAGAAAGTCATTTTTCTCTAATATGCAGCTCGGAATGCAAGTTGCTCAGATTTGGGTTCCTAGCGACGTGGCACAATCTAGGCCATCCGATGAAGATCAGGAGCGAATCACGAGGCACGAAGGCGTGGATCACGAGAAAACGTGATTTCGGTTGATGTGGCGAGATCTGAGCCATCTGGTTAAGATCAAGCGTGAATCACAAGGAGAAAGTCGTTTTTCTCCAATACGCAGATCCGAATGCAAGTTGCTCGGATTTCGGTTCCGAGCGATGTGGCACGATCTGGGCCGTCTGATGAAGATCAGGCATGAATCACGAGGCACAAAGGCATGAATCACGAGAAAATGTGATTTCAGTCGACGTGGCGAGATCTGAGCCGTCTGATTAAGATCATGTGCGAATCACGAGGAGAAAGTCATTTTTCTCCAAAATGCAACTCGGAATGTAAGTTGCTCGGATTTGGGTTCCGAACGACGTGGCACGATCTGGGCCGTCCAATGAAGATCAGGCACGAATAACGTGGTACGAAGGCGTGGATCACCAGAAAACGTGATTTTTGTCGACGCAGCAAGATCTGAGCCGTCTGATTAAGATCAGGCGCGAATCACGAGGAGAAAGTCATTTTCTCCAATACGCGGCTCGGAATGCAAGTTGCTCGGATTTGGGTTTCGAGCGACGTGGCACGATCCGGACTGCCTGATGTAGATCTGGGGCAAATCCTGAGGCAAGAGACGGGGGCCCAAAGCATTCGAAAGCCCACCCGAATCTGCCTTAACCCTTATAAGTTTTCACCGCCTTCCCTTCTCCTCATTTCTTACTTCTCACTTTCACTTCACTTTTCACTCAAGTCGTTTTTGCTCTCGAGCAGCGCTGCTAGCATTTGTGGCCAAGCAATTTTACTTCCCAGCGATCTTTCCGACCGTAGACGTCACTTCAAGGTAAATTATCTCAACCTTAACTTGAAATGTCTAGAGTGTCGTCGGGGAATGAGACCTCCACCTCGGACCAAGAGACCGACCGAGCTTTAGTGGCCCCCCCATGCAAGTGGAAGGAAGTGGCGAGGTTGGCCATCGTTGAAACTATTGTGGAGAAGGTGAGGGGGGCTGGTGCACTGGGTCAGCTACCGTCGATGCTGTCGAGCCTCGAAATGGTCAGAAGCTACTCCGGAGATATTTGGTCAAAGGTGGTGGAAGGGAGATCGACTGCCTATGAGGAGAACAGTCCGAGGGACCCTTCCGAGGTAGATGAGATCCACTCAGTCATGACCGAGGCGGACCTTCATCGAATTAAGAAGGGGTTCCGTATCCCGAAGGAGTACACCCTGCTCCTCCCCGGTCCAGGCTTCCGAGCATGCACGGGGATGTCACCAGACACCTGTGTCTCCCCGTACGATGCACTCAATGCCAGCCTTCGGCTGCCCCTGCCACCATTCATAGTCGAGCTGCTACAATGGTATGGCTTGGGTCCGGTGCAGTTCATGCCGAACATGTGGCGACACGTCATCGCCTTCATCCTCCAGAGTCAGGCAGTGGGCGTCTAGCCTCAGCTCGTCATTCTTCGCAGCCTCTACCAGATCTGCCGAATGAGCAAGATGGAGTACCGTACTACTTGTCGCCAAGGAAGGGGGTCAAACTAATCGTGAATCCGGACTCCATTAAGCATTGGAAGGAGAAGTATTTTTTTGATCCGAGGCCCCGAGCCATGGAGCTTTTCGACGGTGTGGAAGGAGGACGTTCCGAAGTGGGCGAAGGCCGAGCCGGTGCTGACTAAGGAAGAAGAGGAGGTCGTGTCGAAGATCTTCGGTCTTCCGACCCTCAGTTGGAAAGATATCACCGAGGAGGTCCTTTTCGGTGGGGGACTCAGTCCGATCGACCCTAGTACGCTCCATTTACTTCTTTTTCCTTAGCTTATATATGTTTCTTTTTATCTTGCTAACTCTTCTTCTGATTTTTCTTCTTTAGAAGCCCCCGGTATGGATTTCAAAGCTCTTATGGCAAAGAGGAGTGCGGTAGCAGTGAAGGCAATGAACAACAAAAAGGGGAAGAGGACGACGACAGGCCCCCTTCCAGCCAAGCAGCTCAGACGCCCTCGGCTCCTACGGCTGTCGTTGACTTGGTCAGCGACTCCCCCTCATCTCCACAGGCCACGCTCCCCTAGACCGATGCCCCCGAGTCTTTGAGCGGGGCATTCTCGGTCGGAGTTGCACTGGCCCTCGAGGTGCCGCCGCTTACGGCCGAAGCGGAGGCCATCCTCACCGAGGAACACAAGAAGCTCTTTGTCCCGGACTGGAGAGTGATGAATCTCGATGGCTTCCTCGGAGATGCGGCGATGTGCATGCAGGCCGTGCGCCACTTGCCGACCCTGAAGGATCGCGCGGCTCTGAAGGCTGGCTTGGTCGGCAACGATGCGTTGGAGATTACCCGATCGACGATGTCGGTAAGTGTTCTCGCTCTGCTCTCTTAAATTTTGGAGCTCATGATTTTTTGTTCTCACGTTTATCTCTTTCTATTTTCAGACCCTCTGCCACTTCAGCCGCATGCTCGAGCAGTTCACCGAGCAGGAGAAGGAGCTGAAGGCGTCGAACGACCGAGAGCGGGCGGAGTGTGCCAAGGCAGTGAAGTTGTTTGAGGCTGAGCAACGGCTCTCGGCATCGCGAGCTACCGAGCTTGACGTCCTCGAAGCAGCTCTCGCCAAGGCGCTCGAGCGCTCAGCGGCCGAAGTGGCAAAGGTCGAGGCGCTGGAGAAGGAGAAGGCTCGCGTCGAGGAGGAGCTGGCGAAGGCCCTGAAGTCGTCGGAGGAGGCGCTGAAGGAGCAGGAGGCGAAAGTGGACAAGGCAAGGAAGGTCATCCAAGAGGAGGCGGAGGCCCACATGATGACCAACATGGAGGAGGCTTACGCTCGGGCCCTGAAGCATGTGGCGGCTCGTCTCCCCAACTTCGACAGCTTGGGGTACCACCTCTACAACCCGGTAGAAGGCGAGGAGATCATTCCCCTAGCCGAGGTCAAGCACGAAGGGGAAGGCGACGAAGCCGAAGGCGATGACGAAGAGGTGGTGAATCCCAAAGGGGTGCTCGTTACTTTGCTAAGCGAGGGTGCCTCGGAGCAGCACTTCGGTGGCTCCCTGACTTAGTCGTTTCTCTTCTATTTTTTGTTCTCCATGTATTGCCTCGTTGCGGACTGGTCACCGCCTTTACTTTGAATGAAAAAATTTCTCTCTCTTTTTGTCTAAGTGTTGGAGAAAATTTCTATCTCTTTTTGTCTAAGTGTTGGAGAAACTTCGAACTTTGTCTAAGTGTACCAGTCGTGTGAACTTAGTAGCTCCGTGCTCTGGCTCTTTTTCAAATTGTCGAAGCGCTACAGATCGTCGAAGTGCCTCGGATAGCCGAAGTGGCTCATCTCAAGGCTGGTCTAGGGGCGACGAGATTGGGGATCGCGAGGAACCAAGAGCAGCTTCGCGAAGTGGAGTCGGATCTCCGTAAAGCAAAGTATGAGCTGAATCACCTGAGGTCAACCCTAGTTCATCGAGACATAGAAAGGAGACGATTGGAAGATAGGATTAACGAGACGACCCCTGAAGGCGATGACGTGGGCTCATCGGCGGCTGCCAACCTCGGCTTGAAGCTTAAGCACCTTCGCCACTCTCTGTCTCAAGTGACGGCCGAGAGGGACGAGCTAAAGAAGGTGACCTTCGATAAGAGCATGGAGGTTGCTCACCTTCGGCGAACGATCACTGATGGCTCACGAGGGCCAGGCTCGATGCGACTGCCTCGTTTGAAGATAACCGTAAAGGACGACTCGCTTAAAGAGTAGATTGTTAAGCTCGAGACAGAGGTCGCTCGTCTTCTACCACGATCTGAGGGAAGCACCATCAGAACTACCTCTTGCACTCGGGAGGAGTGTAACAGGGGGATGTCGTTCTGCGAGCTTGCGATTCGCTCGTCGCCCGTACATCGAGACCCTGGAGATGCGCATAGTGGTTTGGCCGCTTCGTCGAGCGAAGCATCTGTTGGGGCCACCATTAGAATGGGTGCGGACGGTGCTTCTCGGCTCGCTAGCCTAGGGACGTCCGCCGAGCAAGGGCGTCGGCAGTACAACATTCGTCGCCCCCGTGTATCTCTCAACCGGAGTATCCCCGCCCCTAAGAGGCGCTGAAGTAGCTTTCTATAATCTTGTAATTTGGTTTCACAAGTTTTGTATCTCGATGTAAAGTTGAGTCGGTTGTCTGTAATTAGACTTGTCTCTCAAACTTTAATGAAATAACACTTGCTTTATGAACTTGTGCTTTGCTAGCGTTTGTAGTTGTCAACAGTTGTAGGAGCAATTCCGAATGGTGGAACACTTTATACTTACTCGTTTGAGAGTAGCAAAAGTTGCGTCGAATCAAGTGTTGGACTCCGAACTTGTTGTTTGGAGAATACCAACAGCTGTAGGAGCAATTCCGAATGGTGATTCACTTCGTACTCACTTAGAAGCAAGTAGTTGAAGTAGAGTCGAACCAAGTGTTGGACTCCAAGCGCGTCATTTAGAAAATATCAACAGCTGTAGGAGCAATTTCAAATGGTGATCCGCTTCGTACTCGCTTAGAAGTAAGTAGTCGAAGCGGCGTCGAACCAAGTGTTGGACCCCAAGCGTGTCATTTAGAAAATATCAACAGCTGTAGGAGCAATTCCGAATAGTGATCCGCTTCATACTCGCTTAGAAGCAAGTAGTTGTAGCGGAGTCAAACCAAGTGTTGGACTCCAAGCGTGTCGTTTTAACGATTTTTTTTGTAAGTAGAGTGAAACTACCAAAAAATAGAGAACTGGAGAAGTAGAGTTAGACTACTCAAAGATAGAGAACTTGCGGGAAAAGATTTCTTTTTATTGAGAACAACTAGGTGGCTGCTTCTAAGTTGCGAGCCGCTTTTACACTTTGATAAAAAGAAAATACAAGTAAGGACTTTAGACATGTCTTATGGAGCGCTATTGGAAAAGTTGCTTGGAGCGGTGTTTAGACACCCTCTTGGTACTTCATCAAGTGCTCCGTGTTCCATGTCCTCGGTATTCTCTTGCCCCCCGGGTCTTCGAGTTGATACGTGCCTGGGCGAATAACTCTGGAGACCCTATACGGTCCTTCCCAATTGGGTGCCAACTTGCCTTTTTTGCTTGGATTGGAGATTGACAACTTTCAGAGCACTAGGTCCCCTCTTTAAGGTTGGCTGGCCGTACTCTCTTGTTGTAAGACTGGTGATCCTACGGCGGTAGGTCTCTTGCCGAATTGCAGCTCTTTCGCGGACCTCGTCTATGAGGTCTAGGCAGTTGCGAAGCTGGTTCGCATTCTGTGCTTCACTATAGGCTATTAGTCGGGGTGAAGGCAGGCCCACCTCTAAGGGAATGAGAGCTTTGGATCCATATGTGAGGTTGAAGGGGGATTCCCCCGTCGGAGTTCTTTTGGTGGTGCGATAGTTTCAAAGCACATTGGGGAGTTGTTCGACCCATAGCCCCTTAGTGGATTTGTTAAGCCTCTTCTTTAGGCCGAAAAGGATTAGGCGATTGGCATTGTCCGTTTGGCCATTGGACTGAGGGTGAGCTATCGAGGAGAATCGTTGCTGAATGCCGAGGTCGACACAAAAATTGCGAAAGGTCGCTCCCGCGTATTGAGTCCCCTTATCGGTTACGAGGATGCGAGGTACCCCGAACCGGCAAACAATGTTCTTCCAAAAGAACTTCTGGACCTTGTGCTCGGTGATTGTTGAAAGAGGTTCAGCCTCGATCGATTTTGAGAAGTAGTCTATTGCTACTACTAAGAACTTCAGCTGTCTCGGCGCTGGAGGAAAGGGTCCGAGCAAATCCATCCCCCACATTGCGAAGGGGATTGGACTCACCAAGGAGGTGAGTTGTGCTTGGGGCAGGCAACGGATCGGGGCGAATTTCTGGCAGGAGTCGCACTGGCGGACGTACACCTCAGAGTCACTCAGTAGTGTGGGCTAGAAGTAACCGTAGTTTAAGAGTTTCTGGGCGAGGGATCTCGCTCCCAAGTGTGCACCACGCAGACCGTCATTGGCCTCCTTTAGGGCATAGAGCGCTTCCTCCGGGGAGAGGCACCTCAGATAGGGTGACCGTTGATCTGGGTGTAAGAGCGTTTGTACATGACTCCGTCAAGGAGTGTGTACCGCTCGGCTCGTGTCCTGATTCTCCTAGCCTCTTTCGGGTCTTCGAGAAAGACTCCATCCCTGAGGTACTCGAGGAGGGGCTTCATCCAGTTCTCCCCAAGTGTTAAGAGGTAGGCTTCCATTGGCTCCGGGCCGTCTTCATCAATACTTGGTCTGAGAAGGATCTCTATCAAGACGGTCCATTCTAGACCTTGGAGGGACGAGGATGCGAGCTTAGAAAGAGCATCCGCTTGCGCGTTTTCCTCCCTAGGAACCCGCTGGAGTTGAACATCTTCGAATAAGGATAGAAGCTCCCTAACCTTTGCCAAGTACTTGGCCATATGCTCGTCCCTTGCCTTGTATTCCCCCAACACTTGGTTGACGACCAATTGCGAATCACTGAAGACTTTGACCTGCTTGGCTTCGGCTCTACGAGCCATGCAGAGCCCCGCTATGAGGGCCTCATACTCTGCTTCGTTGTTCGATGCCGGGAAGTTTAAGCGGAGGGAGTATTGGAGGACGAAAGCGTCTAGGCCGGTCAAGATAATGCCAGCCCCACTTCCATCGGCACAAGAAGATCCATCCACATAAACGGTCCAGACCAAGGGGTCGGCAGATGACTCGCAAGGGTCGGGGATGGTGCTTTCCATAATGAATTCGGCCAGAGCTTGGGCCTTGATTGCTATTCTCGGTTGGTAGCTGATGTCATGTTGGCTCAGCTCGATGGACCACTTCATCAGGCACCTGGAGGTCTTGGGCTTGTGGAGAACTTGCTTGAGGGGTTGGTCGGTAAGGACAACAACCGAATGAGATTGGAAGTAGGGACAGAGCTTTCGGGCCGCCATGACCAAGACAATAGCCATCTTCTCTAGCTTCGGATAACGAAGTTCGGCATTTCGAAGGACCTTACTCACATAATATATGGGCCTCTGCATTCTATCTCTTCTCTTATAAGGACCGCGCTGAGGGCTTGCTCCAAAGCGGCGAGATATAGGTAGAGGACCTTTCCAGGCATCGGCTTGCTCAAAAGCGGGGGGTTAGCTAAGTATGCCTTGAGCTGGTCGAAGGACTTTTGTTGATTTTCCCCCCATTCGAAGCCTTTAGCCCCCCTGAGGGCATTGAAGAAGGGGAGGTACTTTTCCCCGGACTTGGAGAGGAACCACCCAATTGCTGCGAGGCGCCCCGTGGTCCTTTGTACCTCTTTGACATTGGACAGAGAAGCCATTTTGAGAATGGCCTGGATCTTCTCAGGATTGGCCTCTATGTCCCTCTGGCTGACCATAAACCCTAAGAATTTGCCGGATGGGACTCCGAACGCACACTTGTTTGGATTCAGTCTCATATTGTGCCTCCTGAGCACCTCGAAGGCTTCTTGGAGGTCAAGGACATGTTCCTTCCCTCGGTTGCTTTTAACCAACATGTCGTCTATGTAGACTTCCATATTTCGGCCAATCTGGTCTCGGAAGACCCTGTTCACGAGGCACTGATAAGTAGCTCCAGCATTCTTCAAGACGAACGACATTACCATGTAGCAGTACAGGCCCTGGTCGGTTACAAAGAAGGTCTTTGGGATATCGGGAGGGAACATTCGAATCTGGTTGTACCCCGAGAAAGCATCCATGAAACTTAGGAGCTCGTGCCCGGAGGTCGCATCGATCAGGGCGTCGATGCTTGGAAGGAGAAAAGGGTCCTTCGGGCATGCCTTATTGAGATCGGTGAAGTCGATGAATATCCTCCAGCTTCCGTTTGTTTTCTTGACCATCACCTCATTGGATAGCCACTCGGGATAATTCACCTCCTAGATGAACCAAGCATTGAGGAGCTTTTCGACTTCTTCCTTGATCGCCTATTGACACTCAGGAGCGAACTTGCGACGCTTCTGCTGAACGGGCTTCACTCCCAGGGCGACGCTGAGATGGTGCATTAGGAGCTCCTCGGAGATCCCAGGTATGTCAGCTGCGGTCCAGGCGAAGAGATCACCGTTCTCCCTTATACATCGAGAGATGTCTTCTTTGATGGAGGGAGAGAGTGCCTTGCTGACCCAGAACGTCTTGGTGGTGTCTTCCTCTGAGAAGGCCACTTCTTCTAGTTCATCCATCGGTTCGGAGATGGTTTGGCTACTCTCCGTTGGGAGCTCGAGGGGTTCTAGGGAGAGGACCAGGCCTCCCATCGAGGTCATATAGCATTTACAAGCTGCCTCTTGACTCCCTCTTACTTCTCCTACCCCTGCGGGGGTGGGGAACTTCATCTTCATGTGGTAAGCGGAAGGGATGGCTTGGAGAACGGCGAGACCCGGTCGACCCAGGATCACATTGTAGGAAGCCTTCACATCCGCCACCATGAAGTCCATTGGCTCCGTGCGAGTGACCGGGGCTTTGCCGGCGGTGACGTCGAGAGTTATAACTCCCTCGATCGTTACTGGAACCCCAGTGAACCCATGAAGGGTGTAGCCAGCCAGCTTGAGCCGGTCTCTTGATAGCTGGAGACCTTTGAACGCCTCCAAGAAGAGGATGTTGACCGAACTTCCGTTGTCGACTAGCACCCTGTGAATGTCGAAGTTGGCCATTTTGAGGTTGATGACGAGGGCATCGCAGTGGGGCATGTGGATACCTTCCAAGTCCCTATCGGAGAACGTCACCGAGATGCCTAGGCCCTTTGGGGGAGGGTGGCTCTGCACGGAGTTGACTTCCCTTACGAAGGCTTTTCGAGAGGAGTTAGAATCTCCCCCCATTGGGCCTCCGTGTATCAGGTGCAAGATGGCCTCTACTTCGGCCTCCGGAGTCTCCGCGTGCTGCTCTGTTCTCCTGTTAGCCCCGTAGGCAGTGGAGGCGGATCGGCTATGTCCCTCCTCACAAACCGAGTGAGCTGTCCCCTCTGGATAAGGGTCTCGATCTCATTCTTCAGGACCCGACAATCATCGGTGTCGTGCCCGTGGTCCCGGTGGATACGGCACTACTTGTCCCGGTTTCTCTTCTTCCTGGGGATGTTCATCTTCGGAGGTGGCGGCGGGAGACCTTCATTCCCAATCTCCATTAGGATGGCGGAGACACTCACGTTGAGTGAGGTAAACTTCTCAAAGCGGGGGAGAGGGCACCGCTGACCCCCGTTGTCCTTTTGAAGCTTCTTAGCTCCTTCTTTCTTTGCGGTCTTCCGTTTGTTCCTGGAAGACGACCCCTCCAGAGTGGGGCAATTGAGAGCCTCTTCAGCTCGGATTTACTTCTCGCTCCTAAGGAGGAGCTCGGAGAAGTCCCGAGGAGGCTTCTTGGCCAAGGAAGCCCTGAGGTCGGGGTTGGTGATATTGAATTGGAAGGCAGCCGAAGCTACCGACTGAACCAATGAGGCAATGGACCTGGCCTTGGCAGTGAACCTCCTGACATAATTCCTCAGTCGTTTGCCTATCTTTTGGCTGAGGAATAGTAGCGAGGTGCTCGTCTTCTCAGAGCGGTGACTGCTCACGAAATGCGTGAGGAAGAGGCCTTCGAACTGGTCGAAGGAGAAGATAGATGCCAGTGCGAGATGAGAATACCACTTCCGAGCCGGCCTCTTGAGTGTAGCCAGGAAGGTCTTACAGAGGAGGGCGTCGGATGCATGATGGATCATCATGAGAGTTTTGAAACTCTCGATGTGATCTGTGGGGTCTGACTCCCCGATGTAAGTCTCGAAGTGTGGAGGCTTGAAGTTGTCTGGGACAGGGGCCTCCATGATTGTCCAGGAGAATGGGGGCCTGCTTGGGCGGAGGCTCCTCGCCCGTTGCTCCTCGTCCCTATCCAACTGGCCGAGGCGCCTCTCCATCTCGTGGAGATGGCAGTCGACCGAGTCCTCCCTTCGGTCTTGCCTGGCTGAGCCCCGAGACCCATCCTCATGTCGAGGAGGGTTGGGGTTGCGATGGCGATGGCTCTGAGTAGATGGTGGACTGATAGAATGACGGGGGTGACTCGGAGTAGGGCACAGACTTCAGGAGCGACGGTGGTGATCGGGAGAAGGGCGACGATGGCTCGGAGCCGACCTAGGACTTAAGGAACGGTGGTGATGGCTAGAAGTTGGCCTGGGACTTCGGGAGCGGCGATGATGGCGAGGAGCTGGTCGAGGGCTGGGAGCCCGATGGCCGTTGTTGGGGGCGGCATTGAGCGCCCAAAGGACGGCCTCCTGGAATTGCTAAAATTCTGCTTTTGTGATGGGGGCCTCCTGCTCGCGATTGACTCGAGCTGCAGGACGGCCAGTCGGGGAGCAGATTCTTCTTGGGCGATGCTGGGGTGACTCTCTTCACTTCCGGGGAGAGTTGGACCCCCTGCGGTCTAATCGGCGTGGTAACCGATCCCTCGGGTGCTCCCGGCGATGGTTCGCCTCTCGTGTAGATGGGTCCGAAGATCGGGCCCTGGCTCGGTCTGCCGATTGTTGAGCATGTCCCGTAGATCCTTCGGCGTAGGAGGATTATGGGAGGCCATAGAATCTATAGAGGCATTGTGGATGGACACCTGAACCTAATGTATAGGTTGCTTGTGGCGGCTCTGCTGAGAGGGCTCCCCCACTATTGTCTGGGGCCCTATAGGCTGCAGAATAGACTGAGGGGCCTGCTATTCGAGCTGCAGGGCCTGCTGGATGGGTGGAGGGAGATCCTCCGGAGGAGGAGGAGGAGGATGAGAAGAGGTTGTTCTTCGGTTGGAGTTTGCGGGCTTCCTCTTGGGAGGCATGGCTAGGAGTAGCTTGGCTGAAGGAGGAAGGTGGGGTTGCTTGTCGAGTAGTTCCCATAGACGGTGCCAATCTGTTGCCACTGGATCTGGTGTATGGGCAATAGACAGAATTTATAGGTTCGTAAGAACTCGAACATGCTGAATCCTACTTCTTCCTTGTTGACAATTTGACTCCTTGGTGCTCCTGCGAACCTGCACAAACGTTCGAAACACCGGGATGGATCCCGGCGACGAACCCTCCGACGCTCTTGTCAATCTGTTGTCACTGGATCTGGTGTGGGGGTAATAGACAGAATTTGTAGGCTCGTAGGAACTCGAACAAGCTGAATCCTACTTCTTCCTTATTGACAAGTTGACTCCTTGGTGCTCCCGCGAACCTGCACAAACATTCGAAATACCGGGATGGATCCCGACGACGAACCCTTCGACGCTTTTGTCACTACCAGAAAAAGTAAAGGGAAAGAGCTTGAGTGCACCAAGAGTGATCACCTGTGACAGTAGGAGGTAGGGGGTATTTATAGTCGCCCTGGGGATCTGTTTCAGGATTAGAATGAATCCCTACTTCCCGATGTGGCTGGATAGGGGTGGTTATAACCACCTCCTCAGGATGAGGACGATCCATGATTTTCTCCTATCTTGTTGACCTGGTCCCTAACGGGTTAAGACCTGTTCTCAGTTGAACATATCCATTCATGGGTTAGCGGGTCCAAGAAGAGGGACCCGGTTCCCAATTCGGACCCGTCTGTGGGTGAAATTACCATCTTGGCCCTATAACTTTAAGATTCGTGCCCACTTTGAACGGTTCCGATTTAACCCCATTTTTAGCCATATCACTAAACATAAAGAAAAGGTAGCCTATACATCTGGAAAATTTGACAAAACACAAGTCAAATATTCTACCTATGATAAGGAATTACTCGCCATTAAATTAGCTTTAAAAAGCCTTAAGATCTATGTCTTATATAGACAATTTATTATAGAAACTGACAATAAATCTGTTGCTCAGTTTTTAAAGAAAAAAAACATTCAATAATCTTGAAGAAAATCTTCGAAGTATTAGATTAGAAATTTATGTTTTCTTATGATGTTAAATATATTCCTGTTCATACTAATTATGTTGCTGATTTTCTTACCAGGCCATGAATGATGCATTAACTGAGAAGCTTAAGAAAGAACAAATGAAGAGGCAAGAAACTTGGCAACAGGCAGGCCCTAAAAAGACCACTAAAGTCTCCATAGAGATTGGTACCTCTTCTACTCCCACAGGAGTCTAAAGCTCAGCCAATAGGCTTAGAAGGCCCAACAGGCCGATACTGCTCCACAGAGCAAAGCAGTAGCCTCCACAGAGGCTAAAACAACAACTTCCACTGAAGCACGTAAAAACTTTGTTCCAATGAACAGAGGAAAATGACCACTTGCAATAGAACCTAAGAAAACCTTCGCAGCCTCTATTGTCAGGGATTGGTACAACATGGAACTTAAACACCATGATCCCTTTACAACAAATCCAATGGATGTTTTAGAGCAGTTCAATCCGCCGACTTTCGAGGTGCTAATTTCTGGCTAACACAGCTAGAAAGCGACTTTTTAGATAGAACCATAGAACTCAGACAACAGCAACAACAGTTTTTGGATACACAACAACTTATCCTACGAATAACACAGTTCTCTTCTTCTTCTCGCTCAGAGGCACTAAATAGAGAAGAAGCAGCTTTATTTGCAGGAAAAACTCATGAACAAAGGAGTCTACAAGAAATCTTCAACCAGATGGACAAGACCGATTTAGTAAATCTAAGAACACAAGATTTCTTAGATTTATTAAAATCCTTTAATATAAATAATGACAAAACCAAAGAATTAGAAGCAGAGATCATTGTCCAAAACATGATCTCTATGTACCAACAGAATTTGTTAGACGACACACATCTCCTAACCTTTTTCCAACAATTAGAGGATACTGATATAGCATCCTTCTTTAATGATGAAGATGTTATTCTTAATACTAACCAACATCCGAGAATAATAGTCTGCTTTCATGACATTCCTAAATATCAAAAACATATAAGAAAGGGAATTGTCCATGAAATTTATGTGAATACTAACAACCCTGTGGAATATACCCACTGTATCCCAGAAATTTGTAAAGTAAAGCTACCAGAGTATGCTAATCGATTTCAAACAATCTTCCTCTTTCGCATATGGTCAATATGGGAAGAGAGACAATATGTTAAACTGTTCCCATCAATACAACTATGGGAATTAGAATGAGTCATGGAAGAACCAAGACGTCAGTTCATAAAATTCAACAAGAAAAATTTCAATGAAGAGAAAGAGCGTCTATTAGCGGCTCAAGATTTTTTTTGAACAAGTCGAATATGTTGCTGCCATTGGAGCCCATTCGATTCATGAAGACAAAACAATATTATTAGTGGACAAACTATCTACGATCGAAGATTCTGTACAGCGAATAAAGAAGGTCGAGGACTTCCTCGTCTCTCCGACTAGGATGAATTGGGAGCACCGCACAAGAAGAATATTTTGAAAAACAAGAAAATCTACAACAGGCCCTGGTAGATGACGTGTCAGCAGATTCAGACATGCTTGGTGGAGAACCAAATGATGATTAAAAGCATGGTGGACTCCACACGAAGAGACGTTTCATCTACCCACTACACAATAATTGAAGCCAGCACACCTCCACTAAAAGATGCCTTCTTATCTTCTGCCAGCAAGGAGTACCCTTTAGAAACCCCCATAAGGCACTTCATTTGTTGTAACTATAAATAAGGCCCTCTGGCCAGTATGTTAGATATCGAAAACTTTGTACTCTTTTCTCTTTGAGTGTTTGCTAAGTGTTTTTGTGTGTGTTTGTGTGCGCTAGAAAGTTGGTATCATCCGCGGGCTCGGAGTTAAGACATCTTTCTTGAGGGAGTTCTACTGCATCAAGGGGGAAGACCGAGCCCCCATTGTGGCTATGTAACATGCACAAGCTGCTTCTTCGCTCCCCTTCACTTCTCCCACTCCCGCAGATGTGGGGAACTTAATCTTCATGTGGAAGGAAAATGGTACGGTGTAAAAGGCCACCATGCCTGGGGGGCCGAAGATGACGTTGTAGGCGGATAACACATTGACCACTATAAATTCCATCACCTCAGTTTGGGTAGCCTAGGCTTTTCTCCTAGTCACATCAAAGGGTGACCATTCTTCGATTTGGACGGGCCTCCAGAGAACCCATGGAAGGTGTACCCGGTGGGTTTAAGACAGTCACCGGAGAGCTTGAGGCCTTCGAATGCTTCCATGAAGAGGATGTTCACCGAGCTATCGTTATCTACCAAGATACGACACACTTTGTGGTTTGCCATGCAGATCCTAATTAATGGTGCGATGCAATGAGGCATTTGGATGCCTTCCAGGTCCTTGTCAGAGAAAGTTACTGGAACTCCCAACCTCTTGGCAAGAGGGAAGTTGTGCATTGAGTTTACTACTCGGTCCTTTGCCTTATGGGAAGAGTTAAAACTCCCTGCCCTTGGATCCTTCGTGGATGGAGTGGAAGACCGTCATGGGTTCAGAGTGTTAGGGCTCAAAATCTCTCTATGTACGCTTATTCGCTCCCCAAGCTGGAGGAGGCCAACCTTATCTTTCCGGGTGTACTTTTGAGAAGTAGCCTTGCTGGATTAGAACTTCAGTTGCATCTTTGAGTGCCCGGCAGTTGTCGATGTTTGGCCATGGTCCCTATAAAATTGACACCATAAGCTCATGTCCCTCTTCTTGCCAAGCATGTTCATCCTAGGAGGGGACGGAGCAATCCATCCCCTTCGATTTCTTAAAGGACTATTCAGATGCTAGCATTGAGGGGAGTGAACCTTTTTAAGGGAGGCCCGAAGGAAGACAACGCTGGTCTGACCCATCCTTCTGGGACTTCTTGGGCCATTCTTGTAACATCCCAGAAAAAAAAAATTTAAAAATATTTCTGCACGTTCATTGCATGTAAAATTTTATGCATTTAAGTCCCTAAAGTTTTCTAAAGGTTATGCTTTTATTCTCTTTTATTTGTCACATTTGTATTATTTATTTCCAATTAAAAACCATAGGCCTAAAATCTATTTTAAAGCCCATTAGAAAATTAATTAAAAAGAGAAGCCCATGATTAATTAATTTTTAAAATGAACACTTTTTAATCCTACACTTGTCATGTAACAATCACCTACAATTAAATATATAACAATTAATAAAAAGAATGAGAAGAGTGTGTGCACATTGGGTGCACGTGCACGTGTTGTGCACCCACAAGCTAGGCCGGCCAATGAAGAGGAGAGGGGAGAGTGGAAGAGTGGTTTGTGAGAGTGGGTAGTTATTTGGGTGGTGGGAGTCTTCTCAACCACACAATAACCATATAAATACCCTCTCCTATTGTATGAACAATGCACAAAAGATTAAAAGAACATTAAAGAGAGAAAAGAAAGAGAGTTCGGGATTTTCAAGGAAGGAGCTTTTTGGTTTTGCATTGCTTGCTAAGGAGGAGAAGAGGCTAGTCTGTGTTAGAGCAATTTTTTAGGAGCTCTATTTCAATTTGCATCAAAACAAGGTGAGTGTCTCTTTTGCTTTCTAAATTAGTATAGAATGCATGTGTAGGTAAATTGATGCTTGAAATTGATATTTCATATGAGTTTTAGTTAATTTTTGTGATGCATGTGGTGTTGTTATTTAGAATGTTTGGTAGAAATAAAACATGTGAATTGTTGCATGCTAAATGAAAGTTTCATCAAGATATAATTAGATTGTGGAATTAAAATTCTATTTCATTAGTATGTTGAAGAGGTTAGGCACAAATATTATGCCATAGTTGGATTATAGAAATTTTATATGTATAAAAGTTCTTAATTAGGCACAAAAAATTGTGTAATTGTTAGAGGGGAATTATAAAATCAATGGGGATGAGAATTGCTAAAAGAAAGTATAGATATATTCATGATAGTAGCTAATTTCTTCTAATTGCAATATATGAATACTAGATTTATAAAAATAATTATTTGAGTTAACTTGTGAACAATTTTAAGCTAATGTGGTTAAAATCAGCAAAGAAGTAATTCTGGAAGTTTATAAATGTTTTTTTATAGTATAAATTTTAGAGAAAAATTAGAAATCAAAATTGTGGAAAGGGTGAAAATTGAGTTATAGTCAGAGAGCTAAGTTTTATAAATTTTAACCCATATACTATCAGATGTGATGTTTGGGCTTAGTGGCCAGCGTGTGTGCCTAGGGGATGTCACGTGGCGCCTGGGGGGGTGGGGGGGGGGGGGGTCCTCTGGTCACGGGTTCGAGCCTAGGGTTGGCTCTATTTTATTTCTTTTGAAATAAAATCAAATGAAGATTTTGGGTTACAAAAGGAACTGAAGGATTTTTCCTTCACAAAAAGTGGTTGGTCTGATGGTTAGGCTTGCGGTTGGTTCATTGTTGGTCTCGGGTTCAAATCCGGGTGACCACCTTTTGAGTTTTTATTTTATTTTTGAGATTTTACAAGTTTTAAAAATGGGGAAAACTTCATGGAAATGTTGTATAATATTATTATAACAACTGGGAATTATTTCATATCATTCTAAAGATATTTTTAGAATTTAAAGGTCATATTTCATATATTAGTTGAGTTTGAGTTCAAGTTTAGAAAAGAAAAAAATGTATAATTAAAAGATTTTAAGAGTTGGTTGCTAATAAAATTTAAGCAAAATTATGAGTTGGAAATAAAGATGTGCTAGTGATAAATTATATTAGGAGTAGTGATTTAATCTAAAAATGGTTTTTGTATCAATATAATTGAAGTATAAATAAATATGAAAAAGGTCGAAAACGTTGAGAATTATTGAAGTGATTAATTTGGTTGGCTAGCTAAAAAGTTGTTTACAAGAAATTCAATTTGGGAAATTGATATTGAATGTGAATATAAAAAGTGTTTACTTCATTATTGATAAATAAGAGAATAAATGAAGAATATACAAATGAAAATGAGAATATGAATATTGAGGGTATGAGTACCCCCATAATGTTGAACATGAAAAGATGTTGATTCTAAAGGCTAAGTGAGCATAGGTACCGGCAAAGTGATGATAATGAATATGGTTTTTAGAAAGGGCCAATATAGGCTATCATTCTCAGTATATTGTTTAAGACTGGTAGGGGGGTAAGCTAGTTCTAGGTGGTATTATTTATTCATGCTTCAATCTCAAGGATAAGCTGTAACGCCTGTTTTTTCGTTTTTCGTATTTTTGATGTATTTTTCTTCTTCATGAATATTTGTACTCTCTTATATTTTCTTGGACCGTATATTGGAGTTGTTTTCAATATATATTCATTTTGTTTCATTTTGAGCTCTTTGTATTGATTTGTTCGTCTTTGATTTTATTCTCCATTGATTGTTGTTCTTTTCTCTTTATTGGGTTCTTGTTCTCATTATTTTGCTCTTGGGTGTTCATGGTGTTTTGGTTGGCTACCCTCGTCCTAATCCTATTGCTTTTTATCCCTAATTGATCACCAAAGCCAACTTAACCAACAATCCTATTTTGAATCCTATACAAAAGTGACCTTAATCAACTCATATTGAACTAATCCTGTTTCTACTCCTAAACTATCCACAACCCATTAACCCAAATACCCATCTCCTATTACAAACCCTAAAATCCCCATATATATATATATATATATATATATATATATATATATATATATATATATATATATCACACCCTCTCTCCTAAAACTCTAACCTACTATCTCTTACCCCGACATCCCTCTCTCTCTTCCCTGTGCGCGCCAACACCAAGCACCCGACCCCCCTTCGGCCTGTGCATCCCCTACCGACCACCCCTACTTCCGTCTCACCTTACCCCGATCGCCCTACAACTTGCCGACCACCACTCCATTGCACCATCTCCATCCCTCTCGTCCTCTCTCCCCATCCGCTGGCAGATCAGCAATAATAGCCGGAGCGCCAACAATAACATCCGACGCCCCGACGCTCCGATCATCTCTCTCTCTCGCTTGTGGATTGCACGTGCACGTAGTTTGCACGTGGATTGATTGGTTCGTGGTTTTGTTCTTGGGTTTTGTTCGTGGCCGGGATCCGTTCCCATTATTCTTGGTGTTTGTTTCGTCTTTGGTTAAGGCAAGTAACTTGTACTCCAATTTCTTTGTATGATACAAGTCAAAAAATACCGCTTATAGTGTAGTTGGGTTCTAGAGACAACTCGTGCGTGCGTTATCTTTGATGAGTTTTGTCTCTATAGTGCTATTGACCATAGTTGCCTCACGACACAAAAAATCGACTTGAAAATAACTAGGTTTGACCGTTCTTGATCTATTCATATATGTGAGATAATTAGGTGAAATTATGTGTTTGATGAGATCCATGTGATATAATGGTTGTGAATATGTTACATACTCTATTTCATGATATTTGGACACTTAGTAGACTCTATACCATGTTTGATTGTGATTGGAACAAGTTTCGTATGATTTATGTTGGTTTTGTTGTTAAAGGAAAATCTGTAATTGTTGATGATCAGTTTTGATTTGTATTTTAAACCCTATTAAGTTCATAATTATTAATTTTTGTATTAGACATGATTGTAGAGAAATCTGTCTTCTTTCTAAACTCTCTGACGTTGATCGATTTCGTTTTTGTATGAGTGAGTTATGGCTATTTTACTACAGAGGTGTATTTCATTTTCAGATTTCTTTTCTTGATGATTTTGATGATTAAACTATTTTGATACTAGTCTCAATTATATTATTTTGATCTGAAACTTTGCACAGTATTTCTATACCTATCTAGGGATTATCCAGAATTTTGGTAGATTTTATTGATGAGTTTTATACACCGTTTCATGCTTGTTTATGAAAGCTATACATGCTGTATTTTGCTCGCTGTTCTGTAAAGATTTGTATTTTCACCATATTTTCTTTTACTGTATGAAAAATATTAATAAAATATGAAAGTTATCTTATTTTGTCTATTTTCATCTCCTTTTGACGGATTTGGATTTCGTTTCACAGTTTGCGAGATATCACAGTTCTCGTACAGAAGTGTTGGGAATTCCAGATTTGCCAAACTATCGTTTCTTGATGTTTTCTGATTTTTGTTCACTAAACTAATTTTACTGGAATATTATGAAACTTTATGTTCTGATACTAGACATATAGGGAATTACCCCAGATTTTTCCTAGATTTATTTGAGGTGTTTTAATGCTGTTTTTCTGACTTTGAATTCGATTTACTGATTTCTGGCTGAACGTATTTTCTGGATTCAAATCAGTTTTGAGTTATGATTTTGTGAAGTACTATATGGATTATATATAATTTCTGGATTTGTATGGAAGTTTATTTTCCAGATTCTTCGACGGATTCAGATTTGAATTTCTGTAGTAATGGAAATCACTGTTTTAGTACTGTACTGTCATGCTGTCCTGAATATGAACATACACTGTTTTGCTCGTTTATGTGACCGTATATCATCCATGCATGTTTATTTGTTTCCTTGAACCTAATACTGATTATACCATGTTAGTTTGACACTATTTCATGCACTATCATGTCTGTTGATAACCATAATAAAAGTGATCAAGCCGGGGTTTCTTAAGGGAAGATCTAGTAGTGGAAAATATGAAAACGTGTACTTGGAAGGGAACTAGTGTTCCATACTGTTATTGTTACTGTTACTATTACTGTTACTGTTATTTTTACTGCTACTGCTAATGTTACTGATACCTGAGTACCCTGCCTCATTATGGTCCACTATGAAATCTAAAAGCGAAACTGTTTGTTGTAGCATCCGTGTGTTATATTTTGGGGCGCATGAAGTGCTACCTAGCTAGTAATACACATAAGACTATAAGAATATAAGACTGATACTGTTAGGCTGATACTATTGAACTGATACCGTTGGACTGATAATGTTGGACTGCTACTGTTATACTGAGCTTACTGTTACTGGACACTGTTAGTTGCCATATGACACTATACTTGACATATTCATTTGTACTGTTAGTATATCATGCTAGTTGACTTTGTTTTACTGATTCATGCTAGTTATCACTGTTGATGCATTATTCCATGCTATTTGTTAGTTTTTCCTGTACTTGTATCCTACATTATAAGTGGCCCGTAACTTGTAATTGACGGGTACTTGTTTTCTCTTTCTTTCTCCCGCAATTACTAATTTCAGATCAGGATGGTCAGCTGCCCGACGGCATTGGTGAAATGCGATATTAGTGCTGGATTTCTTGCTTATTAGTATTGCTATTATTGTTGCTTTGAATAATGTATTTTGAGTACTTGGATAATTTCTTTGTATTTTGGGCGATGTGACCCAGGATTTTTGTCATATCCAGATTCTGATTTATTTAAGATTAATACATTTTGTTTCAAGTAAATTATATTGGTTCATTAATTCCATTTTGCATGTGTGTGGTTGATTCTCTTGCTTCCGACTCTGATTATTTTGTGAGATATTGTAAAGATTCCTGAACAGCTTATGGATGATGCAAATCATTCGCTGGGTTGAGTCGCGTATTCGTATTCCATATTCTTTTTGGGAAGCAGGGAGTGACAAGGCTTTTAGTGGTGTCAGAGCCCAGGTTTGGCTAATGTATTAGTTGCCTAATATATTAGACAAGCTTAGCTCAAACTGGGATCGGCTCAATATTTCACCAACCATACATACATAAATGAATTATTATCAACTTTGATTCTGGATGCGAATTGTTTTGATTTATGTGCAGCTATGGCTCGTGGGAATTCTTCCCAGCCTGATCCGGTTGAAGCTATCACTGATCAATCAGTAACAAAACCCCAATGATCTAGTGATGGCTGCTCTTGAAGCTGCCCGGGTTCCGCCTCCCGTTGTGCCTGTGCAGGCAAATCTTCCGCCTCGTCCAGGAACAGTTACAGATTTTATGAGGCTGCATCCCAACCGCTTTTTCGGCACTGAGACGCTTTTGGAGGCTGAACAGTGGTTGATCCGGACCGAGCGCTTGCTCTTGGCGGCACGTGTTGCCGAGGCTGATAGGGTGGACGTGGTTTCCATCCAGCTGGTGGATTTGGCTCACATTTGGTGGATGGCCGAGTCCGAGCGACTTGAGAGGCCTATTGTTTGGACTACTTTCACTCGGGGATTCTTGGAAAAGGTTTTCCCCAGTAGTACTCGAGTTGAGATGGAATAACAATTCCAGACCCTAAAACAGGTTAAGTCATTATTCTATTTTAGAATTTTGTTACATAATTGTTCAAACAATGTTGTAACATGGACTTCTTGAAACATGGTTCCAGGTCACTTTTACACTTTATTGCATTAGGCATTAAGTCATAACATACATTGACATGTTTAGGATAGTCACTTTTACACTTTATTGTGCACTCAAGTTTGTGGTTGCTAAAGTAAGAGAATCGCTGATTTATAGCATTGCGTCAGTTGTATGCAACTGACGTGCCCACAGTTTTCCAGTGCAGAGATTGGATCGGCAAAAAAAGGCATAATGATGAATTGATGCTAAAGATTATCTTCAGATTTAAGCTGTTGTTGTTAGAGTTGTATATATTATGCTGTATTCATTTAAATTCCACTGTGTTGATATAAAGAACAATATTGTACAATAAAAAGTTTTAATTTTCTTGTAGAATTGTACGAATTTGAAGTAAAAGATTATGTTGTGCTACGAATTACATGTAATTGGAATTCAGGGCGTTATAGAGTGGTATCAGAGCCAACTTTAATAAGCAGTACAAAATTACATGGACGACACATTAGAGTGGACATTATAAGTGAGTTCTGTTTATAGAGAATTAAATGTAAGTTATTTACATTTGTGTTGCTCTATACACTGATGTCTTCTCCTTCCTTTCTCTATAAGATGGCTGATAACCAGGACCTAATGGATGAAGTAGAATGGTTCTTTGAAGAAGACCCCGAAGAAGAAAAAGAATAAGAAGAGCCCGAAGAAGAGGAAGACCCCGAAGAAGAAGACGGAGAATGGCCCGAATCTCGGAAGATCACTCCACCTCCACTTGATTCCCCAGCTGAATCCTCAGATGAAGAACCAGATCAAGGCAAGAAGGACCACCTTATTGCTTCTCTCCGGATATAATTGATCAGCCATAAGTGGAGAGTAGACCACTTGGAAGCTCATCATGCGGAGGACGAGCAGAACATTTAGCTCTGAGTCACTGAGTGTGGGAGCTAGTGAAGATTTCGGCACAGGACTGCTCGACATTTTACCCAGCTAGACAACAAAACTCGTTGGGGAAAGCAAGAATGTCGTCAAAGATGCGAGGAAATGAAGAAGGAAATAGATGAACTACGGGGAGAGCTCAGAGAAGCCAAAAGGAACTGTAGGATCTAAACTGTTTTATGTTGGAGTTTTCTGGTGTTTCATGTAATGGATGTATGGACAATATTTTATTTCTGAATGTATAAAGTTTAATTTTTGGAAATAAATAAAGAAAGTCTATGTTGTTGCTATTTTTGGTGATTAATGAAGTTTTATGACCCAGAAATGGCCGGACGAAGAACTCGAAATGGTGAGGGATCCATTTGTGAGAGCAACAGACTTGATTTGAAAACAGAACTTGCCAGAGTGTACCAAAATCTCAACACCTTTGCCACAAATGTGACCCAAAACACCAGGGTAGGGCAGGCAGTGCAGGTCCCGGAGGCAGTTAAATTGGTGGAATCATTCAAGCGGATGAAGCCACCCTTGTATGAGGGCAAGGCAGATATAGATGCAGTAGATGACTGGATCATGCAGATAGAAACAATGTTCGAGGTCCTGGAGACTCCAGAGGCTAGCAAGATGAAGCTGTCCACTATTCAGCTAGAGAATGATGCCAGGGACTGGTGGCAATCCTTGAAGAGAACCCTAGGGAATGGACCTATCACTTGGGAGGAATTTTTGGAGGAGATCTGTAGCCACTATTTTTCGATGGATGTACATGAGAAAAAGGCTATGGAGGTCTTGAGCTTGTAGCTGGGGAGTTTGTCAATTCGGGAGTATGAGACAAAGTTCACTGAGCTCTCGAGGTATGCGCAAGAGTTGGTAATTGATGAAGCCAAGAAGGTGCGGAAGTTTGAACAGGAACTGAGGCCAGGTCTGAGGTCTCGGATGATACCCCTCGGTATCAGGAGGTTTGATAAGCTGGTCAGAAGAGCCACAGCCACAGAAGCCGACATGGAGCAGTACCAGTTGGCACAGAACAAGAACACCTGAAGTACTGGCAAGAGGCCTGCCACACCGAGCAAATTCATGGAACAACCCCCAGTACAGAGGTTTAGGCCGACCGAAGCAAATGCTATTGCTGTAATTGGGAAGCCAAGTGCTTGCTTCAAGTGCGGGGAGTCAGGGCATCGCATAGAAGATTGTCCTAAACAATAAAGGATCAGGTCTTGCTACAATTGTGGCAAGAAAGGACACATTCAGCCGGTTTGCCCACAACTGAACCCGGAAATTGCTAGCAGGGACCATCAGGAAAGAATGGGAAGTCATACCGGTAGGGACGAGTGTTCACCCTAACTGAAGCTGATGCGGATGATGCCGACAATGTCATCACTAGTATGGGAGCAATTGAATAGAGTTTCTCTGTTGTTATTTCCTGTTTAGTATTAGAAGAAGTGTTATGTACTAAGAGTATTCATTATGTAACAGGATACATTCTAATAAATGGAATAAAGGCTACTATTTTATTTGAAACTGGATCGTCCTATACTTTTGTCTCACCTACTTTTACAAAATGATTGGGAGTTGAGCCGAAGATTTTTCCAGGCAAGGTTCTAGCAGTAGCGACTCCTTCTAGAGAAACATTGACTACCGATCGGTACTATGCTGGGCATAACCTCAAGATCGGAGGAAGAATCATTAGAATCGATGTCATCGAGTTGGCAGTCTTGGGGGTCGATGTAATCATTGACATAGACTGGATGTCGATCTACAATGCCAGTATCGAATGCAAAAACAAGGAGGTTATGGTAAAGCACCAGGAGGACCAGCAGTTACATTCCAGGGGAAGAGGAAGTGTAAGCAGTTGGTGTCAGCTTTGACTAAGAAGAAGTGATGTGTCTAATTTATATACAAATATTTGTACTCATTTACCTATTAAAATGGCTTGTTTTCGCTGATATTGTCTATAATTCATCTTATTTCTATATGATTTCATTTAATTAATTATTTTTGAAGAAATAATATTTTTGATGCAAAAAGTAAAGAATTATGGAAAAAAATCAACAAACAAAGTAAAATAATTGATTTATAAATTTTTATTGTTTTGTTGAGGTAAAAATTGCGACAAATAATTTTAAAAGGATTTTTATACGCTAATATGATATAAAGTTAGTTTAATTAATTTTAAATTAATTTAATTTATTTTATTTAAAAAATCCTCACTTCAGATATTATTTTGTGTATGCAGCAGCACGTGGTGGAAATAAAAGGAAGAAAAGAAAGAAAGGGAAGTAAATAAAATTCTGGGTTATAAAAGGAAGGAAATAAAGGAAGAATGTGGACTTTTCTGCAAAAGTGCAAACCCTAATTGTTCACTCCGTTCTCTATAAATACAAGGCAAATGAGAGAGGATCAATCAAGAGGTGACGGCTACAACTACAAAAATATATTAAATAAAGAAAAGTCAGAGAGAGAGAGAGAGTATTTCTTCTCCCTTTCTCTCCGTTGTGCACGTCATCCAAGGGGGACAAGGAAGCACTGTGCGGGCAGTAGGGATTGTTTCTTCTCCAGTTGCGGTTTTCGAAGTGCACCCGACAGCTGCTAACGTGGACCCTGGCGCTGGGTCCCACACGTGACAGAGCGGCTCAGAACAGCTCTGACCTTGACGCGCTGACGTGGCAGACTCGTTTTGGCAGCACGCGGCTCGAGGATTGCTGCTGACGGCGATTTTCCTGGGTTCGGTATTTTTTGAGACAGGGGTGCATATGTATTTTTTTATTATATTTTTTTGTGTACTTCTTCTCTAAAAATTTTTAGATACAACCCGAACATTTTATTAATTGCAAATCGATCATGAACTGAATTGATTGTTCTAGAGGCTAAGATGTAGCCGAGTTTTGTAGAACACAAATTTTAATTTCTTATTTTTACTCTATTTTTCCTGATTGTGTTTTAATTTTTATTATTTATGCGTACAACATGGTGGATAGACATTTGTATGATTTTTCAAATCATAAAGAGACCGAACAGGTTATTTGTGATTAATAAAAATTAACACCGTATATTGGAGGACGTGACCGTTAAGAAATCCAATTTCTCAATTAATAATTTGATGGATAAGCGAAGAATTAGTTGAGAATAATTTTTAGACTACGTGGATAGAGTGGTTAATATCTTTAGGATTTTGGTCGACAATTTGGAAAAATAATATCTTTAATTTATAAGGAATAATAATTTGTGTGTGTGATAAACGAGGTGAACCAAGAGCCCTAGAACAAATTTTACCATTAAGCAAAGTACAAGAGCTTCATAGTTTAACAGCCCTCTCCCTCTTCACCAATTTAGTTAGTTAATTAGATTAAGGTAATTTAGTTGTTTCATTATTTATAAAATTCGATCTTCCAAATAGTGATTCATCTAGCGATATCGGTACTCAGTAAAATATCTAGTCCATGTGGGTTCGACACTCTACTCATCTATCTATATAACTTATGCGATTTTGTACACTTGCAAAAATTAAGCAACAAGAAGGTTCCTGAGGAAGTTAAGCAGATTCCCGTAGTCCGAAACTTTCCGACAGTGTTCTTAGAAGATCTACCCAGACTACCACCTTATCGAGATATGGAATTTAGCATTTCCTTTCAGCTAGGGAGTGCACCGATATCCAAGGCATCGTACAGAATGACGCCAGTGCAATAGGATGAGGTCAAGAAGCAGATACAAGAACTATTGGGCAAGGGTTTTATCAGACCGAGTCTGTCGCCTTGGGGAGCGCCAGTTCTATTGGTGAAGAAAAGGATGAGTTGATGAGAATGTGCATCGATTACAGGGAGCTGAACAAGGTGACCGTCCAGAATAAGTATTCAATTCCGCGAATCGATGATCTGTTTGACCGACTACAAGGAGCAGCAGTTTTCTCCAAGATAGATCTTCGGTCGGGTTATCACCAAGTTCGTGTGAAGGAAAAGGATGTGCACAATACTGCATTCTGAACTCGACATGGGCATTACGAATTCTTGGTTATGCCATTTGGAGTAACAAATGCACCGGTTATATTCATGGACATGATGAACAGGGTCTTGCGACCATTCACTGTTCCTTCATCGTGGTGTTTACCGACGACAGTTTGGTCTACTCCAAGTCAGACGAAGAGCATGCTGGGCATAGCATAGGTTTTCAAGAAGCTACAGGAACAGCAGTTGTATGCCAAGTTGTCAAAGTGTGACTTCTGGAAGTCCAAAGTCGCGTTCCTGGATCATATCCTTTCTAAGGAGGGAGTGGCCACTGATCCGCAAAAGATAGAGGCAGTGAAGGATTGGCCAAAACCAACAACAGTGAAAGAGATCATAGGATTTTGGGTTTGACTGGCTACTACCGGAGGTTCATTCAGGGCTTTGTTCGGATAGCCGTGCCACTCACTGGGCTTACAAAGAAGAATGTGAGTTTTAAGTGGATGGAGTAGTGCGAAACAAGTTTCCAGGAGTTAAAGGAGTGGTTGACTACCGCTCCAACATTAGCTTTGTCGAGAGCAGGGACCGACTATGATGTATATAGCGATGCTTGACATCGCGGATTGGGTTGTGTATTGATGCAAGAGGGAAAGGTAATAGTATATGGGTCTAGGCAACTGAGACTGCATGAGAAGAATTACTCAACCCATGATCTGGAGTTGGCAGCAATTATCTTTACTTTGAAGCAGTGGAGGCACTATGTGTACGGAGAGAAGGTCAATATGTACACAGATCACAAGAGCCTGAAGTATATCTACCAGCAAAGGGATCTAAACTTGAGGCAGAGGAGGTGGTTAAAAGTACTGAAGATATCCGTCCTGAGATAAAATATCATCCGGGCAAAGCAAATTTAGTAGGAGATGCACTCAGTCGGAAGAGCAGCTTGTCTTGTTTGATCACAACTCGAGAGGAACTAGTAGAGGAGCTCGATCGAGCTGGTATAAGTGTGGGTGCAAGGATTGGGAGCATCTTTAGCATAGCTGAGACTTTAGCACGTCGAGAGAGAAGATTATCGATAGTCAGAAGTCTGATCAAGAGATCCAGAAGATGAAAGAAAAGGTCGGCGTAGGCAAATTGGCAGAATTCCAAGTGAAGGACGAAGTGCTGTGGTTTGGAGAGAGGTTCTATGTACCTAATCAAGCAGAGCTGAAGGAAAGCATTCTACAGGAGGCACACACCACTCTTTTTTAGTACATCCAAGGAATACCAAGATGTACAAGGATATCAAGCAATATTTTTGGTGGTCAGGGATGAAGCGGGATGTAGCAGAGTTTGTTGCAAGGTGTGCAACCTGTCAGCAAATCAAGATAGAGAATCAGAAGCCCGGAGGATTGTTGCAGCCATTACCTATTTCGGAGTGGAAATGAGATAACATCAGCATGGACTTCATCACAGGGTTACCTAGAAGTCCCAAGGGGAATGATGCGATTTGGGTGATAGTGGATTGACTCACTAAATTTGCTTACTTTTTGGCAATGAAGATCACTTGGTCCATGGAGAAGCTGGAAGAATTGTATATTAGGGAGATTGTGAGGCTACATGGAGTTCCTGTATCAATTGTCAAATTGGAATGCGCGATTCACATCGCACTTTTGGAGAAGTCTTCAAGCAGCCTTAGGGACCAAGACTGACTTCAGTATTGCTTTTCATCCTCAAACTGATGGGCAGACTGAGAGAGTCAATCGGGTGTTGGAAGATATGTTGAGGTGTTGTGTGATAGACTTCGGAGGCAGCTAGGAGTGACACTTAGCTCTGGTGAATTTTCCTACAACAACAGCTTTCAGACTAGCATCGGTATTGAACCATATGAAGCCTTGTATGGGAGGTAATGTAGAACACTGTTGTGCTGGTATGAAGTGGGCGAAAGGCAAATGTATGGGCCGAAAATAGTGCAACAGACTTCAGAGAAGATCGAGTTGATCAGAAAGAGGCTGGTTGACGTGCAGAGCAGACAGAAGAGTTATGCCGACAATCAGAGAAGAGATCTGGAGTTCGAAGAAGGTGACTATGTCTTCCTGAAAGTATTTCCAACCAAGGGTATGATCCGATTTGGAAAAGAAAGAAGGTTAGCCCCGAGATATATAGGACCCTACAAGATATTGAAGAGGATTGGGAAGACAGCCTATCGGTTGGAACTGCCGGAAGAGCTAGCTCAAGTACACAATGTCTTTCACGTGGCTATGCTATGAGGTTACATTCCTAATCTGAGTCATCATCTACCGGAAGTGCCAGAGGGTCTGCAGTTAAATCTGAGCTACAAGGAGCATCCTGTAGAGATTGTGGACCGACGGGAGAATGTTTTAAGAAACAAAACTATACCTATGGTCAGGGTTGTGTGGAGGAATCAACTGATTGAGGAAGCCACCTCGGAATCGGAGGAGAGGATGTTAAGAGATCATCCTAAGCTTTTTGACTAAACCTTGTAAACTTTCTTTTCCTTTGTTTTCTCACTTGTTAAGTGCAATTCCGAGGATGGAACTATTCTAAGTAGGGAGTGTTGTAACATCCTAGAAAAAAATAAAATAAAATATTAATATTTTTGCACTGCATTGTACGTAAAATTTTATGAATTTTAGTCCCTAAAATTTCCCAAAGGTTATGCACACTTTTCTTCTCTTTTATTTGTCACATTTGTATTTAGTTATTTTCAATTAAAACCCATAGGCATAAAGTATATTTTAAAGCCCACTAGAAAATTAATTAAAAAGAGAAGCCCATGATTAATTAATTTTTAAAATGAACACTTTTTAATCTTACACACTTTTCAAGTAACAAACACCTACAATTAAATATATAACAATTAATAAAAAGAATGAGAAGAGTGTGTGCACATTGGGTGCACGTGCACGTGTTGTGCCAGCCAATGGAGAGGAGAGGGGAGAGTGGGAGAGTGGTTTGTGAGAGTGGGTAGTTATTTGGGTAGTGGGGGTCTTCTCAACCACATAATAACCCTATAAATACCCCCTCATATTGTATGAACAATGCACAACAGATTAAAAGAAAATTAAAGAGAGAAAAGAAAGAGAGTTCAGGATTTTCAAGGCAGGAGCTTTTCGGTTTTGTAAGGAGGAGAAGAGGCTAGTTTGTATTTCAATTTGCATCAAAACAAGGTGAGTGTCTCTTTTACTTTCTAAATTATTATAAAATGCATGTGTAGGTAAATCGATGCTTGAAATTGATGTTTATATGTGTTTTAGTTAATTTTTGTGATGCATTTGGTGTTGTTATTTAGAATGTTTGGTAGAAATGAAACATGTGAATTGTTGCATGCTAAATGAAAGTTTCATCATGATATAATTAGATTGTGGAATTCGTTAGTATATTTAAGAGGTTAGGCACAAATATTATGTCATGGTTGGATTATAGGAATTGTGCATATATGTATAAAAAGTTGTTAATTAGGCACAAGAAATTGTGTAATTTTTAGAGGAGAATTATAAAATCAATGGGGATGAGAATTGCTAAAATAAAGTATAGATATATTCATGATAGTAGCTAATTTCTTCTAATTGCAATATTTGAATACTAGATTTCTAAAAATAATTATTTGAGTTAACTTGTGAACAATTTTACGCTAATGTGTTTAAAATCAGTAAAGAAATAATTCTGGAAGTTTAGAAATGTATTTTTATAGTATAGATTTTGGAGAAAAAATTAGAAATCAAAATTGTGGAAAGAGTAAAAATTGAGTTATAGTCAGAGAGCTGAGTTATATAAATTTTAACCCATTTACTATCAGACGTGATGCTTAGGCTTAGTGGCTAGCGTGTGCACTTAGGCGCTGTCACGTGGCACCGGGGGGGGGGGGGGGGGTCCTATGGTCGCGGGTTCGAGTCTGGGGTTGGCTCTGTTTTATTTGTTTTTTTTATAAATAAAATCAAATGAAGATTTTGGGTTACAAAAGGAACAAAAGGGTTTTTCCTTCACAAAAAATGGTTGGTATGATGGTTGGGCTTGCGGTTGGTTCACCGTTGGTCTCGGGTTCAAGTCCGGGTGACCACCTTTTGAGTTTTTATTTTATTTTTGAGATTTTACAAGTTTTAAAAATGGGGAAAACTTCATGGAAATGTTGTATAATATTATTATAACACTTGGGAATTATTTCATATTATTCTAAAGATATTTTTAGAATTTAAAGGTCATATTTCATTTATTACTTGAGTTTGAGTTCAAGTTTAGAAAATAGAAGATATATATGATTAAAAGATTTTAAGAGTTGGTTGCTAATAATGTAACACCCCGTAATTTTCAAATATATATATATATAAGAGGAATTGGCTGTTATCCTATAGAATTTCATATGGGGGGTATTATATATGAATTAATGATAGGAGGCCGGGCCCACGATGAATGAGAAACAAAGCAGAGCTTTGCTACTTGTTGCTCGTGGCTGATGTAACCTTGGGTGACGTGGCACAGGGAGGGGGCCCACCTTGCTGTTGACTTCTCTCAAGAGAGAAGGAGACGGGAATGTGATTGTGAATTGTCCCATATCGAGAATACTAATAGAATAATTAAATATAAATAATAATGCCTATGATACAAAGTCACCAATCCGGTTAACCACCTTTTGAGAGGCAGCCTGTGGTGGGCAGTTGTACTAAATAATAAATAATTTATCAGATAAATTGTATAAATTGTCTGAGTTTGGGGCATGGGCGTTACAAATGATATCAAAACCGACTTTCGACACCGGGTGTGGGTACAGAATGGTGGTTATACCTGAGATGGAGCGAGTTTGGGTCAGATCGCCCGGTAAATCTACATGTTTGGGCTAGGGGTAGGCCGATAAGGTCGATGAAATGACTGGTAAAGGACTGCGGTCCCTAGGAATGTTCCCGAATGAGGATACGCCCTGTAAATCCACGGTGTGGGCTAGGGGGCTGGATAATCTGCAGAATCAGGGTATGCCATTCCACATCGACTAGAAAGGAGAATATGCACTAGATTGTGCATGCCCCGTGCTCAGCGAGTACGCTGATTTCTGAAGGGGGTGTGTGTAACACCCCGTAATTTTCAAATATATATATATATATATATATATATATATATATATATATATATATATATATATATATATATATATATATAGCAGAATTGGCTGTTACCCTATAAAATTTCCTATGGGGGGTATTCTAGATGAATTAATGATAGGAGGCGGAGCCCACGATGAATGAGAAACAAAGCAGAGCTTTGCTGCTTGTTGCTCATGGCTGATGTCACCTTGGGTGACGTGGCATAGGTAGGGGGCCCACCTTGCTGTTGACTTCTCTCAAGATAGAAGGAGACGGGAATGTGATTGTGAATTGTCCCATATCGGGAATACTAATAGAATAATTAAATATAAATAATAATGCCTATGATCAAGAGTCTCCAATCCGGTTAACCACATTTTGAGAGGTAGCATGTGGCGGGTAGTTGTACTAAATAATAAATAATTTGTCTTATAAATTGTAAATTGTATAAATTGTCTGAGTTTGGGGCATGGGCGTTACAAATAAAATTTAAGCAAAATTATGAGTTGGAAATAAAGAGGTTCTAGTGATAAATTTTTAGAGAAGATTTTTATATTAGGAGTAGAGATCTAATCTAAAAACGGTTTTTGTATCAATATTCTTGAAATATAAATAAATATGAAAAAAGTTGGAAACGTTGAGAATTATTGAAGTAATTAATTTGGTTGGCTAGCTAAGAAGTTGTTTACAAGAAATTCGATTTGAGAAATTGATATTGAATGTGAATATAGGAAGTGTTTACTTCATTATTAATAAATAAGAGAATAAATGAAAGAATGGAATATACAAATGAAATTGAGAATATGAATATATAGGGTATGGGTACCCCATAATGTTGAACATGAAAGGATGTTGATTCTAGAGGTTAAGTGAGACCCAGGTACTGGCAAAGTGATGATAATGAATATGGTTTTTGAGAAAGGGCCAATATGGGCTATCGTTCTCGGTATATTGTTTAAGACCGGTAGGGGGGTAAGCTAGCTTTAGGTGGTATTATTTATTCATGCTTCATTCTTAAGGATAAGCACTAAGAGAAGATATAATAAAACCTGGGCAAACGTAAGTGGGGTGTGTCTATTTAGTCGGGCGGCGTACTCCGGGACTATAGATTCAGTCGGGCGATGTACTCAGGGACTGTAATTGCCCTGCATCCAGTCGGGCGATGTACTCCGGGACTGTGATATGGAACGGGATGAGGATCAACTAAATTCGGGACTATGAATGATCGGGCGGTGTACTCTGGGATCACGAATAGTCGGGCGGATGGGAGGCGGATCTTTGATATTCCAGGGCTGGAACGGCACTTGCGGGACGTCTGCATGAGGTGGATTCTGTATAGTCGGGCGGTGTACTCCGGGGCTGTGATCCATACTTATGGGATGTCTGAACCTTGTTTCGTTACCGAATAGGTTTTCATGGCGGGGGATTGAACTATATAATGTGGAGTACGTAGGTGCTTGCCGTCAAACCTATGTAGAATGGGATGCATATAATTCGAACAATTATGCATTAGTGTCATCGTAGTATAAGATCTGCATTAGGCATTAAGTCATATCATGCACTGACATGTTTAGGATAGTCACTTTTATACTTTATTGTGCATTCAAGTTTGTGGTTGCTAAAGTAAGAGAATCGCTGATTTATAGCATTGCGTCAGTTGTATGCAACTGACGTGCCCACAGTTTTCCAGTGCAGGGCTTGGATCAGTAAAAAAGACATAATGATGAATTGATGCTAAAGATTGTTTTCAGATTTAAGCTGTTGTTGTTAAAGTTGTATATATCATGTTGTATTCATTTAAATTCTGCTGTGTTGATGTAAAGAACAATGTTGTACAATAAAAAGTTTTAATTTCCTTGTAAAATTGTATGAAATTGAAGTAAAAGATCCTGTTGTGCTACGAATTACATGTAAATGGAATTCGGGTCGTTACAATTCTTCATCGGTATTATTTCGTTTGTTCCCTAATGAAGGTTCTCTTTGTTTCTGGGAATGAAGTGCTCCTTCAACTTGGATGTACTTCTCACTCATTAGTAGAAGTTTGGAGAAATACTGAGGGGGCTTCTTTGTCAGGGACATTTTAAGGTTAAGGTGCAAACGTTGCGTCTGAAGGCAGCAATCGCTACTGTAGAGTCTAGGGAAGAGATGGATCGGGGACTCGGCTGTGATGTGCTGGACAAAATCTTTGAGGGGATTTCCATCCCTTGCTTCAACTTCAGCAAGGAAGCACTCCTGGGGAGAGGCGGGAGTATCATTCCCATGCAGACCCCTTTAGGTTGCTGGGAACGTTCTGCATAGGAGCACGTTAGAGGCTCGGTAGGTCATTATGAGAGTTTTGAAATTCTCCATTGTAAGATGTGAAGGTTAATGGCTTGAAGTTCTTTGGAATGGGGGCTTCAAGAACTGATATGGAGAAAATGGGTCAATTGGGTCGGTAGCCTCTGCTCTAGCTATCCTCTTCTAGACTGATTTAAGCAAGGCGATCCTCCATCTCTTGGAGGCAACGAAGGACCAAGTCTTCCTCTCCTTCAGGATTGAGTTGATCTGCAGGACTCTTCTTGTTGCATAGCTCTAGGAAGGTGATCGCTTGTTTGACGGTCTCGGTTCGGGGCAATTTGGAGAACTTTGAGGACTTGGTCTTTGAAGTCACAGAACTTAGCCCTGGTGATGGGTCCTAGAAGGATGGCTTTAGATAGCGTTACCCTCCTCCAGCTCCTTGCATCGACAAGTTTACTCCTCTCAATGTCAGCATCTCAACTGTCCTCATGGCTATTAAGGGAGATGAGATGCTTTGCCCTCCTCTTAGGATGAACACATCAGGTAAAAGAAGAGATAAGAGTCAATGGTATCGGTTCCACAAGGATCACAACCATGGCACTGATTACAGTCGTGCCCTCAAAGAGGAGATTGATGTTCTAATACACAGATGTCACCTCTCCAAGTATGCCAAGAAGGATAAGGTTGAACCTCCTTAGATTTAGGGAGAAAATAGGCCAAAAAGAAGGATCCCGAGGCCCAGGAGTCGGAGCACATGGCCTTTTACCACTCCATCTATGGAGGGGCTATTGGTGGAGAGTCCAACTACTTATAGAAGTGTTCATCCGAGAAGTAAACTCAGTGCCCAACTTCCCTTCAGTAGAGGGCCTATTGGTAAGGAGTCTAACTCCCCCCATAAGGCGTTCATCCGAGAATTAAACTCAGTGCCCAACTTTCCTTCCCAAAGATTTTGGGGGTTCCAGTAACATTCTCAAACAAAGATCTGGAGGGCGTCCGAACTCCCCATTGCGACATGTTAGTAATCGACCTCCACATGGCGAACCACAAAGTGCGCCGCATCTTGGTGGACAACGGTAGCTCAGTGAACATCCTCTTCTTGAAATCTTCTGAATGTCTCATGCTCTTTTAGGACCGTCTCAAACTTTTCGAATACACCCTCCATGGAGATTCTTCGGAGTTCCAGTCCAAATTGAAGGAATAGTCACCCTCAATGTGACTGCGGAAAATGCACCAACTACATGAACAAAGGCTATGGACTTCATGGTAGTCAATGTGAACGCAACCTATAATGTCATCCCAGGCCGTCCTGGCACAACTTATCATGTCGTGCCCTCAGTCTTCCACATGAAGATGAAGTTCCCTACAACAACATGAATATGAGAATTTAAAGGGAGCCAAGAAGTGTCTCTAGCATGTTATACGACCACAGTGAAGGGCTCGGTCCTTCCCCTCAATGCCATAGAACTCCCTCAATAGAGGAGTTAGGTTAACCCCGACCCCATGGATGAGCAAGAAGAGACCCCCCCTTCTCCAAAGAAGATCAAACCAAATGTTTTCGAGTTAGCTGAGCTCACTCTTACCTGGTCAAGGACCAACTTATTAGTTGCATCAGGGAGAACCGATACTTGTTTGCCTGGACCACTACCGACATGCTTGACATCTAGGAAGACTTGATCATGCATCACCTTAGTGTTAATCCAGATGCCAAGCTAATCCAGTAAAAGTTCAAGTTTGCCATCGACATGTAATAAGAAACCAAGGAGGAGGCCGACAAACTTTTCGCTGCCCACTTCATTCAAGAAGTTAGCTACCCAGAGTGGTTAGCCAATGTAGTCATGGTAAAGAAAGCCAATATCAAATGGAGGATTTGTATCGACTTCACTGACTTAAATAAAGCATGTACGAAGGACCCCTTCCCTCTCCCTAGCTTTGCTACCTTGATCGGCGCCACATCCGGACACGAGCTCATCTGCTTCATGGATGCCATCTCGGGATATAAACAAATTCTGAATGTTCCCTCCCGACATCCCGAAGACATCCTTCATCACTGACCAATCCCTCTGCTACTATCGATCCATGCCCTTTGGGTTGAAGAACGCTAGAGACACTTACTAGTGCTTAGTAAATAAGGTTTTTAGGGTGCAGATCAGCAGTAACACGTAAGTCTATGTAGACAATATGCTTGTGAAGAGCCTCAAGAAAGAAAACCATTTTCTGACCTCCAAGAAGCATTTGATGTTCTAAACCCATCGAAGTGTGCCTTTAGGGCCTCCTCAGGGAAGTTCTTGGGGTTCATGGTCATTCAAAGATGAATTGAGGCCAACCCTGAGAATATATGAGCCATACTAGACATGTCACCACCGTCTAACATCAAAAAAGTCCAGAGACTCACGAATAATATAAGTACACCAACTTATATAATCCATAAGCTGTACAATACCAACAAGCTCAACAATATAGAAATAATCACATGAACAAGAATAAAATGCAATAAACGATGTCTGAGATACAAGAACTTACAAAATAGCCAGAGAATGATACAATGCAATAACAGTTTGCTAAGATTCTTCAGTAACCCATCATCAGTACCTGTTTAAACAATAACTCAAAAGAAAGGTGGAGAGTACCCATTAGAGCAAGCTTTGGGCGACAAATAGTAGCAAGTAATGAAGGAAGTAAAGGACTATATAACAAGAACAGAAATTGAAACGATATCGAAGTCAATAAATGATAAATGATAATAAAATCAAAGTCGATAATCAATAATCAATAAACAATAGTCGATAACAATAATCAACAATCAATAGAAATAATAACTGGAACAATAGTCAACAATATGATCAATAGATGATGCATTGGTTGGTAATCAATGATCGATAAACTATGGTCGATAAATAATATTCTATAGGCCAATAGTCGATAGACAATAATCAATAATCAATAATCGATGACCAATAATCAATAACAATAAATCAATAATCGATCTTCATTGTCAATCTTTAGGTTTATTCATCTTTTATCAATCCTAACTAATGCACGCAATCCTGCGTACCATACCACAGGTTCGGGTGCATACAATTAAGTGAACGTTTAGACTATAGTGGTGAATTCTAAAAAATCATGTACTCGGGTCTTGTATATCAATGCCGATGACCGATGCCCAATACACAATAAATCGGGATACGGTAGCCAATAATCCACAATCAATCGATGACCAATATGACCGATAACAATGACCAATATGGGTTGTGACCATTATCTCCTTCCGAGTACACTCTCCTATATTGTCCACTACTAAGTCGACCCTTATTTTTCCGACTTGTTATTATTTTATTAACAATCAGTTATGAACATGCAATCAATACGGTCAATGCGAACGGTGGTATCAAGAATTATGCAATGGGTACAATCGATGAGAACGGTAGTATTAATACAATGTCAAGAAGATATCAAGGTTGTACAATACATGAAATATATATGGTTCAATTCATTAAATATGAAAAATATCGGGTTTATATGCAAAAACATAACAATGTAAGTTCTGGACAGCAACACCTATTGGTACTCAAATTCACTTTCCCACCGCTACGGGAACGAAAATCTGATTTCGTCAGAGATTCTAGAAAGTAGGCTCTCTACTGGTTACAACGCATATTCACACGAAACATTATAATTACAGAATCTAGGTCGATCAATTATGGGTTTCGTGCACAGTCTCAGTTCTGAAAATTATAACATGCCAGTACTAAAATAGTGATAAGTTACAATCTATAAATCGGATTGGGAATCCGTAAGATGTTCCGGATTCAATATTCAGTCTACTATAACTTATATATACAAGGTTTTAAGTTTCGATGTCAGGAACTGGTTCAAAACCTCAATACCAATTCGGGAAAACGACAGGGCAGCATATTTGAATGTTCAATAATACGATAAATTTACGATTCAAGTTTTATATCGATAACATTGGCGCGATAAGAATACAATGAATCAAAAACATGATATGATAAAGGAAATAACGAATAATGAATCAATGATAAAATTCAGTTAGCTATGATATTCAATTCAATTACTACTTGCCGGAGTTCAATGAATGTTTCCTTGAACTAGAATAATAAAAATGAGTTCAAGGGACACTTGCCTTTTAGCTGAATACTTCAAACATAAAATAATAATGGGACGAGAGTCCCGACGGCGACATGTGCAAACGACGCAGCAACAACACGTGCAAACGAAAGCACATGCAAACACGACAATAGCACGTGCAAGGTAGTGGCTTCGGGTGGTTGTGAGTGGTAGGAGGGTAACCGGTGGAGGCGCGAGAAGGTAGGGGACAGCAGCAAGAGGTAGAAAATGACACCGACAATGATGACAGTGTTCTTCGAGCAACAACAACGACTTGAACGACGACAGTAATTCGGCGATGGTGGTCAATGGTGCTCAGGTGCTTGAGCCAGTGGAGGTGTTGGAGCTCGGGTGCTGGTTGCTGTGGTGGAGACAGGGGCTATCGGGGAGGCGCTCGGAGCCGTGGTGAAGACAGTGAGGGGCTAGAGATGGTAGCAAGGGAGGAAGGAGATGAGGATGAGCAGTGGCAATGGCGATGGCTGGAGCGCAGGGGCAAGCGGCGGACGAATGCGGCTTAGGGGAGAGGGAGGCAGGTGGTTGTCAGAGTGGGTTGACGACGTCAATGGTGGTAGTGAGGTTGGAGATAGGAGCAGCGATCTGGGTGCTGCGGTTGAGCGAAGAGGGCAGTGGTGGTCGCAGAGGAGATGGAGAGCGGGACTACTGTGGACGATGGTGGGACGATTAGTGGCGAAGGGGATGACGACAGGATGGGGGTGCCTCAGGGTTAGCAGCAATGGTGGAAGAGGAGCTCGGTGGTGTGGTTGTCGATAGTGACTACAGGGCTTTTAGTTAGCTGTACAAGGTGGAGGTGTTCGGTGAGGGGCTTGAGTGTGCTGCAACAATGGCAGGGCAAGGGTGAGCAGTGGCGCGTCGGTGGTTGTGGCAGGGATGAGCATCGAGGTTGGAGACAGTTTGGTGAGGGTGGTTGTCAACGCTCGAGGCTGATGCGATGGTGGTGGTTGCGATGGAGGGAAGGAGGAAAGGCTACGAGGGACGACGGTGGAGGTGATGGAGTGTCGGGGCGAGACAGTCGGTGGAGAGGGAGCGGGGATGGGTCTGCAGTGCTCTGGTTTTGGCGATAGATGAAGAAGTCGGAAAGAAGATGGAGAAGAAGGGACAGATTGAGAGAGAGAGAGAAAGAGAGAGAGAAAGAGAGAGAGTACAGGGGTTTGTTAGGATTATAATAATAGATTATTAATAATCGGGTAATTAATTAGGGGTTTAGTTGAGATAGTGGGGGTGTAGGGTTACGAGATTAAATCATGGGGAAATAATGAGATAGTGGGGACCAGTTATGGAGATGAAGGGTATGTTGGCTGTTATGTTTTTATTTGGGTTTTGGGTAGATAATAGGGTATGGGCTTATGTTGTGGGCTCACAATAAAATAAGGAATTAATTTTTAGAGTGGGCTTAGGAGATTGGGTTCAATTAAAACAAAATAATATATACAAAAGGTGATTTAGTTATTGAAAGTAATCATTAAACTTACTTTTTCAAAAGTTGTTTATTTCAGTATGATTACTTAACCTTATGTTCAAAACAATTTGCAGTTAAATCGTACACATGAATTATTCATGCAAGATCCAAAGTTCAAAAACAATTTCAAATATGAACATATTTGGATTGTGGTTAAGAATTTTGAAAATTTTAAAGATAGCGTCCCCCATGTAAGGCAAACTGCTTGAAGCCAAGGTGTAAACTATGACTCATCGCAGTTAAATAATCTCACTCCTGAGTCTCCTATATCATCTTCTGCTGGGCTGTCATCATTTTCTCCAGATTTAGATGATGAAAATTTTAGTGGTACATCATCTCAACAACTCATTGGGGTAAAATAGCCAAAGAAAAAAGAAAAAAAATGATGAACAAATGAACGATATTAAAGAAAATATTCGACAACAACTGAAGATGTTAAAAAAGACCAGCTTTGAAAGGCAGGAACAACTGGAAATTCAGCGGCAACAATTGGCCTTCAAGGAAGAAAAAAGAAAAGAAAATTTTATTAAAAAGACATGAATTCCACAATTGTTTCAAATGTACATAAGTACTTTCGAGCTGGACAAGCAAGAATTATTCAGAATAGAACTCAACAACAACAAGGGTCTTCTTCTAATGCTTTTGGACAATTTTCAATGATATTGGACAGTCCGGAACCAGTTGACCACCATTCTAAATTTGGTCTTTTTATGTTATGTTATTGCATTGTTTAGTGCACGAGTTTAATTTGAATATTTATGGAATTTTAATTAAGGTTAAAACAAATGTTTAATGTTTTTTTATATATTGTAATTAACATTTTATGTTATTTTTAAATATTAATTGTATTCAATATAAAAATTAACCATCAATAATAAGTACAGTACAAGACAAAAAATTGATTTTTCATTTTTTGTAGTAAAAAGTGATTAATTTTGTTATGAAGTATAAAATTGGGGCAATAAAAGAAAATTAAAATGCTTTTTTGGGGGTTTTCAAAATAGTTTAAAAAAAAGGCACTGGATGAACTGTAGCATGCCATATTTGGCGTGCCATTACTGGTGTGCTTGTTCACCTAGCACCAAAAATGTCAAAATGGTGAGAGAATTGGTGCTGGGTTGGAGAGCATCTCCAGCTCCACGCCAATTTGAAGCTAGATTGGAGATGCTCTTATGATTTCCTTTGGTATTCAAAGAATCTCCATAATCTGCACCACAATCTTCTCCCTTTGATTTCACAGCAAAGATACAATTCTGGATCTTAATCGTTGCTATATTCCTTAATTAGTAAGAAATTATTTTTCCAGTCACAATGCAACTTCTCCGGGCCTACTATTGGAGTGGGGTCCACCTTTCTTTCCTTCTCTACCTTTTGGAACCTCTCAATCTATATATATAAGAAGGCTGAGTAAATAAGGTACGTTGATTTGAATGGCTACCTTGAAACTCGGCTAGACTGAGGGGTATGGCTAGGGATAGCTTGAGGTTTGGGTTCACGAGTCTTAGGGTTTTCAATTGGTACAAATGTTGAGTCATGGTTAAGATTCGAGTTTAGGTTCGAGCTCATATCTTTGTTGATGTAGGGAACGTCTGAGTCTGGGTTGGACTTGGATGCATGTGGGTAGTATGGGTTGGGTTTGGTTTGTAAAGATGAAGCTGCAGGTTTCTCCTGTGGGTTGGACAATTGTCGGAGAGGAGATTGGATGGGCATGGATGTTTTTGTATGGTGGGTTTGGTGAGGAAAAATTTGTGCGTTGTGGGATTTTAAAGTATGTGTTAGGTTTCAAGGGAAATTTCAGATTAAATACACAGCGGAAAAATTACAAAAAAAATTAATACCCAGCCATGGATCCATGTAAAAACCATAAATCATGTTTAGGAATTATACCTTGAAGATAGATCGGCTATGTAATACCCCGATTTTCATTTATGAAAATTATTATTTTTGCACGTATTGTGCACGTGCAATTTTTGTAGTATAAAATCTTATAATTATTTTCATTAGACAATGAGTATATATATGTATGTATATATATATATATATATATATATATATTGTTGCCGCTAAATTTGGTGTGGGGGCACACAGATAGAACTTGTGGATTCTTGGGGAAACTGAATAGAAAAACCTGTATACCTGTTCCGTCGGGCGTCGATCGTCGCTCCGCCGTGCACCTGCAAAAAGTGCGAGACACCGGAGTTGTTCCCGGCGACGCACCCTCCGACGCTCAAGTCAGTAATCTAAGAAGATTATGAATGAGCACAAAAACTGGTGAAGAGTTGATTACCTCTTAATGGAGATGGATGGGGGTATTTATAGGCGTCTTAGGGAACGGATTAGGAATGTAATCCCCGTGATTTGATAAGGAATGTCCCCCATAATCAGATGAGGAAGGTAATCTGATAGGATATATTCCCTGTAATCAGATAAGGAATTTAATCCCTAATCCCCCGTGAAAAGGTAGATGTCCATCAGGGCCGTTGATCGTGTTTAATCAGGGACCCTGACTCTATCTTGTTGGATTGGGTGCGCAGCGGGTTGAGACCCGCACCCTCTTGTTGGTGGATCCATTCGCGGATTATTGGGCCCTAGGAGGGCAGATCCAATATCCGTTTTGGTCCTTTTGTGGGTGAAATTACTGTTTTACCCTCAGGTCTCAAGATTCGTGCCTGATTTGGACGGTTCCGATTAAACCCCATTTTTAGCCATATCACGAGCCCCCCACTCCTAAAGGCTGAGCTTGATCGGCCTTTGAGGAGTAGTTTAGCTGTTTTTAATGGCTGGCAGAGTTGTATCGGAGCCCAAATGGAAGGTTTTGAATCTTGAAGGAGGTAGTTTGGTGATTTTTCAAGCGGATTGAACTCTGAGTCGCTCCTGAGCTCTTATGGTCATGTGGTGTTCTTGCAGGGATATCCTATTAACTTCGCAAAGTGTCAATTCGTCATTCGGGGGTCTTGTATACTTGGACCACGCTTTAGACCCCCCTAGAGTTCGCTGGCGAAGGGGCCGAAGTCCATGTGCAGTTCGGCGAGCTTTTCCAGAGGGGGAAGCGAGTTCGGCAGGGCTGCGAGCGTCAGGAGTGAGTTCGGCAATCTGCCGAACTTGTTTTTTCCCTATAAGGGGGTCGGTGCCACGAACGCTCGGCAGCGGTGCCGAACCTGACTTTTCCCTATAACAGGGTCGGTGCCACGAACGCTCGGCAGTGGTGCCGAACCTGACTTTTCCCTATAACAGGGTCGGTGCCACGAACGCTCGGCAGTGGTGCCGAACCTGTTTTTTCCCTATAACAGGGTCGGTGTCACGAATGCTCGGTAGTGGTGCCGAACCTGTTTTTTCCCTATAACAGGGTCGGTGTCACGAATGCTCGGCAGTGGGTGCCGAACGTGACTTTTCTCCCTATAACAGGGTCGGTGTCACGACTGCTCGGCAGTGGTGCCGAACCTGTTTTTCCCCTATAACAGGGTCGGTGTCACGAACGCTCGGCAGTGGTGCCGAACCTGTTTTTTCACCTATAACAGGGTCGGTGTCACGAACGCTCGGCAGTGGTGCCGAACCTGTTTTTTCCCTATAACAGGGTCGGTGTCACGAATGCTCGGCAGTGGGTGCCGAGCGTGACTTTTCTCCTATAACAGGGTCGGTGTCACGACTGCTCGGTAGTGGTGCCGAACCTGACTTTTCCCTATAACAGGGTCGGTGCCACGAACGCTCGGCAGTGGTGCCGAACCTGTTTTTTCCCTATAACAGGGTCGGTGTCACGAATGCTCGGCAGTGGGTGCCGAACGTGACTTTTCCCTATAACAGGGTCGGTGTCACGACTGCTCGGCAGTGGGTGCCGAACGTGACTTTTCTCCAATAACAGGGTCGGTGTCACGAACGCACGGCAGTATGTGCCGAACGTGACTTTTTCCCTATAACAGGGTCGGTATCACGAACGCACGACAGTATGTGCCGAACGTGACTTTTTCCCTATAACAGGGTCGGTGTCACGAATGCTCGGCAGTGGGTGCCGAGCGTGACTTTTCTCCTATAACAGGGTCGGTGTCACGACTGCTCGGCAGTGGTGCCGAACCTGACTTTTCCCTATAACAGGGTCGGTGCCACGAACGCTCGGCAGTGGTGCCGAACCTGTTTTTTCCCTATAACAGGGTCGGTGTCACGAATGCTCGGCAGTGGGTGCCGAACGTGACTTTTCCCTATAACAGGGTCGGTGTCACGACTGCTCGGCAGTGGGTGCTGAACGTGACTTTTCTCCTATAACAGGGTCGGTGTCACGAACGCATGGCAGTATGTGCCGAACGTGACTTTTTCCCTATAACAGGGTCGGTGTCACGAACGCACGGTAGTATGTGCCGAACGTGACTTTTTCCCTATAACAGGGTCGGTGTCACGAACGCACGGCAGTATGTGCCGAACTCCCAGACTTGTCGTTTTTTGGGGGCTCGTCTTTTCTGCGCGCCATTTGAACTCCTGACACCTCTGACAGCTCTGACAACCCTGACAGATGGGACGTTCATTAATTGCAGTGACCCCTGGGGTTCGTTGCTCAGGCTTAAATGCAACTCATGATTCGTTGAAGTTATCGAGGTGACGATTGGGATCGCTCCGCCGCTTGGTTTAGATGGGCCGGTCGTACAGGCCCATTAGCCTCGTGGTGTGTGTCCCTCTTCTATAAATCCTCCCCCCCCTTCTCATTTCTCATTTCTTCTCTCATTTGCTCAGGCTTTCTCTTGTGTCTCAGGCGAGTTTTCCGGTGACCGGTGTTTGACTCAGGCGAGGTTTTTCGGCAGCTATTTCCTTTTAAGGTAATTTATAAATTATGTCTGTAGCTTCTGTCTCAGATGAAGTCTCTTGGTCCGAGCCCTCCCTTGAAGGCGTCGAGGCCTCGACTCCGAATCCACCCAAGGGGAAGGTGTTCGGCAAGGATTCCATCGTCGTGGATCCGAAGAGGATGGGGGAGTTCGGACAGCTACCAGGTCCGCTGACGGGGCTGCACAGGGTCAGGGAGCTCCCGAAGGACCAGGCCGAGCGGATCGTCCATGGGAGGGAGAGGTCCTTCGAGGAGAACGAAGCGAAGGAGACGACGGAGGCGGACGACGCGGCGTCGATCCTGCGCGAGGAGGAACTGGCTGCGATTCGGGACTCTTTTTTTCATCCCGGAGGAGTACGAAATCATGTTGTCGGGCCCCGGGGTTAGGGCTAATTCGCCGTTGCCAGTGACCATGTGTTGCTGGCCGGTGGATGCCTTTATCGCCGGTGCTCGGCTGCCTCTCCACGCGTTCGCCGTTACCGTGGTGAGCTGGTACGGGGTCTGCCCCATTCAGCTCATGCCGAACGCGTGGCGAGTGATTAATGGCTTCGTTCTCCACTGCCAGGCCGCTGGAATCGAGCCGCAGCTGAACGTGCTTCGGACGATATACCGGCTCCACCAGGGGAACAAGTCGGAGTACCGGTATTGTCTGACTCCGAGGCACGGCGGCAGGCTCGTCGTCTGCCCCGACTCTATCAAGCATTGGCGAGAGAAGTGGGTCGTCATGCGGAGTCGAGAAGCATGGCCGATCCCCACAAATTGGGCAGAAGGGGTGCCCAAGAGGGCGACGGCGCTGCCGAGGCTTACGGTAGAGGAAGAAGCGGCGGTCCGGACCCTCCTCGACCGACCGAAGTACGATTGGAAGGATTTGACGGAGGACGTTCTCTACAAGGGGGGGCTCTGCCGCGTAGATCCTAGTACGCGGCTTTTCGCCAAGTTCTTTTTTCCGTACTTGCTGCCTTGTTTTTCTTTTGTGCTAATCATTTTTTGCTTTTGATGCAGAATCCATGGACTACGAGGCGGTGTTGGCGCTCAGGGCGGGGCTCGCCAGTAAGGCGCCGAAGAAGCGCAAGAGGGTTGCGTCGAAGCTGCCTTCGACCTCGAAGGTGCCGAGGATTGCGGCCCCCGACCAGGTGGTGGAGGTTGCTGACGACCCGGTCGTCACTGTGGCGGGGCCTTCGGCTCCTGCACCTGTGGGGGATTTCCCCATTGCCGCCGCGCTCGCCATGCCGACCCCGCCGCTGACCGTAGCAGGCGAGGAGCTCCTGACGGAGGAGCACAAGCGGATCCACATTCCGGACTGGCAGGTCCGGAAGCACGACGGGTTCCTCGGGAACTCGCTGGCGAGCATGCAGGCCGTCAAGCATCTCGCCACCCCGAAGGACCGCGCCGCCATGGACGCGGGGAGGGAAGGCGACGACGTGATCGAGATCGCTCGTTCGGCGGTGTCGGTAAGTTCTGAGTTCGCTTCGTTCGTTTCATCCCTTTGGATCACAAAATTTTTTTTTTTCTAACTCTCGGAGTTCTTCTTCTTTCCTTTGTAGATCGTCGTCCATTTCGGTCATCTCACCGAGAGGCTGACCGCCCTCGAGAAGGAGCTGAAGCAGGAGTCCGACCAGGCTCGGAACGAGAAGGCTCGGATGTCGAACCAGCTCGACAAACTCCGGGTCGAGCATGAAGGTCGGTCTGCGAGGATCCAGCACCTCGAGGCCGAAGTGAAGAGGCTGGAGGACGAGCTGCGTCGGGAGAAGGAGGGGTCGGCCAACCAGTTGGTCGAGGCCGAGGCGAAGCAGGCGGCGGCCGTGAAGGAGGCGGAGGACGCCACCTTGAAGAAGGCCCAGGGGTACCTCGCGCAGAACATGGCGAAGGCCTTCGCCACTGCCCTCGACCGGGTGCGAGAGGCATACCCCGGGGTGGACGTCTCGGGATGGCGACTCTTCCCCGGACACGTCGAGGGCTTCGACCCCGAGTCCGAAGGGGAAGAGGAGGAGGAGGAGGAGGGCGACGCTGATGCCGATGCCGGGGTTACTGGCGAGGTCCCGAGCACCACGACCACTCCGCTGGCGGCGGCGTCTCCTTCGGCGAAGTCGACCCCTACTCCGCCTCGTCGCCCGGGGAAAGAGGTCGAGCACTGAATCCGCCTCTCGTTTTATTGTTTTTGGTTGTTTCTGCTCCCTTTTTTTTGTTTTTCCTTTCGAACTTTGTAACGCCTAATAGCGGACTGGCCACCGCTTCTTTTGATGTTAATGAAAGGAAAATTTTTGCAAGTGTCGGTGCTCGGAAGTTTTTTGTCTTGTGCCCCCTCTTTTGCCGAACTGTCAAACCTTGTTTTTAGAGATGAAAATTCTTCCAAGTGCGGTGCTTCGGCCATGCTCAACGTTTTTGCTGATTACTTCGATTTCTTTGCAGCTTATGGTGATCGCCCAAGACGTCGAGCTTGCTCGCCCGGACGAGGAAGTTCCAGCCGAGGCCGGCCTAGGGGCGACGAGGCTGTGTCTGGCTAGGTGTAGAGAGAAACTTTACGAGGTCGAGCTCGGATTGCGCCGAGCTGAAAGCGAGAGGAGGCATCTCCAACTCGTCCTTGGACGGCGAGACATCGAGATTCGTCGTTTGGAAAGCAGAATCGCCGAGCTTATACCCGAAGGTGAACATTTGCCAACTGATTTCAGTAATGAGATTCGCGTTCAGTGTATTCGTCATAATTTGTCCAAAATAACAGCGGAGAAGGACGAGTTGCTTTCCGAGATACAGCATCTGCAGTCCGTAGAGGCGAAGCTCCGGAGTGATGGCGAGGGGCTGACGGCCGAGGTGGCCAAGTTGACGACTGAACGAGTCGAGTTGACTGCCGAAGTCGAAGCGCTCAAGAGGGCGACGGTGGATAAAAGCATCGAGGTCACCCACCTTCGGCGCCTCGTCGCTAGTCGATCTGGAGTGCCGGACTCCGCGATACCCCCACGTTTCGAAGTCGACGTTAAAGACGACTCGTTGCGGGACAGGATCTCGGAGTTGGAGGCGGAAGTGGCTCGTCTGAAGCCACATTCAGGGCCGATCAACGTTCGAAGCATGTCATGCACTCGCGCTGAGAGTGAGCGGGGCATTACTTTCTATGAGATGGCGACCCGTCAGCGGATCGGCCAACCAAGCCCGGGGGACGCATAGAGCTCGGTGGCAATCTCCTCGAGCGGGGCGTCCGTCGGCGTAGCTGCCAGGAGCGGTGCCGAGGATACGTCCCAGTTTGCCGGCTTGGGGTCAATCTCCGGGGACAAGCGTCGTCACTCTCGAGTGTCCTTGAAGCGGAACGCTCCAGCTCCGAAGAAGCGCTGAAGTGGTCGCTTCCGCGAGTTCTTTGCTTTTTTTTTTTCGCTTTTCGTTAAGTGTGACGAGTCGGTATTGTAAATTTTCTTTGTTGAGTCGTGCTCCTGTTTGTGTTCGCCTTTGTATCACATCTGTTTCATCAATAAATGCGTTATCGCCGAACTTGCGTGTTTTATTCCTGTGAATGTTGTCTGTCATGGCGTAACTTCTAAACTGTCGAACTCTGAATGGCGAGCTTCTTTTAGGTCGATCATGAGTGAAATCGCAAAGTAATGTCGAGCCAAGTTGTACACTTGGTTGATTAGGTTAATGTCGTCGGAGCGTTTTTTAGGACGGTGAGATATCCCTAGCTCGCTTAGGAGCGAGCTCGCGAAGTAGAATCGAGTCAAGTGTTGGACTCCGGAACCATTGTCGGTTTAAGGGGTGTAGGAGCAATTTCGAATGGCGACCTACCCTAGCTCGCTTGGGAGCGAGCTTGCGGAGTAGGGTCGAACCAAGTGTTGGACTCCGTACCATTCAACGGCCGTGGGAGCATTTTCGAATGGCGAGCTACTTCTAGCTCGCTTAGGAGCGAGCTTGCGAAGTAGAATCGAGCCAAGTGTTGGACTCCGGAACCATTGTCAGTTTAAGGGGTGTAGGAGCAATTTCGAATGGCGACCTACCCTAGCTCGCTTGGGAGCGAGCTTGCGGAGTAGGGTCGAACCAAGTGTTGGACTCCGTACCATTCAACGGCCGTGGGAGCATTTTCGAATGGCGAGCTACTTCTAGCTCGCTTAGGAGCGAGCTCGCGAAGTAGAATCGAGCCAAGTGTTGGACTCCGGAACCATTGTCAGTTTAAGGGGTGTAGGAGCAATTTCGAATGGCGAACTACCCTAGCTTGCTTGGGAGCGAGCTTGCGGAGTAGGGTCGAACCAAGTGTTGGACTCCGTACCATTCAACGGCCGTGGGAGCATTTTCGAATGGCGAGCTACTTCTAGCTCGCTTAGGAGCGAGCTCGCGAAGTAGAATCGAGCCAAGTGTTGGACTCCGGAACCATTGTCAGTTTAAGGGGTGTAGGAGCAATTTCGAATGGCGAACTACCCTAGCTTGCTTGGGAGCGAGCTTGCGGAGTAGGGTCGAACCAAGTGTTGGACTCCGTACCATTCAACGGCCGTGGGAGCATTTTCGAATGGCGAGCTACTTCTAGCTCGCTTAGGAGCAAGTTCGCGAAGTAGAATCGAGCCAAGTGTTGAACTCCGGAACCATTGTGACATTAAAGAGTTACAAGCAGAGGGATGTAATAGTAGTGAAAACATGAAGAAACTTCATTTATTAACATCTAATGATCGGCTGCTTCTAAAGTTGCTAGCCGTTATTACAATAATAAAAGAAAGAACAAAAGGACAAACTATGACTAGAGAAAGGAAGGGAACGGTTTGACATCTCGAGTTACTTGGAGAGACGTAGTTGCCTTCTCTTGGTATTTCAAAAGATGGTCGGCGTTCCAAGTCCTGGGAATTTCTCTGCCTTCGAGATCCTCTAGCTTGTACGTACCGGGGCGGATTACTTTCGAGATCTTGTACGGTCCCTCCCAGTTCGGGGCCAGCTTGCTTTTCTGCCCAGGGAATGAGATGGCCAACTTCCGAAGGACTAAATCCCCTTCTTTGAGGTCCGTTGGGCGGACTCTTTTGTTGTATGCCAGCTCGATCCTTCTTCGGTAAGCTTGCTGGCGTATGGCAGCTCTCTCTCGGATTTCGTCTATCAGATCTAGGCTTGTTCTGAGTTCTCTAGCATTCTGCTCTTCTTCATAAGCGATCAGGCGAGGAGAGGGTATCCCGACTTCTAGGGGGATGATGGCTTCGGCCCCATAGGTGAGATTAAATGGGCTCTCGCCTGTTGGGGTCCGCTTGGTGGTGCGGTGATTCCAGAGTACGTTCGGCAGCTGATCGACCCATAGTCCCTTGGAACACTTGTCTAACCTCTTCTTGATTCCCGCAAGAATCTGTCGGTTGGCATTCTCAGCCTGGCCATTCGACTGGGGATGGGAGACGGAGGAGAATCGGTGTTGTATGGAGAGGTCTTCACACAAGGCTCGGAAGGCGGCTCCAGTAAACTGTGTCCCGTTATCTGTGACTATGACTCGGGGAACGCCGAACCGGCAAATCACATTTTTCCAGAAGAATTGAACGACCCTATGTTCGGTGATCGTAGCCAGGGGCTCGGCTTCTATCCACTTAGAGAAATAGTCGACTGCCACGACTAGGAACTTTAGCTGTCCGGGGGCTGGAGGAAATGGTCCTAGTAAATCCATCCCCCACATAGCGAAGGGAATGGGACTTGATAGGGAGGTTAGCGGTGCCTGTGGAAGGCGTCGGATGTCTGCATACTTTTGGCAGGAGCTGCATTGCCGAACGTGTCGTTCGGCGTCCCGTAGGAGAGTGGGCCAGTAATATCCGTAGTTCAATACCTTGCGCGCTAGAGCCCTGGATCCAGAATGAGCTCCGCCGATCCCCTCATGGAGCTCTTGCAGGGCATAGTCGGCTTGCTCGGGGGAGAGGCACCTTAGATACGGTCGACCATCCGCTTGGGTGAAGGAGCGTTTATATAAGATGCCTTCGATTAAAGTAAAACGCTCGGCTCGGGCCCTGATTCTTCGTGCATCCCTCGGATCTTCAGGGAGGAGTCCGTTCCTCAAGAATTCGACAATGGGTTTCATCCAGTTGTCTCCGAGGAGGACGGGCAATGCTTCAACGGAGTCTGGCGCTTCGTCCTCTATGCTCGGCTTCAGGAGGACTTCTATCAAAACGGTCTGTTCCAGACCTTGAAGGGAGGAGGAGGCTAACTTAGATAAGGCGTCGGCCTGAGCGTTTTCTTCTCGAGGGATCCTTTGGATGAGAGCCTCGTCGAACAGCGCCATGAGGCTCTTTACTTTGGACAAGTATTTAGCCATTCTATCGTCGCGGGCTTCATACTCGCCGAGGACCTGGTTAACAATCAACTGGGAGTCGCTGAAAATCTGTAGCCGTTGTGCCCCAGCATTTCGGGCCATTCGAAGCCCGGCTATTAGTGCTTCATATTCGGCCTCGTTGTTCGAGGCTTTGAAATTTATCCGGAGGGAGTATTGGAGGATGAAGCCATCTGGTCCTGCCAGGATGACTCCTGCCCCGCTTCCCTCATTACAAGAGGACCCGTCAACGTAGGCCGACCAGACGGGGGGTCCCTTTGCTGCTTGGCCAGACTCGGGGATTGTAGTCTCAACTATGAATTCGGCCAGCGCCTGTGCCTTGATTGCAGTCCGAGGCTGATAAGTTATATCGTGCTGGCTCAGCTCGATCGACCACTTCATGAGGCGACCGGAAGTCTCGGGTTTGTGAAGAATCTGTTTCAGCGGCTGGTCGGTAAGGACGACCACCGAATGGGACTGAAAGTAGGGTCTAAGTTTTCTCGCGGCCATTACCAAGGCGTACGCCATTTTCTCAATTTTCGGGTACCGGAGTTCGGCATCCCGGAGTACCTTGCTGACGTAGTAAATGGGCTTCTGAGCCCTTTCTTCTTCTCTGACTAAGACCGCACTGAGCGTCTGTTCGGAAGCTGCAAGGTAGAGGTAGAGCGGTTCGCCGGGTACTGGTTTGCTAAGGAGAGGGGGATTGACGAGGTAAGCTTTAAGCTGGTCAAAGGAGTCTTGTTGCTGCTGCCCCCACTCGAATCCTTTAGCCCCCCTGAGGGCTTTGAAGAACAGGGAGGCACTTCTCCCCGGACTTCGACAGGAAGCGCCCTATGGCGGCTAGGCGACCAGTCAACCTCTGAACTTCTTTGACATTTCTAGGGGGAGCCATGTCCAGTATGGCCTTGATCTTCTCCGGATTCGCCTCTATTCCTCGCTGGCTAACCATGAAGCCGAGGAACTTGCCTGATGAGACGCCGAACGCACACTTGTTCGGGTTGAGTCTCATATTGTGCCTTCTTAAAACATCAAATGCTTCTTGGAGGTCGGTCACATGATCAACACCTCGGATGCTTTTCACCAGCATGTCATCGACGTACACTTCCATGTTTCTGCCGATCTGAGCCTGAAAAACTTTCTTGACGAGGCGCTGGTATGTTGCCCCTGTGTTCTTTAGGCCGAATGGCATGACCCTGTAGCAATAAAGGCCTTGGTCGGTCACAAAAGACGTCTTTGGGATATCCGGCGGGAACATCCTTATCTGATTGTAACCCGAGAAAGCGTCCATGAAGCTTAGAAGCTCATGTCCCGAGGTTGCGTCAATCAGAGTGTCGATGCTCGGTAGAGGGAAGGGATCTTTAGGACAGGCTTTGTTGAGGTCGGTGAAATCAATGCAAATTCTCCAAGTTCCGTTGGACTTCTTCACCATTACTACGTTTGATAACCATTCAGGATAGTTTACTTCCTGTATGAATCGGGCCTTCAGCAATTTATCTACCTCCTCTTTGATAGCGAGCTGTCGCTCGGGGGCGAACTTACGCCTCTTCTGCTGAACCGGTTTGGACCCCGGATCAACACTCAGGCGGTGGACTAAGAGTTCTTCGGAGATACCGGGCATGTCAGCTGCGGACCATGCGAAGAGGTCTTGATTGGCTCGGATGCATTTCACAATATCTGAGTATAGGGCGGACGGGAGGGTCTTGCTTACGAAGAACTTGCGGGTCGGCTCTTGTTCGGAGAAGAGCACCTCCTCCAGTTCGTCCGCTGGCTCGGAGGTCGGTCTTGTGGAATCTTGGGGAATCTCCAGGGTCTCTAAAGAGAGGACGGGCCCAAGGGTCGAAGTCATGTAGCATTTCCGGGCCTGCTCCTGATTTCCCCTTACTTCTCCGACCCCGGATCGGGTGGGAAACTTCATCTTCAGATGATATGCCGAGGGAACTGCTTCCAGAGCCGCGAGGCCGGGCCTGCCCAAAATGACGTTGTAGGCAGCGGGAACATCCACTACCATGAAGTCCATCGGCTCCGTCCTGGTGGTAGGGGTTTGGCCGGCAGTTACATCGAGGGTGATCACCCCTTCTATAGTTACCGGAACCCCCGTGAACCCATGGAGAGTGTAACCGGCGGGTTTGAGTCTGTCTCTGGAGAGCTTTAGGCCTTTGAAAGCGGAGAGGAATAGGATGTTGACGGAGCTGCCGTTGTCAACTAAGATCCTCTCCACTTTGAAATTTGCCATGTGGAGGCTGATGACGAGAGCGTCACAATGTGGGATACGAACTCCCTCGAGATCTTCGTCGGCGAAGGTAACTGGCACTCCGAGGCCTTTGGGAGGAGGCGTGGTTCGGACTGAATTGACCTCTCGGATAAACGCTTTCCGGGAGGAGTTCGAGGAGCCTCCCATCGGACCCCCATGGATGAGGTGGAGGACTCGCTCTTCCTCGAAGTCTGGCGTCTCTTCTCTTTCCGGACGCTTGTTAGCCCCCCGAGGCGGGGGAGGGAGCTCGGCTCGGTCCTTTTTTACAAACTTCGTTAGCTGTCCCCTCTGGATAAGGGCTTCGATCTCGTTCCTCAGAGCACGGCAGTCGTTGGTGTCATGCCCATGGTCCCGGTGATAGCGGCACCATTTCTCTTTATCTCTTCTCTTGGCGGGAGTATTCATTTTGGGAGCCGGAGGCAAGACCCCGTCTTTTTCGACCTCCATGAAGATGGCTGAGAGGTTAGCGTTGAGGGGAGTGAACTTCTCAAATCTAGGGGGAGGTCGGCGCTGGCCGGCATTATCCTTCTGGAGCTTCTTGGCTCCTTCTTCCTCTGCCCCCTTCCTTTTAAGCCCGGAGGCGGGCACTTCCCAGTTGGGTTGTTGCTCGGCCTCTTCGGCCCGAATGTACTTTTCGGTGCGAAGGAGAAGGTCGGAAAAGTCATGTGGGGGTTTCTTGGCGAGGGAGGAGCGGAGGTTGGAATTGAGAATGTTGGATTGGAATGCTGCGGTAGCGACCGATTGGTCGAGGGAGGCAATGGTTCTAGCTTCAGCTGTGAACCTCTTCACGTAGTCCCTCAGTTTTTCCCCCTTTTGCTGACGGAGGTGCAATAGTGAGATGCTGGTTTTCTCGGTCCTTCGGCTGCTGACAAAGTGGGTGATGAAGAGGGTTTCGAACTGTTCGAAGGAGAATATCGACGCCGGGGCAAGACGAGAATACCATTCTCGAGCCGGACCTTTGAGTGTCGCGGGGAATGTTTTGCAGAGGAGGGCATCGGAAGCTTGGTGGAGGAGCATTAAAGTCTTAAAGCCTTCGATGTGATCAACCGGATCGGTCTCGCCGGTGTAATTCTCGAATTGGGGAGGTTTGAAGCCGAACGGCACAGGGGCATCCACTATGGTTCGGGAGAATGGGGGCCGGCTAGGACGTAGGGTCCTCCCCCTGAGTTCCTCTTCTCGGTTTATCTGACCCAGGAGCTTTTCCACCTCGTTAAGACGGCGGTCCATGATGTCATCCCTCCGACGGTAATCCGCCGGGCCACGGGACTCGTCTTCGTATGAGGGGGAGCGAGGGCTGCCGCGGCGGTTACTTCGGGAACGACGAGGACTCGGGGTGCGCCGGGAGTTGGTTGGTGCAGGACGAGGAGAGGGGGACCGTTGGCGAGGGCTTCGGACCGGAGGAGGGGATGGGGCCCTCGGCTCATTGGGATTTTGACGGAGGTTGAGGGCCTGTTGTACCATTGCTTGGAACTGCTGGAACTCGGCCTGGGTGATGGGTGCCTCATTGTTCCTAGGCTGCTGCCGACCTGCGGGAGAGTGCCTTCTTCGGTAATAATCGGGGGAGTCCTTTCTCCCTCTTCGGATGGGGGACCTCCTGTGCTCTCGGTGACGGGGGGATCGCTCTTGCTGGCGGGAGGCTTCCCCCCGAGCCCGCTTTTCATCCAGATGGCGACGAAGGTCATCATCTTCCGGGCGTTTGGGAGGGGCATTGTGGCGACCAGAGGCCCGGGGATGATGGGAGGCCATGGAAGCACTGGAGGCGTTGTGGATGGAGATGTTCTCTTGGTGAAGAGGCTGTTTCTGGGGGTTAGGCCCCTTTGGATCAGGAGGTGGAGGGTTCCGTTGGAGCGGCTCTTCCATGGTAGGAGGGAGTTGCCCTTGTTGCTGAGCGGGATCAGGAAGGACTTCTTGCTGGTCAGGGTTGGGCGCTCGGTTGGAGCCCCTAGATCTAACTTTGCGAGGCGGCATGGCAGGAGAAAACCTGTTCCTTGGAAGGAGGAAAGGTCTCTATTCGTTAGTTTCCCACAGACGGCGCCAATCTGTTGCCGCTAAATTTGGTGTGGGGGCACACAGATAGATTGTGGATTCTTGGGGAAACTGAATAGAAAAACCTGTATACCTGTTCCGTCGGGCGTCGATCGTCGCTCCGCCGTGCACCTGCAAAAAGTGCGAGACACCGGGGTTGTTCCCGGCGACGCACCCTCCGACGCTCAAGTCAGTAATCTAAGAAGATTATGAATGAGCACAAAAACTGGTGAAGAGTTGATTACCTCTTAATGGAGATGGATGGGGGGTATTTATAGGCGTCTTAGGGAACGGATTAGGAATGTAATCCCCGTGATTTGATAAGGAATGTCCCCCATAATCAGATGAGGAAGGTAATCTGATAGGATATATTCCCTGTAATCAGATAAGGAATTTAATCCCTAATCCCCCGTGAAAAGGTAGATGTCCATCAGGGCCGTTGATCGTGTTTAATCAGGGACCCTGACTCTATCTTGTTGGATTGGGTGCGCAGCGGGTTGAGACCCGCACCCTCTTGTTGGTGGATCCATTCGCGGATTATTGGGCCCTAGGAGGGCAGATCCAATATCCGTTTTGGTCCTTTTGTGGGTGAAATTACTGTTTTACCCTCAGGTCTCAAGATTCGTGCCTGATTTGGACGGTTCTGATTAAACCCCATTTTTAGCCATATCATATATATATATATATATAGATACATACATACATATGTATGTATGTATCTATACATATATATATATACATATATATATATATATATATATATATATATGCGTATTCTCTAATTGTTTTTATTAAGGCCCATTTTCTTCAAATAAACATAAGTCCTTTTATAGCCCAAATCTAATTTATTTTGTAAACTAAATTTGGCCCATTAAATAAAAGCACATGAATTTATTTTTCCTTTTAATTACAACTTGTAATGTAGACTATTTTTATAGATCATTTTTGTAAAAAATAAAATGTACAACTTTTTATATGGGGAACTAGTAAATGCACGTGCATTGCACGTACACGTGCATGGGGCACCTTGTGTGGCCGGTTTTGAATGGGAGGGAAAGGGAAAAAGAGAAGTGGAGTTGCGGGTGGTAGTTGTTTGGATCATGGTTGGTTACTACAACTTCCCCTTAAATCCTAGCCTTTTATCCTTAACCCCTAGATTGATCCTAGCCCTTCATTTGCTCCAAAATTTAGTATAAATACCCCCCTAGCCTAGTTATTCTTGCACTCTTCATTTCTCCAAAAACCTATAGTAGAGAATACAATTGTTAGTAGTAATTTATTAGTAAGAAGTGAGATAAAAGATTGAGAGAGAGGGTGAGTGTGTGCTTGCAACAAGGGAGGCCGGCTACTACACTACTAGAAGCTCTCGGGTTGCAATCTTGGAAGGTTCGGTTGCACATCAAGGATGAGGAGGAGCGTTCGTTTGGCAAGCTCGTGAAGGACTCTTTCGTTTAGGAGGTGTTGCAAAATCTTTTCTCTCCATATAAGGTGGGTTATTTTCTATATTTCTAACTAGATACCATGTTATGGTTGATTGAAACGATAATGCATGAAAGAAATTAATAAGAGTACACTTAATTGGAAAAAGGACTTGTTAGTTGATTGAATTGATGCTAAATGGATTGCATGCTATTTCTTCATGAATCTTAAGTTGTATGTGAATCGGTTGTAGCTATGGAATGTGTGAATTAAAATTTGTTGTCAATATCAAAACTAAGTACAAATGCTAGTAGGAGGAAATTGCTGCTTTATGTGCTTAGATGGACTTTCGTGATAATGTTTAGACTGAGTAAATTAAAAGATGCTTTTGGGTTTATAAAAGAACGACAAACTGGGAATTAATGTAGGAAATATTAATATTAAGTCGTATGAGAAATGTCAAAATGAGATATGGAAATAGTAGTATACAATCTAAATTAATTGTATGAAAAATATGTGTTTAATTACTGGAAAAATTATTTTAAATTACTGGAGTATTAAGTTTAATAGACATTCTGGAGATTTACAGGAATTTTAGTAAAAGCAAAACTAAAATAAGAGCTTTTGAATATCGAAATGTTCTAATTGAACAGAGAGTTAATTTAAATAAAATACGAGTTGTAGTCAAGACAACTTGAGCTTATAGCTCAAGTGGTCGGTGAGCTCTTTAGCGCTACAGTAGTGCAGGTGTGTTGGGTTGAGGTCACTGGTTCGATACTTGAGAACACCATTCTTTTTATGTGCGTTTAAAATCAAACCAATTTTCAGACCGAGAGTATAAACCCTTTGACTTCTCCTTGTATCGATGAGCGCAAGTAGCCAGATGGCTAGCGCGTGCGGCTGTTTTCTCTTGGGTCGCTGGTTCGATTCCTGGCTTGGTCAGAATGTTAATTTTTATGAAAAAGTGATTTTTTTGGGTTTCTTGATGTGGAAAAATTCCGAAAAAAATACTATTATTATTTTAAAATCATGTGTGACTTATGAAAAATTATTGGGAATTATTAGAATGAAATAAAGTGTATTTTTGAAAATAAAAGTGTAGTTGGGACTATAGTTTTGCACTCGTATATTTTCGTAAAAATGCGTTTTGCGAAGAAAGTGAGATAAGTATTAGAAAAGGAAAAAATGGAAGAAAGAAAGTATATGTTGTGAAGTTTTGTATGAATTATTCTTGTTAAAGAATTGTCTGACAATAACGAGTTTGTGAATATTCACTTGACTAGATATTTTGTGATACTATTTTAATGTGGAAATAAATGTTGGTTATGAAATACATAATGTATAATTGAACTCCATATATGGTTATTGACTCATGAAAAATTTAGAAATCATGTGATTGGAAAAGAGAAATGTTATTGAGTATGACAACTCAAATATGTGAATTTGTGAATTGAAATTGAAAATTAGGGTGTAGCCAAAACTCACACCGGCAAGTGAAAAGTGATGAAATATGATTATTGAAATTGAAAAGACCAAGTTTGGGTCATTGTAAAATGAAAGAAATAAGACCAGTAGTAGTGAGAGGGCTAACTCTGAGAGATTGATTTTGTTCATGATTTCATTAAGAATTAGTACATAGTGAAGGGGTGATGAAAGTGAGAGAAAAACACAAGTATGGGGGCGTCGAGTCTACGATGTGGGTGTGATTCACAGTTTGTCTTCACGATGCGTCGTGACATGATGTGGGCACTACTCCGGAATTATCGGGATCTTAGCGACGCTTGTGGGGTGTTTGGTGACTGCGAGAGGATCGTGTGCCATGAAGGAGGCTGAATTGTCCATAGATAGTCTTCACGATGCGTCGTGACATGACGTGAGATTCCCCTCCAGTTTTTCTGTACATGAGCTCGTATTCATGGATCATCTAGGATACTTACCGTAGTTACAGTAGTAAATTAAGTCATGACGAGGGATTGAACCCTACAAGATGAAGAATGATTAAGAGGCTTGCTCTCGGACCTATGTAATATGGGATGCATAGAATCCGAACAAGTGCGCATTAGTGTCATGTAATATAAATAACTGTATTAAGGACTAAGTGCACAATCACAACACGACATCAATAGGGTATTCCCTTTAGTTTGATATGTGATAAGTTTGTGTTTGTTAAATATAGAAAATCAGTTATACTGTTTCCGGCATAGAGAGGATGGCCGTGTATAATGTTCGTCGGTTGAATAAACTGACGTACCCACAGTTTTGTATGCAGGGTAAATGATATGATAAAGATTAAAGGAGAAATGATGCTTAGCGATTATTCAAATGTGGATGTACCTTTATATAAATGTTGTAAATTTGCTTCTGCTGTAAAATGTAAACTGTAAAGATTTCTTGTAACTCTGATGTAAAGTGAAAAAGTTTAAATTCCTTATAAAATTGTACGAAAGAAGTGTAAAGATCCTGTGGAATCTCGAATTCAGTGTATTTTGGAATTCGAGGTGTTACAGAGTGGTATCAGAGCCACGCTTCACACTTGTACAAATTTATAAGGAATGACACCCTCGAAGTGGACATTAGAGTGTGTGTTGAGTCTAGAGATTTAAATGTAAATTACTTATATTTGTGTTGCTCTATGATTTATGCCTCTTCCTCCATATTTCTAAGATGGCTGATCACTTCGACCCTGCTGGAGACTGTTAGGGTTATATACTGAAAGCATCACTTTTGTATTAACTTTATTTCCTTATTTTTTTGAGTGAGAATCATATGGGCATATGTTTGCATATTGTGTTTATTATAATATTAATGCAAGTATCTGATATTCTATAAGGTTGATAATATGGTGTGAGGTGACACACAGAAGATCATATTATCAGTTCCCTATGGAATATATAAATAGTTCACAACCTAGACAGACTTGGATAATCCATTGGAAAGGTTGTAGTGTAATCTGGTATTAGTCTATCTTGACTATAGGTTTACACTAGTACATTTTGTGTGTATTGAACAGGACCACTTGAGGTTGTTCTCTTTGTACTGACTATAAAAGAGAACAAACACCTCTGTTATTATGGATGCTTATGCTCTTAATCCAGATATAATAACAGACATGTATATGCAGTGTGCATTACTTTGACTCATAAAAGAGTGAGATTCATTATGGATCAACAACCTCTATGAATTGGGTAATAGCATTGTATGTATGATGGGCTGTTGATTGTAAAAGGAATCCATAAGCCTAGTCTGAAACATGTTCGGATTTGGGGTAGTCCAGCACACGTGCTGAATGGGAAAGACGATAAGTTGGAATCTCGTACAGAAGTACGCTTGTTTGTAGGCTATCCAAGAGGAACGAAAGGTGGTTTATTTTATAGTCCTAAGGATCAGAAGGTCATTGTTAGCACCAATGCTCGATTCTTAGAGGAAGACTATGTGATGAACCACAAACCCATAAGTAGAGCTGTTCTAGAAGAACTGAGAGGTGAGATGCCAAATACTTCAGTACCAACAGTACAACAGGATGTACCACCAGTAACTGCACAACGTGTCACAAATGTTGCACCACAACCGATAGTGCCTCGTCGTAGTGGGAGGGTTGTGATACAACCTGATAGATATATGTTCTTGGGAGAGTCGTCAGACTTTGTCCCTGAGGAACAAGATTATGATCCTTGTACCTACAAGGAAGCACTCCAAGATAAAGATGCAGAGTCTTGGCAAAAAGCAATGATATCTGAAATAGAATCTATGGATTCTAATCAAGTCTGGGAGCTTGTAGAACCACCTATTGGTGTAAAAGCCATTGGATGCAAGTGGGTCTATAAGAGAAAAAGAGGATCAGACGGTAAGGTTGAAACCTTTAAAGCTCGGCTTGTTGCAAAAGGTTTTACTCAAAGAGAGGGTATCGATTATGAGGAAACCTTTTCGCCAGTAGCCATGCTTAAGTCTATCCGGATTCTTTTATCTATTGCAGCTCATCTTGATTATGAGATTTGGCAAATGGATGTCAAGACAGCTTTCCTTAATAGAAGTCTTGAGGAAGACATCTATATGAAGCAACCAGACGGGTTCATTGAAAAGGGCCAAGAGCATCTTATTTGTAAGCTCAAGAAGTCCATTTATGGACTTAAGCAAGCTTCCAGATCTTGGAACATATGTTTTGATCAGGTGATAAAATCCTATGGATTTGATCAATGTCAAGATGAATCGTGTGTATACAAAAAGTGTGACGGAAACGTAGTGGTATTCCTAGTACTTTACGTGGATGACATCTTGCTCATTGGAAACAATGTGAAGGTAATATCTAACGTAAGGGTATGGTTATCCAAACAGTTTGATATGAAGGACTTGGGAGAAGTAGGTCACATCCTTGGGATCAAAGTTCTACGAGATCGCAAGAAAAGGATGTTGGGCTTGTCTCAAGCTTCCTATATCGATACTATACTAACTCGTTTTAGCATGCAAAATTCTAAGAAAGGTTTCTTACCTTTAGGCATGGAATTGCCCTATCAAATGAGCAGTGTCCGAGGACACCTAAAGAGATAGAGAACATGAAAGCAGTTCCTTATGCTTCAGCAGTAGGAAGCTTAATGTATGCAATGCTATGTACGAGACCAGATATCTGCTTTGCCATTGGCATGGTTAGCAGATATCAGTCTAACCCGGGACAAGAGCACTGGACTGCCGTAAAGCATATTTTGAAGTACCTGAAAAGGACTAAAGATTACATGCTAGTTTACCAGGCAGATAGTTTAGTTGCCATGGGGTATACAAACTCAGATTTTCAGTCAGATAGGGATTCCAGGAAATCAACCTCAGGTTATGTATTTACTTTGGGAGGTGGAGCCACTATATGGAGGAGTATCAAGCAAAAATGTATTGCTGATTCTACCATGGAAGCCGAGTATGTGGCAGCCTCTGAGGCAGCCAAAGAAGCGGTTTGGCTCAGAAACTTCCTATTGGACTTGGATGTGGTACCTAATTTGCCTAAGGCTATTACACTTTATTGTGATAATAGTGGTGCAGTTGCAAATTCGAAGGAACCACGAGCCCATAAGGCAAGTAAACACATTGAGCGTAAGTACCACCTAATACGAGATTTCGTAAAGAAAGGAAAAGTTGCTGTGATCAAGATAGCTTCAGCAGACAACCTAGCTGATCCCTTCACTAAGAGCTCACCAGCTAAGGCTTTTGATAGTCATGTTGAGGGAATGGGAGTCAGATGCGTAGCAGCATGGCTTTAAGTATAAGTGGGAGATTTGTAACAGTATACTGAAAAGCAATGCTTTGAGTATAAGTGGGAGATTGTTAGGGTTATATACTGAAAGCATCACTTTTGTATTAACTTTATTTCCTTATTTTTTTTGAGTGAGAATCATATGGGCATATGTTTGCATATTGTGTTTATTATAATATTAATGCAAGTATCTGATATTCTATAAGGTTGATAATATGGTGTGAGGTGACACACAGAAGATCATATTATCAGTTCCCTATGGAATATATAAATAGTTCACAACCTAGACAGACTTGGATAATCCATTGGAAAGGTTGTAGTGTAATCTGGTATTAGTCTATCTTGACTATAGGTTTACACTAGTACATTTTGTGTGTATTGAACAGGACCACATGAGGTTGTTCTCTTTGTACTGACTATAAAAGAGAACAAACACCTCTGTTATTATGGATGCTTATGCTCTTAATCCAGATATAATAACAGACATGTATATGCAGTGTGCATTACTTTGACTCATAAAAGAGTGAGATTCATTATGGATCAACAACCTCTATGAATTGGGTAATAGCATTGTATGTATGATGGGCTGTTGATTGTAAAAGGAATCCATGTCCCGATACGTCGGGTTGATGATGTCCCCTTAAGGAGCTCATAAGGATTGTCATGTAAACCCTGCAGGTGGATTACATCCGACATGACAAATAAAGTTGAGTGGTACTACTTAAGGATAAAAGATGTTGATCAATATAGTTGTCAGTAACTTAATTTGATCGACGGACATTCGATATCTTAACATGGGGAGCTCAACGAGCATATAATAAAAGGAGCCCATAAATATAATTTGGAATTAGGAAGGTAGTGCAACAATAGCTCCTTAGTGGACCGAGCTATTGTTAATGGGCCTGGGTTGTGTGTTCGGACTGAACACGGGATACCCAGATTCGTTAGGAGACCTAACCCTAATTTCTCCTCATGGTCCCTGCCGTAGCCTTATATATATCCTCTATTACTCTGGCTGTCATTGATCATTTTTGAAATATAAGATTTTTTCTCTAAATTCGTGATTCACGTAAGGAGAGAAAGAGAGGTCAGCCAAGGAGAAGAAAGGTTGGGAGATCGTCGCCCACACGACGTCCAACCCGAGGAAGGAATACGTGCAGAAGATCTTGGGGTCGCTGTCGTCTTCTTCTCTTCGCAGGTATAATTCGTGAACCCTAGATTCCGCTATATAGGGTTAGATCACGTTTTTAATCTGTTAATCTTTTATGATCGATACGCACACCAATCCGTAGTCCTGGGAATCATCTCAGTTCCATCAGAGACGACAATTGGCATATCATAGAGGAAGATTACTATCCTGGACAAGCAGATTCCGAGGAAGAGTACTACCCAGGGCAAGCAGACTTCGATGGAGAGGAATGGCCTGAGTCCCGAGAGATCACTCAACCTCTGGATTCATCTGATGACTCTTCTGACGAAAAAGAAGAACCAGTTCCAAGTAGTCTTGTGGTATCTTTTTACAGGCAGGTAGAAACACTGCGGGAGAGAGTCGGACTATTGGAGGCTCAGTTGGCAAAGCGCAAGGATGATTTCGCGGTTCTCAGTCATCGTGTATGGGAACTCGAGAAGAGGAAAAATATGACCGATGTGCTGAAGGAAGAAATTGAAGAACTACAGGGAGATCTTCATGAAGCCAAGAGGAACCGTAGGAGTTAGACTGTTGTATTGTCTACTGCTTTCATTTTGATGTCAAAAATATTTTAAATTCGAATGTATAAAGTTTGAAATTCAATGAAATGGAAATATTGACTTAAAAGTTCATGTTTCACACTTCGAATTTAACGGATCTTTTGCATCAAAATATGGAATGAAAGCTGTTGTTTTGTTTGATACTGGATCCTCTCATACTTTTGTGTCTCCTAAATTTGCTAAAGTGTTGGGAGTTGAACCGAAGATTTTTCCAGGCAAGATCTTAGCAGTAGCTACTCCATCAGGGGAGACTTTAACCACTGATCGGTACTATGCTGATTGCGAGATTGTGATTGGGGACAGAATCTTCGGAATTGATCTAATCGAGCTGACTATCTTGGGAATCGATGTTATCATTGGCATTGGTTGGATGTCGGTGTACCGTGCAAGCATCGAGTGTAAGACCAAGACGGTAACAGTGAAGGCTCCAGGTGGACCTGAGTCACTTTCCAAGGGAAGAAGAAGTGTTCTAGGTTGGTGGCAGCTATCCGCAAGGAAGAAATTCCTGTGGAAGTGCAAAGGATTCCTGTGGTTCGGGACTTTCCGACTGTGTTCTTGGATGATTTTCCTGGGTTACCCCCACAACGTGATGTAGATTTTAGCATCACCACTCAACCGGGAAGTGCACCCATTTCTAAGGCACCGTATAGGATGGCTCCAGTGGAACAGGATGAGGTGAAACGGCAGATTAAGGAACTGTTGGAGAAAGACTTTATTCAACCTAGTGCGTCACCTTGGGGAGCACCAGTGCTTTTGGTAAAGAAGAAGGATGGATCGATGAGAATATGTATCGACTATCGAGAGCTGAATAAGGTCACTGTTCAGAATAAGTATCCTATTCTCCGAATTGATGACTTGTTCGATCGTCTACAAGGAGCAGTTGTTTTCTCCAAAATAGATCTTAGATCAGGATATCACCAAGTTCGAGTGAAAGCTGAGGATGTGCACAAAACTACATTTAGAACTCGACATGGGCATTACGAATTCTTAGTTATGCCATTTGGAGTGACGAATGCACCCGCAATCTTCATGGATTTGATGAACAGAGTTCTAAGGCTGTTTATTGATTCTTTTGTCGTGGTGTTTATCGACGATATCCTCGTGTACTCTAAGTCAGAAGAGGAGCACACCGAGCATCAGACAGCAGTTTTAAGGAAGCTGGAAGAGCAGGAGTTGTATGCCAAGCTATCCAAGTGCGATTTCTGGAAATCTGAAGTGGTATTCCTAGGTCACATCCTTTCTAAGGAGGGAGTGGCAACTGATCCTCAGAAGATAGAGGTAGTGAGAGATTGGGCAAGGCCTACTACAGTAAAGGAAGTCAGAAGTTTTCTTAGATTAACTGGATACTACAGGAGATTCATTCAAGGTTATGCTCAGTTAGCCATGCCGCTCGCTGGTTTGACCAAGAAGAATGTGAACTTCAAGTGGACTGAGCAATGTGAGGCAAGCTTTCAGGAGTTGAAAGAGAAACTGACTACTGCACCTATTTTTGCTTTGCCTAGGGCAGGTGTTGAGTATAACATTTACAGCGATGCTTCACATCGTGGGCTTGGTTGTGTCTTAATGCAAGAAGGAAGAGTAATCGCTTATGGGTCTAGGCAACTACGACCGCATAAGAAGAATTATCCGACTCATGATCTGGAGTTGGCTGCGATTATCTTTGCCTTGAAGCAATGGAGACACTACGTGTACGGTGAGAAATCGAACATGTACACGGACCACAAAAGTTTGAAGTACATATACCAGCAGAAGGATCTGAATTTGAGGCAGCGAAGATGGTTGGAAGTGCTTGAGGACATGCGACCTGAGATCAAGTATCATCCTGGGAAAGCTAATGTTGTTGCTGATGCACTTAGTCGCAAGAGCAGTTTATCCAGTTTGATTACAACTCAGAAGCATCTGATGGAAGAATTGGATCAAGCAGGTACTGAAGTTGTCTTGCAAGGATTGTGAGCATCTTTAGCTCAGTTGAGGCTTCAACCTACATTGAATGGAAAGATTATTGCAAGTCAAGAGGTTGATGCTGATATCTTGGAGATGAAGGAGCAGGTTGGTGCTGGCAGGTTGTCCGGATTTCGAATCAGGGATGGAGTGCTGTGGTTCGGAGATAGACTATGTGTTCCAAATCAGGCGGACCAGAAAGAGAGTATTCTTCAGGAGGCGCATGCTACTCTTTTGTCGGTACATCCTGGGAGTACTAAGATGTACAAAGACATCAAACAGCATTTCTGGTGGTCAGGTTTGAAGCGGGATGTGGCTGAATTTGTGGCGAAGTGTGAGGTTTGTCAGCAAGTCAAAGCTGAGAATCAGAGACCCGGAGGTCTATTACAGCCGTTACCCATTCCGGAATGGAAGTGGAATAACATCAGTATGGATTTCATTACGGGATTGCCCAAGAGTCCTAAAGGCAATGGTGTGATTTGGGTTATAGTCGATCGACTAACCAAGTCCGCTCACTTTTTGGCGATGAAACTCACTGCTCTGATGAACAAGTTAGCTGAGTTATATGTTGGCGAGATCGTCAGGCTCCATGGTGTTCCGTCAACTATTGTGTCTGATCGAGATGTACGGTTTACTTCGCATTTCTAGAGGAGTCTTCAGACAACTTTGGGTACCAAGACGGATTTCAGCACTGCTTTTCATTCGCAAACCGATGGGCAGACCGAGAGAGTCAACTGTATTCTTGAGGATATGCTTCGGTGTTGTGTACTAGACTTTGGAGGCAGTTGGGAAAGGCATTTACCTTTGGTAGAGTTTGCCTATAACAACAGTTTTCAGACTAGCATTGGAATGACGCCGTACGAAGTTTTGTATGGCAAGAAGTGCAGAACGCCTGTTTGTTGGTTTGAAGTTGGGGAGCATCAATTGTTTGGGCCTGAGCTTGTGCAGCAAACCTCTGAAAAGATTGATCGGATCAGGAAAAGGTTGGTAGAGGCTCAGAGCAGGCAGAAGAGCTATGCAGACAACTGGAGAAGGGACCTTGAGTTTGAGGAAGGTGACTTCGTCTTTTGAAAGTATCGCCCAGTAAAGGTGTGATTCGATTTGGCAAAGGCGGGAAGTTAGCCCCGAGGTTTATAGGCCCGTATAAGATATTGAAAAGGATCGGGAAAACTGCTTACCGGCTTGAATTACCAGAAGAGTTATCTCAGGTGCACAATGTCTTTCATGTGTCTATGCTAAGAGGTTATATTCTAGATCCGAGTCATCATTTGCCTGAAGTGCAGGAAGGTTTGCAATTGGATCTAAATTACATCGACTCTCCTGTCGAGATTGTTGATCGTCGAGAAAAAGTCTTGAGGAATAAGACAATACCGATGGTCAAGATAGTCTTGAGAGACCATTTGGTTGAAGAGGCTACTTGGGAGTCTGAGGAGAGGATGTTGAAGGATTATCCTGAGCTTTTTGCTTGATTTGTATTTTGTATTTTCTTGTGCTTGTTGTGAGTGTTTTGTTTCTCGCTCTTGACTGTAGTTCCGGGGACAGAACTATTCTAAGGAGGGAATGTTGTAATACCCCGAATTTCATTTATGAAAATTATTATTTTTGCACGTATTGTGCACGTGCAATTTTTGTAGTATAAAATCTTATAATTATTTTCATTAGACAATGAGTATATATATATATATATATATATATATATATATATATATATATATATATATATATATATATATATGCGTATGTGTTTTCTCTAATTGTTTTTATTAAGGCCCATTTTCTTCAAATAAACATAAATCCTTTTATAGCCCAAATCAAATTTATTTTGTAAACTAAATTTGGCCCATTAAATAAAGGCCCATGAATTTATTTTCCCTTTTAATTACAACTTGTAATGTAGACTATTTTTATAGAGCATTTTTGTAAAAAATAAAATGTACAAATTTTTATATGGGGAGCTAGTGATGCGGTTTATTTCTGGGAGACGTGTGGATGCACCTAGGTGTGAGTTCGGACTCGATTTATATTTGAAGGAGAATGCTGCTCGTCTGCCGACCCTTGACTGACCGGGTGGAATTCGTGGCGACCTCGGGGCGGTTCGGAGATCTGGGCTCGGATCAGAGGATTCGGATCCGAGGTCTTGTGTACCTGCAGACGGTCCTGAAACACCGGGGTTTGTCCCGGTGGCGGACCCTCCGACGATCTAGTCAGTCTCTGTGAGAGAGTAGCAATAACTAGGTGAATTTAAGTGGCAAAAGATTGATTACCTCAAAAAGGTGGGTGAGGGTCTAGTATTTATAGAGAATCCCAACCGGGTTTGGATCCGCTTGGGGGCCGGGTCTGAACCCGAAAGCCCATGGGCCTGTCGTGGCAGAAGGCCCAGGGGGTTTAGGGCTGACGTGGCAATACCCGGAGTGGTATAGGGCTGACGTGGCAAAACCCTGAGCGGTATAGAGCTGACATGGCTGATCGTGGGTCTTTTGTGCTTCTGGGAGAATCGGAGGGCCTAGGCTGCGCCAGGACAACTGAGGCTGGTCGGATACGAGGAGGCCGGCTCCGGGGGGGTGCACTTGAGGTTCGGTGCCGACCCTGTAATGGTTCGAAGCCGAGCTAGATTGCTATTTTTACCTTTCTTGAGTGAGCGTTGTATTGGGCCCTGGTTGGGCCCGCAGGCCATTTTTACACTACCACAGCTAGTAAATGCACGTGCATTGCACGTACACGTGCATTGCACGTACACGTGCATGGGGCACCTTGTGTGGTCGGTTTTGAATGGGAGGGAAAGGGAAAAAGAGAAGTGGAGTTGCGGGTGATAGTTGTTTGGATCATGGTTGGTTACTACAACTTCCCCTTAAATCCTAGCCTTTTATCCTTAACCCCAAGATTGATCCTAGCCCTTCATTTGCTCCAAAATTTAGTATAAATACCCCCCTAGCCTAGTTATTCTTGCACTCTTCATTTCTCCAAAAACCTATAGTAGAGAATACAATTGTTAGTAGTAATTTATTAGTAAGAAGTGAGATAAAAGATTGAGAGAGAGGGTGAGTGTGTGCTTGCAACAAGGGAGGCCGGCTACTACACTACTAGAAGCTCTCGGGTTGCAATCTTGGAAGGTTCGGTTGCACATCAAGGAGGAGGAGGAGCGTTCGTTTGGCAAGCTCGTGAAGGACTCTTTCGTTTAGGAGGTGTTGCAAAATCTTTTCTCTCCATATAAGGTGGGTTATTTTCTATATTTCTAACTAGATACCATGTTATGGTTGATTGAAACGATAATGCATGAAAGAAATTAATAAGAGTACACTTAATTGGAAAAAGGACTTGTTAGTTAATTGAATTGATGCTAAATGGATTGCATGCTATTTCTTCATGAATCTTAAGTTGTATGTGAATCGGTTGTAGCTATGGAATGTGTGAATTAAAATTTGTTGTCAATATCAAAACTAAGTACAAATGCTAGTAGGAGGAAATTGTTGCTTTATGTGCTTAGATGGACTTTCGTGATAATGTTTAGAATGAGTAAATGAAAATATGCTTTTGGGTTTATAAAAGGAAGACAAACAGGGAATTAATGTAGAAAATATTAATATTAAGTCGTATGAGAAATGTCAAAATGAGATATGGAAATAGTAGTATACAATCTAAATTAATTGTATGAAAAATATGTGTTTAATTACTGAAAAAATTATTTTAAATTACTGGAGTATTAAATTATGTTTAATAGACATTCTGAAGATTTACAGGAATTTTGGTAAAAGCAAAACTAAAATAAGAGCTTTTGAACATCGAAATGTTCTAATTGAACAGAGAGTTAATTTAAATAAAATACAAATTGTAGTCAAGAAAACTTGAGCCTATAGCTCAAGTGGTCGGTGAGCTCTTTAGCGCTATAGTAGTGCGGGTGTGTTGGGTTGAGGTCACTGGTTCGATACTTGAGAACACCATTCTTTTTATGTGCGTTTAAAATCAAACCAATTTTCAGACCGAGAGTATAAACCCTCTGACTTCTCCTTGTATCGATGAGCGCAAGTAGCCAGATGGCTAGCACGCGTGGCTGTGTTCTCTTGGGTCGCTGGTTCGATTCCTGGCTTGGTCAGAATGTTAATTTTTATGAAAAAGTGATTTTTTTGGGTTTCTTGATGTGTAAAAATTCCGAAAAAAATACTATTATTATTTTAAAATCATGTGTGACTTATGAAAAATTATTGGGAATTATTAGAATGAAATAAAGTGTATTTTTGAAAATAAAAGTGTAGTTGGGACTATAGTTTTGCACTCGTATATTTTCGTAAAAATGCGTTTTGCGAAGAAAGTGAGATAAGTATTAGAAAAGGAAAAAATGAAAGAAAGAAAGTATATGTTGTGAAGTTTTATATGAATTATTCTTGTTAAAGAATAGTGTGACAATAACGAGTTTGTGAATATTTACTTGACTAGATATTTTGTGATACGATTTTAATGTTGAAATAAATATTGGTTATGAAATACATAATGTATAATTGAACTCCATGTATGGTTATTGACTCATGAAAAATTTAGAAATCATGTGATTGGAAAAGAGAAATGTTATTGAGTATGACAACTTAAATATGTGAATTTGTGAATTGAAATTGAAAATTAGGGTGTAGCCAAAACTCACACCGGCAAGTGAAAAGTGATGAAATATGATTATTGAAATTGAAAAGACCAAGTTTGAGTTATTGTAAAATGAAAGAAATAAGACCGGTAGTAGTGAGAGGGCTAACTCTAAGAGATTGATTTTGTTCATGATTGCATTAAGAATTAGTACATAGTGAAGAGGTGATGAAAGTGAGAGAAAAACACAAGTACGGGGGCCTCGAGTCTACGATGTGGGTATGATTCACAGTTTGTCTTCACGATGCGTCGTGACATGACGTGGGCACTGCTCCGGAATTATCGGGATCTTGGCGACGCTTGTGGGGTGTTTGGTGAATGCGAGAGGATCGTGTGCCATGAAGGAGGCTGAATTGTCCATAGATAGTCTTCACGATGCGTCGTGACATGACGTGGGATTCCCTTCCAGTTTTTCTGTACATGAGCTCGTACTCATAGATCATCTAGGATACTTACCGTAGTTACAGTAGTAGATTAAGTCATGTCGAGGGATTGAACCCTACAAGATGAAGAACGATTAAGAGGCTTGCCCTCGGACCTATGTAGTTTGGGATGCATAGAATCCGAACAAGTGCGCATTAGTGTCATGTAATATAAATAACTGCATTAAGGACTAAGTGCACAATTACAACACGACATCAATAGGGTATTCCCTTTAGTTTGATATGTGACAAGTTTGTGTTTGTTAAATATGGAAAATCAGTTATACTGTTTCCGGCATAGAGAGGATGGCCGTGCATAATGTTCGTCGGTTGAATTAACTGATGTACCTACAGTTTTGTATGTAGGGTAAATGACATGATAAAGATTAAAGGAGAAATGATGCTTAGCGATTATTCAAATGTGGATGTACCTTTATATAAATGTTGTAAATTTGCTTCCGCTGTAAAATGTAAAGTGTAAATATTTCTTGTAACTCTCATGTAAAGTGAAAAAGTTTAAATCCTTGTAAAATTGTACGAAAGAAGTGTAAAGATCCTGTAGAATCTCGAATTCAGTGTATTTTGGAATTCGGGGCGTTACAGGCTGTCTCCACAGTATGCCGATCAGAACACTACAATATTACGATGCCTCTACGGTGTCCACACGAACAGATCAAATCAACCTTTCCCTCACGCTGCGGTGGTAGCTGCGAGAAGGGGATGTTCCTCCCAATCTCTCTCTCTCTCACAATTTCTGTGACGGCTAGGATTTTCTCATGCATCACTTTTCCACAAATATGTATCATATATATAGGTGCAGAATATCAATCCTTAGACAGTAATGAGGCTGTTGGACTCACAATCTGACCTTGTTCAGATTCGTGTGTGGGCCTTTGAACTTTAGTCAGCTTATTTAATCTTATTAAATGTTCAACCAATATCAGGAGTCCAAGGCTTACTTGGATCCCCAATTAAATTCATCTTATGAATTTAAATCCCAATTTTGATCTATTCTAAGTGTGTGACCCTGTAGGTTCCTATTATATTGATAGTAATACTAAAATCACTAATAGTGAGCAGTATCTAGCAATACATCACTGCTACTCAAGTAAATAGAATGTCAGTGATTTGACATAACCTATCCATGACCAATGTTATCATATAGTCTAGTCATTTTTTCCAGATATCTTAATTGACCACAAGGCATATAGCGTGTCACCCTTGTATTGTTCAATGTTGGTTTCATGATGTTCAAGTAGACTTACTAAAACAAATGAGCTCAATATCTCATATTGACTCATTTGAGCACTGCCACGGATTTGGCAGTCTCACTCAATCAAGGGACCCATAGATATCGCTATTATTATGTAAGAGGGACAAATCCTATCTAAGTCACTCACATCCATCCGCATGATTTGTAGTATATCCAATAATCGACTTTATAATAACCTTATTATAGGAAACGTTTGACGATATCAAAATATATAACTTCTCATGTAGGGAACCGTAATGACTTCAAGTCAAAGGACTACATACACCATGGTCACTGTGAGAACCGCTTATGACACTCACGTAACGATCCATGCTGCGTTCTCATGGTAGGCTAGTCCAGTACATTATTACTCTAATATGTACCCAAGTGAAGACTTGATATCTCATATCTATGACTCGTAAGATATGATCATCAGTCTATGCACATACTAGTCTCTATGTATTATTGTTGTCCTAATTCACAATAATACTTGACTACGGATATTTAAGAATAGTGTTTTGATTACAACCAATATGATCTCACAATCAAGTCATGCACTTGATATCCCATGGTATTGAACCTACTTTTTTAAGGACTTTATTATGTTCATTCAATAACAATAGACAACATAATAAATGAAATGTCTTATATATGAAATAAATATCATGATACAATGTAAACTAGTAATGTCAATACACAACTGACATCTAGGGCATACACCAACAATCTCCCACTTGCTCTAGTGCCAATCGGACATACATCTTATGCCTATATATCTAGTGTGACCCTCTTGCTTTGGCTATGCAAAAGACTTTTTCAGTGGGTCAGCGATGTTATCTTTTGTCTGTACTCTGCATTTCTTCACATCTCCTCTATAGATGATATCTCGAATGAGATGGAAGCGCCTAAGTATATGTTTGGATCGCTGGTGAGATCTAGACTCATTAGCTTGTGTAATGGCCCCATAGTTATCACAATAGAGGTCCCACCGGGTCCACAATGCTCAAAACCATGCCAAGTTCAGTGATGAACATTCTGATCTAAACAACCTCTTTTGCTGCATTGGAGGCCCAGCCTCTGTGGTAGAATCTGCTACTCTCTCTTGCTTCGAACTTTTCCAGCTCACAGCTCCACCATTTAGGCAAAACACAAAATCCGATTATGATTTGGAGTCATCCTTATCGGACTGGAAGTTAGCATCAGTATAATCCTTTACAACAAGCTCTTTCTCGACTCCATATACCAAGAACGAATTCTTAGTCATTCTTAATTACTTAAGGATGTTCTTGACAGCAGTCCAGTGACTCTCACCGGTCTAACTAGTACCTGCTCATCATGCTCAAAGCATATGAGACATCTGGATGAGTACATAACATGACATACATGTTAGATCCAATTACAGGTGCATATGGAATCTTAGTTATGCGGTCTCTTTCATCTTGAGTGGAAGGACATTGAGCCTTACAGGCTTACACCATGTGACATAAGGATGAATCCTTTCTTGGACTCTTACATATTGAAGCATTTCGATACTTTGTCAATATATGTACTCTGACTCAGACCAAGCTATCTCCTTGATCTGTCTATATAGATCTTAATGCCTAATACATCGGTAGCTTCACCCAATTCTTTCATGAAGAAGCATTTTCCTAGCCAAGTCTTTACAGACTGTAGGGTAGGGATGTCATTCCTGATGAGTAGTATGTCATCTACATCTAGCACCAGAAATACAATTATGCTCCCACTAACCTTTTGACCAAGGTTCTTCTTTGTTCTTGATGAAACCAAACTCTTTGATTGCATCATCGAAACAAAGATTCAAGCTTCTAGAAGCTTGCTTTAATCCATAAATGGGTCTTTGCAGCTTACACACATTTCCAGCATCCTTTGGAGTGACAAAACCCTTAAATTGTGTCATGTACACATCATCGAGAAGATTTCCATTTAGGAAAATAGTTTTGACATCCATCTGCCATGTTTCATAATCATGATATGCTAATAGCAAGCAAGATCCGAATGGATTTAAGCATGACAACTGGAGAAAAAGTCTCATCATAGTCTACACCATGAATCTGCTTGAAGCCTTTAGCCACCAACCGCCCCTTAAAGGTATGCACATTACCATCCATGTTAGTTTTCTTTTTGAAAGCCCATTTACACCCAATATGTTTTACCCCTCCAGGTGGGTCTACCAAGATCCATACTTGGTTGATATACATGGATTCCATCTTAGATCTCATGGCCTTTTACAGCTTCCTCATAAGTCGTAGGCTCATCTTGATCCATGAGAAATACATCACCATGTTGAATCACGAGAAATTCATATCTCTCGGGTTGATGAGGTATCCTACTAGACTTATGTAGGCCTTGTGCTACTTGAGCAAGTTGTTGTTCCACAACGATTTATGGAGTCTGCTCCATTTCCACCATTGGTTCACTACTACTTTGTGAAGTTTGAATTTCTACAAGTTCTATTGTTCTCCGACTGATTCTCTTAGAGATGAATTCTCTCTCTAGAAACACAACATTCTGTGCAACAAATACTTTGCCTTCAGTGGGATTATAGAAATAGTATCCCTTGGTTTCCTTGGGATATCCTACAAAGAAGCACTTATTAGATTTAGGACCAAATTTATCAGATACTTGGCACCTTACATAGGCTTCACAACCCAAAATCTTCATAAAAGACACACTAGAACGCCTTCCAGTCCATATCTCATATGGTGTCTCTTGAACCGTTTTAGATGGAACACGATTAAGTGTGAAAGCAGTTGTTAATAGAGCATGTCCCCAGAAGGAGCTTGGAAGATCTGTACGACTCATCATGGATCAGACCATGTCTAACAATGTCTGGTTCCTCCTCTCAGAGATACCATTCCATTGCGGTGTTCCACGGGGAGTGAGTTGAGATATTATACCGCACTCTTTTAGATGGTCATCAAAATCTTGGCTTAAGTACTCACCACCTCGATTTGATCAAAGGGCTTTAATACTTTTACCAAGTTGGCTTTGTACCTCATTCGTGAATTCTTTGAACTTTTCAACTGACTCTGATTTGTGTTTCATCAGATACACAAACCCATATCTACTGAAATCATCTACTGAAAACCTCCTCTAGCTAATGTGTTGAAAGATTCGCATACATCACTATGTATGAGACCTAAAAGATCACTAGCCCTTTCACCTTTTCCAATGAATGGAGCTTTTGTCATCTTACCCAACAAACAAGGTTCACATACCTCATATGATTCAAAATCAAATGAGTCCAAGAATCCATCTTTATGGAGTTTAAATATGTGGTTCTCATTTATGTGGCCCAAACGACAATGTCAGAGATAAGCCCAAACGACAATGCCAGAGGTAAGTTGGGTCCGTATCATTTGATTTGAACCTCTTAGTATTTATGTTATAGACGGGCATTTCGAGGTCGAGAATATAAATTCCATTACTCAATTGTGCACTAGCATAACAAATATCATTCAAATAAATAAAACAACGTTTGTCTTTTTTTATAAATGAGAAACCCTTCTTGTCCAAACAAGAAATAGAAATAATATTTCTACTAATAGCAAACTCAAAATAATAGTTATCTAACTCAATGATAAGCCCAGTGGGCAATGATAAATAACAAGTTCCTACTGCTAAAGCAGCTACGTTTGCTCCATTTCCAACTCGTAGGTCAACTTCGTCTTTAGCCAATGGTCTAATCCTTTTGAGATCCTGCACATTTACATAAATGTGAGACCCACATCCAGTATCTAATACCCAAGATGCAGAATTAGATAAATTGACTTCTATAACAAAAATACCTGTTATGGAAGTCTCACTTCTTTTCTTCTTCTTAAACTCCTCCAGGTACTTATCGCAGTTCCTTTTCCAATGTCCGGTCTCACCACAGTGAAAGCATGTGCCCTCCTTGGCCACCCCACCCTTAGGTTTCAAGACAGAAGTGCTGGGCTTGAAATTGCCCTTACCCCTGGGTTTCTTAATCTGCTCTTTTCCCTTGCCCTTGCCTTTGGCCTGTTGGACCATTATAATGGTCTTTCCCTTACTAATGTTCTGTTCAGCAGTTCTCAACATGCCTAGCAGTTCTGGCAGAGGTTTGTCAATTTCATTCATGTTGTAGTTCTTGACAAATTGACTATAACTTTCCGGCAACGATTGCAGGACCAAGTCAGTGGCCAACTCTTGATCCAAAGGGAAACTATGCTTTTCAAAGTTCTCTACCCAATCATCTTGAGCACATGAGTTCCAATAGGGCTTCTTCTGCCAGTTTGAACTGACAATGCCTTTGAGACTTCATACATCTCATGCCTAGCCTGCTTTTGATAGAGCCTCTGAGGTGCATGATCATATTGTAGGCATCTCTCATGTTGCTTCTGATGCTCAGAGTTCATGGTGGCTGGCATGAGATAACCAACGTCCAAGGTGTCATCTTGATACTTCTTATGAGCATCATTTTCGGTGCGAGGGGCACTTGTAGCAGGTGGGTCAGGAATAGGCTACTCTAGAACATACAAAATTTTCTCATGCCTGAGGACTATCCTTAGATTCCTGTACCAGTCTATAAAATTTGTCCCAGACAGTTTGTCCTTCTGAAGGAAAAATTGCAATGATAGGTTATTTGATGTGTCGGATGCCATGGTAATCTATAAATAGAAATTTGCAAAGTAAATATCATTTCACAGAAATATGCAAAGAAAAAAATATTTAACCATCAACAAAAAATATGCAGAGTTTGTATCATGACATTGAAATATTTAATAAGGTCTTTTATTAAATGTACCTCCTACTATTTTTATTCAAATCAACGACCCTCATTATTAACTCAGAAAATCCCATCGTAAGATTTTCTAGTAGGCCAAGATCCATATTTCACCTAGTTTTAAGTCAGCTTTAGCGGATCACCCAAAATTGAGTTATTTAGGAAGGGAATATTTCCCAATTACATCATATGTAACTATTGGATAGTTGGATGAGTAACACTTACTCTAATCTATCTCATGGACTAAAGCCCAACTCTATGCCTCTAAACCTTCAATCCTATTGAAATAGTCTAGTTAAGTCAGACTCAATGATTGGCAATTAAATATTACTTTTATCCCATCGCGTCTCACTAGGATAGATAAATGCATCCTGCTTTGGCTGACCTACACTTAATCGATCCTAGCCTAGACGAGTGCCACGCATTGGAAGGCATCTTATTAATACTTAATATTTACTTTCAAAGATTTTGTTATTTTATTAATTGATCTCACCATTCATCATCCATTAGCATACAACAATGCATCTCATACAAAATTAAAAGCATAAAATTTATGTGACATGATTGTGGCCCTAACACACTGATTCCCTCAAGCCAATGAGAGTATCAAAAACTAAACAAAGGGATTATACCGTCTTCTCCAAGTAGCTTCCCAATCTTGTCCTTGTATGGTTGCCAATTCCATGCATCCTCAGTGAGATTACATTTACATATAAAGAAAGAATGTACAATTGATGTTTAGAGAGAAAGGATTACATTGAGAATATAGAGAGAAGGGCACGACATGCAGGCCGTATTCAAAATACCAAAATACAAAACAATACATCACAGAACATAAATCATGCATCACAGAACTAAACCATGCATCACAGAATTAAGGCCATAACCATGGACCATGCATCACAGAACATAATAATCAAAGAATATGTTGTTATGATTTTATTTAGTATATTTAAAAAGGATTGGTTTTTTGGGAATCATTATTGCCCTACGCAGAGCTGGCACAGGGGTTCCGCTGCCCGATCAGCGGGTAGGGGTCAAGGGGAGGCTACCTTTTGCGGGGTGCGGGGAAGTGCCCCGGCGCCAAATAAATTGCCTCATCATCACTTACCACTGCCAGAGCATGAACCCTTCATGTTTTGAGAAACTCTAACGCCACTACAAATGACGCACGGTGCATGAACTATTCATGCATTAAGAAACCTTAACGTCACTACAAATTACATCTTTCCAGGGTTTTCAATGGTTCCAAACCGAGGGCTACCCTAGTGTGGCATCTGTGATAATAACCAACAAATAAACGAATCTTTATATTGCAACTGTTGTAGAAATTATATCACATAAATATTTCTACCAAAAGTGTTAACATGTAGCACCCTGCCTCAACACTCAGACAATTATATTATTTTTAGAAGACAAATTATTATATATAGTACAACTGCCCATCACAGGCTGCCTCTCAAAAGGTGGTTAACCAACTAGGTGACTCTTGAGCATAGGCAATTATGTTTATATTTAATTAATCTAGTAGTATTCCTGATATGGGACTATTCCAAATCACATCTCTCCTCTTTCTCCCGTGCACAGTAGCCCCCGTGGGCCCCCTGTCCACATCAGTGCCTCAACAGAGAGGTCACAGCACTAAGCTGTCTCATCCTCAAACTAGGTGGGACCCCCTTGCTGATGTCATCATGACGTCAACCTCACAAATACAGTAGCCAACACTGCTTTGTTCAATGCGTGCCCCCCCTTTCCACATAATTACAAGTCTGCCATCAGACTCTAATTATATATATAATTATATTATATATTATATCTTTCTAGAAATTACGAGGTATTACATACACCCCACCTTTAGAAATCAGCGTCTTCGCTGAGTACGGGGCATGCAATCTAGTGCAGGATCCTCCTTTCTAGTCGATGTGGAGCAGTCCCATGAGCGTCGCTCTCGTCTTTGGAATAGTGGAGACCAATCCTACTTCGCAGGTCATTTTGTGGCCCTTACGTCCATCGTCCCAGAATACTGGGGATTGTCTCACTCTGCCGATCATCATGGAGTCCATAACTCACTGCTCTCCCACACTCGGTGTCGAAAGTCAGCTCTGATACCATTTGTAACCCCCTGCCCCAATACTCTGACAATTATATTATTTTTAGAAGACAAATTATTATATATAGTACAACTACCCACCACAGGCTGCCTCTCAAAAGGTGGTTAACCAATTAGGTGACTCTTGATCATAGGCAATTATATTTTTATTTAATTAATCTAGTAGTATTCCCGATATGGGACTATTCCAAATCAACTCTCACCTCTTTCTCCCGTGCATAGTAGCCCCCGTAGGCCCCCTGTCCATGTCAATGCCTCAACAGAGAGGTCACAACGCTCAGCTGTCTCATCCTCAAACTGGGTGGGACCCCCTTGATGACATCATCATGATGTCAGCCTCACAAATACAGCAGCCAATGCTGTTTTGTTCAATGCGTGCCCCCCTTTTTTCACATAATTACAAGTCTGCCATCAGACTCTAATTATATATATATTTATATTATATATTATATCTTTCTAGAAATTACGGGGTATTACAGAACATATCATGAATAATCACATATCATACATAACCAAATTATGGTTTCGCAAGTGGATCTGGCACCACTGTTAGGTTTCGAGGATAATCCCAGATTAAACACACAGCGAAAAAACTACAAGAAAAAATATCGAAACTTAGCCATGGATCCATGCGAAACCATAAATCGTGTTTTGGAGTTATACCTTGAAGATGGATCTGCTGTCTCTACAGTATACCGATCGCAGCACTACAATATTGCGGTGCCTCCACGGTATCCACACAAACGGATCAAATCAAGCTTTCCCTCATGCCGTGGTGCTAGCTGTAGGAAGGAGATGTTCTCACGCTCTCTCTCTCTCTCGCAATTTCTATGACGGCTAGGGTTTTCTCATGCCGCACTTTTCCATATGTATGTATCATATATATATATATATATATATATATGCAGAAAATCAACTATACGAGAGTAATGAGGCTGTTGGACTCACAATCTGACCTAGTTCAAATTCGTGTGTGGGCCTTTGAACTTTAGTCAACCCATTTAATCTAATTAAATGTTCAACCAATCTCAGGAGTCCAAGTCTTACTTGGATCCCCAATTAAATTCATCTTATGAATTTAAATCCCAATTTTGATCTATTCTATGTTTGTGACCCTGTATGTTCTCATTACGTTGACAGTAATACAAAAATCACAAATAGTGAGCGGTATCTATCAATACATCACTGCTACTCAAGTAATGGGAATGTTAGAATTTTGACATAACCTATCCGTGACCAATGTTATCATGTAGTCTAGTCCATTTGTCCAGATATCTTAATTGACCACAAGGCATAGAGCGTGTCACCCTTGTATTTTTCAATCTTCGGTTTCTTGATGTCCGAGTAGACTTACCAAAACAAGTGAGCTCAGTATCTCATATTGAGTCATTTGAACACGACCATACATTTTGCAGTCTCACTCAATCAAGGGGCCCATAGATATCGCTCCTGTTATGTAAGAGGGACAAATCCTATCTAACTCACTCACATTCCTCCACATGATTTGTAGTATATCCAATAGTTGACTTTATAATCACCTTATTACAGGCAACGTTTGACAAGATTTCTAGCATATCTAATAGTCGACTTTATAATCACCTTATTACAGGCAACGTTTGACGACATTAAAACATAACTTCTCATTTAGGGAACCGCAGTGACTTCAATGTAATAAATAACATAAAAAAATTGTACAAAGATCTTTTTTTGATAAGCTTCTAATTAATCTCACCGGCTGAAGCTAACAACAGGAAGGGCAAATGACTACATACACCATGGTCACTGTGAGAACCGCTTATGACACTTACGTAATGATCCACGTAGCGTTCTCATGGTAGGTCAGTCCGGTACATTATTACTCTAATATGTACCCATGTGAAGACTTGATATCTCATATCTATGACCGTGAGATATGGTCATTAGTCTACGCACATACTAGTCTCTATATATTATTGTTGTCCTAATTCACAATAATACTTGACTAGGGACATATAAGAATAGTGTTACAGTCTCACTATCAAGTCATGCACTTGATATCCCATGGTAGTGAACCTACTATTCTAAGGACTTTATTATGTTCATTTAATCATAATAAACAACACAATAAATGAATTGCCTCATATATGAAACAAATATCATGATACAATGTAAACTAGTAATGTCAATACAAAACTGGCCTCTAGAGCATACACCAACAGTATGGATGCTGAGGTTTGGTTTTAGGAGGAGGATTCTGTCTTGTAGCTGAACTGATCTGAGTATTTTTGGTTGCTTGATTGATCTCATACAGAACTCCACAATATTCATTATCATGGCCAATTATATCACAAAAGGGACATATATCTCGTAACTTCTCATACTTAACATTGACAAGATGATTGTCATTCCCGGCCACTAGAAGAGGCATATTAGTTTTGAGAGGTTTTGTGATATCAACCTGATGCAGCTTATTTTTATGTGTGGGAGCAACCGATAAAGGGAGTTATTTTGGGAAGAGAAAACCCAGATGAGGGTCGACCTAGGATGTCACGTCGAGGGCGTGGCAAAATTGGAGTCTTAAGAAAAGCCACTCATAAGGGTCATCCCCAGATGCCATGCTGAGGGCGTGGTGAATTTGAAGCATTGAGAAAGCCACTCATGAGGGTTGCCCTCGGATGCCACGCCGAGGGTGAGATGGAATTAAAACGTTGGGAAAAGCCTCTCATGAGGGCCGGTCTCGGATGCCACGCTGAGGGCGCGACAAAATTGAATCCTCGAGAAAGACACTCATTAGGGTCCGCATCCGATGCCACACCGAAGGTTCTGCAAAATAAAAGCCTTAGGAAAAGCCCCTCATGAGGGTCGGCCTCGGATGCCCCGCTGAGGGCGTAGCGAAATTGAAGCCTCCAGAAAGCCACTCATGAGGGTTGGCTTCGGATGTCACGCTGAGGATGCGGCAAAATTGAAGCCTTGGGAAAAGTCCCTCATGAGGGTCAGCCTCAAATGCCACACCGATACATGGTGAAATTGAAGCCTCAAGAAAGCCACTCATGAGGGTCGGTCTCGGATGCCATGCCGAGGGCATGGCAAAATTGAAGCCTTGAGAAAGCTTGGATCTAGTCGCCACGTGACGCTGGCCTTCCAAGCAACGTTCCGCATTCATTCGTGGTTATCAAGGGGCATCACATGATCCGTTAATCGAGAAGTTGCTCCTTCCTCTATAAGTCTTCCTAACCCACTCCTTCCGGGACCACTTTTTCTCTTATCGATTTTTTTTTGAGTTAATCAAAACATGTCTTTTAATCAATCCAGCAGCTCGGCCTCTGTAACGCCCCGCCCTAATACTCAGACATTTTTTATTATTTTTAGAAGACAAATTAGATACTATGTAGTACAACTGCCCACCACAAGCTGCCTCTCAAAAGGTGGTTAACCAATTAGGTGACTCTTGATCATAGGCAATTTTATTTATTTTAAATTATTCTTGAATACTCAACGATATGGGATTAACTTCTACACATACTCTTCTCAATACAATCTCGTGCACCCTTAGGAGATAGCCTAGTGGGCCCCCTCCTAATGCCACGTTAACCTGAAGACCAAATCCAAAGATCTGTCTTCCGAAATTATTTCATGGTGGGGCCCATTCCAAATGGTGACGTCATGTCACCTTCTCAAACCAAGCACGTTCTGTGCTTTTCTTCATCTCAACATGGCCCCCACCCCTAATCACCTTTCTCATCCTTTTTTACTCATACTTTTCTATTATTATTATATTTATATATTTATTTATTATACTATTCACAAATTACGGGGTACTACACACACCCCACCTTTAGAAGTCAGCATCCTCGCTGAGTACGGGGCACACATCTAGTGTAGGATCCGCCTTTCTAGCCGATGTGGCGTCGTCCTCGATCCCAGAGATCAATCACTCTCAACACCGCAGATCGGGTATCCGGAGATCAATCACTCTCAACACTACAGATCATACCCGATCCCGGAGATCAGTGACTCTCAACACCGCAGATCAATGACTCTCAACACCGCAGATCATACTGAGGCCCTCTTCCACACCCGGTGTCGAAAATCGGCTCTGATACCATTTGTAACGCCTCGCCCCAATACTCAGACAATTTTTATTATTTTTAGAAGACAAATTAGATACTATGTAGTACAACTGCCCACCACAGGTTGCCTCTCAAAAGGTGGTTAACCAATTAGGTGACTTTTGATCATAGGAAAATTTATTTATATTAAATTATTCTTGAATACTCCCCGATATGGGATTAACTTCTACACATACTCTTCTCAATACAATCCCGTGCACCCTTAGGAGATAGCCCAGTGGGCCCTCCTCCTAATGCCACGTCAACCTGAAGACCAAATCCAAAGATCTGTCTTCCGAAATTATTTCATGGTGGGGCCCATTCCAAATGGTGACGTCATGTCTGTAATACCCTGATTTTTTATTTAAATGAGAAATTGTTGATTTTATGTGTTGTGCACGTACAAATTTTGGTATAAATATTTTTTATATATAAAATGATTTTTTATAACATGAACAAATAATTATTTTCTTTCATTCTCTTTATTTTTAAGCCCATTTTAAAAAAGCCTAAACTTGTTTTTCTAATTTAAGCCCACCATAATTAAATGTGTTATTATTTGGCCCATGAGTCTAAAGCCCACTATTTTGTGTTGATTCTTGATTTTGATGATCACAACACAGTGCAATATGTGTCTATGTTATACAGCTAACATTGCAGTGCACAGACTAAAGACAATTCTAGCTGAACAGATAAACAAGCTCAAAAAGATACAGATGAAGAGACAAGGATCAAGATTCAATTCAAGACTCAAGACTCAAGACTTCAAGCTCAAATGTGTTATATTATTCTGTCTTGTAAACATTGTATTTTATTTCTTGTTGAGTCTTAGTCTGATGTAAAGCCTTGTCAACACACACACACACACATACTCAAAATTTCATAATGTGTGTCTCTTAAAAACCCCCAAAAATAAGTCAAAACAGTTTGAAGAATTTTAACTTTTAAGTACCAGTCGACTTAAGCTTTTGCCAGTCGACTGATAAGTACAAAATTGTTTAAAATTATTCAAACTCTGATCAGTCGACTCATATGGCAACCCAGTCGACTGTTCGAGAGCTTTTTGACCGTTTTCTGATTTTCAAAATCAATTTTTTTTTCAAACTCAAAAGTTCTGATCCGTTGGTTGACAGTTGTGTAACTGTTTTTCCAACGTTCAGGAGATCAAAACTCCTTATATAGAGTTTCATATCTCACTGAAAAGAAGAACTTGATTTTTGATACACTCGAGCATTCTTGTGAAAAACATTTTAAGAGATTTTCTGTGAGAAACAAAGCTTTCAAAGTTCATACACTTTTGGTTCTCTACATTCAGTCCAGTATAGCATTGAATTCGCTCTGGACTGAGTATAGAAGTCAACCTTGTGATTTAGCCTCGTGCATCAACACATACACCAACAAGGCTATAGGTTGATTGTAAAAATTCATCTTGTACTTTTGCTCTCGGTTGGAGAGTGGTTGTTGACTCTTGGTTGTAGAGTCGGTGTCTTTTCACTCTTGGCAGTAGAGTGGGTTGCTTTCTCTGGTTGAGAGAAAGGACTACGGGTTAGACAAGGTTGTTGTCGTAACGCCATAGGGTATTCTTGTAATTTTTCAAGAATAGTGGAAATCTCAAGTAGGTTGCTTGGGGACTGGATGTAGGTCGGGAGGACCGAACCAGGATATATCTTGTGTACTCTGTGATTGATTGTCTTGTGTTTGCACTTACTTTTGCTTGTTTAAGTTCTGCAAAACTTGTCTGGCCAGTCGACTCAGCTTCGTATCAGTCGACTGATCAAGTCTTGTATTAGTTGTTCTCTTTGTTTCATCAGTCGCCTGCCTTATCTATAAGTCGACTGCATCGAGAGTTTAAATTTCTTTTATTTTGGTTATAACAGTCGCCTGGTTCACCACTAAGTCGACTGTGCCGAGAGAAATTATTTATTCCGCAATTTATTTTTGATAAACACTATTCACCCCCCCTCTAGTGTTTGTTGCTTTGCCTACAGGATCCAACATTTTGAAGCCCACAAACTAATTAATCTTTTAATTGTCATAACTTGTCATGTAGACACAATTAGTAGACAATTGATTAATTAGTTTTGTACAACTTAATAGTGGGGGACACTAGGAGGCATGTGCATGCATTAGAGTGTGCATTTCACACCCTTTCTAGGGGTGACCGGATTTGAGCAAAAGAGAGAGGGATAGTGGATGAAGTTGTGGGGGGTAGTTATGTGATCATGGAAGTTGCTATAACTTCCCAATCCATCTTGATCCTTGATCTCTAACTCCTTGATTGAATCCTAGCCTTCTATTCTCATCCTAAAAGTGTATAAATACCCCTATATTTCTTCTCATTAGTTCACTAAACAATTCATTAAGAGAGAAAAAGATTACAAGAGGAAAAGATTGAGTAGTAATAGGGAGTAAAAGATTAGAGTGTGAAATTTTGTATGTGTTTCCAACCAAGAGGAGGTAGGCCAACCATTCAAGGAGCACAAGAAGGTTCGGGTTCTAAGCTTTCAAGGAGGAGAAGGCAAATTGCAATACATTCTAGGAGGAGAAGGCCACTTTCTTGCATTTTAGGAACTTTCAATTCGTTTGTCTCCAATAGGTGGGTGTTTCTCATGCTTCTAAATTTTAAATGCCATGCTAGGAATGATGTGATAAAATAGTTAAAGAGAAATCAAGAAATTCTAGTCTCATGTTTGATAAATTAGAGATGGAATGATAATTTAGAGAATGATTGTGATGATGATTGCTAATTGATAAATGTGTGAAATTGAAATGCTAGAATCTATCTTATTGTCATGCTTTATGTTTATAAATCATGCTATGTGAAGAAAGTTGTGCTTATGAGACACAAATTGATTAAATGCATCATGTGTAGTTGATTGTCTAAAATGAAGTTTCCTTATTGTAGAAAGATGAAAACTTGTGTTCTAAAAATTTTATTTCGTGGAAACCTCGATTATAAATAATGTGAAAATGGTGATCTTATTTTCACTGTCAAAAATATATCCACGATCTACTCTAAATTGCAACTTGGTGCAATCGACAGTCGACCAGATTAGAGTCGACAGTCGACTGTCAGGTAATAAATTTCGGATTTTAGTTACAGAACAGTCGACCGACTATATTGTAACAGTCGACTTCCCTGGTTATTTGTTTTGAGTTTTATATCTGGATTTTCGTGAGATAATTTTCTATGACCTGTGGCTTAGTATAAATAAGAATTTGAGACTACTTTTGCAAGAAAAAACTTATTTTAATTATTAACTTAAATTGTCTTTTAGATAAAGAAAATTAAATGGATTGTTTTAAGGAATTTAGAAATGAGATTTAGAAATGAGAAATTTGAAAAATGTGAATTGTGAAACTAAGTGAAATTGTGAATTATGAAATTAGTATGGATTACAATAAAGATTAAGAGAATTATGTGGAAATATGAACTAGTGAATGTGACATGTTAGAAGAAGTGAATTTTAATTATTTACGCATGATATTGTACTTGAAAATTGAAATTAGATGACATGATGAGTTATGAAGAGCATTATGAATATGAATACATGAATACTATGAATATGAAATGTGAATTATGATTAATCATGAAAGAGGACTTTATGCGTATGAAAACTCAATGTTGTAATTATGAGTTGAAATTAAGAACTAGGGTGTAGCTAAGCCTTATACCGGCAATAAAAGAAATATTGAGATGAAATTTGAAATGAAAAGACCAAGAGTTGGGTTATGTGAAATGAATGAATAAGACCGGTATAGTGGGAATGCTAACCCTAAGGGATTGATTTTGTTCATGATTCAATTAAATTAAGGGCTAGAAACATAGTGAAGATGTGATGAAAGTAAGAAAAAAACATGAGTATAAGGGCTATTGGATTGGCGGCGTGAGAGTATTCATAGGATGTCCCATGATGCATCATGAGTAGGATGTGGATACTTGTAATGCCCCCGATTTCCCTGTAACTGGGAAACCGTGACACATGCCAAGATCTTTCCTTCAATTAGTCACGATACACAGAAAAGCAGGGAAAATTTAAAAACTTTTCTTCAACACAGAGTTACTACGCAGTAATTACAAATATCAATTTGTAATACCAAACTGTAACGCCTGCCCCTTTTTTTTCTTTTTGACTCCAAAATCAATTCTTCCAATTTCTATATCACTTTAAACATAAACTAAAATAGTTATGTTTCAAAGAAAATTTGGGCAGAGTCTCCCTTGTAATTTTTGCCCCAAAACACAAAAAGCTTACGGAATTCTGCTCTAAATTCCGTAGCTCACATCACAGGCAATAATATCACGGGCTCCCCAGGCCAAAATGAGCATCATCACACAGGCAATATATATATATGCTCTGGGGGCCAAACTCATAACGATATATCAATTATCAATTAAAAACCATAAATTCTTTTGAAAATGCAGTAAGTTTTTTAGAAAATAATTTGTAAAAACATACTACAGCGCCCGGTACTCCACAATGAGATGGGTACGGGTCAAAACCATATCATGCTACCTCACACTATACTCTGCATCATCGTCCACATACTTATACATCAAAAATACAATTTAAAGCATAAAACCTTTACTATTTACAATTAAACCATAACAACAAATTTGTAAACTGGAGCTCTACTCCACAGAAACTTGTACCTACACCTCACCTCTGCACTACTGAGGACCTGTAACAGTAGGGACCTAGGGTAGTCCAGGGACTCCCTAACCCCCAAACACTAAGGGGTTAGCCATTTCTGGTGTGAGTATAATTTATTAAATAAGTAAATAAATTAAACTTACAAGTAAAACATAACGAACTCACAATTTCCAAGATAAACAAATCTTACTTGACATCTGAATATGTAAACATCATAAATGAGATTTTCCATCAAATACTCTCTGAGTCATCACCTGTATGTATATCTATACCCGCTTATAACATACTTATATTTAGTAACCATTTGAATAACCACTCATAATACGATATTGATTTTATTTTCTTATATCACGTATCAAAACATAAACATATGCCTTCATTCTCATACTACCACATTCATTCATGTCCAACCGAACATCTCATTTCACCTTACCATTTACTTGCATTTTATCACAATATACCCCATATCCCAACATAGTTTGGCAATAACATATCACATGTCAAGCCGATAGCTTGGGTAATAATCACCGCACATCCCAAGCCCAACTTGGGTAATATCACATCACATCCCAAGCCCATAGCTTGGTTATTAATTTACTTCAACTATCACACTCGCAATTCATCTCGAATGGAAAAGACACATGTACATATAATTGATGTGTCAGTGTATGTTATGACTTAACTCTAATGCAAAATTACCAATACAAAGATGCTCTTATTCTAATGCAAGCAAGTCTCCGGAACAGTATGCATCCCATACTACATATGCCCCATCTCAAGCCGTTTCTCCAAATATAGGGATTTGAACCCGCGTTATGAATTTCTAATTGTACACAACCTGTTCCTGACAGATACAACGTGACTGATGAGGTTGCAGACGTGGTCAAGTCCCACCAATGCAGTACGCTCATGGTTCTATGTTTGCCACTACTACCCGGTACACCGGACCTCACTAAAAAACTAGACGAACACAGGGTCTTCCAAGCGCAGGATAGCATAAAGCCTATCCTGTGTCATCCATAACTCATAGACCGTGATCTATGGCCTGTTCGCTCTCCCTGGCCAAGGACCCGACGGAGTTCCGGGGTCCATCCCTTAGCTCCGCCCGCCTTATCATGGCACTTCAGGAATTAACAGTGTGAGATACGCAACCCGTGCTCCCAACTCGTGAGAAGGCACCGTACGTATCCCTTTGACGGGAAGGTACAACCCAATAACACCACCTAAGGTCGGCCCCAAAGGACGAGTTGGTCGTAAGGTGCCCCCTACTACCAACTCCTCTCTTTCTGGCAAAATGGTTAAGTAAAGGATCTTTATGAGTCACTACCCTAACGATGTCACTAACCCTGAACACTCCTAGGGATGACAATATTATAAACACAACATGCTTGGTCTTAAATTAGACTTCGCAAGATAACTCTACTAGGCTGCTCAACCTAGACTTACCAGAACCCTTCAGGATCCGGTTCCTGGCCTATCGATCCAAGACCCCGGCAATGCGAACGTATTCGCATGCTACTTCCTGAACTTGGATTTCGTCACACTCCGGTCCGCAATCAATAAACAATTAAGATCCGACGGCACCTGTGAAGTGACTCGTCCACAGTCCCTTAGGAGTAAGCTAAACACACGTCTTAATGGTCGATAGCCTTAGGGCAATGATATCACCCTAGATGAGCACAACAACTACGTATTAGCTAAGAAGCTACATACGAGTAACCAAAAACACATACGAGCTAAACAGCTACGTATGGGACCAATAGCTACATACGGGCCAGTCGAGCCACGTATGAGACAACAATATGCATACGAGCCAAATAAGCTCCGTATGAGACCAACATCTACATACGGGCCAGTCGAGCCGCGTATGAGACAACAACATATATACGAGCCAAATAAGCTGCGTATGAGACCCACAGCTACATACGAGCCAGTCGAGCCACATACGCGCAAAACCACATACAAACAACCATACAGGTAATCAAACCTAGAAGCAACCAACTGTGCTTACTAGCAAACTTGATCTTCTATAATTAGAAGTAACAGAAGAATCTACTATAATTAACTTAAGCATGGTATCCTTCTAAAATCAACTCATCATGACATACCTACTATAATCAACTCACATATGAGTTTCTCACTATAATTAGCCTACAACAACTCAAGCATGGATTCTTAATATATCACAAGTGTGGGTTCTTTCTCTACAACAATCCAAATCCATAGGATGGGTTCTTTTTACTCAACACTACTAACAACTAAAATGGGTTCTTTTTCGCATACACAAATAATATAGCCATAGGAATGGGTTCTTTCTCAACCTACAACAAGTAATCAACATAAAGGTGTGATCTTTTAACATCCTATAACTGACAACATCAAAAGATTGTTTCTTTATCATACTACAACTAACATAACATCAAGTTGGGTTCTTTTAGCATCCACAATTTACTCAACCCTCAAAATGGGTTCTTTCTCAACCTACAACAACTCATACCTAAAAGATGGGTTCCTTTCTTCACCTACACAAGTTTTAACCCTAAAGATGGTTCTTTCTACATATACATAAACAAATAAGGAGAGCAAACAACTAATTTAGAAGTAGAGAATCCCCACAGACATAACTAATCCCTTATATCGGTTTTATATAATCAAAATAGTTAACTTCACCAAATATCACCAAAAATCTATTTTCGGGTCCATAAAAATCCGTATTTTCCCTTAAATCAATCTTTAACATAACTTCTACGAAATATATCGAAAAGCCATAAAATTCGGCCACAACATAAAATATAAGTAGATACATCATACTCACATATTTCTCAACCACAAAATGAATATAAATAAATTAGTACTCACATATTTCTTAAACCCACAAAATACGTAAATAAATTAATACTCACATATTCTTCAAACCACAAAAATATATAAATAAACTAACTCACATATATCTTTAAACCACGAAAATATATAAATAATATAACTCACCACATTTCGCGAAGATTCGAAGCGTCACCATGCCACCCCGCATCCGAAGTCGTGAATATATCCTATCACCAAATTTTAAAGCAATTAAACTCAAATAATTCAAACCAATCATAAAAGCTAATAACACTATCCCCCAAATATCACCCAAGCGTTTAGTGAACGCTTGGGATATACACGTACGATGCACGTGATAATCAAATGCTTACGGTATTTTCATTCCCAATTAATTACTAAAATCACCCCCAAATAATCTAATAGTCCAACTACAATTTCTATTACTATACGAGAATTAATTCATACCCATATAGTTCTCTTTTACAAACCCAAAACATTATTTTACTAACAACTTGAAATCTCTCTAAAATCCGCCAATTTCTCACATCCACAATTTCCAATATCTCTAAATCTCTCTACCACAATAATCCTACTCAATAAAAATTTACCCAACTAAATTTTATACAATAAAATAGTTAGGGTTTACCTTCCCGAAATCCAATCGAAAATCCGATGCTACTACGATGTAGAGAATCCCTCACTTAGTCTACCCCTCAATTTAATTTGAATTTGACGAAGAATCAGAGGGGATTGAGGTGGGAAAATGATCGGCGATGGGTTCTTTTGGGTTTGTTTTGATCGGGAATGGATGGGAAGGGAAGGAGAAGAAGGGAGGTGGGGTCGGGGTTTCTTCGATCTCAGCTGGAACGAATGGAAGGAGGAGGTCGGGAAAGGAGGCCGGGGTTTCCTGGGTCGGCATCGAACAAGAAGGGAGAAGAAGGAAGGAAGGAGGGTTGGGTTCTCTTTTGGTTGGAAGTGAACGTGAGGAGGAAGAAGTAGGGGAAGGAGAAGGAGTAGGGAACCGGGGGGGGGGGGGGGTGTTATCTGGGTTGGGGTGGAACCGGACGGGAAGAGAAAAGAGAAGGAAGAAGAAGGAGAAGGAGAAGGAAGAGAATGTGGGGTTTGTTTTTGTAAAAATGAAAATAATTAATAATAGATAGATAAATATCTAAAGGAATATTTCGTATAAGCCCCCTAGCCTTAATACATTCCCAATAAAACCCAACTCTCTACTTTAATGATCCAAACAATACAAAATACATTAAAATTACTTTGTAGATAATCCGTATAAAAAATAATTTAATCTTGAAAATAATAATAAAATAAAGTAGATAATAACTGATATTTCTTAATTAAAAATAATTATTGTCAGAAAAATACATACTCGCGTGCAATTTTCAATTGCGCACACATTACGATGCAAAATAGACATATGCTATTTTTCGGGTTGTTACAATACTGCTCCAGAGTACCGTCCCGATGGCGACGCTCGTGGGGTGTTTGGTGACTGCGGGTGGTGTCATGTCTATGGTAGGAGGTGAATTACCACAAGATGCCTGCATGATGAGTCATGTGACAGTACGTTGGGATTTTCTCCAGAGCGCCTAGACATGAGTTCGTAGGTCATAGAACATCTAGGATACTTACCGTAGTTACAGTAGTAGATTAAGTCATGGCGAGGGATTGAACCCTACAAGATGAAGAACGGTTAAGAGCTTGCCCTCGGACTTATGTAGTATGAGCTGCATAGACTCTGAACAAGTGCGCCTTAGTGTCATATAACATAAATAATTGCATTAAAGACTAAGTGCACATTCACGACACGATATCAATAGGATAGTCCCCTTAGCTTTGTTTGTGAACAAGTTTTTGGTTTGTTACATGTTGAGAATCGTTATACTGTTTTCGGCATAGAGAGGATGGCCGTGTATAATATTTCGTCAGTTGAATGAACTGGCGTGCCTACAGTTTCCATGTAGGGTAAAGCACATGAAAAAGACAAAAGAGGAATTGATGCTTAAAGATTATTCAAGTGTTGTCGTATTTCATTCGTGGTTGAAAAATTTGCTTCCGCTGTATAAGTGTTAATGTAATGTAACTCTGATGTAAAGTAAAATTTTATTTTCCTTGTAAAATTGTACGAAGTGAAGTGAAAAGATCCTGTGGAACTCGAATTCAGTATGTTTTGAAATTCGGGGTGTTACAATGTCACCTTCTCAAACCAAGCACGTTCTGTGCTTTTCTTCATCTCAACGTGGCCCCCACCCCTAATCCCCTTTCTCATCCTTTTTGACTCATAATTTTCAATTATTATTATATTTATATATTAATTTATTATACTATTCACAAATTACAGGGTACTACAGCCTCTTCTTCGGGAGGTGATGGATCTTCGTCTTCTGAGGCTCCTACACGCTCTTCGTCGAGGGTAAGCGAAGCTGAACAATAACATTCGTAGGCCCCCGGGTCGGAGGAAGTCAATATTGAAAGAGTTTGGAAGTGGGTGACCCCGGGCTGCCGATGAAGGGGATCACCATCGAGGTGACGAGTGGGGGTCCTAGGAGGAGAGCCCTCGGGCCTGATAAAGATGGTGGAAGAGTGGGAAGAGAGTTACAATGTCCCGAGCTGTGACGAGGGTGAGGCTGCAGGGACTTCTTTTGTGCAAGGAACGGGGGTCGCGGTCTTGTACAACATCATGAGCACCCTACCTTCTCGTGGTCGTCGTCCCGCTAAGAAAAGGAGGAAGAACCTCTCCCCTGACATGGAGCACGGGCCGATGCGCTATCGGGACGATCTCGAAGGCTGTGTTTATTCTCGGGTTTATCCGAAAGACTTGCATGATCTGGTTCTGTTCGGCGTACCCCCGTCTTCATCGAATAGATCGCAGACAGAGGCTGACGAGTGTTGATTCTTGATTTTGATGATTACAACACAATGCAAAGTTTGTTGTGCTATTTCTCATATATTGCAGGTTATATCAAAGTTTATCATGTATGATACACAAAGGCCTCAGAGCAAATTGATCAAGCAAGTTACAATGTTCTAAAGCTGAAGAATGATCAAGCAAAGCTTCATATAAAGACAATGGCTAAAGCTTCACTCAAGACTCAAGACTCAAGTCAAGACCAAAGCTTCAATGTCTTATAGTTTGTGTGTCTTGTAAAATGTAATTTTTTCTCTTTGTTGAGTCTTAGATTGATGTACAGCCTTGTCACACACACTCACACATATCTTCAAATAATTGAGTGTTTTTCAAACTTAAAAAGATCGAAACAAGATTGAAAAAGCTCAGCTGTTAAGTACCAGTCGACCACCATTAGGCACCAGTCGACTGTCCTAGAACGAAACTGTCTGAACTTATTCAAACTCTGACCAGTTAACTCATAACGGCAACCCAGTCGACTGTTCAAGTCATTTCAACAGTTTACTGATTTCAAAACTTAATTTTTCGAATTCAAAAGTTTTATTTCCATTGGTTGATAGTTGGTACAACTGCTTCTTAACGTCTAGTGATTCTAACTCTATAAATAGAGTGTAAGAATCACTTGGAAAAGGTTACAAGACAATACTCTCTTTTACAAGCTTTCAAGTACTTATTTTCAAAAAGAGAACAAGAGTTCACAAACTTTCAAATCCTCTAAGTTCTTGGTTCTCTATTTTCAGTCCAATATAACACTGATTTCATTTTGGACTGATTTTAGAAGTGACTTATTAGCCTCCATACACAAATCACAATCACAACAAGGCTATAGGTTGATTGTAACTCTTTCATTGTTCTTTCTTTCACTTTCGGTTTGTGAGAGTGGTCCTCTCGGTTGGAGAATAGGACTCTTGGTTGAAGAGTCGGTTTTCACTCTCGGTTGTGAGAGTGGTTTCTCTCAGTTGGAGAGTAGGGCTCTAGGGTGTAGAGTCAGGTTTTCACTCTTGGTGGAAGAGTGGGTTGCTCTCTCTAGTGGTGAGAGAGGACTACGGGTTGGATAAGGTTGTTGTCTAACGCCGTAGGGTATTCTTGTACATTTTTCAAGAATAATGGAAAATCTCAAGTGGGTTGCTTGGGAACTGGATGTAGGTGGGAGGACCGAACCAGGATACATCATGTGTACTCTGTGGTTGTATCTCTTTGAACTTGCATTTCATTTACTTGCTTTTTAAGTTCTCTGTGAAACTTGTCTGGACAGTCGACTGCATCTCCTTTTAAGTCGACTGGTCAGACTTGTACTACATACTCTGAAAACCTATCTGGTAAGTCGACTGGTTCTTTTATAAGTTGATTGATCAGACTCGTCTTAAAATATTCTTCTTAACTGTCGCCCCAGTCGACTGGTTTCTCTTTTCAGGTCGACTGGTCTGAAGAAAAGTTCAATTCCGCAATTATTTTTTATAAAACACTATTCACCCCTCCTCTAGTGTTTCTTGCCTTGCCTACAGGATCCAACAACGAGATGTAGAATACTTTGATGGAGAGTGACCTTGCCGTTATCCGGGAAACGTTCTTCAGATCCGCATAGTATGTTTTGATGATCCCAAAACTGAGCCTTCGCCTGACCGATCAACTGGGGAGAAGTTTTTTATGTTCCCTTAGGATGCTTTTGCGTCAAGCCTGCATCTGCTCCACCACCCACATATCAAGTAGGTTCTCTAATGGGCTGGGATGAGCCTGATGGAGTACGTGCCAAACTCATGGAAGCAGTTGATGAGTTTCATCATGCTCAGACAGAGGAAAGGCATACCTCTGAGCTTCATGTACTTTCGAAAGAGTTAGGGATTGAGCACACTTCCAAAGAGCTTTTACCGGTGGTATATTGCCCCCCAGGCCAAGCTGTGCGTGGTGCATAACCATCCCAACTCCATAAAAGGTTGGAGGAAGAAGTACTTTATCGTTTACGGCCCGGAGCCCTGGGACATACCGGTCATACGAGTCAGCTCCAAAGAAGCCCCTGAGGTCCGAAGAGCTCTCCAAAGAGGAGAGGGTGGAGTTTGGTAGGCTATTCGATGAAAATCTGATCATTGACTGGTCCAATGACGAAGATGTCACTTGCAGTCAGCGACTTGAGTCCTTAGGTCCCCAGTGAGTTTCTTCCCTTGTAATCTGTTGTTATTTGTCTGAGGTTCGACCCTAACATACTCCTTTTGTAGCCTCGAAAGACGATGAGGTCAATGTACTTTTGGCTGCCCCGGCAGCGCAACAAAAGGCTGAGGATAAGGGTAAGGGAGAGGTGTCGCCACGTGTTGGAGGGTCACCGAAGGGGCGTTAAAAAAAGGGCCAGGGGTCGAGGACCCTGGCTATCCGGGACCCAGAGGAGTCTTCCTGGGCGAAATCGAGTGTGAGATCTCTCCGAACCCAGGAATTGATGGAGTCTCCGGTGCCGCTGATCCACCTATTCTTGGAGGAGGTCATCTCTGATAAGGCTCGGGAGACCTTCACTCCCGATTGGCATGTGAAGCTCGTCAACTCCATTATGGAGTCATGGATGGCCATTGAGGTGGTGAATAATCTTGCACTTCCAAGGGACATGAAAGCTCTTGCAAAGGAAACGTTCAACTCGGCATACCTTCGGTGGTGGTAAGTGCTCGTTTTGGAGCATCTGTATCCCTTAGTTGTTGTCTCACTATTTTCCTTTCTGTTGAGTGAGCTGATGAGGCTGTATGATTATGACTTGGAATCTGCCGAGCACTGGGCTCAACAGTACCAGTCGAGGTGTCAGGATGAGAAGACCTGTACCGATGGGTTGGAGAAGAGGGTGAAGGAATTGGAGGTAGAGGTCGACGATGCCGCTGATCAGATCACGCGGGGCCATGTGGAGGGCTACGAGCAAGCCCTTCAACATTTCAAGGAAAGGCACCCCAATGTCGACCATGAGGGCATCTGCTACGTCCCAGAGCCGGGCCCTGGTAGCACCCCTCCGACTCCAAGGGAACTTCCTCTTGATATCGGCGACCCCGTTAGAGCCAAACCATTCACTCACCTCCTCGAAAGGACTCCCCCTAACTTGTAGTTTTCCTTCTTTTTTACATGTTCCCGATTTTGTACACGTCGTGCGCGGACTGGCCACCACATACTGTAGTTTTTTTTGTCTAAATAAAAATTCACAGCTGGCCGTGACTGTCTATTTCATGTCTGAGTTGCAATGCATTTTGTTGAGCAGGATCCGTGTCGTGGACGCCGAGAGGTGGACCTCGAGAGCGAGGGTCATGTTCTCCATAATAAGCTAGGTCAGGCCGAGGAGATGATCGCTTGCCTTCACAAGGAGGTGACTAGATTCGGGAAGGGGCATTCGGTTTTCATATCAGTCGATCACGGGAGGTGGCTCGGGAGTATGCTCTGTTGGATCCTGTAGGCGAGACAACAAACACTAGAGGGGGGTGAATAGTGTTAATAAAAAACTGCGGAAATTTTCTCGGTGCAGTCGACTTGGTTATGAACCAGTTGACTGATATAACCAAAATAAATTAAAAACAATAACTCTGTGCAGTCGACTGATGAATAAGATAGACGACTGAAGGCACAATGAAACAACAACTACAAACGCCACTGACCAGTCGACTGATAGAGCAAGGAGTCGACTGTCCAGACACTTTTTGCAGAACTTAAATAAACAAGAGTAAATGCAAAATCAAGACAATCAATCACAGAGTACACAAGATATATCCTGGTTCGATCCTCCCGACCTACATCCAGTCCCCAAGCAACCCACTTGAGATTTCCACTATTCTTGAAAAAGATTACAAGAATACCCTACGGCGTTACGACAACAACCTTGTCTAACCCGTAGTCCTTTCTCTCAACCAGAGAAAGCCGACCCACTCCACTACCAAGAGTGAAACAAAACCGACTTTACAACCTAGAGTCAAAAACACTCTCCAACCGAGAGCAAGAGAACAAGAAATACTTTACAGTCAACCTATAGCCTTGTTGGTGTATGTGTTAATGCACGTGGCTAATAAACAAGGTCGTCTTCTATACTCAGTCCAGAGCGAATTCGTTGCTATACTGGACTGAATGTAGAGAACCAAAGAGTACGATCTTGAAAGCTTTATTTCTCAAAAATAGAATTTTTCTCAAGGATGCTCGGATTTTCAAAGAAAGTTCTGTAGATCTATTCAGTGAGATCTGAACTCTACTTAAAGAGTTTGATCTCCTGGACGTTGGGAGACAGTTACTCCAACTGTCAACCAACGGATCTAAGCTTTTGAGTTTGAAAAATTCGATTTTGAAAAACAGAAAATGGTCAAAAGCTCTCGAACAGTCGACTGGGTTGCCATATGAGTCGACTGATCAGAGTTTGAATAAATTTAAACAGTTTTGTACTGGCAGTCGACTGGCAGAGGCTTAAGTTGACTAATACTCAAAAGTTAAATTTCTTCAAACTGTTTTGACTCTTTTTTGGGGGGTTTTTAAGAGACACACAATATAAAATTTTGAGTGTGTGTGTGTGTGACAAGGCTTTACATCAGACTAAGACTCAACAAAAAGGTAAGATACAATGTTTTTACAAGACACTATAATTTTGACACAATTGAGCTAAGGTCTTGAGTCTTGAGTCTTGTCTTGAGTGAAGTCTTGAATCTTGTCTGAGTGAAGTCTTTATCTGTAACCTTTGAGCTTGTGCATTTGTTCAGCTGAAATAGTCTTTTGTAGTACAACCTGTAATGTTAGCTGTATAACATAGACACATGTTGCACTGTGTTGTGATCATCAAAATCAAGAATCAACATTCTCCCCCTTTTTGATGATGACAACACAATAGCTGATAATAAAAGATAATATACAAGCATAGTGAAGACATGCTCCCCCTTTTAAAAACACAAAATGCATTGTCTTAAAAAATGTCTTTTAAAAACACAAAATGCGTTGTCTTAAAAAATGTAACATGTATCAGTCGACTTATCAAAAATGGCAGGCGACTGATGGAAACCTTACTTAGAAAAATCATAAGCAGAAAATAAGTACAGATGCAGTAGCAGCAGTCGACTGATATGCCTTTGGGCAGTCGACTGACCAGAGAGTTTTCCAATCAAAGTTAACAAATGAGAGGAGTTAATAAATGAGAGGATATCAAAACATAAATAACACAGAAAATAACACAGAGATAAACTGATATAACACAGATATCTCTCCCCCTTTGTTATCATCAAAAAGCACAAAATAACAATCTTTTGCATTAAAAGGAAACTAAGATAAAGTCTTATACAGAAATAAGTGCATTAAGAAAGAAAATTACATAATAGAAAAGAAAATAAAAAGTCTTCAATCTTCTTCATCGGAGTCTTCATCGTCACCTTGAGAAGGAGGATGAAATTGAGAGGTGAAGAGATGAGTGAGGTTGTCAATCTTAGAATCAATGTGGTCTAGTTTGGAATCTAGGTTATGAAGTTGGGTATCTACAGTGGCTGAATGCTTCATAAGATAGGAAACACAGTCATATAAAGTACGAGGATCATCGTAGTTGGCTTGAAGAGGTGGATCAGTAGAGGTAGAAGGTCTAGAGGGTCTAGAAGTAGAACCTAAAGGAGCTTGAGAAAGAGGAGGAGACCTAGGGGGTGATCTAGAAGGAGCATCAAGAAGTTTCATACGTGCCAAACTAGCACGATCGAAACACTCATAACGAGTAACAATATTGGTCTCGGAATCGAGATCAATACCAAAAGCTATAAAGACTCTAGTAAGAAGACCTCCAAAAGGTAGAAAGTGAGTGTGGTCTTGATTCAATTTAGAAAAGATGACTCGACCCCAATTGACAGCAATTTTACCAAAAATTGCATACACAACTTTTTGTAATTCTATACAATATTGGTCATAACTACCCTTTTTGGGAAGGATGTTATAGGCTAATATTCTACCTACAAGCTTAGCAATTGGTTTAATATTTTTGCTTTTCATTGGAGGGTCATGATTGGGTAAGAAGATTTTAGATAAAATAGAGGCATCATCTAAAATAATTTCATCAAGAGTTAATCTTCCATCATCAATACCCAATATTTGATTGATCCTAGTCGGTGTGAGTGTCATTTTGACATTCTTCACAGACGAACGGATTACAACATCCCCATCTGGTTTTTGTACAACTCTCATATTTGTGTAAAACAAATAGATGAGTTGGGGATAATAATTGGGTTGGTTTGATAAAGAGAGAAAATCATAAAGACTACTATTTTGGAACAAGGGAATAAGATTGAAACGATCAAGGTCATTGAAGTTAACAAACCTTCCAGGGAAGATTGTAATGGTACAAATAAGGTACCATTGATCAATGAGATCGGGACTCAAGAGAAATTGAGTGTAGTCTTGAGATGAAGAACTACCCTCATGAGATCTTTTAGATCTTTTAGGTGCCATGAAAAGAGAGAGGAAAGGATTTTACCAAAGAGAAGGAAAGATTAGACCAGAGGCAAGCACCAGCAGCAATGTGAGAGTCGACCACCTTCTTCTTCACTAACTAGGATTTGGAATTTTGGGTAAAAAACTTGAGATCGGTAAGGGTGAGAAAATGGCTGGTAAAGGGGTTTTAACTGCGAATAAACGGCTGAGATCAAAGAGAGAAGAAATCGACGGTAGAGATTAGAGATCACGAGTGAAAAGAGAGGTGAATTTCATCTCAAAAGACGCGATGAATAGTCGCTGAAGACGATTGAGCTCGCGACAGTCGACTGGTAGGGTATATCAGTCGACTGAGTCGAGAAGAAAATAAAAGATTTATGTCTACTAATCAGTCGACTGGTATAGGAACCAGGCGACTGGTCAGATAAAAAATTGATATGTTTAAGGACCAGTACAGTCGACTTACTCAAGAATACAGTCGACTTAACAGAAACAATTTTCAGCAAATATCAATAAAATCACAAATTCCAAGTTCTCTCCTTAATTTAATGAAAGTATCTTCTTTAAGGGGCTTGGTAAATATATCTGCTACTTGTTTATCAGTAGAGATAAAGTCTAAAGATATATCTCATTTTAAAACATGATCACGTAGAAAATGATGTCGAATATCAATATGTTTCGTACGTGAATGTTGAATCGGATATTTAGATAAATTAATTGCACTGGTATTATCACACATAATTGAGGGTTTCTCAAATAAAATACCATAATCTTATAAAGTTTGTTTCATCCACAAAATTTGTGCACATGCCAAACTTGCAGCGATATACTCAGCTTCTGTGGTTGATAGGGATACAGAGTTTTGCTTTTTACTGCACCAAGATACTAGGGAATGTCCCAAAAAGTGACATGTACCACTAGTACTCTTGCGATCAGTTTTGCTTCCAGCAAAATCGGCATCGCTATATGACAAAAGTTGAAAATTATTGGTGTGTGGATAAAATAAACCATATTCAGATGTGCCTTTAATATATCTTATAATTCGTTTCATTGCTTTTAAATGAGACTCTTTAGGACTAGATTGATATCTAGCACATAAACATACGCTGAACATAATATCTGGTCTACTTGCAGTAATATATAAGAGTGAACCAATCATACCTCGATAGAGTTTTTGATCAACACTCTTACCTAATAAATCTTTGTCAAGAGTAGTAGTAGTAGCCATAGGGGTGGATTTACTACTAGTACTATCCATGTTAAAACGTTTGAGTAGTTCCTTTGCATATTTGCCTTGATTGATAAATATGCCATTTGAGGACTGTTTAATTTGAAGTCCAAGGAAATAATTGAGTTCACCCATGTGACTCATCTCAAATTCATTTTTCATGGTATTAGCAAATTCTTTACATAGATTATTATTAGTAGAACCAAAAATTATATCATCAACATATATTTGTATGATTAAGATATCATTCTTAACTCTTTTGATAAACAAAGTAGTGTCTACTTTACCTATTTCAAATTCTGTTTCTAAAAGAAAAGTTTTCAGACGATCATACCAAGCACGAGGTGCTTGTTTAAGACCGTATAAAGCCTTTTTCAATTTATGAACATGATCTGAAAATTGTTCATGTTCAAAACCTGGTGGTTGTTTAACATAAACATTTTCCTTAATAAACCCATTAAGAAAGGCACTTTTAACATCCATTTGATAAAGTATAAAATTCATGAAACAAGCAAAAGATAATAAAATACGAATAGATTCTAGTCTAGCAACAAGAGCATATGTTTCATCAAAATCTATACCTTCTTCTTGATTATACCCTTGAGCAACTAATCTAGCCTTGTTCCTTACAACTTGTCCTGATTCATCTAACTTATTTTTGAATACCCATTTGGTACCAATAATAGTCTGATCAGGAGGTCTAGGAACTAAATCCCATACATCATTCCTTATAAATTGGTTTAGTTCATCTTGCATGGCATTCATCCAATATTCATTCTCACAAGCTTCTTGTATATTTTTCGGTTCAAAATCCGACAAGAATGCTGTACGAGAGATCATATTAACATGTGAACGTGTCTGAATACCATGGGAGATGTCACCAATTATTAAGTCATGAGGATGATCTTTAACTTCAACAAATGACTTTGGTAACGTTGAAGATATCACAATCGGATCAGTCGACTTGACTTGTTCTTCAGTCGACTGCTTTACTTCAGTCGACTGGTAGACCTTATCAGTCGACTTATCAGTCAGATTAGTTTGTTCTAAGGATTTAATCACATTATCTAAAGGTGATAAATCAGTTTCATCATCTTTATTTAAGGTTGATGAAGATAAAGATTCATCGAATGTAACATGCATTGATTCTTCAATAGTCATTGTAGACTTATTGAAAATTCTATATGCTTTATTCCTATTTGAGTATCCTAAAAAGATACCCTCATTAGATCTAGGATCAAATTTGTCTAAATTATCTTTTGTGTTTAGAATAAAACACTTAGAACCAAATGTCTTAAAGTAAGAGACTTTAGGAATTTTATTAAAAAATAACTCATAACAAGTCTTCTTTAGCTTAGGTCTTAGAAGAATTCTATTTAAAACATAACAAGCTGTAGCAACAGCTTCAGCCCAAAAATGCTTTGGTAGATTGCTTTCAACAAGCATAGTACGTGCGCATTCTTGCAAAGTCCTATTTTTCCTTTCAACCACTCCATTTTGTGGTGAAGCTCTAGGAAATGCAAATGAATGTGTTATACCATTCTTGTTGCAATATTCTGTAAATATTTCATTTTCAAATTCTCCACCATGATCACTTCTAATAGTGACTATAGTTAGAGACCTTTGATTTTGAACACGTTTACAAAAATGTGCAAATTCCTCAAAAGCATCATTTTTATGTTTTAAAAAGAATGTCCAAGTAAATCTTGAAAAATCATCTACTAAAACAAACACATATCTACTTTTATTTAAAGAAGCAACTCTAGTAGGGCCAAATAAATCCATATGAATTAATTTGAGCGGCCTACTAGTAGAAATTACTTCTTTTGTTTTAAAAGTGGATTTGATTTGTTTTCCTAGTTGACATGCATCACATAACTTATCCTTTTTAAAGGATAGTTTTGGCAGTCCTTTAACTAGGTTATATTTAGATAATTTTGAGAGATTTTTCATGTTCACATGTCCAAATCTTCTATGCCATAGCCAAGATTCATTGTTAGAGGCTATTAAACAAAAGTCATTTGAAAAATCAATTGCATTCAAACACAATTCATAAATATTATTTTTACGAAAACCTTGAAAAATAACATTTTGCATAGTAGAATCATAAATCATGCATGCATCTTTTTCAAAAACTATTTTATATCCTTTATCACACAATTGACTAATGCTTAAAAGATTATGCTTTAAACCATTAACCAATAACACATTTTCTATAGTTGGGTTAGAAGTTTTACCGACCATGCCAATACCTATGACTTTGCCTTTGTTGTTATCTCCAAAGGTGACGGTTCCTCCATCTATGCTTTGAATGGTGGATAGTAGGTTGGCATGTCCTGTCATGTGTTTTGAACATCCGCTGTCTAATATCCAGCGTTCTTTCTTGGGTACCTATAAAAAGTTTAAGGTAAATATGGTACCCTTTTTATTGGGTCCAAAACACATTAGTTTGGGGAAAACCAAAACCATGAAGAGTTTGATCTTCCTCCATAAGCAGGAATATAATAAGTAGAATTACACACATTTAACATATATGAGTTAATATAAGCAATTCTATCATTCTGATTTAGACTGACTGGAACCCATACTAACTTGTTCTGTCCAGTCGACTTAACAGTGTCCTTCAGTCGACTGTTAGTGTACATCAGTCGACTGGCTGATACACTAGGTCGACTTATAAGAGGCCGGTTTTGATCTCGTTGAATAAGATCCAATTCCTCTGGACAGACGACTGGTTGTATGGTTCAGTCGACTTAACCGAACGGTAGTTTTGCTTTTATCACTAAAATTAACAACCTTAGGCTTTGCAAAGAAATCATACAACTTGTGTGTAACACTAGAAATAGATGCTGATTTATTTTTACTAGTGTTTACAACAGGATATTCTTTTATAGAAGAATTTTTAAAACCAAGTCCATATTTTTGACTAGATGTAACTTGATGATGAAGCATATCATTTAAATTCTCTTTGCCTTTGTTAAACTTAGATACGTTCTTTGAAATCTCTTCATAATTCTTTTTGAGAGTTTCAAGATCAGTATCTAAACTTGCAATGCGAGAATTTAAGGATTTTACTTCCTTATCAAGGTTAAGATTTTCTTGATTGAGTGCTTGATTCACTTTCTCAAGATTCTTAACTCTAATCTTTTCTTTCTTTAACTCTTGGAATATTTCATTAAAAGCATCAAGAAGATCTTCGGAATCATAATCATTACTTACATATTCTTGTGCAGCCATGAAACATACATTTGCCACTTCGTTATTTTCATCCGTTTCTTCTTCTGAAGATGAATCACTATCATCCCATGTAGCTTGATAAGCCTTCTTATTTTTGGCAAATTTGTTCTTTGAATATTTGTCCTTCTTGAAGTTGGATGATTTTCCCTTGTTCTTTGCATTTTCTAAGGGACAATCCTTCTTCATGTGACCTATTTTATTGCACCTGAAACATGTAGGAGGGTCATTAGAATCTCTAATTTTAGAATTAAACTTACCCTTCTTTAAGAACTTCTTGAATCTTCGAGTGAACATTGCTATTTCTTCTTCATCTTCTTCCTCATCTTCTGAGTCTGTCATGACTTTGAAAGCCAATGATTTCTTCTTTGATTGGTGTGATTCTGTATCCTTCTTTCGATCTTCAAGTTGGACCTCATATGCCATGAGATTGCCAACAAGATTCTCGAGAGAAAGTTGTGACAAGTCATTCGCTTCCTCTATTGCTGTGGTTTTCTTCTCCCATTCTGGAGTGAGTGCACGTAGGACTTTTCTAACCATCTCTGCTTGAGTGTAAGTCTTTCCAAGCGCCACAAGAGAGTTTGTGATGTCTGTGAATCTGGTGATCATCTCGGACACAGTCTCATTGTCCTTCATTCTGAACATCTCAAACCTGTGGACAAGAACAGAAATTTTAGACTCTTTTACTTTATTCGTTCCTTCATGTGTTACCTCGAGTGTATGCCAAATTTGATGTGCGGTTGTAGCATTGGATACACGGTTGAATTCTTCCTTTGTGAGTGCACAAAATAAGGCATTCATTGCTTTGGCATTGTTCATAGTCTGATTCTTTTGATCATCATTCCATTGTGCATATGGAATGGTAGGGGCAGTATATTCCGTCTCTGTCATTTGCCATATCTCATAGTTGATTGATTGGAGGTAGATTCTCATTCGGCACTTCCAATAATTGTAGTTCGTTCCATCAAATAATGGTGGCCGTTGTGTAGATTGGCCTTCATGGTACTGATTTGTATTTGAAGTAGTTGCCATAGCCTGTAACCTTGCTCTGATACCAAGTGTTGGATCCTGTAGGCGAGACAACAAACACTAGAGGGGGGGTGAATAGTGTTAATAAAAAACTGCGGAAATTTTCTCGGTGCAGTCGACATGGTTATGAACCAGTCGAATGATATAACCAAAATAAATTAAAAACAATAACTCTGTGCAGTCGACTGATGAATAAGATAGACGACTGAAGGCACAATGAAACAACAACTACAAACGCCACTGACTAGTCGACTGATAGAGCAAGGAGTCGACTGTCCAGACACTTTTTGCAGAACTTAAATAAACAAGAGTAAATGCAAAATCAAGACAATCAATCACAGAGTACACAAGATATATCCTAGTTCGGTCCTCCCGACCTACATCCAGTCCCCAAGCAACCCACTTGAGATTTCCACTATTCTTGAAAAAGATTACAAGAATACCCTACGGCGTTATGACAACAACCTTGTCTAACCCGTAGTCCTTTCTCTCAACCAGAGAAAGCCGACCCACTCTACTACCAAGAGTGAAACAAAACCAACTCTACAACCTAGAGTCAAAAACACTCTCCAACCGAGAGCAAGAGAACAAGAAATAATTTACAGTTAACCTATAGCCTTGTTGGTGTATGTGTTGATGCACGTGGCTAATAAATAAGGTCGACTTCTATACTCAGTCCAGAGCGAATTCGTTGCTATACTGGACTAATGTAGAGAACCAAAGAGTACGATCTTGAAAGCTTTATTTCTCAAAAATAGAATTTTTCTCAAGGATGCTCGGATTTTCAAAGAAAGTTCTGTAGATCTATTCAGTGAGATCTGAACTCTACTTAAAGAGTTTGATCTCCTGGACGTTGGGAGACAGTTACTCCAACTGTCAACCAACGGATCTAAGCTTTTGAGTTTGAAAAATTCGATTTTGAAAAACAGAAAACGGTCAAAAGCTCTCGAACAGTCGACTGGGTTGCCATATGAGTCGACTGATCAGAGTTTGAATAAATTTAAACAATTTTGTACTGGCAGTCGACTGGCAGAGGCTTAAGTCGACTGATACTCAAAAGTTAAATTTCTTCAAACTGTTTTGACTCTTTTTTGGGGGGTTTTTAAGAGACACACAATATAAAATTTTGAGTGTGTGTGTGTGTGACAAGACTTTACATCAGACTAAGACTCAACAAAAAGGTAAGATACAATGTTTTTACAAGGCACTATAATTTTGACACAATTGAGCTAAGGTCTTGAGTCTTGAGTCTTGTCTTGAGTGAAGTCTTGAATCTTGTCTGAGTGAAGTCTTTATCTGTAACCTTTGAGCTTGTGCATTTGTTCAGCTGAAATAGTCTTTTGTAGTACAACCTGTAATGTTAGCTGTATAACATAGACACATGTTGCACTGTGTTGTGATCATCAAAATCAAGAATCAACATGCTCGTCTGAAGGAATTATTTCCCAACGCAGACATAGCTCTTGCTCTGGCTAATGCTGTCGAGCCCTTTCGTCTTATTGGCGGCCAGTCCTCGGATTCCACCCTTAGACGGATGCTCATGGAGAAGGACTTTGAGATCTTCCAGTTGAGGACCAGACTGGAGGAAGTGAGTCAGACGTCCACCTTTTACAGTCCCTTTTCGAGACGGTTCCTTAACCTAGGATCTACTTGAAAGTGGGGGCTCCAGGGGATGCCCGGAGTGGAGTAGCGAGATCGACTAGTGTAATGAGCGTGAGAGGTTTGGAGGTGCTCTGCTTGGATGCCGACCCTTCCACCCCTAAAGTGGTTCCCCCCGGATCAGGTCCAGAAGATGACTTCGGGCCTCGGAACCTAGAGCCTTGAACTCATGATCCCGTTGTAATTATACGAATGTAATCATTGTCTTTGGTTTATAATAAAGATGCGCCAACGAACTTCATTCTTTGTCTGATGGCTTTTTGATGAATTGATGCTTGAGATCTCTATAGGGGTTCAGCCTCGGAACATGCACCGAGGGGATGAGCCTCTTTTTTTGAAGCTCTGACTTGGTTTTCACTTCGAGGGTGGGGCAAATTGGTGATGCTTTGAACTCGCTCATAATGCTTGGCCTTAGATATGAGTCCAAGGTCATGGTGGACCAGTGTGGTTTTGCGCTTTCTTCTGGATGACCGCTCTTTGATGCCACTCCGAGGTGGAGGAAACACACATTTGACATGTTCTCACCACATGAGATTATGTGCTTGATGCGATTATCGAGGTCTCACTTCTATATATACAATCTCAGTTGTTGGTCACGTTCATTCACACTCCTTCCATTTTAATTTTTCTTTGACTGCACATCTTCCAAACGAGACTGTTGAAGATGGTGGACCCGGAGCTCATAAAAGCGAAACACAAGGAAATAAAGACCGAGAAGAAGGTCCAGGAGGATGCAGAGGCGAGGGTGAAGGCTGGAGTCGATGCCAAGGCCTTCGAGGGTGAGGCCTCATAGAAATGACTGTCTCTAGAAGTGGAGGAACTTTTGAGCAAGAAGGCGAAGGGGGTGGAGCCCTCCAAGTCTAAGGTGGTTGGGTCAACCATCAAGAAGGAAGGGGAAGAGACCTCCATTGTTGCCTGCGGCCGGTGCCACAGCCTCGACCAAATCTCCCAAGTCGGTGAAGGTGTGGTTTCCCTTCTGGTCTGTGAAGGAAACAGAGATGTCGGCTAGCCGGGCTGCTGCGTTGGAGGTGGTTTCCCATCTTGCCACTCCACGTGACCTGGCCGATTTCGAAGGAAAAACCGAGGATGACGATTACGTCGATTGGGTGCAGGCTTCGGTTCTGGTGAGTTTTTCCTCCACCCATCGTAATTGCCACCCTTGCACTTGACTGAGTGCATTATGATGATCTTGTTCAAGTGAGCATTCATGGGGCCGAATTGAAGAGGAGATGAGACCATCTTCAATGAAGTGTGCAGTGTGCAGAGGCTGCTGAGACCGAACTCCTCTTGCGGGCCGGTGACCTTTGGGAGTGCATAGGCCAATTGAAGGCAGATCTAGCTAATGAGAGGGAGGCTCGAGTAGAATTCTCAAAGAAAATGGATTGGCTGGTCTCCGAGAAGGGAACGTGGCAGGCAGAGGCGGTGAGGTTGAAGAAGGAGTATGATGCGGCTCTGACCGAAATTGTCGAGGCCGATGACAGGGGGTACGGGAGAGCCCTCAAAGATGTTGAGGCGAAGCACCCAGGGATCGACCTCGGTGGCCTTCTCCTTGAGTCAGATGATGAGAAGGCCGGCCCCAAAGTTAGGGAGGATTTGGCAAACCATGACTCGATCATCCATGCCCACTTAGTCTTGGAGGAGGTCCCTATCCCTGACATCGGAAGTTAGGTCGCTTGTATTTTCGCCTTTTTCGCGGACTAACCACCACATTTGTACTTGTTTGATTTGCCGACCGCGGACTAGCCACTGCCCTTGTAATTCTCTTACTTAATAAATCTTGTTGTTGGTTTGTGTAAACCGTATAACTAGTAGACTCATTCTTGTTAAGGTGTTGGTGTAAAGTGCGGCACTCGGGACGACCGAGTTGTAGAGGGTCGGCCTCGGAAGCTACGTGGAGAGCGCGTTGAGGTGAGGCCTTGTGATGGTTCCAGAGGATCGGCCTCAGATCACATGCCAAAGGCGTGGAGAGTAAGGCATGTGAGTAGTCATGACGATCGGCCTCGGATCACCCACCGAGGGCTTAGAGAGCAAAGACATGTGAAAACTGATGAAGGTTGGCCTCGAATCACACGCTGAGGGCGTAGAGAGTGAGGCATGTGAGAACTCATGACGATCGGCCTCAGATCATACGCAGAGTAAATTTACCCGGGACTCGCCAGTCACGTGATATAACATGTGTTTGCTTACATCACCGGTTGATGCATTTAATGTGCCAAAGAAGTTGTAGCATTGCTCGAAATAACTACGGGTAGTTGGGGGAGTTCTCCGTGGCCTATAAAATCCTTGCTGCAGGGTGTTAGACTCATAACTTTCCCAAACTCCCATCTTCAACTTTCGATGTCTTGGTGTTCAGTGGGGACTGTGTTGAGCAGTCCGAGGACCCGTTCGTGGATCAGGGATGATGGGAAGAAGGCCAGAGGGGCTGGGCTTGGCCCATCGGAATCGGTGTTCAGTTGGGGACCTATCTTTGTCCCGAATTTCGAGATCTGAAGCATTTACCACTAGGTCCCGGAGGGCAACGACATTGTTCTGTTCTTTCCCCTCGGAACTTAGTGGGATCCTCCCAGCTAGGACCTCTCGTGTAACACACTAGTTTTCATTTATAAAATTTTGTAATTTAACGTGTTGTGCACGTATGATTTCATTTGTATAATTTCTTTTATAAAATATTTTTATATAGTATTTGTTCTCTCTATTTTTCCCAAAAAAAAAATATTCTCTTTAAAAGCCTAATTAAAATCTAGGCCTAATTATCTTTTAAGCCCACTCTATTTTATTAAATAAATTAATTATTTTAAAGCCCATGGTTAGTTTGGCCCACTAGTGAGCCCATTTACTTTAATTCTCTTTTGAAATGGTCTAACTTGTAGTGTAGACTCATTTCATGGACAACTAAATTTGTCACATGAACAAATTTATAAATGAGAGACACTAGGTGGTATGTGCATGCAATGGAGTGTGCATTGCACACCTTCTCACCTAGGCCGGGTAGGATTAGAAGAGTGGGAGAGATGGGAGTGGTGGAGAGTTGGTTACTCTCATCATGGGAAGTTATTTCAACTCCCCACATCTTGGCCCTTAATCTCTAACCATTTCATCTAATCTTGGCCTTCCATTCACCTTAGAAAATTGTATAAATACCCCCTCCCACACTCTTCATTCTCACACTTGGAAAAAAAATTTGAAGAGAGAAAAGAAAGAGAGAGAAAAATACAAGTTGTAAGGCAAAAAATGAGGAGTTTTGTGAGTTGAAAGAGTGAGTGTTGTGTGTGTTCTTCAACCCAAGGAGAGGAGGTCGGAAGTGCACTAGGGGAGGCTCGGGTTCAAGTTGCAACAAGAAGAAGGCGATTTTCGTGGCTTGCTCTAGGAGGAGAAGGCTTTGTTCATTCGTTGTAGGAGATTCTCTAAGAGTCGATTTGATTGTTTCTCTCCATTTAAGGTGGGTGTTTCTCTTAAACTTCTAATTAGACATCATGTTAGGATATGGTTGACAAATTAAGGAGAAACTCTAACTAAGATAGCCATGCATTATGAGAATGAGACAAATTGCTATTAGTTTGACTATATGTTAAAAGAGTGTTAAATTGATTGCCAAATTATGATTTGTTAAATGATTACCATGCTACCATGCTCAGTTTTGTTGTGATGTGCTAGATAAACAAATACATGCTTGTATGTTGAACAATTGAATAAAAAACTATGGATATAGGTGATTTTGATTAATTTGTTGTTAAATGACATGAAAAATGAAATTTATTATTGAAATAATTGTACAATGTTAATATAAATATTATAAGTGATATAGGGAAATTTTAAGTGTAATTTATAAGGAGATTATGCTTATTTTTCCCCTAAATTTGAAATTGAAAAATAAAATGGAGTAGAGAGCAAATTATGTTGTTTTGTATCAAAAATCAAATTTTATTTTACTAAAATGTTTTAATAAGATGAAAAATAAAATCTGGAGTTTTTGAATGAATTTTGAGAAGAAAAGAACTCAAAAAATTTTGTTTTTGTAAAAATTCGAAAAGAACAGAGACCTAGGTTATAACCTCGTAGCCCAGAAACATAACAGATTGGCCACTTGGCCATATTGGTTAGTCGGTGCTTGGCGTTACTGTAGCTTGCGGGTGACCTGGGTGGTCTTGGGTTCGAAACTGGGCATAAGCATTTTGTTTCTTTTTCAAAAGAAATCCGAATATCGAGACTTACCTTATATTTAATTAACCCCTATCTATGACGTGTTGACGCCTAGGCCTTCCTGGCTTTCGGTGGCGGTTGGCTACTCTCGAGTTGTGGGTTCGATGCTGGGTCTCGGCAATTAAAAACAAATTTTGATTTTTGAGTTTTAAATTGATTCTTTTGACTTGTAAAAAATTGGGAAAAATACTATACTTATTCTAAAATTATATGGACTTAATGAAAAATATTTGGGACAAGATTTGACTAAAATAAAGATGGTTTAGAAGTAAAAATTGTTTGAAGTTGATATTTGTATAAAATGAAAGGTGATTATTTTTGTCATGAAAAGATTACACTAAGTTATAAAAGAGGGATTTTGAAGGAAAGAAAAATTTAAATGGGTTATCTATGAATTTTATTGCCTATTGTGAATGTTGAAAAATGCTATTTTGCCATTATGGAATAAAGTAAGGAAAGAAACTATAGTATGAAAATTTATTGTGCTTATGGAAAAGAAATTTGTGAGCATGAAGTATAAGATTTGAAAGTGAACTTGATATGTGAGTTTTGATTCATAGAAATGAAAAGAAATCATGTTAATTGTGAAAAAGAACTTATGAGTATAAAGACTCAATTTTTGTGATTATGAATTGAAATTGAGAACTAGAGTGTTGTTAAGTCCCATACCGGCATTGAAAAGAAATGTGTTGAAATGAAATTTGAGATGAAAAGACCAAGATTTGGGTCATGTGTCATAAATGGTTTAGATCGGTATAGTGGAAGGGCTAACTCTAGAGAATTGATTTTGTTCATGATTCAAATAACTAAGGACTAGATACATAGTGAAGATGTGATGAAAATAAGAGAAAAACACCAGTATGAGGGCCTCGGAGCTACGGTGTGAAAGTATTCACAGGCTGTCTTCACGATGCGTCGTGACATGACGTGGATATGTCTCCAGGAGTCCGTATTGTAGGCGACATTTGTGGGGTGTTTGGTGACTGCGGGTGGTGTCATGTCCCATGACGGAGGCTGAATTGTCCATAGGCTCTTCATGATGCGTCGTCACATGACGTGGAATTCCCCTCCAGGCTGTCTGGACATGAGCTCGTAACTCATAGAATATCTAGGATATTTATCATAGTTACAGTAGTAGTTAAAGTCATGACGAGGGATTGAACCCTACAAGATGAAGAACGGTTAAGGGCTTGCCCTCAGACCTATGTAGTATGGGATGCATAGAATCTGAACAAGTGCACATTAGTGTCATCTAATATAAACAACTGCATTAAGGACTAAGTGTACCGCACTACACGATATCTATATGATAGTCCCTTGTGGTTTTGTTTGTGATCAAGTTTGTGATTTGTTTAAGTATTTGAGAATTGTTATACTATTTCGGTATAGAGAGGATAGCTGTGTATAATATTTCATCGGTTGTAAGCAACTGATGCGCCCACAGCTTTTATGCAGGGTAAAGTGATTAACAAGACTAAAGAATGCATGCTGATTAAAGATTGATTCAAGAGTTGTACTTTTCAGTTCATGTAAATTGTTGTAAATTGCTTCCGCTGTAAATATGTAATGTAATTGTAAACTCTGATGTAACAAAAGTTCTTTATTTCCTTGTAAAATTGTACGAAAGAAGTGTAAAGATACTATGGAACTTCGAATTCAGTTGTATTTTGGAATTCGGGGTGTTACATCTCGTGCGGATGTTGTTGCTTCAGCGAGACTCAAAGAGGAGAGGTATACTCCTTCTTAAGGTCAGCTGAGGTATCCCATATTCTAGGATCTGAGGTCTCTAGCCGGGGGCAGGGATGAGAGTTCCCTTCTTCAGCGAGAATTCTCTCCATATGATGGAGCTAGTTGCCGTCGGGGTCAGGCACGCATGATGCCTTCCTTCTTCGTGCAGCGAGGCAATCCTCTGTATGGGGCTGTCACCCTGCCTGCCTTGGCAGGCTCCCTTCATCATCATCGCTTTCCATCTCGGGGCACCACCTCTACGCTTGGGGCATGCGTGATGCCTTTTCTGCACCGAGGCATTGGGGATGGCGATGAGCTGGGGTGTAAGTCGGTCGCGAGCCAATACTGAAGTGCGAGATGACTAAATGGCGTGCGATGAGCGACCTCAGCCGATGCTAAAGTGCGAGATGAGTGGAAGAGGGCATAAATGGTAGTTTAGTTGTTTCTGTTGTAATTGCCAAAATGCGGACTAGACACCGCCCCCTTTGTAACAGTTTTTCTTTTTAATGAAAGATATTTTTGTCTCGGCTCTTTGCTCGTGCGTGTGGTTTGTGCATTATTTCTGCCAGGTCGAGAGGTACCCTTCGAATCCACACCCTGGGGGGGATCCTCTAAGGATTTTTGGAGTTGGATCCTTCGGCATCGGATGCGATCCCCAAGGGGTTTTTTTTGTCATCGAAGCCTCCAGCCTCAAATCCTAACCCCAAGAAGGTTATTGGAAGATATCATCCAAGGATATTTGGCGTTGAAGCCTTCGGAAACTGGTGCCGACCCCACAGGGGGGGGGGGGTTATCCTTCAAGGAATGAGCCTGGGCCTCGGGCGCTCATTGCAAGTGGCTGAATAACTTGAATTTGGAATAAAAATTAAATTCTATTCATTGACAGCTAAAAGCAAGTACATGGGTCGGCTTTTGAGGGCCTTTTTACAAGTGTGGACCCCTAGGGGTTTCGTGGAATTTCCTCAAACGTTCATGATTTCAGGTTGTAACCCCTGTTTCCGGATGTACGGGCTTCACTTGTATTCATGTTCCTCTTTTTCAACTCTTGTATACTTATAATCTAATAAAAATCTTGATATTCTTTTGAACCACTTGCTCTCATTTTGACTAACCGTTTATTTCATTGAACAAAGAATTCTAATAAATTCTATAGTGTTTATTAGTATTTGAGTATTAATTTTGTGTATAGTATTTGATTTTTTTTCTTCTGTGCACTATTATATTCATATTGATTATTTATTTTAATTGTTGTCTAAATCCTGAGTCCATCTCTTTTCAATTTAAACCCAAAACCCATTAATCTACACTCTATATAAATATCCCTATATATATTAAACCTAAACCCTAATTAATTAAACCTAATCCCATCCTAATCATCACCACATACAGCTGCCCCTTTCTACTTTCTTCTCCTTCCTTTGTTTCGATCCCGAACCCATCTCCCGTGCTCCTCTCCCTCAACCGCAACTGCCACCGCTTTAACCTCCCCGCCGACGCTCATCATCTCCAACACCACCGCTCGACCTTGCTGCTTCCGAGTACCTGCACCTCAACCCCGCTCTTACCTCATCATCATCTTCAACATACTGCCGCCATCGCTACTACACACCCCATCACCGACTGCATCCACTGCCGTCATAACTGTCCTCTTGCTGATGTGCCACTGTCTCCTTGCTGCGAGTTACTGATCGTTTTTGCTCGCTGCCGTTGCCATTGCCTTTGTGTCATCGCCACTTTCATTACGTCGTAATCATCACATGTTAAGGCAAGTTTCTCTTGAACCAACTTGTTGCACCAGTTCAAGAATTGTTTTGAGCTCCGCAAGTAGTTCCTATTTCAATTACCGTATCTCAATTTGCTTATTACCCTTCAAAGAAGTTATTACGAATTAATCTACGAAACCAAGTAATAACTTCCTTTTCGTGCCTTTTCCTTGACTCAAATCTAAGCCATGTTATCCGTCATCACATGCATACACTACACGACAAAAACTAGAAGCACGTTAAGTAGAATAAATAGTGTTTTGAATGCATTTCGGTTGTATATGATGTTATAACTTGATTCGTGAATTTAATAATGTAGTGATAATTTTTTTTCATGTTAATAGTAAGAATCCACCATAATTATGGAGTATAGATTCCTGTTGTTTTTGTCATAAGTTCATATGCTTTGTGTATCACGATTTGTTGCGAATCAATATTAAGTTGCCGGCCTGCTGTTTATTCCATTTAGTAGTGAGTTTATGGCCCAGTTGCTGATAAAATAAACAAGAACATTGTAAAAGAAAATTTTAGCCCACTAAATCTAGTTTCCATAGTTTCTTACGGATCTGCATTCCGATCTGTAGGCTACAAGTTATCATATTTTTTGTACTGTTAGTTGTTAAATTTCAGATTTGCTGTCTAGAGTCATACTGACATGATTTACTAATTAAAATAATGTGTTAACAGTAGAATCAAGACAACTAGGATTTTGCTAGACATGATTAGGTATTATTTTATAATTTTTATAAGATTAATTAATAAATTTCCAGTCTAGTTACATATACAAAAACTTGACCTTAGAGTTTTGCCAGAACACGCTGCAGATAAAATCACTTAGAACGTATTAGATAAAATTTGTATCCCTCTGTTTCTGGAATCCAAACCATTTGACAATTTTGCAAACTGACTTAGGGATTGCACGATATTCACATTCTACCACTGTAATGTCTTAACCCTAGAATTCTGTTTTAAAAATACGTTGTCATGTTCAATTAATTAAATCAGTAGGTTAACATAAGAATTAGAACCTAATATTTGCAAGAAGGCTAATGAACAGATGCAGGAACTAGATTATAATTTTTGCAACAATTTTAAATAAGTTTTAGTCGAATTATGCATGTAATAATTTTATATTAAGTTGCTGCCTGAAAAGCAGACTCGTAAAGAATTGATTGGTTGATGTAGTTATTATAATTAAAACATGTCGTGTGAATATGCGTTGGAACCGACAGGGAGTCTAGTTTTTAGAATCCCTGACGGAACCTGTTTTACTTTCCTGTAGTAGCAAGAAAGTCAGTTTTTGTACAACAACGTCTTGCTTTCCAAAATGAGTGTTTTTGTGTTATTAAGTATAAACATGTTAGATTTTTCATCTGATGAATAAAATTAATTATACAATTCATTGTATAGTCTTGACACCTTGACGTTGCCTCGATACTTCTGTACCCATTGCATGTTCACATTGAGCATAATAAAATAATAACTAGCTGGGGTAATAAGGGTCGACTTAGTAGTGGGCAACACCAGAAACTGTACCCGGAGAAGGGTCCCTTGTTGCTCGATTGATTATGGTCATGGATTATTGATTATGGATTATTGTTTATTGATTATTGATTATTGTTGCCGAGTACATGATCTGTAGAGATCACCACTATAGTCTAAACGTTCACTGTTTGTATGCATCGAACCTATGGTATGAGACGCAGAACTATGTGCATTAGATAAGATAATAAAAGGCTGATAGACTTAAGATTGACACTTGCATATTTGATCATGATTATTGTTATCGACTTGATTATTAATTGTAGTCATTGATCATTGCATCATTAATTCTAGACTTTTGATCTTATTATTCCACTATTGTTAGTGACCTTTGATTTTGTTCTAGTTTATCATTCCTTGATATACCATGTTTCATTGCTCTTTACTTGTTACTACTTTCTGTCCGTAACTTGCTCTAACGGACACTCCTTCCCCTCCCAACTCTAGATGTTCAACTTGTAGGTACACGAGGAGAATTGTCTGAAGGACTTGGTGAGCAAATCTTTTAAGGAATGGAGTCGAAATTTTAACCACTTTATTTACCTCGTTTATGCTATATATTTCTAGTATTATTGTCGTTTTCATACTTTGTATTCTGGCATTTTGACCCCAAGTTTATTTTCTCCCAGATGTTGGATATTATTTTTGTGGATTTATTTCGTGGATTATTGAAGTTTATTCATTGTTTATGTAATTATTCATTCATTCGTGGTTGTGACTATATTTGTTGAGTTAAATTATTACAACTTATGGATGATGTATACATCATTCACTGGGGCTCGGTTACATACTCATATTCCCGTATTTTGGGAAGCGGGGCGTGACACAGGTCCTCTCAACTAACCACCCCCCTTGGTCTTCAAGTCAGTACGCAACTGGCCGGACTACTTCGGAGACCCTGTGCGGGTCTTCCGGTTAGGAGCTCTTAACTTGATACCGGGGGGGAAATTTCTCATGTTGTGGTACTTTGTGGTTCGGTCTTGTAGAAGGGATCTTCTTGTGGTTGTCCACCTGTTTGGAGGCTATTGGGCTTCGGTCAGACGGAAGCTCGACCGTTTCGAGAGGGAGGACAGTGCCACCCATCGTGGCGGTATAACTATAACCCCCGTTCCTGATTGTACAAATTTTTACCTGTATTTCTTTTCTCTTTTTCAATTTTGTATTCTTTGATTATTTGATTCTTTGTTATTTGTCAAGCCCAAACTCCTAATCAAATCTATAATTGTGTCTATCTATTTATTCTGTAAACCCAACCCATTCTTATAATTATTATTTGCTCAATTGATTTTGTTTGTGAGTAGCCAAACTCTTAACCCAAACCAACTTAGCCCATTCTTATTTTCTAATCCATATTTATTTGTTTTATTGAAGCCCAACTATTTAAGTCCAAACACAAGCCCACAATCATATACCCAAATTTGTTAACCCATTAGTCTACCCTACCCAAATTCAACTATCAGTATAAAATCTCCCCAGATCTCTCCACTATCCCCCCAATCTCCTAACCACCCACTAATCTCTTCATTATATCTTAAACTCTAACTAACCCTCCCACTAATCCTCATTAACTCATTCTACTCTCACCTTGCCTCCATCCCGAACTCTCCAATTGCCTCCATCACACTCTATTGCTTCTCCTCCTTCATCCACAGCAAACCCATCCTCCATCTCCTCCCCGTCTCCGCGCTGCTCCTTACCACCGAGCGCCATTGAAGCCTCTCCCTGCAGCCGCTTTCACTCCTCGACGACAACATTGTCGCCATCTCACAACCCCCCAGTCGCCAACTCAAGCACCGACTATACCACAACCCCGACCGGCCTCGTCATCACCTCCATTGTAGCCCCTTGCTGCACTCCTCCCACCATCGCTTTCCTTCTTCCTCTTCGCCTACCGTGACCACAGAGTCTCCTTCACTGTGCTGTCCTCATCACCCTCTCGTAGCCATCGTCGTTAACCTCCCGAGCCCCTCTCCTTCACCATAGCGCTCCACCCTATCACCTTCTTCATCTTCATCCCTGAGCGCCAACCCCATGCACCACCGTCTCCTCCGATCACCCTTGCCGCCTTACCGTTCGCACTAGTCCCCGCCTACCCTCCTTCTCCTCTTGCCTTACCTTCTTGTACGCTCGAGCGCCTCCGACTGCGAACTCCTCCACTATCTTGACCTCGCGATTGCCCCCCATCCTCGCTGCACTCCCCTATCGCTACCATCCTACTGCAACCCTCCTCAGCCCCATAGTCACTGTTGACAACCTTGCCATCGAGCTCCTCTTCCACCGTTGCTGCTAACCCCGAGGCACCTCCATCTCCTGCATCTCTTGACAGCCAGCAGCCCCCCATTCTCCGACTGCACCCCACCGCACTGTCACACCCTGCTTCCGAAAAATACGGAATACGAGTATATGACATTGGCCCTGCGAATGACTAACGTCACCCATAAGCTGTTTATCCGATCAACTCAACAGTATAATCAATACAGAATAATTACGCATGCAATAATAATAATCTCATGAACAATAATACTTGGAATAAACAATATGAAATAGCCAAATACAATAATAATCCAACATCTGGAAACAAATAATAGCAATATTCGGGTCAAAAGCCCACAATACAATGAAATAAAAATAGTCTAATAATTAAGTCTTCATGACAAAGCAATAATTTATTAAGCGGCAATGCAATCAATTCATTCACCAATGTTGTTCTCCCAATCCATCAGGCAATTCTCCATCAGCACCTATAAACACTTCATCTAAAAAGAGGAGAAAATTTGTCCTTAGAGCAAGTCATGGAAAGCAAGTAGAGAAAGCAAAGAACAATGAAATAACAGTATAACAATGAATTCAATGGATCAATAGGAATCAATAACCTGGGACAATAATCAATAATCAATATCATGGTAATTGATGCAATTGGTATAAACAATGATTCAATATTCGGTAACAATAATCAATGATCAATATCAATAACACTTAGCCAATATTCCTTAACAATAGAAACAGTGATGAACAATATGCAGTGTCGATGTGGTGTCAATGCTTAAGTCTATTAATTATTTTAATCCTAACTAATGTAGCACTTCATGCGTCCCATTTATTTACTGCATGGTTGCTACATACAAACAAGTTACGTTTAGACTTAGTGGTGGATTTTTATAGTTCATGTACTCGGGAACTATGTAATCGATTCTCTTCAGTATTTAGTTATTCAGTATCAGTATCCATGGAACAATATGTAGTTATCCAGTTATTCAGACATTCATTCATTCAGTCATTCAGTAATTGTAGGGAAACCACAAGCTCCCTTCCGAATACAGTCTCTATATTGTCCACTACTTAGGTCAACCCTTAAACCCCGGCTTGATTAACAATTTTATCAACGCAACAATACAATACAATATGCAAATATGAGACATTAGATGGACAATAGTAACAATGGGGGAACAATAGGACAATAACTTAGACAGGACAATTAGAATGATGCCTATAGGATACTAGGATCATGCAATGCAACATATACACTTCAATTCATGCAATACAATGATATAGGATAATTAAACTGTTAAAAACTGAAAAGTGAAGTTCTGTACAACAAGAGTAGTCTGTGCAAAAATGCAGTTTCCCGCTGTTTCAGAACACAAAAATTGAATCCGTTAGAAACTCTAGAAACTAGACTTCCACACGGTTCCAACACATATTTAAAGTTCAAAATTCGACAACAGTAACTAGGTCAAACACATTGTTCTTTACAGATTTCATGTTCAGGCACGATCACGATATCGTGTTGTTATATTTTTAGAAACGGTAAAAACTCAATAATAAATTCATTAAAAATATTTTCTAGAATCCCAAACATGATTACTAACAATCAGGAAATTATCATAGCATAATTTTATCATTTGATCAGCCTTTTTACTGTTTAAACATGAAACATATAAGAAATCTGAAAATCTGAAAATAACAACACAGCTGTAGTAAAATGGTCATAACTTTTGCTACGCAACTCAGAATTTAGAAATTCAAGATGTTATGGAAACTAGAAAGATAAGGCTACAACTATATTCAGAAAGTAATTTATTTTAAGATCATTTACTGGTTCAAAAATAGCAGTCAACATACAGGCCAACAAGCAAGATACAGATTTTAGGGTATTTTCATAAAATAATTTACTTAGACATGATGGGTATCAATTCTACTAGTCAATAATCTTCTCAATCAGCATGAAGGGTATAAAAACATGGTAAATAAGATTAAGAACACATACATACATCAATTTATTATTAATCAACCATCAATCGATCAAACAACATACAACCTAGCAATTCTCTTTACCATAATTTATTTGTGTGATAATTATATGAACAACCCTATTATCAAATCTATATGCACACATGAAAGATTCAATCTTTGGAGTCAAAAGTGGTACGATGTCAAGTAAATTGAGGTTAGCTCGTGTAAACCCTCAATATATCCAATGAAAGAGATAAACAATATATAATACGATAAACGAATGGATCTACTTGCAAAAGTTTCAACAAAACTTGAATTTGATACAATTAAAAATTCAAGAGGACAGTGACTTGCCTGTTAGATGATAATTCGAATATAAAGAATAACGGGATGAGAATCCCGTGCGACAAACCACGAATACGGAAACACGCAAGCATGTGCGCTCTACGTGCACCACCAAACAGCAAATACACAGCCAATCTTTTCATAATCCCAATAGCAAACACACACACTAGATCCCAAACACCAAACAGCAAGAATCCATCCTCCTTCACAAAACACCAAACAACGTTCCCTTCCACACAAAAACATAAAATCGATCAAGCGCAGCAACGAAAAAGAGACCGGCGATGACAGCACGAGGAGCAAGGCCGGCGGCGGGGGTCATCGGCATCGCAGGTGGCGGCGCAAAGGGGACAGGGCATCGACGGTGGGGTCGCAGGGCAGTGCAGCGGCGCGATGTCAGCTGTGCTTTGTTTGAGCGGGAAACAGAGAACAACAGCAGCGACGAGAGGGGGAGGTGCTGTGGCGGCGCTAGGGGCTGGCATCGGTAGGGGTGTCGACGGAAGGTGGCGACGGGGTTGGGCGGCGAGGGGGGTGGCCGGAGAGTAGCCAGGGAAGACGAACTCAGTAATGGGTTCGACAGGGCAGAGGAGCTCCGAAGGTCGGCATTGGCGAAGGTGAAGGAGGGCATGTCGAGGGGTTTTGGATGACGGGGGAGATGAAGGCGGTGGTGGATGGTGAATTTGATGACGGTGAAGGTTAGCGGGAAAACAGAGGAGGGTAAAAAGAGAGAGAGCGGGAGGAAGGAGGAGAAGGGGGTGAACAGGGATGGGGTTTCAACAGTATGGGGGCTGCAAGTGACTAGGGTAGAGGTTAGGTTAGGGTTGGATTTTAGGTTAGTATATATAGTGGTTTAATAAGATATTATGATGTTGGGTTTTGGGTATTGGGTAATATCCAATAGAAAGTAGGCATACAGTTTGAGTTTTTAGATCCAATAGGGGAAAGAGAATAGGATTATAGGGTTTATAAAATATACATATAAATATACATTAAATTAAATAATAAAATACATATAAAATGGAGCATGTTCGGGCTTAAACAAACTGATGATAATAATAACCATAAAAATAATAACACTAATAATAATAATAATAATAATAACAATAACAATAATAATAATAGTAACAATAATAATAATATGAATACAAAAATAAGATTTGAGTTCAACAAATTCATTAAAATCCAAGCAGTAATAACAAATTAGATTTGGGCTAAAATATAAATATTCGATCAATTTGGAATAGAAACAATTTCAATATACTATTATTCAAAATGAATAGAACTTTTGATTAGAAAATCTTTAACACACATCTGAAATGAATTTAGCACAAAATAATTCATAAAAATCAAATTGTAGAAAATACACGAAAAATACTTATTGTCGGGAATGGGGGTTACACGCACCGTCGCAACCCCCGGCCGCTGCTCTCCCCGCAGCCGCTCCCATCATCATCTCCACCTGTTGCGCTCATCGCCGCACACCTCCCAGGGCACTGCCTCACTGCGCCCCTGTGCACCGCCTCCTCCCTGCCACCGTAGCGACCTGCACTCCTCATCGTCGTCACTGCAACCGATCCCCCGTTGCTGCTCTGCCACCTCGTCGCTGCAACCCCACCATTGTTGCCTTTGAAACTCCATCACCGAGCACCACTACACATGTAACCCCCATTTCCGTAAATACGTATTTTCCGAATATTTTATGTGTTTCGATTATTATTTGTTAAATTTGTTTTGAATCTTCTATTAAAATCTGATCTAAACGAAAATTATGGTATTTCAAATAATAATGCATTTTAACCTCACTTTCTATTTTATAATTGACCGGTTATATATTTTTCCCGTTTGGATTATTTTAATATAAAATTGATAAGTCAATCATTATCATATTGTATAATGTTGTTGTTGTTGTTATTATTATTATTATTATTATTATTATTATTATTATTATTATTATTATTATTATTATTATTATTATTATTATGAGTATTATTGTTATTACTATTATTATTATTATCGGTAGTACTATTATTACTACTATCATTATTATTATTTTTAGTATTTTTATTTTTATTATTTTTATCAATATTTTTTGTTATTGTTATTAATATTATTATTATTATTGTTATTCTTATTATTGATGTTGTTACTCTTGTTATTATTCATATTTTATTGTCATGATTCTTATTATTATTATTTTTGTAAATCCCAATGTCATTACTATTATTATTATTGTTAAAGCCCACTGATTTTGACCTTTATTGTATTACTTAATTATTTATTTGAAGTCCGATCCATGCCCATCTCCTATTGGATTCTAACCCAAATCCGAGTCTACTCTAAACCCATTAACCCAAATAATCATCAACAGCCAAATCCCCACATTCTCTCCTATTCACTGCCTAATAACAACCCCCCAAATTTGAATCCCTAATAATCAACCTATTGATTTTCCCATCATCTCATTAATTGATCCCGTCACCCCACTAACCCCCCCCCCCCTTTATAATAATATTGTAATATATTTTTAATATATACCCCCTCCCGACTCTCCCCCCCTTTCTCTCTCTCTCCTCTCTGTTTTCCCCCAAAAGAAATAGAGCCTCCCCCAACGCCAGCGTCTTCCTCCTCATCATTCCGTCGCTCCGACCACTACCCACCACAGTGCACCACCGAGCACATCCCGCTCCTCGCCATCTCCCTTTGACTGCTCCTCGCGATGCCCCTTGACTGCTCCCTATCGAGCCACCACCATCGTCAGAATCTCCAACCTCTGCAGTCATCCTCCCTCGTCGTTGAACCTCTGCAACCACCGCAACCCATCACCTCTTCGACCGCCAGCATTCATCGTCCTCGACCCCGCCACCTCCGAGAACCCATCGAGCTCCGTCACCCGTCCTTCTCCTCTGTCGACCTTGACATTGCTTTCGACCGTCAACCACCCGAGCTCTTCACCTCCCTCGTCAACCTTCGTCCCCTACTCCTTTACTCCGTCGCCGTCACTTCCCGACCGTGACGACTGCAACCGCCATCTCCTCCTCCGTCGAGCCTCGCCCACCGAGCTCCTCTCCTTCCTCCCTCCCATGTTTCCTCCCCAAAACAGAGCTCCCTTGGTGCCCTCGTAGCCACCACCAGAGCTGCCACCAACTGCCACTGCAGATCTCAGCCGCCCACCGCCTAGCACCACCAGCCACCTGCCTCATGCCGCCCTCTCCGCCGTTGCCCCTGTGCGTCGCCGACCACCATCCCCCAGTGCAGCTCATCATCAGCCAACAGTGCCCTTGATCAAGCTTGGCCGTCCAATCGTCGATCATCACGATCGTGATCACTTCTTGATCTGTTGATCTTGGCCGTCCGATCTACATCTTGATCAACGCGATCATGATCACTTCTTGATCTGTTGATCTTGGCCATTGGATTTGCATTGATCATCATCATCATCATCATTAAGATATTGATCTCAATCGTCAGATCTCTTTTGATCATCGCGATCGTGATCATCATCTTGATCTTGATCTTAATCTTAATCTTCGATCTCAGTTGTCTGATTATCTAATCTTGATCCTCATCAAGATCCGTGCCCGATCTTGATCATCGTGATCGTTTGCTCGTCGCCGTGTCGCCGGAATTCTGATCCCGTTATTCTTCGCATATTCGGATTAATCTAATCATCATCAAAGGCAAGTCATTTCACCCTCGAATTATGTTGTATCGTATTCGAGTTTGTTTATTGAATCCCGTAAGTAGATCTATATTAATTATCGTATATCTGCTATTGTTATCTATCGTTGGGATACTACGGATTTACACGAGCGAATCCAAGTAGTAGTCTTGACTTCGTGCCGTCTTTTGCCTCCAACGTATAAAGATCTTGCAATGATTCATGTAGTTAATTATTAAATATAGGAATAGGAATTATCATTGTATTTCATGTTATGACATTACACAACTATTGTAGATTGTTTATATGATTGATGTTGGTATGTTAGTTGATTGTGATTAGTAAGATTATGAACATTATACATCTTAATACCATGTTAACATAGACGTAACTTGCTGTGATTTATAATTGTTAACCCCTAACTCATGTTTATAATATTTTTATTCTTTTTATTCATGAAGAACATGTTCAAACCCTAAAATTTATTGCCAACCTGAACATTGTCATGCTATTTCGACCTAGATAATATCATCAAAATCAATAACTTTCTGAATATGAAATGTAGCCCCATGTTTCTAGTTTCCAGAACATCCAGAATTTTTGAATTTCGACTTATATTGCATGAGTTATGACCATTTTACTGCTATTGTGTTTTACTTCCAGATTTATGCATATACCATGTTAACCTGATTAAATAGATGAACTAATAATTAAATATCACCATGATAATTTCCTGATTGATAGTTAACATGCTTAGGGTAATGAAAGTTATTTTTGCTAATTTTTAAAATGAATAGTTATTGCTTTTACAACTGAAACTAGTTAACACTGATAACTAGCCAGAAACGGTAACCTGTAAAAAACACTGAAATTCACCTAGCTACTGTTATCGGAATTTGGATTTTAAATATGCGTTGGAACCGGACAGGAGTCTAGTTTCTAGAACTTCTGACGGATCCACATTTTCTATTCGGTAGCAGCGGAAAATTCAATTTTAGTACAGCAACCTACTGCTGTTTAGAATTGAGTTTCCATGTTTGATAATATATAATTGAATCTATAATATTTTATTTGGTGCATTTAATTGTATAGAGTACATTGCATGATCTTAGGGTTGTGTTGTTATCATTTTAGTGTCCCTTATTAATCACCTTATCTTTTTCCATTCATATTTCTGTCCCTATTGTTCCCTATTAGTATTGCATGTTAATTGAATAAAGAATGTTAATTAAGCCGAAGTTAAGGGTTGACTAGGGTAGTTGATAATATAGTGACTGTACTCGGAAATGTGGGTCTCGTTCCCAAAATATCGTTATCGTCATTAGGTAAGAAATTGCATCAATGGCCAGTGTTATCGTTATTGTACAAGAAATTGCTGCAATAGCCAATGTTATCATTATTGTGCAAGAAATTGCTGCAATAGTCAGTGTTATCGTTATTGTGCAAGAAATTGTTATAATAGAAAGCGTTATATCGTGCCGAGTACATGACCTATAGAATCTACCACCTTAGTCTAAATGAAATTGATTGTATGCATCGAACCTGTAGTATGGGTTGCAGTAGTACGTGCATTAGTTAGGATTAAAATAAATAATAGACTTAAGATTTTCATCGCATCGTCATTGCATATTGTCATCATTATTGAACAGTGTTATCGTTATTATTTACCATTATTGTTATCGTTTATTGTCATCGTTATCAATCATCGTTATTGCACATTGCATTGTTACCATTTTGCCATTGTTCATTGCCATCGACTCTATTGTTTATTGAATTCATTGTAATATCATAAATGACATTGTTTCTCTATTTCTCTACTTGCTGTCCACGACTTGCTCTAAGGACATATTTTCTCTCTCTTTTAGATGAACAGCTTATAGGTAATCAAGGAGAATTACCTGATGGATTAGGAGCACAATAATGGTGAAAGAATTGAATTGCATCGCCGCCTAATAATTATTGTTTTGTTTTGAAGACTTAAATACATTGAACATTGTTAATTCTTGTATTTATGGGCTTTTGACCCGAACATTGTTATTGTTGATTGCAGATGTTAGATTGTTATTATGCTGGTTATTTTATGCTTAAATTTTAAGTATTGTTATTCATGTGATTACTCCTTTAATGCATGCGTGGTTGTATTACTTCCTGTTTATATTGTTGAGTTGAATCGATAACAGCTTATGAATGACACAAGTCATTCGCTGGGCCAACATCACGTGCCTGCATTCCGTATTTTTGGGAAGCGGGGTGTGAAAACACACCCCGCAGGCCCTCCCCCCTACCGCACTCCACCGCAGTACCCCGAGACCCCCTCCATTGCCCAGACATCCTCTTACTACATTCATCGCCTCTCTTGGTGTCGTTGTCGTCTCAAGCTGTTGTACTTGCTATGCCTGCTGCCATCTCTTGCGGTTGTCACTCTTGTTCTCGCTGTGTTGTTGTCGTCCCTCTCGCTCGTGTTCTTGTCGCACGTACTAACATCGTATAAGGAAAGTATTCACTTTACACTCTTTTGTTCCCGTACAAGCTTTGCTTGAATCCCGCAAGTAGTTTTGTGTGATTCGTCGTGACATAATTTCATTCTTCATTTCTTTCACTTGTTGATTAGATCTTGGCCGTTAGTATCTATTATCTTGCGCGGTTCTTATAAATCCCGTACACGTAAAATGATCATGAACATCCTTGTTATGACATGCATTACACAAACACAGGATAAAGATGCGAAGTATAAAAATACATGATGTGTCTTGATGCTATTTTTTTGTGGCATGATATAAAGATGTGAATATTAATCTTATGTGCATTGTCATAGAAATAATAATTTTTACACATAAGATGTTGACCCTGAGCTACTGCTTGTATAGCAGACCCATAAGGAAATGACTGTCATACCTAGTTGCTATTGTTAAGATGTATCATGTGAATATGCGTCAGAATCGGCAGGGAGTCTAGGTTCTAGAACTCCTGACGGAACCGAATTTGCTTTCCTGTAGCACTAGGAAAGTTAATTTTTGTACAACAACGTCTTCCTGTCTATTATTCGTACTATCATGATTTTAATATAAATGTGGTTGTTCCTTGAATTATGAATTGAAATAAATCACATGCCTTGCATAGCCCTTGATTACTTCCTTGATCGTGTCCTGACACCCTTTTCATTGCCTCATGTTCATGTTTAATTATTGTAAAAGAATAATAAGTCGGGATGATAAGGATAAAACCTAGTAGTGGACGATATAGGAGATTGTACTTGGAAGGGGGCCCATGTTTTCCAAGCTAGTGATTTCTGTTACAAGTTACATGGAACTAAGTACCATGTGGAACTAAGTGCCATGTCATGGGTGACGGGAGCCACCTCTAGACTCCATTACATGATTACATGATTACATAATTACCTGATTACATGTTCACAAGTTACATGGAACTAAGTGCCTAGTAGAATTAAGTGCCACGTCATGGGTGACAGGGTCCACCTCGAGACTCTACGGGAGCCACCTCTAGAATCCACCACTTGACTACATGATTCCTGTTTACATGATTTCCTGAGTACTTGACCTTGTATAATTCGCCACTAGAGTCTAAACGTTAATATGTTTGTATGCACCCGAACCTGTGATATGGGATGCAAGATTGCGTGCATTAGATAGGACTAATTAAATGGATAGACTTAAGATTAACACTGAGCACATGCATATTCTTGTTTACATGTTACATGTCTTGTTTACAAGTTATATGATTTCTGTTTACCAGTTCCATGATTACTATTTACATGTTAGATGCTTCGTTTACCAGTTACATGATTCCTGTGTACAAGTTACATGTTACATGTTTATAAGTTACAAGATTCCTGTTTATATGACATATTTCCTGTTACATGATTCCTTGTTCCCAATTTGTTATATTTTGAAACTTGTTCAGTTCTTGTTTCCTTCTTGTTATGTATATTGTTTCTCGTTATCATGGTTGTTCCATATCTGAATTGCCAGTTTTTATTACTTTCTCGGTTGTGCCTTGTTTCACGTTCTTATTTTGCTTGTACTACTTATGACCCGTTACTTGCTCTAAAGAGAACCATCTATCTTTCCTTGCGTTAATGCTATATAGGTACATCGATGGGATACTGAAGGAACTTGGCGAACTACTTACTAGATTGTTTATTCTCAGACTTATTGTAAATTCTTGTATCCCAAATATTGGTTATTGTATTACATTCTTATTCCTGTAATTATTATTGTATTGTTGAGCTTGCTGGTATTGTACAACTTATGGATGATATGAGTTGGTATACTTATATCATTCGTTGGGCCTCAATTACGTGCCTGTGTTTTCGTATAATGGGAAACGGTGCGTGACAATAATAGGCCGTGCTGCTTCTTGATTTCCTTTGACGACCCCAACCCCAGAATTGGTTGGGAACTTCATGCACATGTGGTAGGCCGATGGTACTTCCTGGAGGGAAGCAAGGTCGGGTCAGCCCAGAAGCAATAGCACCCCTGTCCCTTTTCCTGTTGGGATTGTTGGACCGAGGTAGGTGCTGGAGTGTGTCATTGCCTTCGATTTTTATCAGGATGGTAGACACGCTCAGGTTAAGCGGGGTGAACTTATCGAACCGGGGATGCGAGGGAGGGCATCGAGGGAGGAGATTGATTGAGCCTCAACCATAAACCTCTGGAAAAAGTTTCGGAGGGATTCCCTGTCCTTCGGTTTGAGGTCCAACAGTGAGGTGCTCATCTTATCAGCCTTTCGGCTGGACATGAAGTGAGCGAGGAAGCTCTCGAACTGGAGGGCGAGTTTGGTGAACCATTTTCGTACGGGGCCTCTCAGGTTGGCCGGGAATGCACGACAGAGAAGGGGATTTGAGTCGTTGTGAATCATCATGAGTGTTTTGAAGTCCTTGATGTGATCACCAGGATCCGTTTCTTCGTTATAGGTTTCAAACACTAGAGGCTTGAAACTCCTCGGAACGAGCGCGTCGAGAATATGGGAGGAGAATGGCGACTGGTTCGGCCAGTATCTCTATTTGGACTGCCTCCCAACCTCGGCAATCTGAGCAAGGCGACCCTCTATTTCCTAAAGTCATTTGAGGATATGGTCTTCCTGTCCTTCGAATCAGGTTAACCCAAGGGATTCGTCATTCCCATGTTCAACCACTCCTACTCGGTCGATAGGTTGCTCGGGAGGGGCCCCATCTCGGATGGCTCGGAGGATTTTGTCTCGAAATTTGTGGAACTCCACGTTGGTTACATGGCCTCCATCCCTCGGCAGTTTGATGGTCGGCGGTCCCTCGGAGAGCGACTGCGCTCCCTACTTCGACCATGAGAGGAGTGGTGACTCCATTTGTGATTGGGATCCGAGGGTTCCCCTCCGTTCCGGGACCGTTTGAGGCATTTTTTGATGTCATTATCGTTCTGTCGATTGCTGATGACATTTCTCAGGTCTGAGATCATCGGTCGGTCACTGAGTGGGAAGTGTTCAGGGTGGGCTTCTGTAACCCTTGGTCCTATGCCTGTCGGGACCCTTGAGTCGCCGGTCGGCTTAGCATCGGGTGCAGAGGAGGAAGAGGGGAGTCGGACTGATGACCCCGGGTGGAGTCTTCTTGAATTTGGGAGCCATAGGGAGAGAATCACGGGTTAGAGTCTGAGGTAGGGGCTCAGATCTATAGGAAACAGTGCCAATCTGATGCTGCTTGTTTTCAGGTGTAGGAACAACAGATAATGTGAGTTCTTTTGGGAAGAGGAAACTCATATCTTGGCCTATGGTCTGACTCTGCTGTAAAGCTGATGTGATGGATTGGGTGGATCTGGGTGGCTCGGCAGGCATCCGAAACTTGAAAAAAAGTCTGAGACACCGGGAGGACTCCCAGTAACAGAACATCCGACGCTCAAGTCAATAACCAGAGGATTAAGAATGACTTAAGTGGTGGAAATTGCGATTACCTAGTTACTGTAGAGATATGGCTGTATTTGTAGGTGTTAGACCCAGTTGTGGAGTGTTCCCGGTTCCCTTGAGTAGGGAATGCGACCCAGCCCATGTTGGGTTGGATTTGGGTGATGAGCTTATAGGTGGCCAATAAGTAGTTGTGAGATCTCTTTGAGATTCATGCCCGAATTGAGCGGTGCAGATCGCCCACCAGTTTTACCCTCATCACAACCCTTACTCGAATTGTAGCAAATTTGACCCATTTTATGCATCTATTGTATTAATAGGCAACACTTCTCCAATATCTTTACAATATACATGAGATTATCTCTACTCTGAGTAGATCAAATGGAACCATGCGTATTTGGACCCAAAACTCACATTTGTCAAAGGCATAATCTTCATGAAGTGTTCGTGCTCTACTCCGTTCCACAATGACCAGTTCATTTGATATCCATGGGCTTCCTCTAATCACCTTCTGCCTTTTGCTTGAAAGAAAATCTAGCCCAATATGCCTTTGCCCCATATGCCCTAATAGAACCCTCATTAGGGAGATTCCATATTGCAGCTAGGCTTTTCATGGCATGACCTTAATTTAGTGGTTTATCAGATTTATTTTAACACAATAGTTCGATCAATCTCTGACTTTGGTTTATTTGTTACCGTAACAATGGGAGTTGCATTAGATGAATTGCGATCCAATAACTTCTCGACCTTACTGATGCAACTTTTTTTGTAGTGGGATCAACAGATAATGAGTCCTTGTATTGAAGTGGAAAGCTTAGATCACAATCGACGATCTGGTATTAATGTGAGTCTAGTATTTGATTGGATCAGTGCTTCTGGTAGTGGTTGCACTGGTTGCTAGCTGCTGGGAGCCTACAACGACAGCCCGAAACATAGGGATGGATCCCGGCGGCAGACACACCAATACTAGTCAGTAACCAGAACTAAAAAAAAATTGTTTTGTGGGCAAAATGTTGATTATCTAGTAACTGAGGAGAGGGGCATGTATTTATAGGCATGTGCAGGAATCGTTAGGGAGGGATCATTTAACTAATTTGATTCAATCTCTTTGATTAAGGATCATAACAGTTTAGTAGTGGCAAATGGGATGGTTCATCCTAGGACCGGCCCACCCCCAAACCGAGCCAACCCAGACTCTAACCACCAAGGAAGCACTTTCCCTTCGAAAAACCACAATTACCCGGCCCAGTTGTGGCCCGACTCGCGTTGAACTGGGACCGGTTTGAACCGGCCCAGTTCGGTCTAGGCCGAACCGGCGACCCTCCGAAAATATACATAATCTATATATATACAACCTCATTTCATTCATTTTTCTTTATAAATTCACTCAACTCTCTGTACTCTTTCTCAACTCTCTTAACAAATTGTGGAATCAAGTGATCAACATCAACACCTCTCTCAACTCTCAACTCTCTCGAGACTCAAGTGCTCTCCATCTTGCAAGAACAAGCTCTCAACTGTCAAATCTCACTCTTCAATCTACACTCGTTCTGTAACATTGTATTTGTTTATTTTTTATAGTAGCATTTTTTCTTCTCTTTCTCTTTTTAGATTTGAGTAGTTAATAATTTATTAGTTCATAATTTATTGTTTGTGTTTTGTTGAACTCCCTCTTCTTCTTAGAATTTTTTCTGTTAACATATACTAGCTCATTAATAAATTGCTGTTGTTTTATTGAACTCTTTCAGATTTTGTTCATTAACATATACTAGTTCACAATTTGTTCTTGTGTTATTTTGAACTCTCTCAACTTGTTTTATAGAATTTTTTCTATAACATACACTAGTTCATAATTTGTAGTTTGTATTTTTTAATTATCTCTTCTTATTTTTATATTCTTTCTTTTAAACATACATACACTAGTTCATAATTAGATGACATCAAACCGATCACGCGGTAGACATAGTAGCCAAGAGTCCACCTCATCTCATCGCATTCCATCCAATCCAAAATAGATAGTGAAGAAACATTTAGAAATGTTGATAGCATTCCTGATTTTCATGATATTCCCCATACACGCATAGATGATGATATAGTAGAAGACATAGAATCACAAGACACAGAACAAGCCCCTTCTCAATCTCGTAAATCAAGAGGACCCACTTCCGAAGTACACAAATATTTCAGTTTTGTCCCTTCTCAAAACAATAAAAGTGTAGGACTTAAATTATGTGATAAAATGGATCAAGTAGTGACGAATGAAAATTGAAGATTGACTACGGATCAAGTCTTTCAAAAAATTGGAAAATTTAGGGCGATGAGATTGTATATTTAAGTCAAGTAGAAGTGCACGGCGGTAGTCCAATGTCTTCTCTTCAATCTAAATATAGACCATCTCTAAAGTCTATACTTCCCCTCAACTTGTAATTTCAAATCCAATCACTTTATAGTTGTATGAAATGTTGGTTATCTATTTCATTATATTCAAAATTTTGTAATTCATCAAAACAATTTAATATATGAATCATTCCCTTTATTCTATATGTTCTTACAATTGTTGTATAAATTCAATCACAAAAAATTTATGCATTTATTCTACATATGAACAGTTGATTCCCTGATTATTTGGGGATTTAATCAATCTCTCCTAATTGGGCTGCAATTTGTGTGGTGGGCTAGTGGACAGCCCATATTCGTGTTGTGGGCCCGTAATTGTCGTAATCAAGGAATGATTCGGGGATCACACGGTCCTGATTAGCCATGATTTTTACCCACATCACTTACTAATCAAATCATCAGTGTATGAATCTTACCCCATCAATTTGATTTTGGGATCTCCAAATTTTGCAATATAATGGGAAAGGCGGGATAGGGGATAAAATCGCTGAGAGGGACAAAGAAACTGGATGAGGAAGACAGAGAGGAGTGGCTATGGAAGGATGGAGAGGAGCTCAGGACCGAATCTATAGATTTTTGGTGATAGAAACCTTGCACTGCAAGAAATAGAACCTCGCATGGGGTGAGAAAAGAGTTATGTAAAAACTACTCCTCGTTGGTAGACCATTAGAAACAAAAGAATATTTTAGGCAAACAACATTTCACTCCTATATTCAAGATCCCCAACCGAACTCTCGATGAGTATTTTAATACTTCATCCCCAAATTAGAAAGGAGTGTTTTAATACTTGATTACCATACTAGCACTTATTGCAAGTGCATCCAATGGTGTATACCCTTATTATTGTACACAGTGCAGCAAATTTTTTTTCCTTTCCCCAAAAAATTCATATGAACCATATGAATTATATGCTTGGCAGAGTTTCATATGAATCATATGGTTGGCACAGTCTTCAAAAGAAGATCAAGTTGTAATTAAAAGTACTGGTTCATGGACCATGGTCCATATGATTTTTTTCCCCAGGAATGGGGTGTGCCATGACATAGCAGGAAATTTTCCTCCCATGACACCCTAAAAATCCTACGTCCTCCAAAATGGAATTTTTTGCTGTACTAAGCCACCTTTTGAAACTATTTGCAAAAAGTAGGCGTCTTCTAAAACTATTGGCAAGTTTGAGCTAGTCGCTGCCACGTCGGCAACGACCACTATTCCCACTAGCGGCATCTTCCTTTTGAAGATCGCTAATGGGAATAGCGAGAGTTCATTTTTTTGTTGAAATTTTGGTTTGTTGTCGCTACTCCCAGTAGCGACCACAGCATATGTGAAATTGCTGATAGGAATAACGACCTTATTTGGATCATATTGAGACACTTAGCGAATTCCAGAAGAACAAAAAACAAAAAAGAATTAAAACTGAGGTTGCTAATAGGATTAGCGAACTCAGTATACTGTAGTCGCAGTTCCCACTAGCGACCAAAAGCCAGACCCGACCGTTAATAAAAGGTCAGGCCCCCACTCACACTCTCTCCTCTTCATTTTATTTCTTCTTCTTCTTCTTCCCCAACTCCAACTCCGGAACCTCCAAAACCCTAGCATTCATCTTCCACATCTCCATTCTCCTCCAATTCCAAAATTCCAAAACCGTAGCTTAATTTTCAAAACCTTAGCTCCTTCACCTCTTCACATCCTTTCTCTCGCTGCTGCCACCGGCGCCTTCCGACCAAATTGGGTCCTCATATCATGTAACCCCTACTATACCTTTTTTATATTTTATAACATTTAAGTTTATTTCATGTCGAGATTATTGGTTTATCGAGGGTTATGTTTGTGAATATTGAGTATAAATTGAATGTGTATTAGAGGAAAATATAAATATCCAAGATACTAAAATTGCATTATTGCTTGTTTGAATATGCATTAACGAAAATAGCTAAGGTGTTCTGAACGATTGATTCATAAGAATTCGCATAGGTTTTCCTACTTTAGATTTGGTTTCTTAAAATTAATGTAATTATGTTATGTTTTTGATTGGATAATGAACTGCAAATTCGTTCCTTCATTAAGGTATGGATTATAAAATTCATATTTGGTTATAATATGGGGAGAAATACTTCAAGACCCAAAGCTACGAGCTTGTTATAGTCAACCAAAAATATTTTGGGTCTAATGTACTATCACAAAGCAAGAACTAGTAGAGAAGGTCTACGAATTAACTAACTGGGAGAGAAGTGAATGCAGTGTTAAAATCTTAGCTTGGTATGCAGCTGGAAAAGGTGAAGGACAATATTTTATGGTGATGTCTATTGTTAATGATGATGCTCTTATTGCCATGATTGCAAGATCACTTGATCCGAACTCTAGTTGGACTGTACTTGAGTTATATATAAAGCAAATCAAGATTCGTCATGACCACATGTTATTCGTGAGTCAAGCCTCGTACGTGAAGTGTCAGCCTGTGATATGAATCCCAAGCATCCACTTGAATCACATGCAAGATTGTCACCTCTACATAAAGACATATTCCCAATTCCAACCCGACCAAATACTACGAAAATGAGTTGTCAGTCATTCTTGTTTGATTTGCGCTCTTGTTGATATTGAAAACATTATTCAATCATTCGACAATGCTATTGTTAATAATGAGTTTTAGAAGATGAAAAAGATGAAGAAGAGGTGGAAGATGTAGAAGACGGTGAAGATGAAGAAGATGTGCATCTAGATGATGGTGTTAATGATGTTCAGGACTTGCAACATGATGTCCAATGGGCAGTCCCCCTTACTCAATTTTCGAGTGCATTTTTACCTGAGTTTGAGTTGACTGACTGGGTTAACTATGAATCACTTTGGTCAAGAGTCATGTGGATCCTCCGACCGACGTGAATTGTACATTGGGAAGAAGTTTTCAACCAAAGATGATGTGCAACATATGGTAAATGTGTTCTCCATTAAGGAACATCGAGAATTCGTCAAAGTGATGCCGAACAAAACCATATATTTCATGAAATGTAAAATGGCACCAAAGGTCCGTATGAAAAGGAGCGGGAAGCAAATCCAGATGTGGTAGAGCCAGGTTGTTTGTGGAGGTTTCGTGCAATGATTCCAAAATGGCAGACAGATTTTATGGTGAAGAAATTGCAATAACCACATACATGTCACAATCCCACAATGAATCAAGACCATAGGAAAGTTGATTCTAAACTGGTTCCAAATTTGATTTTGAATGTTGTGAAGACACAATTAGGATTAATACTGAAGGCAATTATAGAGATAGTGTTGCTTCAATGCAATTATAAGATTTCTTACCAAAAGGTTTGACGAGCAAAATAGAGGACTATTGAGAGGTTGTTTGGAGGGTTTGAGGAAGCCTATACGAAGTTTCCTACTCTTTTAACGATACTACAAGCATCAAATCTCACCACTTATGTTCAATGGGATAAGGTTGAGTCCCGGCACGGTGAGAAAACATTCAAAAGAGTATTTCCTTAGTCACTCATATCCTCCACATTTCCTCAACATGGAAAGCATAAGAGTGCCCTGTCACTATAGGAAAAATTGGCATTAAACTAAAAGATATAGCTAGGCACGGAATGCCATGCTCAAAATTATGAAACAAAATATGTATCAATTGTTAGTAATTTTGAGACAATAAGAAAAGAAAATTAGAGTTAGGGTTTAATATCCTTACTTCTTGAGATATTATATCATGATTATCAGAATTCGAATAATATCAGGCACTACCATAAGACCAGTATATATAGGATAAGACTGGTTTTGGGTAATGGGCTTTACGCTTACTTAACCCGATGCAATAACTAACAGATAACATGTGCAACCACATGTTGCCCCATACAATAAAATATGCAATAATATTCTATATATATTGAGAATATAATTATATATCCAACAATCTCCTTGATGAGTGTAAAAATTGAATCTCAAAGGGATCTTACAATGGCTCGCGGGTCGCTCGCGAGCCCATCGCCCAGATCCAGCACATCACAGATTGATTTCTTCATGATCAGGGAATTACCGGCTAGATTAGATATGGGGAATCTTCTATAAACAGACCTGCACTAGCCTAAATAAAACCCTACCTCTACAGTAAGCAGGTAATCACAATTTTATCACCTTTTAAACTTCTGGTTATTGACTTGAGCATCGGATTGTCTGTCGCTGGGAATCCTCCTATTGTTTTAGACTTTTTTGCAGATATCCAGCGGAAGCCATCCATCACCCGATCCATAAAATCAAATCACACATCAGCCTAACAGTAGGGTCAAATCGGTGATCGAGATCTGAGTTTCCTCTTCACCAAAAGAACTCACTATTTGTTGCTCCTGTACCATAAAATAAACATTATCAGATTGGCATCGTCTGTGGGAAAATAGATCCGAGCCTCTTCCTCAGACCCTACTCCGTGAACTACTACTTCCATGGCTACCAAAGCCAAGAAGACTATAACCAGGGGCGTCAGACCGACCCCCGCTTCCTCCTCCACCCCCTTCCCGAAGTCGAGTCGTCATTCGAGGGTCCTAGCAAAGGCGGGCGGAACACTCCCGGGGGTCGGCCCTAAGTGACTTACACTCAGTTATGAGAGAGCCTGTCGTCCCGGTGATTTCGGATCTCCGGAATGTCATCACCAATCGGGCAATTGAGGACGACCTCCAAAATTGTCTCAGCCGCTCCCGAGGGGAGAGGGAACCTTCTAACCACAGTCCAATCCGAAGCCGCCACTCCTCCCACAAGGAGGAAAGGGATGCAGTCGTTCACTACAGGATTGCCGACCTCCAAACAGCGACAGAGAGTGAGGCCACGTGACGAGGGCTGAATTCCAAGAGTTCTGAAATGAAGTCCTCCAGGCTCTCCGAGGCGGAGCTCTAATGGAACGCACTAGAGCCATCATTTGGGAGGAGCCGAGAACCAGGAGTCCCATGAGCCGACCCGATCCGAGGGACACAAAGAGGTAGTCCTCAAATGCCAGCAGGAGATGGAGGACCACCTCACTCGAATTGGAAAAGATGCAAAGTGATCCGACTGGGGTATCAGCCAGTTTGGCCAACTTTCTCGTCCAGCATCCACGATGCCCCCTTTTCGAGGAGCTTTAAGCCACCCGCTTTCGAGACCTACTACGGAGAATCGGATCCTTCTGATCACATCGAGGGGTTCAAAATCCTCATGCTGATAGAGCCACGGATCCACTCCTCTGAAGTGCCTTTCAACCACCCTTCGGGGACCCGCGCGAGAATGGTACTCCAAGCTCGCCCCCAATTCGATCTTCTCCTTCGACCAACTCGAGGAGAGTTTCCTCACTCATTTTATGATTGGCGCTTCTCTTCTAGACCTCAAACAGAAGGACGGGGAATCATTTTGGAATTTCATCCGCAGATTCACAGTCGAGGCCCAAGCAATCTCCTTCATCAATTTCGGGGTTGCGGCAGCCGCCTTTCAGCACAACGTTTGGCACAATTCACTGAAGGCCATCTTGGCCAAGAAACCCCCCACTGATTTTTCTGACCTCCTGCTCCGGGTCAAGAATTATATTCGAGCCGAGGAAGCCCTGCATCCGGAAGGTCTGAAGAAGTCCCCAGCCAAGGTGAACATGAAGTCAGACAACTCCAAGGCCCCGCAGAAGAACCAAAAAGACGCATCTGGAAAGAGGTGCCCCACTCTGATCCCTCGCTTCGATAAGTTCACTTCGCTCAATGTGAGCGTGTCCGCCTTCCTTATGAAGATAGTGGGCGATGGCATACTCTGACATTCTCCTCGGTCCAACAATGGAAACAAGAAGAAAAACTGCCGGTTTCATCGGGACCACATGTAACCCCCATTCCCGTAAATACATATTTTCTGAATATTTTCTGTATTTGATTTTTATAAAGTTATTTTGTGCTAAATTTATTTTGGATATTTTATTAAAGAGTTTTCTAATCACAAAAATTTTAATTATTTCGAATAATGGTGTGTTTTGATCATACTTCATATTTCTTATTGATCGGATATTTATATTTGAGTTATTAATATTAATATTTTTGTTACTATTATTATAGTAATAATTATTATTATTGTTCTTATTGTAATTATTATTATTATTATTATTATTATTATTATTGTAAAGCCTGAACATACTAATTTATTTGTATTTTATTATTTGATTTAATGTATGTTTATATGTATATTTTAAAAACCCTATAGTCTATTTTCTTATTGGATTTGTACCCAAAACCCAATGGCCCTTCTTATTGGATCCAACCCTCTACCCTATAACCCAATATCCTACTAAAACCCTATAAATACTCTATTAAACCCACCCTACCCTACATAACCCTAACCCTATTCCATTGTACAACCGCCAACCATCAACCCCTACCCCTGTTCAACTTCCCCTTCCTCTGCCTTTTGTTTTCCAAACCCAACCTCCACTCTGTTCATCCCCCGTCACCCTCCTATCCCCATTGTCTTCGCAATCCGTCGAACCCATCGAGGCTCTCCCTCTTTGAGCCTCTCCCCTGTTCTTCGCTGAACCGCCGTGACCACCGCCATCCCCTCATCGTTAGCCCTCAACTGCACCCTGCTCCTCCGCCCTCATTGTCACCTTCTACCCTTCATCCCCCATCGTCGAATCCCCTGCCTTCGTCTTCCTCTTCCATCCTCGTGCCCCGTCGTCAACCTCCCATCACCCTCGACAGCACACAGTCGAACCCATCATTGCCAATGCCCTTGTCAGCCATCCTCGTCTTCCTCCAACCCACCGAACACCACCTCCGCCCTTATCGCCACCAATCGATGCCCAAACCTTCTCCCCCGCTCTCGTCTCTGTTTCCTGCCCAAAACAGAGCATCCAAGCCCCCCTGTTCTCCGTCGAATTCTCATCCCCTAAGTGCTGCCGACCACCGGATGCCACCCTCGCCTCACCCCAAGCACCCCTTGTCGCTGCTTGTCTCCGACCTGATACGCCACCACTGCTGAGGTCCCTGCCGTCGATTCGCTGTTCTCCCTCTTTCCTTTCGCCGTTGTGTATTCGGATGAGAGGAGATCAGAAATTGCTGTTCGGTGTTATGTGAAGAGGGATTGCTATTGGGTGTTTGTGTAGATGGAGTTGTGTTTTGTGTTTTGTGTGAGGATTGGAGATCCTGTGTTGTCGTTTGGTGTTTATTGTTTGTGAAGAGAAGGGAGTGATCTTGGTGTTTTGTGATTTGATCTGTGGTTGGTGTTTGCCATTTTGTGTGGTTGTTGCACGTAGTTCGCACGTGTTCCGTGTTCGTGGATTCATCTCCCGGGATTCTCATCCCGTTATTCTATATTTGAATTAGCCATCTAACAGGCAAGTTACCATCCTTTTGAATTGTTAATTGTATCAAATTCAAGTTTTGTTGAAATTCTTGTAAGTAAATTCCTTTGTTTATCGTATTATACCTTGTTCATCTCTTCGTTGGGTCTATTGAGGGTTTACATGAGCTAACCCCAATATTCTTGACATCGTGCCACTTTTGACTTTAAAGATTGGATCTTTCATGCATTCACGTAGAATTGATAATAGGTTTAACCGTATAATCATGACACGATTAATTATTGCAGAGACAATTGCTAGTTTGTATGTTGTTTGATTGATTGATGGTTGAATGATGATAAATTAGTGTATGTATGTGTTCTAATTTTATTTATCATGTTTTGACACTCATTATGCTGATTATAAAATTTATCAACTAATAGAATTGATACCCATCAAGTTTAATCAATTTATTTTCATGAAAACTACTAGAAAACCTGTATATTGCTTGCTGGCCTGTATGTTGACCGCTATTTTTGAACCAGTAAATGATCTTAAAATAAATAACTTTATGAATAAGAATTGTAGAATTATCTTTCTAGTTTCCAGAACATCTTGGATTTTTTGAATTTCAAGTTGTGTAGCAAAAGTTACGCCCGTTTTACTACAGTTGTGTTTTTTTACTTTCAGATTATCAGATTCTTTTATCTTGCATGTTTAAACAGTAAAAATGCTGATCAAATGATAAAATTTTATTCTAAAAATTTCCAGATTGTTAGTAATCATGTTTAGGAGTCTAGAAAATATTTTTTAATGAATTTATTATGGAGTTTTTGCCGATTCTAAAATTATAATATGCCAAATTTCTGCCTGAAGATAAAATCTGTAAAGAACAATGTGTTTGACCCAGCTACTGTTGTCCGATTTTGAACTTTTAATATGCGTTGGAACCGTGTGGAAGTCTAGTTTCTAGAATTCCTGACAGATTTAGTTTTTGAGTTCTGAAATAGCAGGAAATTGTATTTTTGTATAGACTACTCTTGCTATCCAGAATTGTATAATCCAGATTTTAATAGATTAATTATTCCTATATCGTACTATTGCATGAATCGAAGTGTGTATGTTACCTTGCATGATCCTAATGCCTTATTTTCATCATTTTAATTGTCCTATTCATGTTACAATCCTATTGTTCTCCTATTGTTACGATCGCCTACCAATGTCTGTAGATTGCATATTGTATTGTTGCATTGGTAAAATAATTAACAGGCCGGAGTTTAAGGGAATGACTTGAGTAGTGAATAATATAGTGACTGTGTCGGCCAGTATTTAGCACCCCAATCTTTCGTGTCGTGAACCCGTGAACTCGTGAACTCGTAAACTCGTGAATCAGTGTATCAGTGTATCATTATAATGAATTGTGCAACAATATTGTATCATATCAGTGATTACCGTACCGAAACATGATCTATAGAATTCACCACTCAGTCTAAAACGAAAGTGATTGTATGCAACGAACATGTGGAATGGGATGCAGTAGTACGGGCATTAGTTAGGATTAAAATGCATAATAGACTTAAGAATTGACACGACATCGACACTGCATATTGTTCCTTATTGTTCCAATTGATATCGAATATTGGCTAAGTGTTATTGTTTCTGACCATTGATTATTGTTACCGAATAGTGAATCATTGTTTGTAGCCATTGCATCGATTATTGTGATATTGATTATTGATTATCGTGCCATGTTATTGATTCTTATTGATCCACTAAATTCATTGCTATACCGTTATTCCATTGTTCCCTGCTTTCTCTACTTGCTGTCCATGACTTGCTCTAAGGATAATTTTTCTTCTCTGTTAGATGAAGTGTATACAGGTAATGATGGAGAATTGCCTGCTGAGATTGGAGAACAAAGATTCTGAAGATCTTAATGCTTTCTAATTGTTTATCGCTTTAATGAACTTATTGTATTGAGACTTGTTACTATTGTATTGGGATTTATTATTGTTTTGGGTTTATGTCCTGGATTTTATTATTATTTCCAGATGTTGGATTATTATTGTATTTGGATATTTCATATTATTTATTCTAAGTATTATTGTACATGAGATTATTATTATTACCTGAGCAATTATTCTGTATTGATTATATTGTTGAGTTGATCGAATAATCAGCTTATGGGTGACGTTAGTCATTCGTTGGGCCAATGTCATGTACTCGTATTCCGTATTTTTGGGAAGCGGGGCATGACAAAGTTTTTAAGTGGTATCAGAGCTCTGGTTTGGATAATATATCAGTCAAACGTGATTAACGAAATGAAGTTTGGATTTAATTGATATATTAATCAGATTTGGATTTTAACCAATTTCACTCAACAGTATGTGCAATACAGGAATCACATGAACAATTGATAACCAACAATCTGGAAAGTAGTCTTATTTGATTCCTCTTTGATCCCTTCACATTCACTTCCTTCATTTCTCGTTGTCTTTTGTCCCTTCCATTCATTGATTCCTTATTGGGTATGATTTTATTCTTTTTGTACCCATATTCTTTTGATTCCCATGTCATCCGTTCTTGTTCTTCCTGCTTGGTCCGTCGATCGGCATCGCTTGATTTGCTATGACATGTCTACAGCTTGGAGCTTCACCATCAGAGTAGCGCAGCGGAAACGTGGTGGACCCATAACCCACAAGTCCCAGTATTCGCTTATTGCTTCTCAATCTTTGCATTGTTTACTTCTTTATTCATACACTTGTATTGTCATCATTCATTGAATCTTTGTTCTACATTATTCTAGATCACTTCATTCATATCAATATCCTTTCTAATTCTGGTGTTGTCACCATTTAGTCTTTCCCTTGAATCCTTAGTTTTGATTTCATCAGTTTGCTTTTGCATTGTCCTATGTACCGCCTAAGCAAATTTCGAGAACGAATTTTGTTCTAAGGTGGGTAGGATTGTAACCCTCATTCCCACAAATACATATTTTCTGAATATTTTTTGCATTTTATTTTTATAAAGTTATTTTGTGCTAAATATATTTCGGATATTTTATTAAAGAGTTTTCTAATCGAAAATTTTAATTATTTCGAATAATTGTGTGTTTTGATCTTACTTCATATTTCTTATTGATCGGATATTTATATAAGAGTCTAAAGCATATATATTATTATTATTGGATCATTTCAATCTTATTATTATTGTTATTACTTTAATTGCGGTTATTTTCTTAATTATTGTTAATATTATATATTATTATCGATATTGTTATTAATATTAAATCTTTGTTACTATTATTATAGTAATTATTAGTATTATTGTTCTTATTGTCATTATTATTATTATTATTATTTTTGTAAAGCCCGAACATATTCATTTATTCGTATTTTATTATTTGATTTAATGTATGTTTATATGTATATTTTAAAAATCCTATAGTCAATTTTCTTATTGGATTTGTACCCAAAACCCAATGACCCTTCTTATTGGATCCAACCTTTTACCCTATAACCCAATATCCTACTAAAACCCTATAAATACTCTATTAAACCCACCCTACCCTACCTAACCCTAACCCTATTCCACTGTATAGTCGCCAACCATCAACCCCTACCTCTGTTCAACTTCCCCTTCCTCTGCCTTTTGTTTTCGAAACCCAACCTCCATTCTATTCATCCCCCGTCACCCTCCTTTCCCCATCGCCTCCTATCCCCGCCGTCTTCACAATCTGTCGAACCCATCGAAGCTCTCCCTCCTCGAGCCTCTCCCCTGTTCTTCGCTGAACCACCGCAACCACCGCCATCCCCTCATCGTTAGCCCTCGACTGCACCCTGCTCCTCCGCTCTCATTTTCGCCTTCAACCCTTCTACCCCCGTCGTCAAATCCCCTACCTTCGTCTTCCTCTTCCATCCTCGTGCCCCGTCGTCAACCTCCCATCACCCTCGACAGCACACGGTCGAACCAATCATTGCCATTGCCCTCGTCAGCCATCGCCGTCTTCCTCCAACCCACCGAACTCCACCTCTGCCCTCATCGCCACTAGTCAATGCCCAAAACTTCTCCCCCACTCTCATCTCTATTTCCCACCCAAAACAGAGCATCCAAGCCCCCCTTGTTCTCCGTCGACTTCTCATCCCCTGAGCACTGCTGATCATCGGACGCCACCCTTCCCTCACCCCGAGCACCCCCTTGCCGCCTCTTGTCTCCGACCAGCAACGCCACCACTGTCGAGGTCCTTGCCGTCGAGCCGATGTTCTCCCTCTTTCCTTTTTCCGTTGTGTATTCGGAAGAGAGGGGATTAGAAATTGTTGTTTGGTGTTAAGTGAAGGGGGATTGCTATTTGGTGTTTGTGTAGATGGAGTTGTGTTTGGTGTTTTGTGTGAGGATTGAGGATCTTGTGTTGCCGTTTGGTGTTTGCTGTTTGGGAAGAGAAGGGAGTGATCTTAGTGTTTAGTGATTTGATCTGTGGTTGGTGTTTGCCGTTTTGTGTGGGTGTTGCACGTAGTTCGCACGTGTTACATGTTCGTGGATTCGTCGCCAGGGATTCTCATCCCATTATTCTGTATTCGAATTAACTATCTATCAGGCAAGTCACCGTCCTCTTGAATTGTTAATTGTATCATATTCAAGTTTTGTTGAAATTCTTGCAAGTAGATCCCTTTGTTTGTCGTAATACACCTGTTCATCTCTTCGTTGGGTTTATTGAGGGTTTACACGAGCTATCCACAATACTCTTAACATCGTGCCACTTTTGACTCTAAAGATTGGATCTTTCATGCATTCATGTAGAATTGATAATAGGGTTAACCATGTAATCATGACACAATTAATTATTGTAGAGATAATTGCTAGATTGTATGTTGTTTGATCGACTGATGGTTGATTGATGATAAATCAGTGTATGTATGTGTTCTAATTTTATTTATCATATTTTGACACTCATTATGCTGATTATATAATTTATCGACTAATAGAATTGATACCCATCACGTTTAATCAACTTATTTTCATGAAAACTACCCTAAAACCTGTATATTGCTTGCTGTCTGTATGTTGATTGCAATTTTCGACCCAGTAAATGATCTTAAAATGAATTACTTTCTGTATGAGAATTGTAGCCTTATCTTTTTAGTTTTCAGAATATCTTGAATTTTTGAATTCCGAGTTGTGTTGCAAAAGTTACGCTCGTTTCACTACAGCCGTGTTTTTTCTATCAGATTTTCATATCCTTGTGTCTTGTATGCTTAGACAGTAAAAAGGCTTTTTCTCTGATAATTTTTAGATTGTTAGTAATCATGTTTAGGAGTATAGAAATTATTTTTAATGAATTTATTATGGAGTTTTTGTTGATTCTAAAATTATAATAACATGATGCCGAATTTCTGCCTGAACATAAAATCTGTAAAGAACAATGTGTTTGACCTAGCTACTGTTATCCGATTTTGAACTTTAAATATGCGTTGGAACCGTGTGGGAGTCTAGTTTCTATAATTTCTAACGGATTCAGTTTTTGAGTTCTGAAACAGCAGAAAATTACATTTTTGTATAGACTACTCTTGTTGTTCAGCATTTTATAATCCAGATTTTAATAGATTAATTATTCCTATATCGTACTATTGCATGAATCAAAGTGTGTATGTTGCATTGCACGATCCTAGTGTATTATTTTCATCATTCTAATTGTCATATTCATGTTACAATCCTATTGTTCTCCCATTGTTATGATCGTCCACCAATGTTTGTAGATTGCATATTGTATTGTTGCATTGGTAAAATAATTCACAAGCCGGGGTTTAAGGGAATGACTTGAGTAGTGAATAATATAGTGACTATGTCGGCCAGTATTTATCGATTGATTGTGGAGCGCTGACTACGGCACCCCAATCTTTCGTGTCGTGAACCCGTGAACTCGTGAATCAGTGAATCAGTGAATCAGTGTATCAGTGTATCATTATAATAAATTGTGCAATAATATTGTATCGTATCAGTTATTACCGTACCAACACATGATCTATAGAATTCACCACTCAGTTTAAAACGAAATTGATTGTATGCATCAAACCTGTAGAATGGGATGCAATAGTACGTGCATTAGTTAGGATTAAATGCATAATAAACTTAAGAATTAACCCAACATCGACACTGCATATTGTTCCTCATTGTTTCTATTGATATCGAATATTGGCTAAGTGTTATTGTTATTGACCATTGATTATTGTTACCGAATAGTGAATCATTGTTTATAGCCACTGCATCGATTACCGTGATATTGATTATTGATTATCGTGCTATGTTATTGATCCATTGAATTTATTGTTATACCGTTATTCCATTGTTCCCTGCTTTCTCTGCTTGTTGTCCATGATTTGATCTAAGGATAATTTTTCTTCTCTTTTAGATGAAGTGTACACAGGTAATGATGGAGAATTGCCTGCTGAGATTGGATAACAAGGATTCTAATGATCTTAATGCTTTCTAATTGCTTATCGCTTTAATGAAGTTATTGTATTGAGACTTCTTACTATTGTGTTGGGATTTATTATTGTTTTGGGCATATGTCCTGGATTTTATTATTGTTTCGAGATGTTGGATTATTATTGTATTTGGATATTTCATATTGTTTATTCCAAGTGTTATTGTTCATGAGATTATTATTATTGCCTGTGCAATTGTTCTCTATTGATTATATTGTTGAGTTGATTGAATAAACGGGTTATGGGTGACGTTAGTCATTCGTTGGGCCAATGTCATGTACTCGTATTCCGTATTTTTGGGAAGCAGGGCGTGATACCACAACCATGAGACCGGCAACTGTTGGGCTTGAATGATGAGATCGAGAAACTCATCTGGAGAAGGTACCTTAAAAAGTTTACTCGGGCTGGTCGGAGGGCCTCTCCACCCCCTCGGGGTGCGAACAAGATCCAAAGGAGGAGCCCGAGGCTCAGGACTTCGAAAACCTGGCCATCCACCACTGCGTCCATGGTGGGCCCATAGGGGAGACTTGAACTCCTCTCGTAAAGCTTTCGTTCAGGAGGTCAACTCCATCCACAACTGTCCACCTCCTCAATGTCCCCGGATTGTCAGTCTCATTCTCGGACGAAGACCTCGAAGGTGTTTGAGTCCCACACTGTAGGAGTTCGGTGAACATCTTGAACCTCAGTTTGGCCAATTACGAGGTCTGCTGTATCCTTGTCAGCAATGGGTGTTCGGTGAACATCTTGTCCTTACAGCCTTCGAAGGTTTGAAGCTCTCTCGGGAGAGAGTGAAATCGGCAGGATACACCTTTCATGTGTTCTCTGGTGCTCCTGTCCAGATTGAGGCAATCATAACCCTCGATGTCACCGCCGTCAAGTCCCCAACCTCCCGGACCGAAGCGATGGATTTCATGGTGCTAAATGTCAAGGCCACTTTCAACGCTATCCTTGGGTGCCCCAACCTTGCCTCTTTTCAAGCCATCCCCTCGGCACATGAGGATGAAATTCCAGACCAAGTTTGGAGTTGGGTTAGTCAAAGTCAACCAGGAGACAGCTCGAGCCTTCTACACAGCCACAGTGGGGGGCTTGGTTCTCCCACTCGATCATGTCGACCTCCCTTCTGATCATAACTCATTCAATTTTGAGCCTATAGAGGAATTGGAGGAGATACCTTTCTCCGAGATGGACCCAGTCAAATTCTATCAAGTGAGCTAGTCCCTCCCTCTCGACCTAAGGAGAAAATCATCAACTGTATCCGGCAGACCCAAGACCTGTTCCCTTGGACACCCTCAGATATGCACGGGATATCCGAGGACCTCATCATGCATAAACTGACTATCCATCCAGACTCCAGGCCGGTAGAACAAAGGCACCGCATATTCTCCCCCGAGAGGCAACATGCAATGTAAGAGAATGTTGATAATCTTCTCTCAGCCCGGTTCATTCAAGATATCAACTACCCATAGTGTTTGGCTAATGTCGTGTAGGTCAAAAGTCTAATGGCAAGTGGAGAATGTGCATTGACTTTACCGACCTTAACAAAGCTTTCCCGAAAGATCCTTTCCCGCTCCCGAGCATCGATGCCTTGATCGATGCGACCTCTGGCCACGAACTATTATGTTTCATGGATGCCTATTCCAGATACAACTAGATTCGAATGTTCTTCCAAAGACCGCTTTTGTCACCAAGCATGGGTTTTACTGCTATAGAGTCATGTCCTTCGGGTTGAAGAATGCAGGTGCCACTTATCAAAGACTCGTTAATCGGGTCTTCAAAGAACATATTGGATGGAACATGGAGGTCTACATCGACGACATGCTCATTAAGAGCATCCCGGGTAGAGATCATGTCAAGGATCTGGAGGAGGCCTTCGGGGTCTTGAGAGAGCATAACATGAGGCTCAACTCCTCTAAGTGCGCCTTCGACATCACCGCAGGAACGTTTCTCGGCTTCATTGTTAGCTAGAGGGGGACAAAAGCGAACCCTGAGAAAATTCAGGCCATTTTGGATATGCCCCCCCCCCAAAGAACGTCAAGGAAGTACAAAGGCTAACCGGTTGTCTTGCAGCCATTGGCCGCTTCCTATCAAGGTCGGGAGAGAAATTCCTCCCTTTCTTCAAAGCCCTCCGGTGAATGAAGAACTTCCAATGGAGGGAGCCTCAGCAACAGGATTTCGATCATCTAAAAGAGTACCTCTCCAATCCCCCTCTCCTCAGTAAGCCCGAGCTGGGATAGTTGCTATACCTCTATTTGGCGGCCTCGAAACAGGCCCTCAGTGCGGTCCTAATCAGAGAAGAAGATGGGGCCCAAAAACCCATCTATTATCTTAGCAAGGCCCTCTGCGACATTGAGCTTCAATACACGAAATGGAAAATGTAGCCTATGCATTTATCATGGCCACGTGGAAACTCCGCTCATATTTCTAAGCTCACTTCGTTAAGGTCCTCAATGACCAGCCCCTAAAGCAAGTCGTCCACAGACCAGAGACCTCCGATCGTCTAATCAAACGGTCCATTGAGATGAGCATGCATGACATCAGCTGCATGCTGAGGACGACCATCAAGGGGCAAGCACTCACCGAATTCATAACCGAACGTGCCATCCCGGAGAGCCCAGAAACCCCAGAAGACGAGCCTTTCTAGGAGCTTTATGTGGACGAAATCATCCAGTGAAGAGGGTAGCGGAGCCAGAGTCATCTTAAGCGGCCCGGACGGCTTCGTCCTCCAATACTCCCTATGCTTCAGCTTCAAGGCATCCAATAACGAAGCAGAGTATGAGGCACTGATCGTGGGGTCCTCCTGTCCCTAAAGGCTTGAGCTAAACAGGTAAAAGCCTTCAGTAACTCCCAGCTCATCGTCAGCTAGGTTTGCAGAGAATATGAAGCACGAGACACTCGGATGGTCCAGTATTTGGCACACGTCAAGCTTCTCTTTGCAGACTTCTCAGATGCTACTATAATATTCCGGTCGAATATTATATTGTATAAATTATTATTATTTTTAAATTAAAATATTTTTATGAAAATTACTTGGTTATTCTAATAAAAAGTTATTTGGATATATATACTAGTAAGTATATATATGTATTGTATCAGTTTTGCGTACTTGTACAAAATCTTGAAAAAATGCATTTTTGAGAAAATGTCTGGAAAATCTCGGACAGATATTAAAAATTATTATTTTATTATTATTTTATTTTTATTTTCAGAATAGAAATATTTTTGGTAGATTTTACCCGGTTTTGTTAATAAACATCATCTATATGTATATACCAGTCTGTATACATCTGTTTTGTATCAAATTGATACTGAAATCGTCCGAGCCGGTAATAAAATTATTTTTATTATTATTTCTGAATTAAAATATTTTTGGTAGATATTATTCATTTTAACTAATAAAATTTATATGTATGTACAGATATATGTACGTATATGTACTATATCGATTTCGTACGTTTGTACGAAATCATGTAGTATGTGATTTTGGGAAAATATCTTTTATTTTTTATCCATCATGATGAAATGAAGGGTTAGGATTGGATTAGGGTGTTGATTGTAACATAAAATTACATTTAAAACATCAATTGTTTCTAACCATAAGAAAGCAACAAGTGTTCTCTTCTCAACCACAAACCTTCTCACCCTCCCCTATACCCCCCCCCCCACCCCTTAAGCCGGCCAAACCCTAGAAGGGCAAAAACCCACTTTCATTTTGGTGTTCTCAATCTTTTCTCATCTCATTCCACATCTCCTTCTTTACTTAGTCTATTTTAGAAAAAAAATTGAGAAAGAAAGAAAAGAAAGAGAGAATCAAACGAAAAGAGGGGTTGATTTCATGGGTTTCATTTCTTCAAGTGTTCTTAAGGAGCAAGAACAAGGAGCAAGGAGGAGAAGGCAAAGCAAGTTATTCCTACACGATTGGGTGGGGGTTTCTCACTCATGCTTGTTTTAGTTAATATTATTGTTAGAATTGTTAAAGAAATTGAACTAATTATATGTGCATTTGAATGTTTATGGACTAGAATAGAAGTCATACAAGATTGAAGTAGTAGAACACAAGAGAAAGCCCTAAAGATTCAATCTTTGTGGTTGTAGGGTCAGAATTAATTACATATACTAAAAGTGGAATTTTGACCCCAAATTAATTTTAGAGGTTCTTATATGTGTTATTAGCATGCTCTAATTTTTATAGATTTTTCCGAGTTAGTTTGATGAGTGAAACAACCTTTTCCCAAAAATAGCAAAAATTTAGCCAAAACAGCAACTTGTTGTTTTGGGTTAACTTTCGTAGTATGTTCAAAGGGCTGCATCTTAATGTTCCTTGCGGAATTTGGAAAAGTGATCAACTAGGAAGTTGTAGTAGACGTTCTGACCTTTCCAAAATCTCCTATTTCGTCAGAATCCGATAAGTGGTGCAAAAGTTATGACCGTTCCAAAACACAGCATCCAGCTTTTGGCTGAATGCTTGCTGTTTTGATTGCTTGATGTTTTTGTTGTTTTTACTTACTGAATTTGGGAAAGTGTTCAACTAGAGAGTTGTAGTAGAGACTCTCGCCTTTTCAAAATATCCTATTTGGTTAGATTCCGATAAGCGGTGTAGGAGTTATGGCATTTACAAAATTGCAGCAACTGGCCTTTTGGCTGAAAGCTCGCTGTTTGGGTTGCTCGAAGTTTTTGTACCTTTTAATGACTGAATCTGAGAAGTTTATCAACTAGAGAGTTGTAGTAGAGTCTCTCTCCTTTTCAAAATGTCCTATTTGGTTAGATTCCGATAAACGTAGTAGGAGTTATGGCTTTTATAATTTATAGCAGCCAGTTTTGGCTGAGAACTTGCTGTTTTGATTGCTTGATGTTTTTGCTACTTTTACTTGCTGATTTTGGAAAAGTGATCGACTAGAGAGTTGTAGTAGATGTTCTCACCTTTCCAAAATGTTCTATTTGGTTAGATTCCGATATGCGGAGCAAGAGTTACAAGCTTTCAAAGTTTAAGCTTTTCTATCAAAACCTGCTGTTTTCGTTAACTTTTGCATATGTTCAGAGAACGGGGAATTGAACTCCATAAGAAATGTGAGAAAGTTGTCAACTAGGAAGTTGTAGTATAAGTTCCCTACCTTTCCAGAAAGTATAATTTCTTTAAATTTTGACAAGTATAGCAAAAGTTATGAGCTTGGAATGTTTTAGCTTTCGGTTGTACTGTTATTGTTTGAAATGGTGTTTAACTGACCGGATTTTGAGTTCCTTACCGAATCTGAAAAAGTGTTCAACTAGAGAGTTGTAGTAGATGTTCTCACCTTTTTAAAAATTATAATTTTGTCGAATTCCGATAAGCGCAGCATGGTTTGCTTCTAGGTTGTTAGAAGGCTTTGTATGTCGCTTTTGTGTACTCATTAGTAGTATGCTTATATTAGGCTGTTAGAAGATTCTTCTATTGCTTCTAATTATAAAAGATCAAGTTTTTGTTAGTAAGCTTATACACGAAATTCTAGTTCATGTTAACTAGAGTTGTCGTGAATTGTTAATAGTTTGAATTATACAATTGATTATGAGTAACAAGTATTCTTTGTGCTCATAAGTCATGTAATAAGTATTGGTCCGTCTCATACGTAGCTCACCTGGCTCATATGTGGTTGTTTGTGCATGCGTAGCTCATTGGGCTCGTATGGAGTAATTATGTTGAATAGATAGGTGATGAGTGGGTCCGATGAGATCTTGTGAAGTCTAGGTTGAGTCATGGTAGATTGTGTCAACAATTGTTACACTCTTGAAGAGGGACACATGCGGTGCTTTTTCATGATAAGTTGGAAGTACAGTGACATGTCTTGCTTGTTTGAAACTTTTTGTGTCGTCCCATGGCAAGTTGAGAGTACGACTCTAGGTTGAAAGTACCTTGTAGCTCGTATGGCCCCATTTGATTGGTTAGGGTTAGAGACATCGTTAGGATAGTAACTGTTACTTAACCATTTTTATCTATGAATTGCTGAAGGGTGGGAGTTGGTGTTAGGGGTGATACCTTATAATCTGACTTCTCCTATAGGCCGACACTAGGTGGCGTTGTTGGGATGTATTCCCCTGTCAAAGGAATTTGGGCAGTGCTTTTTCATGATTAGTTGGGAACACGGAATCCGTATCTCGACTGTTAATTCCTGAACTGCTACGATAAGAACGGGAGGTTTTCCTAGAAAAATAGACCTTACGATTTCGTCAGGTTCTGTGCCTTCTCATGATGAGTCGAGGGTACGGAAGAAGGTTGCCTAGTATCTTGTGGTTCATGTTGGCTTTTGAGCGAGGTCCGGTTCACCGGGCAATAGAGGAAAACGGGGACACCACTATTGTACTGCAGTAGCAGAACTAGACCATACCTGCAACCTCATCAGTCATGTAGTATTGTGTCATGAACAAGAAGGGTACATAAGTAGAATTCATGACGTGGGTTCAAATCTCTATATATGGAGAAACGGCTTGTTATGTGCGTATGTAGTATGAGATGCATACTGTTCCGGAAACTCGCTTGCATTAGAATAAGTGCATCCTTGCATTAGTTAATCTTGCATTAGAGTCTAAGTCATAGCATACACTGACACATCAATTATATATACATATTTCTCTTTTCATCAATTTGTTTGTTTAAAGTTGAGAATCACTGCTGGTCATCAGCCTTAAAGCTTCAGTATATGTACTGACGTTCCCACTTCAATAGGTACTGGATTGCAAAATTACAGGTACTGGATTGCAGAACTACAGGTACAGGATTCAGGAGGGCTCAAGGCAAAAGAAGCAAAGTGTTGATTTATTTCAATTGTAATATATGTTGTAATTTATTTATGTTGAGAAGCATCGAAGTGAAAATACCAAGTGTTGTATATTATTCATTGTACTCTAATGTAATTTTCATTGAAAGTTTGTAACACTTGGGCTTGTATTGCATTATTGTAACACTGATGTAATGTATTGCAGTTTTGTAATATTCGAACTTGTAATACATTTGTGTTGAATTAAAAGTTTTATATTTTCCTATTTTTTGTGTATTATGGCTAGTTGAAGGAAAAGATTCTTGCTCATGTCACGGTTTCCCAGTGTTTGGGGATCGGAGCGTTACAGAGTGGTATCAGAGCCAAATTCAATTTACAGTCCAACACAGTAGGAAAATTAAACTTGGATGCCTTATAGGAGTCGGGTTTTAGCTAGTTGTAGACAGTTATAATTCATATTGTTGTTCCTTTCAACTTATGTTTTATAATTTTTCTATATCTAGACTAATTCTAGTGTATATGTGTTTGAAGGATGGTATTCGAGGATATCCTAACCGAGGATGTGTTGATAGAAGTGAGTGAGCCGATTTCGATGGATGATCCGATGATCTTGAGCGAGGAGCTGAAGGAGATTTCACCACCACAGGGGCTAAGTGTGGATCAATGCATGGCTGCGGCGACTAGCATATATCGAGAAATGAGGAAGCTGAGGAAGTACGTGACCAGGAATAGTCAAGCTAAGCAATTGAGAGATGCTTGCAGAGCTGCATTAGCAGGCCTAGCAAAGGAGCAGGAACACTTTGATTCCATATTGGCACGACTGCAGCATGAATGGGATCAAGTCCAGGGGACCACCAAGGTTGTAGTATGCCATTTCTGTAAGGAGGTTGGGCACGAGAAATTAGTCCATCCACGACGACATCGAAAAAGATCTGCACCAGCATCAGGGTTCGAGAACCGAGGTCAGAAGCAGAAGACTAAAAAAACGGAGGGCAAACTTAGAGGTGCCAAGACAGGAAGCTGTTTCCTATGTGGTGAGCAAGGTCATTTCATGAGCCAGTGCCCGAAGAAGGACCCTCAGATGGAGGCCCGTGTCTGTTACAAATATGGGGAGATTGGTCATGTTAGGCCGAACTGTCCCCAGCTTCATAATAGTGGCGACAGATTAGCCCCAAAAATGAAAAATAGAGGAATGAAGCCTGTTCACCAAGAGTAAGAATTCACACTTACTAATGGCAAGCTGAAGAAGGCAGGAGAGCTATTACCAGTATGTGCATATGGAACTGCAAATAAGTTTAAAAGTTGTGTTTTTGAAATTTATTTTGGACTAAGAAGTAATATATGATGCAACACTTTTTGTAACCAGTTGGATTTATATATATATGGAATCCATGCAACTGTTTTGTTCAAATTGTGGTTCATCATATTCTTTTGTCTAAATTATTTTTCAAGAGTTGAGATATGTGCGGGAGGAAACTTTAGATTTGATTTGTTTAAATACACCATCTGGAGCATCAGCTTTGAGCAAAATTATAGGAGAGAATCCTGGAAGTCTGAAGTGGCGTTTGTAGGCCATGTACTATTCTAAGAAGGGAGTGGCGACCAAACTGCAAAAGATCGATATAAGTGAAGGATTGGCCTCAGCTAAAGACCGTGAAGGAAGTAAGAAGCTAAATAATGAGATCAGGCAAGCCAGTATTGAAGTGATTACTTAAGATTAGAGCTCGGTTTTAGCACGATTGAAGCTGCCACCAAGTCCAAGTGAGCAAGTCAGAAGGCTTAGGCAGAAGATGTAGGGATTGAAGAACCGAAACGGCAAGTTGATGAAGGAAAATCTCAGAATATCAGTATGGACTTCATCACAGGATTACCCAGAAATTCCAAAACGTATGACTCAAATTGGGTTATTAGGGATCGGTTGACGAAGTCTGCACATTTTCTTCCGATAAAGATGACTTAGTTGCTAGAGAAATTAGCGGAAGTCCACATTGAAGGCGTAAGGGAGCAGCATGGAGTGCCAGCGTCAGTGGTTCTGACCAAGATTCGAGAGTTACATCTCAATTTTGGTAGAATCTGCAGGTAGCTTTGGGAACAAAGTCGGGTTCTTTGGAGACCCAGTTCATGGAGGAGTCACTTGGGAGCCAGAAAACCATATAAGCTTTCTTTCCCCAAGTTATTTAGAGTATGGATGTTTTTCTGTTTTCCCGACTTACCATAGTTCTGAGGACAGAACTATTCTAAGGAGGGAGTATTGTAATATCCCATTCGGATATTATATTGTATAATTTATTTAATTTTTAAATTAAAATATTTTTATGAAAATTACTTGGTTTTTCTAATAAAAAGTTATCTGGATATATATACTAGTAAGTATATATATGTATTGTATCAGTTTTGTGCACTTGTACAAAATCTTGAAAAAATGCTTTTTTGAAAAAATGTCTGGAAAATCTCGGGCAGATGTTAAAAAGTATTATTTTATTTTTATTTTCAGAATAGAAATATTTTTGGTGGATATTACCCGGTTTTGTTAATAATCATAATCTATATGTATATACCAATCTGTATACATCTGTTTTGTATCAAATTGATACTGAAATCTTCCGAGCCGGTAATCAAATTATTTTTATTATTATTTCTGAATTAAATTATTTTTGGTAGAGATTATTCGTTTTAACTAATAAAAATTATCAGTATATACGGATATATGTACGTATATGTACTATATTGATTTCGTACGTTTGTACGAAATCATGTAGTATGTGATTTTGAAAAAATATCTTTTATTTTTTATCCATCATGAAGAAATGAAGGGTTAGCATTGGATTAGGGTGTTGATTGTAACATAAAATTACAATTAAAACATCAATTGTTTCTAACCATAAGAAATCGACAAGTGTTCTGTTCTCAACCACAAGCCTTCTCACCCTCTCCTATAACCCCTCCCCCCCCCCCCCCCCCCCCCCCCCCCGGGCCTGCCAAATCCTAGAACGGCAAAAACCCACTTTCAATTTGGTGTTCTCAATCTTTTCTCATCTCATTCTCTATATCCTTCTTTACTTAGTCTATTTTAGAAAAAAAAAAATTGAGAAAGAAAGAAAAGAAAGAGAGAATCAAAAGAAAAGAGGGGTTGATTTCATGGGTTTCATTTCTTCAAGTGTTCTTGAGGAGCAAGAACAAGGAGCAAGGAGGAGAAGGCGAAGCAAGTTATTCCTATACGATTGGGTGGGGGTTTCTCACTCATGCTTGTTTTAGTTAATATTATTGTTAGAATTGTTAAAGAAATTGAACTAATTATATGTGCATTTGAATGTTTATGGACTAGAATAGAAGGCATACAAGATTGAAGTAGTAGAATACAAGAGAAAGCCCTAAAGAATCAATCTTTGTGGTTGTAGGGTTAGAATTAATTACATATACTAAAGGTGGAATTTTGACCCTAAATTAATTTTAGTGGTTCTTATATGTGTTATTAGCATGCTCTAATTTTTATAGATTTTTCCGAGTTAGTTTGATAGGTGAAACAACCGTTTCCCAAAAACACCGAAAATTTAGCCAAAACAGCAACTTGCTGTTTTGGGTTAACTTTCGTAGTATGCTCAAGGGGCTGTATCTTAATGTTCCTTGCGGAATTTGGAAAAATGATGAACTAGGAAGTTGTAGTAGACGTTCTCACCTTTCCAAAATATTCTATTTCGTCAGATTCCGATAAGTGGTGCAAAAGTTATGACCGTTCCAAAACACAGCATCCAGCTTTTGGCTGAATGCTTGCTGTTTTGATTGCTTGATGTTTTTGTTGCTTTTACTTACTGAATTTGGGAAAATGTTCAATTAGAGAGTTGTAGTAGAGATTCTCACCTTTTCAAAATGTCCTATTTGGTTAGAATCTGATAAACAGAGTAGGAGTTATGGCTTTTACAAAATTGCAGCAGCTGGCCTTTTAGCTGAAAGCTCGCTGTTTGGGTTACTCGAAGTTTTTGTACCTTTTAATAACTGAATCTGAGAAGTTCATCAATTAGAGAGTTGTCGTAGAGTCTCTCTCCTTTCCAAAATTTCCTATTTGGTTAGATTCCGATAAGCGTAGTAGGAGTTATGGCCTTTACAATTTACAGCAACCAGTTGTGGCTGAGAACTTGCTGTTTTGATTGCTTGATGTTTTTATTACTTTTACTTACTGAATTTGGAAAAGTGATCAACTAGAGAATTGTAGTAGATGTTCTCACCTTTCCAAAATATCCTATTTGGTTAGATTCTGATAAGCAGAGCAAAAGTTACAAGCTTTCAAAGTTTCAGCTTTTCTGTCAAAACCTGCTGTTTTCGTTAACTTTTGCGTTTGTTCAGAGAACGAGGAATTGAACTCCATAAGGAATCTGAGAAAGTTGTCAACTAGGAAGTTTTAGTATATGTTCCCACCTTTCGAGAAAGTATAATTTCGTTAAATTTCGACAAGTATAGCAAAAGTTATGAGCTTGGAAAGTTTCAGCTTTTGGCTGTACTGTTATTGTTTGAAATGGCGTTTAACGGACCGGATTTTGAGTTCCATACCGAATCCGAAAAAGTGTTCAACTAGAGAGTTGTAGTAGATGTTCTCACCTTTTTAAAAAAGTCTAATTTTTTTGAATTCCAATAAGCGCAACAGTGTTTGCTTCTAGGTTGTTAGAAGGCTTTGTATGTCGCTTTTGTGTACTCATTAGTAGAATGCTTATATTAGGCTGTTAGAAGATTGTTCTGTTGCTTCTAATTATAAGAGATCAAGTTTTTTTTAGTAAACTTATACACGAAATTCTAGTTCATGTTAACTAGAGTTGTCGTGAATTGTTAGTAGTTTGAATTATACACTTGATTATGAGTAACAAGTATTCTTTGTGCTCATAAGTCGTGTAATAAGTATTGGTTCGTCTCATACGTAGCTCACCTGACTCGTATGTAGTTGTATGTTCGCGTAGCTCATTGGGCTCGTATGGAGTAATTATCTTGAATAGATAGGCGATGAGTGGATCCGATGAGATCGTGTGAAGTCTAGGTTGAGTCTTGGTAGATTGTGTCAACAATTGTTACACTCTTTTGAAGAGGGACACGTGCGGTGCTTTTTCATGATAAGTTGGAAGCACAGTGACATGTCTCGCTTGTTTGAAACATTTGGAGCCGTCTCATGGCAAGTTGAGAGTACGACTCTAGGTTGAATGTACTTTGTAGCTCGTATGGCCCCATTTGATTGGTTAGGATTAGTGACATCGTTAGGATAGTGACTGTTACTTAACCATTTTTATCTATGAATTACCAAAGGGTAAGAGTTGGTGTTAGGGGTGTTATGGGTGATACCTTATAATCCGACTTCTCCTATAGGCCAACACTAGGTGGTGTTGTTGGGATGTATTCCCCTATCAAAGGGATACGGGCGGTGCTTTTTCATAATTTGCTAGGAGGCTGGGAGCACGGGATCCGTATCTCGGCTGTTAGTTCCTGAACTGCCATGATAAGAATGTGAGGTTTTCCTAAGGAAATAGACCCTACGATTCCGTCAGGTTCTATGCCTTCTTATGACGAGTTGGGGGTACAGAAGAAGGTTGTCTAGTATCTTTTGGTTCGTTGGCTTTAGTAGAAAACGGGGAAAGAATAGGTTCTATGCCTTCTTATGACGAGCGAGGTCTGGTTCGCCGGGCAATAGTGAAAAACGGGGACACCACTATTGTACTGCAGTAGCAGAACAAGACCGTACCTGCAACCTCATCAGTCATGTAGTATTGTGTCAGGAACATGAATGGTACAAAAGTAGAATTCATGATGTGGGTTCAAATCCCTATATATGAATAAACGACTTGTTATGGGCGTATGTAGTATGGGATGCATATTGTTCTGGAAACTCGCTTGCATTAGAATAAGAGCATCCTTGCATTAGTTAATCTTGCATTATAGTCTAAGTCATAGCATACACTGACACATCAATTATATATACACGTTTCTCTTTTGATCAATCTGTTTGTTTAAAGTTGAGAATCGCCGCTAGTCATCAGCCTTAAAGCGTCAGTATATGTACTGACGTCCCCACTTCAATAGGTACTGGATTGCAAAATTAAAGGTACTGGATTGTAGAGCTACAGGTACAGGATTTAGGAGGACTCAAGGCAAAAGAAGCAAAGTGTTGATTTATTTCAAATGTAATATATGTTGTAATTTATTTATGTTGAGAAGCATCCAAGTGAAAGTACCAAGTGTTGTATATTATTCATTGTACTCTGATGTAATTTTCATTTAAAGTTTGTAACACTTGGGCTTGTATGGCATTATTGTAACACTGATGTAATGTATTGCCGTTTTGTAATATTTGGACTTGTAATACATTTGTGTTGAATAAAAAGTTTTAAATTTTCCTGTTTTTCTGTGTATTGTGGCTAATTGAAGGAAAAGATTCTGGCTCATGTCACGGTTTCCCAGTGTATGGAAATCGGGGCGTTATAACTACTGTTACCCGAATCCCCCAGGAGCAGAATAACCAGGCCAACGCCCTATCCAAGTTGGCGTCCTCCTCCTTAGAAGTCTTCCTAGTAGAGGTCCTCCTCAGACCTAGCATTGAGAAATTTGAGATCCATTGCCTCGATCCGCCTGTGCAAACAGGAACTTTGATGGACCCGATCTTGAATTACTTGAGAAATGGGGAGCCCCCGCAGGATTCGTCCGAAGCCAGAAAGCTTCGAACCAGGGCCGAGAGGTTTGTACTCATTGGCGGAATGCTCTTCAAATGCTCATACACAAAGGTTGACGGTAGACCATACCTCTGATACCTGACACCGGAGGAAGCCAAATATTCACTTGAAAATATGCATGGAGTGATCGGAGGTTGCCATATGGGCAATAGGTCGCTCACAAGGAAAGTACTAAACCACAGGTACTACTGGCCGACCCTTTTACAAGATACTCAAGACCTTGTGAAAAAATGTGGCCCGTGCTAGAGATTCTCTTAGGGCAGACATGCACCCCAGGCCGAGCTAAAGTCACTTGATGGGATATTTTGCAAGTGTACAAAATCGCAACGAGTGGTATAATTTTAAAAGAAAAGAGTGTCGAACCCATAATGACTAATTATTTTATTGAGTACTGAAATTCACTAGATTAACTACTACTTGGAAAAAAAATTTATAAAAAAAGCAACTAAACTAAATTAAGCTAAAGTGAAAAATAATCTAATTAAGAATAATAAAAATTTAAAATTTTGTTGTTTATTAATAGCAAAACTAGTTATAGGGCTTTTGATTTCACCTAGTTAATCCCACACAATTCATAATTCCATATAGCTAGAAATTCTACTTATCCAAGTTGTAGACCGAAATCCCTAATTTATTCAATGTTTTCTCTTGAACAACACCAAACATATCTCCAACTAACAGTTTGTCATATCTCTATTCACATTTCATTAATTGAATAATCATTATTCTATAGATTTCTTTACAGTCATATTAATCGCGATAAATCATCTCTAATTTTCCTCAATCAATGGTATTTAATTCTATAATTCTAAATCACAAGTTACCTCTCGGCCCCCCTATGATTCAATAAATTAAACAATAGTTGGTCAAACAATTGAAAGCATTAAGAACAAAAATTAAACACACAACCATAAAAAAATAGACGAATCAAATAACATGAATTGTGTTATCAAAACTAGGCTACATCAAAGCCCTAGAAAAATAAATTTAGTCCATGATGAATTTGCGACTAATAAACATTGTTCTGGATTGCATAATAACAATAATAATAATAATAAAATATAGATGAGAGAAGAAAAAAGAACTCATTACCGCAAGTCTATGTACAAATCCCGAGATTCTCTTCCTATTCTCCTTTGTTTTTTCTCTCCTTCTGAAGTCAGAGGCCAGCCGCAACTCTCCTCTGTCCTTTTCTTTTCTTTTACTTTACTTTTTTTTTCTTTCTTCCAGCCACCAAAACCTCCCCCACCCACCCCACCCACCCCCCCTTTTCTGGTCCCATACTCATTTTTACAGAGAAAGTTGAACAATGGGTTAGGTTCAGTTAAATAAAATTAGAAATAGGTAATTTAATTAGTTAGTTAAAGTTAACAGATTAAGATTAATCTATTAAATTTTAAACTAATCAATTAACTAACCCTAATTTAAATCGAACTTTCAAATCTGGAATGTTTATTTTCTTCTTTAATTTTTTATTACAAAATTTAATTCCACCTCCTAGTTGACTATACTATTTTCTATTGGTTCTTCAAATGGCCAATTTGTAAACACGTGCAGTTGAGTGCTTGAATCTTCCAAAAATCTTCACATAGAGTCAATTTAAATTTTGAAATCTTTATCACAGCATTCTTCCTTGGTTTCACAAAAAACTCTCTCATTTCGTACTTATCGTTATCATTCCTACAAAAAAATACAAATAAATAAAATTAAGAAGAAATAAGATAAATTTTAAAGAAATAAACGAGAACTCGCAACTTTATTGCATAAAAAGAGTAATAAATTCATGTATAAATTCTACTCATCAAATACCCCCCAACTTAAGATTTTTTTTATTCTCGAACAAAAAGTAAAACCAAGAATAAAGGTATTATAATCATAATTAGTCTCAACTCATCGCACCCAAAGGACTTATCATGCAAATATCAAATTTTCAACTTAATACACATCATGTAACAGTCACACACTTAGAGTTCCAGTGCAATTATTCATACATATCATGCAAATAAAGGAAAACTAAGCATACTCATTATTTCCAGTGCAATTATTCATACATAATTCCCAACCAAATCATAATTGTTATGCAATTAATGTAATTATATCATGTAACAACTCCATCTGTAATCACCCCTTCTCACTACTACAAATCGAGTAGCAAACTAAAGTTTTTCCCCCTTTTTTTTAAATTTTGTTTTGTCTCTAAGTTTTCACTTGTATTTTGACACGAATGCAAAAATTTGTGATGGATTCACCCGGTCAAAATCAACAAAATTTGTTCATATTCCTCCAGGTCAAGCACTATGAAACCAATTGAAAAAATGAACTTGTCTACCTTTACTAAAAGATCTTCAATTATTCATCTTGGGTACGTGATAGATCTGTCTTCCAATTGCAAATAAATTGTAGTGGGTTTTGCTTCTCCAAGACTAAGTTTCCTGAAAACCGTAAAAGACATAAGATTAATACTTGCTCCTAAATCACATAAAGCTTTATCAAAATAAGAATTTCTAATAGTGCAAGGAATTGTAAAACTCCCTGAATCTTTCATTTTATGAGGCAACTTCTTTTGTAATATTTCACTACTCTCTTCATTTAGCATCACCATCTAATGCTCCTCGAACTTCCGTTTGTATAATAAAATATCCTTAAAAAATTTAGCATATTTAGGCATTTATTGTAAAGCTTTAATAAGAGAAATATTAATATGCAATTTCTTAAAAATACTTAAAATTTTAGAGAATTGATTTTCGAGATTATTCTTTTTAAGTCTTTGCGGAAAAGGAATAAGTGAATCATAAGGTGAATTAGGATAAGTTTCATAATTAAACTCCCTAGAAACTGTGAGGTTTGAAGCTCCTTTAATCTTCTTAGAATTCCCAACATAGTTGTTGGCCACCTGCTGCGTTTGTTCCTCCAAAATTGGCTCAAACTCATATTTTTTTTCAACCACATTTTGTTCGGCAGTTTGTGCTTATGATTGCTCCATTGTTCTCCCGCTTCTCAGTATTATTACTTTGAAATGCTCTTTGGGATTTGCTACGGTGATACTGGGTAAGATTCCTGATGTTCTCTCAGTAAGAATATTTGAAAACTGACCAATCTAAGCCTCAAGATTGTGAATTGAAGTTGTATTTTGTATCGCCAAATGTATCTTCTGCATGTATTGCATGAACATCTCTTCAAGTGTCGGCTTTTTTCTTGTTGTGGAAAATTTTGAGGTGGTCTAATTCTTCTTGATTGTTGTTCCAAGAAAAATTGGGGTGGTTTCTTCATCCTGGACTATACTTATCCAGAATTTGGTTGAGTAAAAGGATTTCCCACTTGCCAATCAATACATGAGTGAGTAAAAGAAGAAATCTATATTAACCAACCTGAAGATTTTGTACTTAATTTGCAAATTATTTAAATACTTGTATAGATTATAACAAGCACATAAATTATGCCATGGTAATTTGATAAAACAATAAGGAGCTTAGATTTTGAATCTAATAATTCTGACATGTGTCTTTATTATCGTGATGAATCGAATAAATTGTTATAATTTGCTTGTATGTTGTTGATATGTTTGTTGTTGGAAGTGACATCTCTATTGTGATAGAAGTTAAAACTATGCTATCTAAATAGTTCAACGTGAAAGACCTAGGTATCGTGGACATCGTATTAATTCTGTTTGTCCTTAAATTTATTGAAAACTTTGTTATTCATTAAAGATGTTATAAACTGTTTTGTGCTAGAAATTTTTGTAATAACCTAAAAGTTTTGTACTAAAAGGTTTACTGAATAAGATTTACAAACTGGTAAAATCATTGTATGTTTTAAAACATGTATTAAAGCTGACTCATAAATAATTTGACAAATTTCTTAAAGAGCCTATGATTTGAATCAAGTAATTCAGATCAATGTCTTTAACATTGTGGTGTGTCAAATATAATGGCTATAATTTACTTGTTTATTATCGATATACTTGTCGTTGGAAGTAACCTATCACTTATAAATGATGTTAAAACTATGCTATTCGTAGAATTCAGCTTGAACTACCTAAGTGTTGTAGACACCATAATACGTATAAGTGTGAGTTTCGGTAGGCAAGAGATATCCCTTAGTCAAACTCATTAAATCAATAATGTATATCAAGATATAGTGATTGAAATTGTGTTTCGAAATACCTTATGATTATGGTAAAATGTTCACATCTAATGATGGTGTAACTATAAGACAGTTAGATCATTCTAAACTTATTGAAAGTCTCATGTATAGAATGATCTGCACTAGACCAGACATATCTTTTGAGATATGTATGATTGCAGGTTCACTAGTAATCATATTAATACACATTGGAATGTCCTTAAGAGCTAATGAGATACCTAGGAGGTATTAAAGAGTTTGCTATGTGCTACTCTAGTCATCCTTCAGGATTGAAGAGATGATCTGATGCATTATGATACTCTGAATTTAGTGAAAGTCGATCAAAAAGTGGACATGTGTTTACACTAGGAGGAGCAGGCATATTATAGAGATCAAAAGGCAAACATGCATTGCGCTCTCATCCATGAAATAAGACATCTGTGTTATCCTCTGCATGAGAAGATGCTGAGTGGATTGAATGACTTATTGCTAGTCATCCATTGAAATGTTTAAAGTAAACTCTTTAATTCTGTTCTGCGACTATCAAGCTACAATGGGCTATAGCTCATAACTCACTCTAAAATGGTAAGATAAGTATATTAAGGCTGAAAGAAGAGTAGTTGTACTTTCTCATAGATAAAGTGCAATTGAGACAAAGTATGGCTAATGGTCTTGCTAGGAGACTTGAAAGTGATTTAATTATAAAATTTGTGAGGAAAATGAGGTTAAAAGTTATTGAGCCAAAAGCTTTAACATCCTAGTTGTTTTAAAATTTAGAATTCAATTGGAGCCATAGAAAAATTCATACTTAAGCATCAATTTTAGACAGTTGACATGCTTTGGATAATTTAAAAAGTTCTTTGTAAATTTTGTTAATATATTATTCCATTCCAAATTTAATGATGATATATATTCTCATGACTTACATAAAATTGTCTCATTATTCTAAAAGTAAGCATGAAAACTGGTCGATATGTTTTCGATGGTTTGATTTGAAGTTTTGTCATTCCAATTTTGATGACATATCACATTTATGGATTCATGTTTCATTCCAATTTTGATAATTCAGAATTTAACAATAATTGATTCGACTGTTCTTCCATTCCAAAATGAAACATTGTATAATTCTTGTGTAGAAACTATAATAGTTTTTATTCTTTATTTTATTAAAGAAATTTGATTGTGATACTTGTGTTACATTTTAGCTAAGCTAATTTTTGAATCGTACTAAGTTTCTTTGTGAAACTAGACACTTTATGAATTTCGCTAGAATATTTAGAGATATGTCTCATGATATTATTGTTTGCAATATGCTATGAAAGATGGAGGAGTTTAATTTGTCAATATAAATTCCAAAATAATGATTTGCTTAAAATGGATGAGTAAACATAAAACATTTTCCAAGGTAGAGTTTCAGTTTATTTATCTCGAGAATAAATTTGTCGCTTGGTGAAACTTCATTTGAGTTTAAGAATTGTATTCATTGTGGTTAAAACTCTTATTTTGTTCTAATGCTTTGGTTGATTTTGCTACTATGACATATTTCTTCAATTGGTTTAGTCATTGTAAACTATTTTGTTTTGATATGATCTTGGAACTATTTAATTATTTTTTTTCAGTCTTATTTGAACTATTCAGGTCTATAATTGATTTAGACTTTATGAACTATATATTTTCTTGTGATTCAATATTGATTTGAAATTGTTGTGATCTAGTCCACACCATGTGAACTAATGAGATAATCAAGGATTGCTTGATATATTGAGAATATAGGAGGAATGATGCTGCTTGTTTTTGGGTGGGAACAACAGATAGTGAGTTCTTTTGGACAAGAGAAAACTCAGTACTCTGCCGCTAATCTGACCCTGTTATTAGGCTGATGTGTAGTTTGATTTGATGGATCGGGTGATGGATGGTTGCCGCTGGATACCTCCAAAAATGTTTGAAATACTGGGAGGATTTCCGGTGACAGACCCTCCGACGCTCAAGTCAATCACCAACGGTTTAAAAGGTGATTAGGTGATAGAATTGTGATTACCTAGTTATTGTAGAGGTGGAGCTGTATGTATAGGCTAGTGGGGGTCTGTTTAAGGAAGGTTCCCTAGATCAAATACGGTCGATAATTCTCTGATCATGAGGAATCGATCCGTGATGGTCTGGATCCGAGCGATGGGCCCGCGAGCGGCTCACGAGCATTTGTAAGATCTCTTTAAGATTCGTGCAAAGATCGTGCGGTGCAGATCATCCGTAATTGTTACCCTCATCATAAGCCCCCCACTATCGGAGATGACCATTCGGTCTTCTTCGAGGAGTAGTTGACTCATCAAGGGGATCGCATAGGTGAAGGAGATCTGCACGCATTGAAATTGGAAGTGCCCCGCCGTTGTGCGAATCTACGAAAGTATTAGGATCGGCTGCCACGACGAGGTTGGGGCGAGGTCCCCTAGTTTGAGAGCTTCTCGCGTAAGGGTCGGCCTCGGATACCATGACGAGGGTGTAGTGAGTTCGGGGTCAGTGACCTTGCTAAGGTCGAGGCGAGGCCATCTGCTTGAGAGTTTTACTCATGAGGGTCGGCCTCGGATGCCATGCCGATTGTGCAGAGAGGTGATACATTGTGAGGGTTCCTCATGAGGACCAGCCTCGGATGCCATGCTGAATTTGCGAAGAGGTGAAGCCTCGTGGGAGTTTCCCCGTAACGCACGACCTTGGATCTGGTAGTCACACAACATCGTGGTCTTTAGGGCACCGTTTCGTCTTTGTTTGTAGATCGGGGGGCATCACGCGACCCTTCATTCGAGAAGTTGCTTCTCTCCTCTATAGGTTTCCCTACCCCATTTCTTCCTGGACCCCTTTTCCTTTGCCTTCACCCAAGCTCTTTGACCATTCTAGCAAATATGTCTATCGACCAATCTAGTAGCTCGGCTTCGTCTTCGTCCTCTGCAGGCAATGGGTCCTTTTCTGTGGCCTCTTCTCGATCATCACCGAGGGCTACCGAGGCCGAGCAACAACTCTTGCAGATCCATTCATCGGAGGATGTGGATATCGAAGGGGTGAGTATGGGAGCGACCGACCCCGTGCTGCAGGTAGAGGAAACTGCTATCGAAGTGACGAGCAGAAGCCCGAAGTTCGTGGAGATCGAGACTAAGGAGGAGAGTCTCATGCTTCCAACGAAGACAGAAGGACGGGGGGAGAGTTATAACAAGGTGAGCCAGGGTAGGGTCGAGGAGTCAGTGAGGACCCCGTCGGCGCGAGAGCGGGAGCCTTGATAACATTGTAGGCGTTTTGCCGCCCTGCGGTCGTCATCCTCCGAAGAGGAAGAGAAGAAACCTTTCCTCCGATAAGGGGCACGTGTCGATGCCCTACCAAGACGAACTTGTGGGTGTGAAATCCTCCCGGGTTTATCCGCAGGAGTTACAGGACTTGCTTCGATTCGAAGTACCTCCGCCTTCACCTAATAGGGTGAAAGCAGAGTCCGACGAGACACAGAACACTTTGGAGGAGGGTGATCTCGAGAGCATCCTGGACCAGTTATATATATATATATATATATATATATATATATATATATATATATATATATATATATATATATATATATATATATATATATATATATATATATGGAGTATGTCCTGATGCTCCCGCGATCGGGGATCCGCTCGACTAATAGGCTTTTGGAGTGGTTCTGTATGTTTCCTCTGGATGCTTTTGTTTCCGGCATACGTCTCCCTCTCCACCCATTTATCAAGGAGGTCCTAAACTAGGCGGGAATGAGTCCAACGTAGTATGGGCCAAATACATGGAAGTAACTGACCAGCTTCATCATGCTTTGCCAAAGGAGGGGTGTTCGTCTGAGGCTCAGATACTTCTAAGCATGCCTGGGGTTGAGCACGCTTCCAAACTGTCCCCACCGGTGGTATATCTCGCCTTGGCCCAAATTATGCGTGGTGCATAACCAGCCAGACTCCATAAAGGTTTGGAAGTCGAAGTACTTCATCGTCTACAGTCCCGAACCTTGGGACATACCGACCGCATGGTTGTACGAGCCTCATTTGAGGCAGCCCGTGAGGCTCAAAGATCTGGCCAGAGAGGAACGGATAGAGTTCGAAAAGTTGTTCGAGGACGGAAAAAGTATTGACTGGGCCAGGGTGAAAGAGATGTCGCTCACTTTCTGTGCCCTTATGTTCCTTGTAAGTGTTAGGTTTTGATGGTAGTCTCAGATCAAATACACAGCGAAAAAATTACAAAGAAATATCGAAACCTAGCCATGGATCCATGCGAAAACCACAAATCGTGTTTAGGAGTTATATCTTGAAGATGGATCTGCTTTCTCCAATTAATGTCGATCACAGCACTACAATATTGCTATGCCTCTATGCTATCCACATGAATGGTTCAAATCAAGCTTTTCCTCACGCCGCTGTGCTAGCTACGGGATGGGGATGTTCCTCAGTATCTCTCTCTCTCACAATTTCTGTGACGGCTAGATTTTTCTCATGTAACCCTTTTCCACAGATATGTATCATATATATAGCTGTAGAAAATCAACCCTAAGAGAGTAGTGAGGCTTTTGGACTCACAATCTGACCTGGTTCAGATTCGTGTTGGGCCTTTGAACTTTTGTCAGCCCATTTACTATAATTAAATGTCCAACCAATATTAGGAGTCCATGTCTTACTTGGATCCCCAATTAAATTCATCTTATGAATTTAAATCTCAAATTCGATCCATTCTAAGTGTGTGACCCTATAGGTTCCCGTTATGTTGACAGCAGCGAGCGGTATCTAGCAATATATCACTGCTACTCAAGTAACGGAAATGTCAGTAATTAGACATAACCTATCCGTGACCAATGTTACCATGTAGTCTAGTCTTTTTATTCAGATATCTTAATTGACCACAAGGCATATAGCGTGTCACCCTTGTATAGTTCAATCTTTGGTTTCTTGATGTCCGAATAAACTTACTAAAACAAATGTGCTCAATATCTCATATTGACTTATTTGAGCATGGCCATGCATTTTGCAGTCTCTCTCAATCAAGGGGCCCATAGATATCGCTCCTGTTATGTAAGAGGGACAAATCCTATCTAAGTCACTCACATCCCTCTGCATGATTTGTAGTATATCCAGTAGTCGACTTTACAAACACCTTATTATAGGCAATGTTTGACGACTTTAAAACATACAACTTCTCATGTAGGGAACCATAGTGACTTCAAGTCAAAGGACTACATACACCATGGTCACTGTGAGAACTGCTTATGATACTCACGAAAGATCCATGCAACGTTCTCATGGTGGGTCAGTCCAGTATATTATTACTCTAATATGTACCTATGTGAAGACTTGATATCTCATATCCATGACCCGTGAGATATGGTCATCAGTCTATGCACATACTAGTCTCTATGCTTTATTGTTGTCCTAATTTACAATAATACTTGACTAGGAACATTTAAGAATAGTGTTCTGATTACAACCAATAGGATCTCACAATCAAGTCATGTACTTGATATCCTATGGTATTGAACCTACTATTCTAAGGACTTCATTGTGTTGATTTAATCACAATAAACAACACAGTAGATGATATGCCTTATATATGAAATAAATATCATGATACAATGTAAACTAGTAATGTTAATACACAACTCGCCTCTAGGGCATACACCAACTATCTCCCACTTGCACTAGAGCCAATCAGACATACATCTAATGCCTATAGATCTAGTTTGGCCCTCATGCTTTCATTGTGCAACAGGCTTTGTCAGTGGGTCAGCAATGTTATCATCTTTCGGTACTCTGCATGTCTTCATATCTCCTCTATCGATGATCTCTCAAATAAAATGGAAGCGCTTAAGTATATGTTTGGAGCGCTGGTGAGATCTATGCTCCTTATCTTGTGCAATAGCCCCATTGTTATCACAATAGAGGTCCAGCGGACCCACAATGCGAGGAACTACGCCAAGTTCAGTGATGAACTTTCTGATCCCAACAACCTCTTTTGCTGCATTGGAGGCAGCTATATACTCAGCCTCTGTGGTGGAATCGGCTACTGTCTCTAGCTTCGAACTCTTCCAGCTCACAACTCCACCATTTAGGCAAAACAAAAAACCTAATTGTGATTTGGAGTTGTCCTTATCAGACTCGAAGCTATTGTCTTATAACAAGCTCTTCCTCAACTCCATTTACCAAGAACGAATCCTTAGTCCCTCTTAAGTACTTAAGGATGTTCTTGACAGCAGTCCAGTGACTCTCACCGGGATCTGACTGGTACTTGCTCATCATGCTCAAAGCATATGAGACATCTGGATGAGTACATAACACGGCATACATGATAGATCCAATTGCAGATACATATGGAATCTTAGTCATGTGGTCTCTCTCATCTTGAGTAGAAGGACAATAAGCCTTAGACAGTCTTACACCATGTGACATAGAGAGAAATCCTTTCTTGGACTCTTGCATATTGAAGCGTTTCAATACTTTGTCTATGTATGTACTCTGACTTAGGCCAAGCAGTCTCCCTGATCTATCTCTATAGATCTTGATGCCTAATACATAGGTAGCTTCACCCAAGTCATTCATGGAAAAACATTTTCTTAGCCAAGTCTTTACAGACTACAAGGTAGGGATGTCATTCTCAATGAGTAGTATGTCATCTACATACAATACCAGAAATACAGATGTGCTCCCACTAACCTTCTTGTAGACACAAGGTTCGTCTTCGTTCTTGAGGAATGTAGTGCCCCAAATTTCTAATATAATATCTCAGAAATACGTGGCACAATTCCCAGCATCTACCTCAATGTAATAGTTAAAATAGCATGTAATCCCTGTTTTTCATTTTTGGTATTTTGGAGTGTATTTTTTATTTTTGTGTAATTTTATATCTCTTGTATTTTTTGGAACCATATATTGGATTATTTTCAATATATATTTTTTTCTTTCATTTTTGACCTCCTTGTGCTGATTGTGCGTCGTTTGTTCGTTTTTCGCCATTTTGAGTTCTTTTTCCTTTTTTTCTTGGTATCCTTCATATTTATTATTTATTTTGGTGATGTGGTGGATATTTGGAGGTGTTTTGATCAATTTTTGATTTTTGACCCTTAAGGAGATTTTTAGGAGGCATAAGATTCTCTATAAATTGTATCCCCATTTGAATTTGACCCAATACCCATTACCCATTTGTATACCTATTAATTCATATTGTTATCCACTACCCATTAACCCACAATTAGCCCATATATATAACTCCTAATCTCTCCTTAACCCTAACCCTAATCTCTTTTCTCCTTCTCAAGTATCCCGACCTCCTCCTCTCATATTACAAACCGACTCTCCCCTTCTCATCCATCCCGGCCTATGCATCCAACCCCCAAACCGAGCCCCCCATTGCAAATACTCCACTACAAACCCTTCTCCATACTTCCTACTACACCCTACAACCCTAACACGATCTCTATTGTGGCCGGCCATCCAAAATAGCACCACCAACATCCAAAACAGTGCAAGGCCTTCTCTTTGTGGTGTTTTTGAATTGGGTATCATCCACTTTGGATCGTGCATTAAGGAGATTGATCGTAGGAGCTTTTCGGTTCGTGGGTTCGCTTGGAAACGCGTGGGAAGGCTATTTTGTTTGTGGATTTTGTGCTTGGACTCGTTGGCATCGTGTTTCACTCAATTAAGAGGCAAGTAACTTATAGAAATTTTTTTTAGGTTGATACAAGTCAAAAAGTTCACACCTAGAGTAGTTGGGTCTAGAGACGGCCAAAAATTGTATTTTTATTTGTGGGTTTTGTCTCTATTGTGTAAATCAGGCCATAGATGACTTATGACATGAAAATTGATAGGTTGATAACCTAGGTTTACCCTAAACTTGATTTTGTTCGTGTATGTGATAAATTGCATGCTATGTGTTTGATTGATTGTCCATGTGAGAAAAAATAGGTTTTGACATGTTAGAAACCCTTCAATATTATATTTAGATGATTGGTAGGCTGCGTTTCAAATTTGGTTGAGTTTGGTTCATTATTATGAAAGTTATGACGTTTTTAAGAAGAAGTGTGAAATCTGGAATTTGCGGGCTGTGCTGTGTTGTTTACTGTTTTCACCTATGTTAGGGTCCGAATCTCAACTTGAAGATTTCACAGTAAATTGTAGATAATTGAATCTATTTTTAAACCCCACCGATTTCACTGCATTTGGAGTTCTTATGAATGAGATATGATAATTTTGGTACAGTCATGTCGGTAGTTTTCAGATACAGTTTTGTGTGAATTTTGTGAACTATTTATTTTCAAGATCTAGGTTATACATATTATCATGCCACAATATTTTGCTCAGTGTTTCATCATAATGTTAGGGACTTCCCAGATTTCTGGTGTATTTTAAAGATAATTTTTGAACGATGTTTCATATCCTTTTCCAAACTCTACTCTTGCTGTAAATTGCGTGCTGTTCTATGTTGAACCCAGTTTTCACCTATTTCCTTATGTGTTATGAAAATTATTTGTGATATATGAAAGTTGGAAGATTTTATCTATTTTCACTCCGTTTTGACGGAATTGGATTTCGATTCACTAATTGCGAGATATGCTTGTTTTCGTACAGCAGTGTTGAGAAATTCCAGATTCGTCAAACTACGATTTTGTGTTACTTCTGATTTTTGATGACTTAGTTATACTTCCTGGAATATTATGAAAATTATTATTTTGAGTCTATATCTATAGGAGATTACCCCAGATTTTTCATGGAATTATTTGCTATGTTTACATGCTGTTTTTATGTTTTTGAAGTTGTTCCCCTGTTTTCTGGCTGAACATAAAATCTGTATTCAAATTAGTTTTGAGCTGAGATGTTGTGAACTAGTATATGATTTTATTATACTCGTTGGATGTGTGTGGATGTCTAGTTTCCAGATCCTTCGACAGATCATGATTTGCATGCCTGTAGTTCTCTGAATCACTGTTTTAGTACTGCTTGGTCTTGCTGTCCTGATTATGAACCTAGACTAATTTGCTCGTATATGTGAACGTATATCATCCATGCATACTGATTTGTTAACCTGAACCTAGACCTGATCATATCATGCTTATTTGACACTATTTTGTGCCTATTCATGCTTGTTGGATATTAATGATAAAAGTAATCAAGCTGGGGTTTAAGGTAAAGATCTAATAGTGGATAATTCAGAAATGTGTACTCGGAAGGGGGCCCGTGTTTTCCGTTACTTATTGCCATGTTTCATGACTACATGATTCATGCTAGATACTACTTGTTGCCACGTGATCATGACTACATGACTCGTGCTAGATACTACCTGTTGCCACGTGATCATGACTACATGACTCGTGCTAGATACTACTTGTTGCCACGTGATCATGACTACATGACTCGTGCTAGATACTATTTGTTGCCATGTGATCATGACTACATGACTCGTGCTAGATACTACTTGTTGCCACGTGATCATGACTACATGACTCGTGCTAGATACTATTTGTTGCCACGTGATCATGACTACATGACTCGTGCTTGATACTTGTTGCCACTTGTTCACGATTACGCTGACTCGTGCTTGATACCTGTTTCTGTTCTGATTCCTGAGTATACTGCCCTCTATGGTCCACTATGAAATCTAAAGCGAAACTGTTGTGTTGTAGCAACCATGTTGGGTGGGGTGCATGTCGTGCTACCTAGATAGTAACCACACAAGACTTGAACATAATACTTGAACATGATACTTGATCAAGATACTTAACATGATACGTGCACGCTTGATACTTGACTACATGATTACATGAGACCTGTTTATCTGAGACTTGATACTTGAGACTTGAAACGTGATACATGATACATGATTACACGACACTTGACACTTGATGCATGTTATAGGATACTTGTTTACTTGACACTAGATTTATACCGTTTACACTTGACACTTTTACCATGCTAGTTTGTCTAGGTTGACATCATACCTATACCATGTGCTAGTTAGTTTCCCATTTTCATGTGTTTGTATCCTACTCTATTTGTGACCCGCGACTTGCAATTGACGGGTACTTGTGTTTTCTCTTGTTCTCTTTCCTGCATTCGTTGTATTGCAGATTTTGGAGGACAGGTTTCTAAAGGTATTGACGAGGTGATGTTTTAGATGCTGGAGATTCTGCTTATTATTAAAATATATTGTAGTGCTAGAACAATATTTGTATTCGTGAGACTTTGATTATTTTTGTATTTTGAGACTTGGATATTATTTGTATTTGGGCGATGTGACCCAGAATATTGTTTTTCCAGACTCTGATTTATTTGAGAACATGGTATTTCATTTCAAGTAATTTCTGTTGGTAAATTTGATTCGATGTTGCATGTTGGTTCCACTTTTGCTTCCGACTCTGATAAATTCTGTGATGTGTTGCAAAGATTTCTTGAAACAGCTTAAGAATGATAATAATCATTCGCTGGGCTTTTGTTACGTGCTCGTATTCCGTATTTTTGGGAAGCGTGGCGTGACACGGTTTTTAGTGGTATCAGAGCATCAGGTTTGGCTAATGTATTAGGCAACTAATATATTAGACAAGCTTTGCTCGAACTGGGATCTGCACAACACTTCACCAACCATGCATGTATAAATGAATTATTACCATCAGTGATCTGGATACTAGTCTTATTCCTTTCTTTTTGATCCCTTCTTATTCGATTCCTTGATTCCTTGTTTCTTCTGTCTCTTTTAATCGTTCTCATTTGTTGATTCTTTATTGGGTATAGTTTTGTTTTTCTGTATCCATATTTCTTTGATTCTTTCATTCATCTTCATTTGTTGACTCATTTTGAGTATCGTGCTAGCTATTCTTTTCCTGCCATATTCTCGTGAAATTCCGTTGTGTCCCCTCGTTCCTTTTCCTTCATATTCAATTCTTTGATTTCTTATTTTCTTTCGTCCCTTGTAGTTGTCCTCCTTTGTTGAATCTATATTGAGTATAAAATTCATTCTTCTTCTGCCTATATTTTCTTTATACTATAGATATATTTCCGAATATTTTGTGTATTTCGATTATTATTTGTTATATTTTGGATCTTCTATAAAATTGTTTTCTAAAAATTTTATTATTTCGAATAACTGTGTATTTTAATATCGCTAATTTTTACTTCGTAATTAAATTGAGCAATCAATATCTAAGTACGTGTGGAAGATCGCGTCATTTCATTCATCGTTTTGTTGCAGCTGGATGTCGAGATGGCAAACATGCAACTAGATGTCGATGGAGGCAAATGGCAACTGGATATCGGTGAGGCAAAATGTGCGGCCGAATATTCAGGTGGTAACCTGCAACCTGATATCGTGGAGGCAAACCTGCAACTTGATGCCGAGAATGCAAGACTACAGATGGATATAAATGAGGCGAATCCACATCAAAGAATTTCTACTACTACTATTATTATTGTTTTCCTTATTGTTATTAGTATTATTTTGTTATTGTTATTACTATTACTATTATTATTATTGTATTTTTCTTACTATTTTATTTTAGATATTGATATTGAATTACTTTCACCAAAATGATGAACCCCAAATTATTTTATGTCGTGTATTATTATCCTTACCATTATTGTTAATGTTTTTATTATTAGTATATTATGGTGATTATTATTGTTATTATTATTTTTATTATTTTTGTCATTACTATTTTTTTATTATTATGTGTTGATTTTTGTATTATTAATATTATTTTTGTTAATGCTCATTAGTTTTGACCTAATTATTTAAATTAAAGCTCTTCTCTAAATTCCTATTTTTAATCTGGTGTCTCATTCTTTTCTTCCTGCTCGGATCGTCGTTTGGTGTCACGTGATCTACAACGACATGTCTGCAGCTTGGTACGTCACCATCAGAGTGGTGCAGCGGAAGCGTGGTGGGCCTATAACCCACAGGTCTCACGATCATATTTTTGCTTCTCCTTCCTTGCATTGTTTTGGTTTCCCCTATCTCTTGTAATTGTTCTCATCCGTTGACTTATTGTTTGATTCAATCTATCTTTTCTCTCCTTTTGATACTGTTTGTTTTCTTTCTTGCATTCCATTTGACCCCATCGATGTTATTCCCTTCCTTCTTTTTCTGGTATTGCCTCCGATTTGTTCCTTTCCCTTTAGCTCTCTGCTTTGCTACCCTTCCCCCAATTAGTTTGTTGCATTGTCCTCTGTACCGCCTAAGCAAATTTCGAGAACGAAATTTTGTTGTAATGTGGGTAGGATTATAACCCCTATTTTTTATTTTTGGTATTTTGGAGTGTATTTTTCATTTTTGTGTACTTTTATATCTCTTGTTTTTTTCGGAACCATATATTGGATTATTTTCAATATATATTCTTTTTTTTTTATTTTTGACCTTCTTGTGCTGATTGTGAGTCGTTTTTTCGTTTTTTCACCATTTTGAGTTCTTTTTCCTTTTTTTCTTGGACTCGTTCATATTTATTATTTATTTTGGTGATGTGGTGGATATTTGGAGGTGTTTTGACCAATTTGTGATTTTTTACCCTTAAGGAGATTTTTAGGAGCCATAAGGTTCACTATAAATTGTATCCCCATTTGAATTTGACCCAATACTCATTATCCATTTGTATACCTAGTAATTCATATTGTTACCCACTATCCATTAACCCACAATTAGCCCATATATATAACCCCTAATCTCTCCTTAACCCTAACCCTAATCTCTTTTCTCCTTCTCAAGTATCCCGGCCTCCTCCTCTCATATTACAAACCGACTCTCCCCTTCTCATCCATCCCGGCCTGTGCATCCAACCCCCAAACCGAGCCCCCCATTGCAAATACTCCACTACAAACCCTTCTCCATACTTCCTACTACACCCTACAACCCTAACACCATCTCTATTGTGTCCGGTCATCCAAAACAGCACCACCAACATCCAAAACAGTGCAAGGCCTTCTCTTTGTGGTGTTTTTGAAGTGGGTATCATCCACTTTGGATCGTGCATTAAGGAGATTGATCGTAGGAGCTTTTCGGTTCGTGGGTTCACTTGAAACGCGTGGGAAGGCTATTTTGTTCGTGGATTTGCGCTTGGACTCGTTGGCATCGTGTTTCACACCATTAAGAGGCAAGTAACTTGTAGAAAAATTTCTTAGGTTGATATAAGTCAAAAAGTTCACACCTAGAGTAGTTGGGTCTAGAGACGGCCAAAAATTGTATTTTTATTTGTGGGTTTTGTCTCTATTATGTAAATCAGGCCATAGATGACTTATGACATGAAAATTGATAGGTTGATAACCTAGGTTTACCCTAAACTTGATTTTGTTCGTGTATGTGATAAATTGCATGCTATGTGTACGATTGATTTCCCATGTGAGAAACAATAGGTTTTGACATGTTAGAAACCCTTCAATATGATATTTAGATGATTGGTAGGCTGCGTTTCAAATTTGGTTGAGTTTGGTTCATTATTATGAATGTTATGACGTTTTTAAGATGAAGTGTGAAATCTGAAATTTGCGGGCTGTGCTGTGTTGTTTGCTGTTTTCACCTATGTTAGGGTCCGAATCTCAACTTGGAGATTTTACAGTAAATTGTAGATAATTGAATCTATTTTTAAACCCCACTGATTTCACTGCATTTGGAGTTCGTATGAATGAGATAAGATAATTTTGGTACAGTCATGTCGGTAGTTTTCAGATGTAGTTTTGTGTGAATTTTGTGAACTATTTATTTTCAAGATCTAGGTTATACATATTATCATGCCACAATATTTTGCTCAGTGTTTCATCATAATGTTAGGGACTTCCCAGATTTTTGGTGTATTTTAAAGATAATTTTTGAACGATGTTTCATATCCTTTTCCAAACTCTACTCTTGCTGTAAATTGCGTGCTGTTCTATGTTGAACCCAGTTTTCACCTATTTCCTTATGTGTTATGAAAATTATTTGTGATATATGAAAGTTAGAAGATTTTATCTATTTTCACTCCGTTTTGACGGAATTGGATTTCGATTCACTAATTGCGAGATATGCTTGTTTTCGTACAGCAGTGTTGAGAAATTCCAGATTCGTCAAACTACGATTTTGTGTTACTTCTGATTTTTGATGACTTAGCTATACTTCCTGGAATATTATGAAAATTATTATTTTGAGTCTATATCTATAGGAGATTACCCCAGATTTTTCATGGAATTATTTGCTATGTTTACATGCTGTTTTTATGTTTTTGAAACTGTTCCCCTGTTTTCTGGCTGAACATAAAATCTGTATTCAAATTAGTTCTGAGCTGAGATGTTGTGAACTAGTATATAATTTTATTATACTCGTTGGATGCGTGTGGATGTCTAGTTTCCAGATCCTTCGACAGATCATGATTTGCATGCCTGTAGTTCTCTGAATCACTATTTTAGTACTGCTTGGTCTTGCTGTCCTGATTATGAACCTAGACTAATTTGCTCGTATATGTGAACGTATTTCATCCATGCATACTGATTTGTTAACCTGAACTTAGACCTGATCATATCATGCTTATTTAACACTATTTTGTGCCTATTCATACTTGTTGGATATTAATAATAAAAGTAATCAAGCTGGGGTTTAAGGGAAAGATCTAATAGTGGATAATTCAGAAATGTGTACTCGGAAGGGGGCCCGTGTTTCCCATTACTTGTTGCCATGTTTCATGACTACATGATTCATGCTAGATACTACTTGTTGCCACGTGATCATGACTACATGACTCGTGCTAGATACTACCTGTTGCCACGTGATCATGACTACATGACTCGTGCTAGATACTACTTGTTGCCACGTGATCATGATTACATGACTCGTGCTAGATACTATTTGTTGCCACGTGATCATGACTACATGACTCGTGCTTGATACTTGTTGCCACTTGTTCACGATTACGTGACTCGTGCTTGATACCTGTTTCTGTTCTGATTCCTGAGTATACTGCCCTCTATGGTCCACTATGAAATCTAAAGCGAAACTGTTGTGTTGTAGTAACCATGTAGGGTGGTGTGCATGTCGTGCTACCTAGATAGTAACCACACAAGACTTGAACATAATACTTGAACATGATACTTGAACATGATACTTGAATAAGATACTTGACATGATACGTGCATGCTTGATACTTGACTTCATGATTACATGAGACCTGTTTACCTGATACTTGATATATGAGACTTGAAACGTGATACATGATACATGATTACACGACACTTGACACTTGATGCATGTTATAGGATACTTGTTTACTTGACACTAGATTTATGCCGTGTACACTTGACACTTTTACCATGCTAGTTTGTCTAGGTTGACATCGTACCTATACTATGTGCTAGTTAGTTTCCCATTTCCATTTGTTTGTATCCTACTCTATTTGTGACCGGCGACTTGCAATTGACGGGTACTTGTGTTTTCTCTTGTTCTCTTTCCTGCATTCGTTGTATTTCAGATTTTGGAGGACAGGTTCCTAAAGGTATTGACGAGGTGATGTTTTAGATGCTGGAGATTCTGCTTATTATTAAAATATATTGTAGTGCTAGAACAATATTTGTATTCGTGAGACTTGGATTATTCTTGTATTTTGAGACTTGGATATTATTTGTATTTGGGCGATGTGACCCAGAATATTGTTTTTCCAGACTTTGATTTATTTGAGAACATGGTATTTGATTTCAAGTAATTTCTGTTGGTAAATTTGATTCGATGTTGCATGTTGGTTTCACTTTTGCTTCCGACTCTGATAAATTCTGTGATGTGTTGCAAAGATTTCTTGAAACAGCTTAAGGATGATAATAATCATTCGCTGGGCTTTTGTTACGTGCTCGTATTCCATATTTTTGGGAAGCAGGGTGTGACATAGCCAAACGCAGATAAATTTTTTTTCCAACTTTTATTACATCAATTCTTTACAAAGCACAGCGGAAAACAAAATACCTTGAATTACATTTTCTTTTACATCACATTCTTTTATAATTTGTATAAGCCACATTATCATTCTACCACATGTATCCAAATTCCAAGCTATAGGTACCTACCTGTAAAACATGAGGCTAGGATAAACCTAACCCCCAAAACTACGGGGTCAGCCATAATGGTGTGAGTGACATCAAAAGAAATACAACATAAATAAAACATAAGAAATAAAGTCATAATCAACACATACCAACAGTAGTAATAAATGGAATATGAAATAACAATAAATAAAGCATAAAAACATTAAGTGAAACTAGATTAAGTGTCAAGTGTAGGAAAACGAAAAACAAACATGCATAAAACCAAGTCAAGAAAACACAAATGCAATATGATGAATCTCTAATGCATACTTGTTAGATTCTATGCATTCCATACTACATAGGTCCAGTGGAAGCCCTTATCATTCTCCACTTTATAGGGTTAGATCCCTTGTTATGAAACTAATCCTACTACGGTGATAGAAACAAGATCCAGATTACTCCGTGAATAGGCCTAACATCCCTCGACGCGCAAGCATCATATAAGCATAGCTCAAAAACTGGAGAATCACCTCCCTACCATGTACCCCACGAATAGGCCTGCCGACCATCGACGTGCAGATACACAAGTACATTCCGTGAATAGGCCTGCTGACCCTTGACACGCGAATGCACCGTATGTTCCGAGAATAGGTCGGCAGACTTTCGACACACGAACATACCAACTGTCCTCTCGAGACAGAACAACACACAGTCCCGGAACGCATCCGTTGGACTAGACCCCTAAAGCATATACTAACGTTTCCAAAATTCCATCACATCTCCATTAGTGCCTGTCTTTAGGTTGGTTATTATTAAAACACAATTTTCTCTCTCTAGAGTTAGTGTATCCTACCAGATTTAATTCCACAAAAACAACCCCAAGACCCAATTGGTCTAAATCCACAAAATCTCATCTGCCCACTCAACTCTTAGAGACTCACAATTCGGATATCAATACAAAATCTTTCATTTAAAACTTTTAATTCCATCATCAAAACGTTTATATTAAGAAAACTTCTGAAATCAACAAAATCCAAATTCATTCAATACACTCACAAATTTCCAGAGCTGAAATAAAATATTAAATCCATTAAATAACTGAGATTCATATTTTGAAGTCGAAGAAAAATCACAAAACATCCACATCTTGAAATCCATATAAATTTTGCTTCTTAAAGTTATAAAAATACAAATTTAAACTCTATTATAATCAAAATATAACTCTCTGTAAAATACAGTAATCTGTAGTAAAAACATCATCTAAAACAGTTGATCAATAATTCATAAGTTCGAAGAAATAGTCGTTCGAGAAAACAACAGAAAACTCAACAAAATACTCAATACAACAGCTGGCGGTCGACTGTCAAAATAGTTCAAAAAGCGACGGTCGAATATCATGCTCAATTTCCAAAACCCAAGAACTGTCAATCAACCGTCACCCACAGTTCAAAATTGGGCAGTCGACCGACATGTTCGAAAATTTGCAGCTTTAATATTCGTGCACATTTTAATTGATACTTCGTTTAATCTTTGTGAATTCATAAATTTGTAAAACAAAAACTTCTGAGATGATCAAATACAACTTTTCTAACATACTGGAGTTTATAAAACATATCAAAAACCTCATCAATTTCATAAAAGAGCCGTTTTCATTAAAAACTTCTTCAACATCAGAACTATATATATGTGTGTTCATGAAAAGCATCAAAATCCATCAAATATGAGTAGTATAATGTTTATTTCAATCTCAGTATCAAAACAAATCAAGATTCAATCGAAAACTTCACAAAAACACAAAATTCGATTTCGGCCTACTAGCATCAGACCCGAAATTAAAGAAACAACTCAAACCCTCAAAACTTGATCTTTTTGATCCAAAACCCCTCTTGTAATTTATTAAACACATACAACCACTTACATCAGTTTGCCCATGATTATATACAGTTACAACATGTATTAGTCAAATTTTACTCACCAAAACATCAAGAACAGATTATACATATATGTATACATAGTAAAGACCCCTCTTTATTCACTTTTATGAAATTTAAGTCTTACGATCCATTATATGCAATCAACTCAGCAAAATCATGAAGAAAAACAACATACCCATGATTTCTATTAGGATATTAACATTCTAAAGTCATCTATATAGAATTTTAATCATCAATAGCATAATTTTCATGAAAGATTCAATCTTTATTCATCCATCCATCAACAATTCACTATATCATCATACTATCATCTATCATGTATTCTAATAGACAAATCATCACAACAACATGTATAGAACAATAAGAAAACAAACATATGTCACTCACCTTATTGAAGAATCAACCGAAAGTAATAAAGAATAAGAAAAGTCATTCCTTTCGCAAAAATCCAAGATACTCTCTTCGAAACTCCAAGAAATTAATAATAAAGAAAACTCTTTGTTTTAGTGCTGCAAAGAGACGGCTACACCTCTCTTTTAATAGTCCGGAATTCAGGGTATTAGGGTTTTGAGAAGATTTTTGCAAAATATTCCCTTAGAATATATCTTTACATAAATAAATTCTTATACTAGGAATTTAGATTAGACAATGCAATTGAGATTTAAAATCAAAATAACTACCCTGATCTGGCCGACACTGTTTTCAAACCCAGAAAACAAATTTTTTAATTTTTGCCTCTAAGTGGCAATTTTGCAAAAAGACCATTCTTTAACAAATTTGCAAAATAAACCAAATCTATTAGAATAAAAATTGAAACATTTACCTCTGAGTTTGCTAGACATCATGCTCAGCCCAGAAAACTGAAAATCTGGAGTTTTTACTCCAAGTGGTAATTTTGCACAAAAGCCCATCTTTTTTAATATTTACAAATATGAAAAATAAATATAAAAAAAAATCCAGAAAATTCATAGATAATACCTACCAATAAATATTAGGTTTCCCCAAAATAATTTTTGACTTGAAATTTTCAAGAAAATATTTGCTCATGTTTTGCACGTGTAAAAAGATAAATTTCAGAAAATATTTATTAAATCACCAAAAATCACTATAATTCATTTATTAATCTAAAAAACATTATTTAAATATATAGGGTGTTACAATGAAACCAAACTTTTTGGTTGCATCATCGAAACAAAGATTCCAGCTTCTAGAAGTTTGCTTTAATTCATAAATGGATCGTTGCAGTTTACACACCTTTCCAGTATCCTTTGGAGTGACAAAATTAATCCTCAGGCTGTGTCATGTACACATTCTCGAGAAGATTTTCATTTAGAAAAGCAGTTTTGACATCCATCGGTAATCATGATATGCTGCAACAACAAGCAAGAACCGAAGGATTTAAGAATGGCAACTAGGGAAAAAGTCACATCATTGTATAACACCGCGCAAAATTGAGTAATGACAATTTTGCCCTCGCGTGTTACACACATGTATTTTGTACCGTTACGAGTAAAATTCATAACGTATTTTTATATAAATGCCATACTTATTTTATATTTTTATTTTTTATATATTTTCCATTATCTCAAAATTCATTTTATCCTATTTTTAGCTAACTCGAATATTAAATTTAATCTTTGTGTTTTTACGTATATTGCACGTGCTTTCAATACACGTGTCGATTACGTACATTTTTCTTTACATGAAATATCTGTAACATTATCAAAATAAATATTTTTCGTATGTTACATTCCAGTTATTTATGAACCTTTTCCCATTACTCAAATCTATTTCGTATTTGAACATTTATTTTTACGAGTAACGTACGTGTTTGCAGTGCACATGTCGATTGTATTCTCTTTCAGAATAAAATAAATTTTTATATTTATGCACGTGCATTTGCACGTAAAATTTTATATGTATGGTTGTTTCTAATTTTTATAAGAAGTAATGCACATTTTTTCTCACTTTATCTATTCCACTTTGTAGTATTTATTTTATAAAAAAACCCATGGGCCTAAAATTGCTTTTAAATCCCACAAAAAATTATTTAAATGAAAACCTACACACAACTTGTACTTTAGAATACCCACTTTCATTCAATAAAAATAAATTATAAATTGTGTGGGTGTACACAAAGCACGCACACGTGCACACACGTGCAATGTGCACACTCCTAGAAGCGGAATGGCCGGCTGTTGGATGGAGTGAGTGGGGGAGAGGAAGAGGTGAGTGAGTGGAGTAATTAATTAAGTGGGTAATTAATTGCTTTAGTGGATTCATTACATTAATCTATACTAATTAATCCCTCCCCTTATAAAACCTACCCCTCCCACCTCTTCAGCAAAAAAAAAAAAAAAACAAAGAATAAAAATGAAGGTGTTGTATTCATTTGGCCGAAATACTTGCTGGTTCTTTTTTTCCTTCTTTGTGCACGGATTTCGAGAAGGGGGATTGAAGGCTTCTCAGAGTTTGATTGCTAGGGAATACCTCAATACTTCATATGGGTGGGTGGTTTCTCAAAATACTAAAAGTATGGTAGTATGCATGTTTAATTGCTTTGTGGGTGATTTCCTTGCTTTCTAGAAATTTTAGAACACGTGATTGATTGCTTTACGAATGAAATGAAAATGTTCTATGAAAGTTGTTACGTTTCGTGGTATGTTGATAAATGAAGTTTTAATGGATATGAAATATGAAAAAGAAATCCATGTAGATGACTTGAAATTTTTTTAGTAAGAATTCTTATGATGTTGATGGATGCATAGTAATACATAGTTTAGATTAAATAAATTGAGTATAATTTCTTGCACAAAGTGGCTAATTTTATGAAAAGAAAGTTGTGAAATAGAGGGAAAAAGATTATGATTTAATAGGGGATGAGAATTTCTCATGAAATTGATAAAAAGAAAAATACAATCTTGATTAATGATGTAAAAGAGATAGTTTGTTAAAAAACAAAAGTATATGTTCATGTTGTTTCTAAAAATCATTATTTCCAAAATGTATGTTTAAATTAACTCCTTTAAGATTAAAATTAGTAAGAAAATGTTTCTGGAATTTGTGCTTACATTTTTATGAGCTATTGATTTGGGAAAACAAATAAAATTGTAGAATATATGATAAGACAAAAATTTACATGGAAGCAGAGATTTCGGGGTATAACTAATTAAACCCTATTAGTATCAGTAGTGATGCATGGGCTTAGTGGCTAGCGAGTGCGCTTGGCTGCCACGTGGAGCCCCAGGAGGTCCTCTGAGGTCGTGGGTTCGAGCTGGGCTTGGGCTCTGTTGAAATTAAATTTTAAAAAATAAATCAGAGAAGATATTTGAGCATAAAAAGAACTCAATCATTTCCTTATCAGAAAATGAGAATGGTCTAGTGGTTGGGCTTACTGCTTGCTTGCTTGAGATCTCGGGTTTGAATCTATGTGTCTTCTTTTAAGTTTTTATTTTTATTTTGAGACTTTTCCAGTCCTTAAAATTGGAGGAAAAAAAATTCAAATAAATGTTTTAAAATATTAAGTGAACAATTGAGAGTATTTTCTCACTATTTTAAGTTATATTTTGGAAAAATAAAGATCATATTCATGTATTAGTGAGATTTGTACACAAGAAAAAAAATATATGATTAAATATTTTTAAGAATTGGTTTAAAGTAAATCAAAGGAAAATGATGAGATGAATTTCTAATGATGATTTCAAAGAAATTGTGTTTTTAAGTAACTTTGTATTGAGAAAGTTTAGATGAATATGAAAAGATCATTTTGAAAATGAATGTTATGAGATTTCTCTTTTTGATGAATAAATAAGAATAAATGAAGGTTTTTGAATGAAATATGAATAAATGAAGAATGAAAATATGAATAATAAGGGTATGAATGACCTATGATGTTAAACATGAAAAGATGTTGATTCTAGACGCTCAGTGAGACCCTGGTGCCAGCAATTAAATGATTTATTGATTTGCGAAGTAGCCAATATGGGCTGTCGTTCTTGGTATTTTTGTGTAAGACCGATAGGAGGGTAAGCTAGCTCTAGGTAGTATTATTTATTCATGTTTCAAACTTAAGAATAGGCACTAAGGGGAGATGTAATAAAACTTGAGCAAACGTAAGTGGGTTGCCTCTATATAGTCTGACGGTGGACTCCGGAACTATAGACCCAGTTTGATGGTTGACTCCGGGACTGTGGTTGCTTGCGATGGAGGTGAGCCTTAAATAAATTCGGAACTATGATTGGTTTGACGATGGACTCCAGGATCATGAATGGTTGGACGGATGGGAGGTCGTTCTCCAGTGTATATGCGTATATCGGGGCTAGATGGGCACTTGCGGGATGTTCGCACGACGAGGATTTTCACATAAGCCTGACGATGGACTCCAGGGCTAGAATCTGTACTCGTTGAATGTCTAAAACTTGATTATGTTACAGAGTAGTTTTCATGGCGAGAGATTAAACCCTTAAATGTGGAGTACGTAGGTGCTTGCCCTCGGACCTATGAGTTTGATATGCATAGAGTCCGAACAAGTATGCATTAGTGTCATTGTAGTATAACATCTGCATTAGGTATTAAGTCATATCATATGCTGACATGTTTAGGATAGTCACTCTTTTACACTTTATTTATGCATTCAAGTTTATGGTTGTTAAAGTAAGAGAATCGTTATATTACGGCATAGCGATTATCGTAATTTTATAATAATGCATCGGTTGTAAGCAACTGACGTGCCCACATATTTTTTCAGTGCAGGATTTGGATTGGTAAGGACTTAAAGACGATTGATGCTAATGATCATTTTCAAATCTGTTGATGTTAGAGTTGTAAATATTTCATGTTGTATTTTATTTAACTTACGCTGTGTAATTCTGAAACAAACAATGTGTATAATGAAAAGTTTTAATTTCCTTGTAAAATTGTACGAAATGAAGTAAAAGATTCTGTTGTACTACGAATTACATGTAAATAGAATTCGGGGTGTTACAGAGTGGTATCAGAGTTTGGTTAGACAAGAAGGCAATGTCGGAAGCATGATCAGGGGTTCTCATAGTGTGATTGATGGAGAAATATTGGTTCTTACCCTAACATGCCCAGTTCGGCTAGCCACCGATGCAGTTGCAATAGTCGAGAGGCTGTGGACATAAAACAAGCTCTAAGGTTACTTTTGTGGCCATTACCATCCTGAGTGGCAGGTGGCAGTCTACATAGAGTGGTATCAAAGCCGACTTCATTAAGTAGTACAAAATTACAAGGATGACACATTAGGGTGGACATTAGAGTGTGAGTTCAGTTTATAGAGATTTAAATGTAAGTATTTTACATTTGTATTGCTTTATACATTGATGTTTTCTCCTTCTTTTCCCTATTGGATGGCTGGAGTCATGAATGATGAAGTTATGGAACTTACATTCATGATGCTTTCCTCGTATACAATTGATGTATGCGAGCATGTTTTTCCTTGGTATCAGAGTGGCACAGTGGAACCGTGGTGGGTTTGAAGCAACATTCATAATGCCTTACACGTGGACACACTTCTCTCTTTAATTTTTTTTTCTTCGTGGATTTTCATCGTAATACTTTCTCAAAAAAAAAGAATTACAAAGGATTATTTTCTTATACTATTGATTCACTTTGGTATTTACAACCCTAATCTTATTATTTTAAGTTCAACTTACTCGTTTTCTTTATTGATGTTTTATCCTCTTTATTTTCATGCGCTTTACATTTTTACATTTTTACATTTTTACATAATATCCATAACATTATCAAAATAAATATTTTTCGTATGTTATATTCCAATTATTTATGAACATTTCTCCGTTACTCAAATCTATTTCGTATTTGAATATTTATTTTTACGTCCGACGCACGTGTTTGCAGTGCACGTGTCGGTTGTATCCTGTTTCAAAATAAAATAAATTTTTATATTTATGCACGTGCATTTGCACGTAAAATTTTATATGCATGGTTGTTTCTAATTTTTCTAAGAAGTAATGCACATTTTTCTCACTTTTTTTTATTACACTTTGTATTATTTATTTTATTAAAAAACTCATGAGCCTAAAATTGCTTTTAAATCCCACAAAAAACTATTTAAATAAAAACCTACGCACAACTTGTCATGTAGAATACCCACTTTCATTCAATAAAAATAAATTATAAATTGTGTGGGTGTACACGAAGTACGTGCACGTGCACACGTGCAATGTGCACACTCCGAGAAGGGGAATGGCCAGCTGTTGGATGGAGTGAGTGGGGGAGAGGAAGAGGTGAGTGAGTGGAGTAATTAATTTAGTGGATAATTAAGTGCTTTGGTGGATTCGTTAAACTAATCTATACTAATTAATCTCTCCCCTTATAAAACCTTCCCTTCCCACTTCTTCATCAGTAAAAAAAAAAAGAATAAAAATGAAGGTGTTGTTCTTTTGGTCGAAATGCTTGCTGGCTTCTTTTTTTTTCCTTCTTCATGCACGAATTTCGAGAAGGGGGATTGAAGGCTTCTCAGAGTTTGATTGCTAGGGAATACTTCAATACTTTATATGGGTGGGTGATTTCTTGAACTTTCTATAAGTATGGTAGTATGCATGTTTAATTGCTTTGTGGGTGATTTCCTTGCTTTCTAGAAATTTTAGAACACATGATTAATTGCTTTATGAATAAAATAAAAATGTGGCATGAAAGTTGTTACGTTTCATGGTATGTTGATAAATGAAGTTTTAATAGATATGAAATATGAAAAAGAAATGCATGTAGATGAGTTGAAATTTTTTTAGTAAGAATTGTTGTGATGTTGTGGGATGCATAATAATACATCATGCTTAGATTAAATGAATTGAGTATAATTTCTTGCACAAAGTTGTTAATTTTATGCAAAGAAAGTTCTAAAATAGTGGGAAAAAGATTATGATTTAACAGGGGATGAGAATTTCTTATAAATTGATAAAAAGAAAAATACAATCTTGATTAATGATGTAAAAGAGGCAGTTTGTTAACAAAACAAAAGTATATGTTCATGTTGTTTCTAAAAAAATCATTATTTACAAAATGTATGTTTAAATTAACTCCTTATGATTAGAATCAGTAAGAAAATATTTCTAGAATTTGTGGTTATATTTTTATGAGCTATTGATTTGGGAAAACAAATAAAATTGTAGAATATATGATAAGACAAAATTTACATGGAAGCAGAGATTTCGGGTTATAACTAATTTAACCCTATTAGTCTCAGTAGTGTTGTGTGGGCTTAGTGGCTATCGAATGCGCTTGGCTGCACGTGGCGCCCCAGGGGGTCCTCTGAGATCATGGGTTCGAGCTGGGCTTTGGGCTCTATTTAAATTAAAATTTTAAAAATAAATCAAAGAAGATATTTGAGCATAAAAAGAACTCAATCATTTCCATATCAGAAAACGAGAATGGTCTAGTGGTTGGGCTTATTGGTTGCTTGCTTGAGATGTCAGGTTTGAATCTGTGTGTCCTCTTTTTAAGTTTTTATGTTTATTTTGAGACTTTTCAAGCCTTTAAAATTGGGGAAAAAATCATATAAATTCTTTAAAATATTAAGAGAACAATTGAGAGTATTTTCTCACTATTTTAAGTTATATTTTGGTAAAATAAAGATCATATTCATGTATTAAAGAGATTTGTACTCGAGAAAAATATATATATGATTAATAATTTTTAAGAATTGGTTTAAAATAAATCAAAGGAAAATGATGAGATGAATTTCTAGTGATGAATATCAAAGAAATTGTGTTTTCAATTAACTTTGTATTCAGAAAGTTTAGATGAATATGAAAAGATCATTGTGAAAATGAATAGTATGAGATTTTTTTTTGTTGATGAATAAATAAGAATAATTGAAGGTTTTTGAATGAAATATGAATAAATGAAGAATGAGAATATGAATAATAAGGGTATGAATGACCGATGATGTTAAATATGAAAAGATGTTGATTCTATAGGCTTAGTGAGGCCCAGGTTCTAGCAAGTAAATGATTTATTGATTTGAGAAGTGGTCAATATGGGCTGTCGTTCTCGGTATTTTGTGTAAGACCGGTAGGAGGGTAAGCTAGCTCTAGGTAGTATTATTTATTCATGTTTCAAACTTAAGGTTAGGCACTAAGGGGAGTTGTAATAAAACTTGGGCAAACGTAAGTGGGTTGCCTCTATATAGTCTGACGGTGGACTCCGGGACTATAGACCCAGTTTGACGGTGGACTCCGGGACTGTGGTTCCTTGTGATGGAGGCGAGCCTAAAATAAATTCAGGATTATGATTGGTTTGATGGTGGACTCCACGATCATGAATGGTCGGGCAGATGGGAGGCCATTCTCTAGTGTATATGCGTATACCGGGTTGGAGGGGCACTTGCGGGATGTTCGCACGACAAGGATTTCCATATAAGCCTGACGGTGCACTCCAGGGCTGGAATCCGTACTCGTGGAATGTCTAAAATTTGATTTTGTTACCGAGTAGTTTTCATGGCGAGGGATTAAACCCTTTACTGTAGAGTACATAGGTGCTTTTCCTTGGACCTATGTAGTATGAGATACATAGAATCCGAACAAGTATGCATTAGTGTCATTGTAGTATAATATCTGCATTAGGAATTAAGTCATATCATACACTGACATATTTAGGATAGTCATTCTTTTACACTTTATTTATGCATTCAAATTTGTGGTCGCTAAAGTATAAATTGTTATATTACGGCATTGCGAGGATCATCATTTTATAATATTGCGTGGGTTTTAAGCAACTGAGATTTTTTTATTGCAGGATTTGGATTGGCAAGGACTTAAAGGCGATTGATGCTAAAGATCTTTTTCAAAGCTGTTGATGTTAGAGTTGTAAATATCTTATGTTGTATTTTATTTAACTTTCGCTGTGTAATTCTGAAACAAATAATGTGTATAATGAAAAAGTTCTAATTTTCTTGTAAAATTATACGAAATGAAGTAAAAGATCCCGTTGTGCTACGAATTACATGTAAATGGAATTCGGGGTGTTACAATTGTAATGCCCCGATTTTCATTTAATGAAAATTATTTATTTTGCACGTAGTGTGCACGTGCAATATTTTTGGTAGAATTAAATCTTATAATTATTTTCATTATGATGAGTATAGATGTTTAAATAAGTGCTCTTTAATTATTTCTATATAAAGCCCTTTTTCAAATAGACAAAAAGCCTTTCTTTTAAAAAGCCCAAATCTAATTTATTTGTTATATTTTTTTTATTTTGGGCCATAAACTAAAGCCCATGTGTTATTTTTATTTTAAATGCAACTTGTAATGTATAATACATTTTAAAGATTATTTTTATGTAAAATATAATGTACAAATTTTTAAATGGGGACAAATGCATGCACGTGCACTACACGTACACGTGCAAATGCACTTGGAGCATGGCCGGTTTTGGAGTTTTGGAGGGAAAAGGAGAAATTTCAAGTGGAGTCATGGGTGGTGGTTACTTGATCATGGTTGGTTATTGTAACTCCTTGAATCCTAGCCTTTTAATCCTAACTCCTAAGTTAATCCTGGCCTTCCATTCTCCTAAATTTTTAGTATAAATACCCCCTTCCCCCCTTGCCTAGTATTCTTGTGCTAATTATTTCCTCCAAACCTATAGTTTAAAAATACATTGCTAGTAGTTTAACAAGTGAGTTAAAAGATTGAGAGATTGTGTCATTGTGTGGGGATTTGTGCTTGCAACAAAGAGGAGGCCGGCATTAGGAGCTCTCGGGTTGGCATTGTGGAGGCTTGTGTGCGCGTCGACGAGGAGGAGGACCGCTCTCATGGCAAGGACATTGGTTTAGGAGGTGTTGCTAAGTGTAGTCTCTCCAATTAAGGTGGGTAAATTTTCTATATTTCTAATTAGGAAGCATGCTAGATTTGAATTGAAAGAATGATGCATGAAAAAGATTAATAAGAGTACACATTTAATTGGAAAAATGACCTATTGATTGATTGAAATGTGGATATGCAATTGTATGTGGTTCTATTATTAAAATTTAAGTTGAGTGCGAATTGATTATAGCCATGGATGGTTTGAAGAAAACTACATCGTTAACATTAAAAATTATATGCAAGAACTAGTGGATTGAAAATGTCACTTTATGTGCTTAAATAGACTATTGTGATAATGTGTATGAATGACTTAAAAATATAATTTGGGGTTTGTGAAATGATTTTAAAAACAGAGAATTGATGATGAAGATTGCTAATAAAGAGATTAGTGATGTTAAACTTGATGTCGAAAAAGAAAATGTAGTAGTGGTAACTTACAATTTAACCAAATTGTATGGTAGATATATGTTTAATTATTGAAAAAAATATTTTTATATACTGGAGTATAATTTATGATAAGAATAATTAATCTGGAATTTCTACAGCAAGTTTAGTAAGAGTAAAATGAATTGAGAACTTGTTGAATATCGAAAGGTTTTAATAAACAGAGAGAATCGATTTAAATAAACTTCGAGTTGCACTATGACAACCCGAGCCTATAGCTCGAGTGGTCGGGATGCTCTTTAGCGCTAGAGTGTTGTGCGGTGTGTCCCTTGGATCGCCGGTTCGATACTTGAGAACACCATCTTTTTATGTGCGCCTTTAAAAATTAATTCAGTTTCGAACCGAGAGTATATAACTCTCTGGCCCTTTTCTATATCGCTGAGCACAAGTGGCCACATGGCCAGAGCGTGCGGTTGGGTTCCCTTGGGTCGCTGGTTCGAATCCTGGTCTCGGCCAGTATGTTACTTTTTGAAAAAAGTGATATTTTGATGGGTTTTTTATGTTTAAAAATTATGGAAAAAATATGATTATTATCCTAAAAATATGTGGGATTTATGAAAAATAATTTGGGAATTATTTACATGAAATGGAGTATATTTTGAGAATAAATGTATAATTTAGAACTATGGTTCTACACTTGTATGTTATGAAAATTGCACTTTGCAAAAAAGGACTTGAAATAAAATGCTAGAAAAGAAGTGTAATAAAGGTAGAAATTATATGTAGTGTTGTGATGTGAATTATTCTCATTGGAGAATAGTGTGAAAATTATGAAATGTGAATATTCATTTAGTGATGTGATTTTAATGTGAAATTGATATTTGATGAAATATAAGGAATATATAATTCCCTGTATGGCTATGGACTCATGAATAAATTAAAAATCATGCTATTGAAAAAGAAAATCTGTTATGATTATGAAGATGAACTTATGAGCTGGAAACGCTCAATTTTAGTAATTATGAATTGGAATTGAAACAAAAGAGTAGCTAAGTCTCCCCCGGCATTTGGAAAGAAATGAAATGAAATTTGAAATGAAAGACCAAGGTTGGTCATGTTTGATTGAATGAATAAGTCCGGTTTAGTGGAGAGGCTAACTCTAGAGCTTTGATTTTGTTCATGATTCTGATAAAAACTAAGGATTAGTACATAGTGGAGATGTAATGAAAGTGAGAGAAAAACACAAGTATGAGAGCTAGAGTTTACGGTGCGGGTGTGAGCCACAGAATGCATGCTTGATGAGTCAAGATATGGCGTGGGCACTACTCAGTAATGATCAGACTTTAGCCATGCTCGTGGGATGTTTGGTGACTGCAAGAGGATCGTGTACCATGAAGGAGGCTGAATTGCCACAGAATGCATGCTTGATGAGTCAAGACATGGCTTGGGGTTCCCCTCCAGGTTTTCTGTACACGAGCTTGTACTCATAGATCATCTAGGATACTTACCATAGTTACAGTCAGTAGTAGATTAAGACATAACGAGGGATTGAACCCTACAAAGATGAAGAACGAATAAGAGGCTTGCCCTCGGACCTATGTAGTATGGGATGCATAGAATCCGAACAAGTGTGCATTAGTGTCATATAATAAAAATAATTGTATTAAGGATTAAGTGCACAATCACAACACGACATCATTAGGGTATTTCCTTTAGTTTGATATGTGACAAGTTTTTGTTTGTTAAATATGGAAAATGAGTTATACTATTTCCGGCATAGAGAGGATGACCGTGTATAATGTTCGTCGGTTGAATAAACTGACGTACCCACAGTTTTGTAAACAGGGTAAATGATATGGTAAAGATTAAGGAGGAACAGATGCCTAAAGATTATTCAATGTTGTTGTACTTTGTTTAAATGTTGTAAATTTACTTCCGCTGTGCAATGTAAAGAGTAAAGTTTCATGTAAACTCTGATGTAAAGTGAAAAGTTTTAATTTCCTTGTAAAATTGTACTAAATGAAGTGTAAAGATCCTGTGGAATCTTGAATTCAGTGTATTTTGGAATTCGGGGCGTTACAACAATCATAGTCTACACCATGAACTTGTTTGAATCCTTTAGCCACCAACCACCCCTTAAAGGTATGCACATTACCATCCTTGTCAGTTTTCTTCTTGAATACCCATTTGCACCCAATAGGTTTTACCCCTTCAGGTGGGTCTACCAAGGTCCATACTTGGTTGGTATACATGGATTCCATCTCAGATCTCAAGGCCTCAAGTCATTTGTCAGAATCTTGGCCTTTTACAACTTTCTCAAAAGTCGTAGGCTCATCCTGATCCACAAGTAATATATCACCATGTTGAGTCACGAGAAATCCATATCTCTCGGGTTGATGAGGTATCATAGGCCTTGTGCTACTTAACAATTTGTGGAGTCTGCTCCATTTCCACCATTGGTTCGCTGCTACTTTGCGAAGTTTGAATTTCTTGAAGTTCCATTGTTCTCCCACTGGTTCATTTGGAGACAAATTCTCTCTCTAGGAGCACAACAGTCCGTGCGACCAACACTTTTCCTTCGGTCGGATTATAGAAATAGTATCCCTTTGTTTTATTGGGATATCCTACAAAGAAGCACTTATCAGATTTAGGACCAAGTTTATCAGGGACTTGGCGCCTTACATAGACTTCACTACCCCAAATCTTCATAAAGGACACACTAGGATGCCTCTCAGTCCATATCTCTTATGGTGTCTCTTGAACCAGTTTAGATGGAACACGGTTAAGTGTGAAAGCAGCTGTTAATAGAGCATGTCCCCAGAAGGAACTTGAAAGATATGCATGACTCATCATTGATCAGACCATGTCTAACATGGTCTGGTTCCTCCTTTCAGAGACACCATTCCATTGCAGTGTTCCAGGGAGAGTGAGTTGAGATATTATTCCTCACTCTTTTAGATTGTGATCAAAATCTTGTTTTAAGTACTCACCACCTCGATCTAATCGAAGGGGTTTAATACTTTTACGAAGTTGATCTTGTACCTTATTCTTGAATTCTTTGAACTTTTCAAATGACTCGGATTTGTGTTTCATCAGATACACAAATCAATATCTATTGAAATCATTAGTAAATGTAATGAAGTACTAAAAATCTCCTCTAGCCAATGTGTTGAAAGGTCCGCAAACATTACTATGTATGAGACCCTAAAAGATCACTAGCCCTTTCAAGAAACAAGGTTCACATACCTCATATGATTCAAAATCAAATGAGTCCAAGAATCCATCTTTATGGAGTTTGGATATGCAGTTTTCATTTATGTGCCCCAAACGACAATGCTAGAGGTATGTTGGGTTTGTATCATTTGATTTGAACCTCGTAGTATTTATATTATAGACGGGCATTTCGAGGTCGAGAATATAAAGTCCATTACTCAATTGTGCACTAGCATAACAGATATCATTCAAATAAATAAAACAACTTTTGTCCTTTATTATAAGTGAAAAACCCTTCTTGTCCAAACAAGAAATAAAAATAATATTTCTACTAATAGCAGGAACAAAATAACAGTTCTCTAACTCAATGATAAGCCCAGTGGGCGATGATAAATGACAAGTTCCTACAGCTAAAGCAGAAACTTTTGCTTCATTTCCAACTCGTAGATCAACTTTGCCCTTAGCCAATGGCCTACTCATTTTGAGATCCTACACATTTACACAAATGTGAGATCAACATCCAGTATCTAATACCCAAGATGCAGAAGTAGATAAGTTGACTTCTATAACAAAATACCTGTAGTGGAAGTCTCACTTCCTTTCTTCTTCTTAAGCTCCTCCAGGTACTTATGACAGTTCCTCTTCCAATGTCCGGTCTCACCATAGTGGAAGTATGTGCCGACCTTGGCCACCCCACCCTTAGGTTTCAAGGCAGAAGTGCTAGGCTTGATATTGCCCTTGCCCTTCCCCTTGCCTTTGGGTTTCTTAATATGCCTTTTGCCCTTCTCCTTGCCTTTGGGTTTCTTAATATGCTTTTTGCCCTTTGGTATGTTGGACCATCATAGTGGTCTTTTTCCTTACTAATATTCTATTCAACATTTCTCTACATGCTTAGCAGTTCTGGTAAAGGTTTGTCAATTTCATTCATGTTGTAGTTCATGACGAATTGACTATAACTTTCCGGCAACGATTGCAGGACCAAGTCAGTGGCCAGCTCTTGACCCAATGGGAAACCAAGCCTTTCAAGATTGTCTATATACCCAATAATCTTGAGCACATGAGTTACAACAGGGCTTTCTTCTGCCAGTTTGTCCTGAAATAATGCCTTTGAGACTTCAAAACTCTCATGCCTAACCTGCTCTTGATAGAGCCTATTGATGTGTATGATCATATCGTAGGAATCCATGTTCTCATGTTGATTCTGAAGCTGAGAGTTCATGGCTGCTAGCATGAGACAACCAACGTCCAAGGAGTCATCTTGATGCTTCTTATGAGCATCCTTTCCGGTGCGAGGGGCACTTGCAGCAGGTGGATCAGGAATATGCTGCTCTAGAACATAAAACTTTTTCTCATGCCTGAGGACTATCCTCATATTCCTGTACCAGTCTAGAAAATTTGTTCCAGACAGTTTGTCCTTCTCAAGGACAGATCACAATGATAGGTTATTCGATGTGTTGGATGTCATGGTAATCTATCAACATAAATATGCAAACTAAATATCATTTCACAGAAATATGCAAAGAAAAAATATTTAACCATCAACAGAAATATGCAGAGTATGTATCATGATATCAAAATATTTAATAAGGTCTTTTATTAAATGTGCCTCCTACTATTTTTATTCAAATTAACGGCCCTCATCATTGACTGGAAAAATCCCATCATAAGATTTTCTAGTAGGCCAAGATCCATATTTCACGTAGTTTTGAGTCAGCTTTGGCTGATCACCAAAAATTCAGTTATTTAGGTAGGGAACATTTTCCAATTACATCATATGCAAATCTTGGATAGTTGGGTGAGTAACACTTACTCTAATCTATCTCATAGACTAAAGCCTAACTCTATGCCTCTAAACCTTCAATCCTATTGAAATAGTCTAGTTAAGTCAGACCCAATGGTTGGCAATTGAATATTACTTTTATCCCATCGCGTCTCACTAGGATAGATAAAGACACCCTGCTTTGGCAGACCTACACTTAATCGATCATAGCCTAGACGAGTGCCATGCATTGGAAGACATCTTATTGCAACTTAATATTTACTTTGAGGGATTTTTTTGTTATTTTATTAATTGATCTCACCATTCATCATCCATTAGCATACAACAATGAATCTCATACAAAATTAAAAGCAAAAAATTTATGTGACATGGTTGTGGTCCTAACACACTGATTCTCTCAAGCTAATGAGAGTATCAAAAACTGAACAAAGGGATTATACCGTCTTCTCCAAGCAGCTTCCCAATCTTCTCCAAGCAGCTTCCTCGGTGAGATTACATTTACATATAAAGAAAGAATGTACAAATGGAGTTTAGAGAGAAAGGATTACATTGAGAATGTAAAGAGAAAGGCACGACAAGCGGGCTGTATTCAAAATTCCAAAATATAAACAATACATCACAGAACATAAACCATGTATCACAGAACTAAACCATGCATCACAGAACTAAGGCCACAAACATGCACCATGCATCACAGAACATAATAATCAAAGAATATATTGTTATGATTTTATTTAGTTTATTTTAAAAAGGGATTGGTTTTGGGGGCAGCGCCTCGGAGCAAAAATTTGCTTCATCATCCCTTGCCACTGCCAGAACATGAACTCTTCATGTTTCAAGAAACCCTAACGCCACTGCAAACGACGCATGTGCATGAACTATTCATGCTTTAAGAAACCCTACGTCACTGCAAATTACATCTTTCCAGGGTTTTCAATGGCTACCCTAGTGTGACATCTGTGTTAACAACCAACACATAAACGAATGCTTATATTGCAACTGTTGTAAAAATTATATCACATATGAATCTTTCTACCAAATGTACGAACATATCACAAATAGTCACATATCTTTCATAACCGAATTATGGTTTCACAAGTGGCTCTGATACCACTATTAGGTTTCGATGGTAGTCTCAGATCAAATACATAGCGGAAAATTTACAAAGAAATATCGAAACCTAGCCATGGATCTATGCGAAAACCACAAATCGTATTTAGGAGTTATATCTTGAAGATGGATCTGCTTTCTCCAATTAATGTCGATCACAACACTGCAATATTGCTATGCCTCTACTGTATCCACACGAATGGTTCAAATTAAGTTTTTCCTCACGCCGCGGTGCTAGCTATAGGATGAGGATGTTCCTCAGTATCTCTCTCTCTCTCACAATTTCTGTGACGGCTAGATTTTTCTCATGTAACCCTTTTCCACAGATATGTATCATATATATAGCTGCAGAAAATCAACCCTAAGAGAGTAGTGAGGCTGTTGGACTCACAATCTGACCATTTTTAGATTCGTGTTGGACCTTTGAACTTTTGTTAGCCCATTTAATATAATTAAATGTCCAACCAATGTCAGGAGTCCAAGTCTTACTTGGATCCCCAATTAAATTCATCTTATGAATTTAAATCTCAAATTCGATCCATTCTAAGTGTGTGACCATGTAGGTTCCCGTTACGTTGACAACAGCGAGCGGTATCTAGCAATACATCACTGCTACTCAAGTAACGGGAATGTCAGTAATTAGACATAACCTATCCGTGACCAATGTTACCATGTAGTCTAGTTTTTTTGTCCAGATATCTTAATTGACCACAAGGCATAGAGCATGTCACCCTTGTATAGTTCAATCTTTGGTTTCTTGATGTCCGAGTAGAATTACTAAAACAATGGATGCGGAGTTACGGGATCTTCCAGTATGGCCAGTGTGAGAGGTTTAGAGGCACCTAAGCTGAGGGTCGGTCCCCTGGTGGCAAAAGCGATGTTCGCAGGATTGGAGCCCGAAGAGGACCTTTGGATCCGACGCTCTATGACTTGAACTTGTGACGTTCACTGTACTTGTGTAGATGTAATAACCCCTTTTTTTCTATAATAAAGATCTTTTGTCGAACATTGGTTTTGCGCGAGGGATGCAGGGTGTATGCAGTGTCTTTTTGGGAGCTTTCCTCATGAGGGTCGGCCTCGGATGCCATGCTTAGGGTAAGGAGAGAGGCGCTACCTTGAGGAAGTTTTCCTTATAAGGTTTGGCATTGGAAACCCTATCGAGAGCAAGGAGAGGCAAAACTTCAAGGAAGGCTTTCTCCTGAGATTCAGCCTCGGACACCACTTCGAGGGCGAGGAGGGGTGGCAACTAGTGCATGCTCACATGTGCATCCACGTGGGATCACGTGTTTGGTGCGACAATCGATGTCCCATTTCTATATATATGTCTCCAGCTATTTGTTTTCGTTCATTCATCTTTCCTTCACCCTAACTTTCCTTGAATCTTGTCTTTGCTTCCTGCGCTCTCCCAGCAAGGATGGTGGTTCTTGAGCTAATTAAGGCAAAGTGCACGTTCATGAGGACTGAAAAGAAGGCGCGGGAGGCAACGGAGGCTGCTGCGAGGATGATGGTTGAGGCTGACACCAAAGCCCCTGAGAAGTAGGTGTTGCAAAGCTGACTGCCTCCAGAGATGGAGGAGCTCCCATGGAGGATGAAGGCCAAGGCAGTCGAAGCATCTATCACGAGAGAGGGAAACATGCTTCCAACTCCGTCTATGACTGACACTACATCATTCGCGAAGTTGACCCCATCGGCAAAGGTGTTGGATCCCACTTGGTCCATGACCGAAGTGGATGTGTCGATCAGTCGCCATATGGCTCTAAAGGTGGTTTCTCATCTTACTACTCCCACTGACCTCTCCGACTTGGAGAACAAGTCCGAGGAGGAGATCTACGGCAGCTGGGCACATGCTTCTGTTCTGGTAAGGCTCCATTTTGGTTCATCTCTGTAACCATTTTTCTTCATTTTTTTGAAGCATGCCCTGGCGTTCTTGTGCAGGCTATAATTCATGGGGCTTAGTTGATGCGGAGGCATAAGTGGCTCTTTTGGCAGATGGAGTGCACGGAGGCAGCCGAGAAGGAGCTCCTCAACCGCGCCAAGGACACCTCGAGGCGAATTAAAGAGTTAAAGGCAGACTTAGAGAATGAAAAGAAAGCTCGAGAGGGCCTCTCCAAGGACAAGGACGTGTAGTTTTCCGAGAAGCTGGCGTGGCAGGCGAAGGAGGTGAAGATGGAGAGAGATCTCCAAAAGGCCTTAGCTGACATTGTCAATGCCGAGGAGGATGGATACATGTGCGCTCTCAAGCATGTTGGGGCGAAGCACCCGAAGATTAACCTCTGCGGCTCAGCATCAATGGCCCGGGCGGTGATACTATCTCCCTCGACTAAGGAAGAACGCCCCCTCCCTATCGTCGAGAAGGGGTCTACCTCCGGGCAGTAGTGATATAAGTCATTGTAATTTTGCCTTTTCGCAGACTGGCCACCGCCTTTGTTCTCTTCCCTCATTTAATGAATAAAAGGTGTTTGCCCCCATTTATTTAAAGTTAGTAGCCTCTATTTTTGTTCCCCGGGTCGAAGTCTTGAGGTCCTCGGGCTGCTGCCCCTACGACGTCAGCCTGGATATTGACTCTTCAACAGTAGAACCGACCATGGCTACCATGTTAAGGGTGTGACGAGGGGTGAAAGTTTAAGAAAGTTTCCCTCGTAAGGGTTAACCTTGGATACCACACCGAGGATCAGGAAGCGATGACTTGAGGGAGTTCTCCTCGTACGGGTCAACCCCGGATACCATGCCGAAGGCAAGTAGGGGTGTCATGTTGAGGGGGTTCCATGCCTTCGAATGGTCACGTGGGGTGCCATGTGGGCTTGCTTGTGTCATCCTCCGTAAGAATCGTGGTAATTGTTGATCTTGTAAGTTGAAGCATTTACCGCCATAAGTGAGGAGAGTGGAAGTTCATCGTAGGGTCACTTATAAATAACCCCCACCTTCGAAGATTCCCAAATCAAAATGTTTTCTCTGATGGCTAAGGTGTTGGGGGGTGTTCGTCCTGTGGTCCGAGTCTTCGACCCTGAGGGTTTCGGTGTTTGGGTTCACCACGGCAGGCTACTTGTTCCAAGTTCTAAGATCTGAAGCTTTACCCACTAAGTCCTGAGGGGTGACAATGTCGCTTGATTGTGTCCCTTTAGGACTTGGTGTTATTTCTTCGGCTAGGGCACTGGGTGCTGATGGAGTTAGCTCAGACGAGCTCGGTAAGGATCGAAGTACTCCATGTCGAACTTCGTCACTTGTATCCCGGGTTCTGAGATATGATGTTCTTCTCCGAATTCCAGGGACCTGGATGAACATATTTATAGTCATCCAATGTTAGCTTGCAGAGCTACCCATAGGCAAAGGCGATGATCTGGTGCTTGTTCATCACCGAGGTCACTTCCATTGCTTCCAGAACGCAGGACTTGCCGTGGGGGAGATGACTCTCAAGGTGGGCTCTTACAGCCGGTCTGCACGGGCGGACTAGTAACCTTTGTGCCCATACTAAATGGCCGACATTATACTGTTGAGGCTCATATGATGCCTCTTCTGTGCTTCGAAGGTTTGGGGAAATTGGGGCAGAGGCAAGAGATAAATTGTAAAAGAGTTTACCGAGGCGAGAGGTCAATTGTAAGAGTGTTTAGTTATAACTCGTTGTTTGATTTGCCAACTGCGGACTGGCCACCGCCCTTATTGTAATCGTCCCTTTTTATGAAAGACTTTGGCTTTAAACTTTGATGTGCAAAATTTGTTTGATGAATAGGCCGGTGCTAAGCCACTCTAGTTGAGTCGTCTTTCCTGGATACCACGCCGAGGGAACAAACCCAAGTAGGAAGCTTCATGATTCTAGTGTCAGGCTTCTGCATCGGATGCCACGCCGAGGGGTGAGCCCAAGGCAAAATCATTGAGTGGTTTTGGTAGAAAGCCTCGGGGTCGGATGCCAAGTAGAAGAAAAAGGACCGAGGAGAGATCTTCACAATTTTGTCCTAAGGTGCGGCCTCAAATGCCTGCCGAGGGGTGAGACCGAGATGAAGTCTTTGAGAGGTTTTGGCAGAAAGGCTCGAGATCGGATACTACGCTGAGGATCCACCGTCTCTTTTGAAAGGTTACGTGTCCTGAAATGTGTTGGCTTACGTCTCCGTTTGAGGAATTCGAGGCACCTAGGAAGTTGTAGTATTGTCCGTAATAATTGGGGGAATTTGGGGAGTTCTTCATGATGCCTATAAGTTCCCTCATCTTTAGGTGTCTGACCCTAAAATCCCACGAACTTAATCTGATGACTTTGCACTTGGTTTACTCATCAATGCGTGCTCCGGATGGCAGTTCGAGGGTCTAGGGTGGTAGGGGATAGTCTGAGAAGATATAGTTCGACGCGATCGGGATTGGTGTCCGGTCGAGGGACTTCGCACTTGTCCCGTGTTTCGAGATCTAAAATTTTAACCACCGAGTTTTGAGGAGCGACGCCATCAAGCCGGTGCCGAGGAAGGAGAGTTCCCCTCATTCGAGAACTCTTCATCCTCATACTTTACATATACTGATGTGGTTCCGAGGATGATGGATAGTGCTAAAATCCACCGACCCCGGCACCGTGTTGGTTCAGCTCCTTCTGGTTTCGAGAAATAAGCTTTTCATGAGTGCCTCTCTTGTAGGATCCGGAGATCGGGACCGGGCATGCAGCATTGATCCTCAAGGAACTCTTATGCCTCAAAAAAGATCGGCGAGTTAATCCAATGTAAGGATCGTTGGCTGCTCTGTTGGTCCGACATCATTCATCATCATTGCCTTCCGTCTTTATGATGCCTCTTCTGCACTCAAGGCCTTGGAGACAAAGATAGGATGAGGTGACTATGCGATGGCAGGCCAATGTCGAAAACTGGGAGTGAAGAGCGAGATGACCATGTGATGGTGGGCCGGCAGCGACAACTTGGGCTGAAGAGCGAGACGACCATGTGATGGCAGGCTAACAGTGGCAACTAGAGCTGAAGAGTAAGACGACCATAAGAGTTTATCTCACTTATACTTGATTCGGCAATTGCGGACTGGCCGCCGCCCCCTTGTAATTGTTTTGCCTCGATAAATAAAAAAGGTTATTTGAATTATCTTCTTTTTTTTGCATCCTGTTGAATGAATAATGTGGCTGCTATTCTCGGAGATCCAAGGACTTTAAGGCGGGATCTAGGCGTCGGGAAGTGGACTGGAAGACAAGGCCAAGGGCAAGTCCGAGGAGTTGATTACACTGTCTAGGGGTCGGATGTCACTCTGAGGCTGTCTCGCTATCGGGCGCCACGCCGAGGAGTGGTTCCGGGGGGAGCTCCAAGGAGTTTGTTCCACTGTGTCGATGTCGGATGCCACGCTGAGGAGTAGATCCAAGGAGAGTTTCAAGGAGTTTGTTCCACTATGTCCGTGTCAGATGCCACGCCAAAGGGTGGTACCAAGGAGTTTGTTCCACTGTGTCGGCGTCAGATACAACACTGAGGGATTGATACTCGGAGAGGCACTAGTTGCAAGAACTCAATTTGTTGGATTTCTGAATTTGAAATGAAATTTTATTCATTTGTTGTTGCTAATAGGCGAACGCTTATTACATTTGCTAGCCTTTGTGGCCTGATTATAAGTAGGGGCCGCTACGGGTCTTCATAGAACTTCATTAAGTGCTCCGTATTCGTTGTCTTCTTGACTACCCCCACCCCCGGCTCTTCAAGTCGGTATGTTCCTGGGCGTACCACTTTGGAGACCCTATAAGGCCTTCTCAGTTAGGAGCCAGTTTCTCCTTCTTGCTTGGCTCTGAAATCTTGAGCCGTCTGAGCACGAGATCTCCTTCTTTGATGTTGGCAGGTAGGACCTTCTAACTAAAAATCTTCTGCCCTCTATTTGTAGATACCCCTTCTGACTGTCGCCTTTTTACGGACTTCGTCGAGGAGGTCCAGGTTGGCCCTAAGACCGTCTCAATTTGTATTCTCATCAAAGCTCATCCGCCGAGATGGCATTCCGACTTCCAGGGGGATTACCGCCTCGGTACCGAAGGTCAGGTTGAAAGGCGACTCGCCCATAGGAATTCTCATGGTCATGCGATAGGACCACAGTATGCTGGGCACCTCATCGACCCACAATCCCTTGGGAGACTTGTCCAATCTCTTCTTGATGCCATCGAGGATCTGTCGGTTGGTACTCTAGGCCTAGCCGTTGGACTGGAGGTGTAAAATTAAGGAGAATCTCTACTGGATTCCTAGGTCTTTGCAAAACTTGCGGAAGTCTTTACCGGCGAATAGGGTACCATTGGTAATGAGGATCTGAGGGATCCCAAATCGGCAGACGATGTTCTTTCAAAAGAACTGTTGGTCCTGATGCTCGGTGATAGTGGCCAGGTGACCCACTTCGTGAAATAGTCGATAGCCACAATGAGGAAGCGCCTTTGGAAAATAGCTTTGGGAAACAGGCCGACAAAGTCCATCCCCCACATAGCGAAGGGAGTCGAACTAGCCAGTGATGATGAGTGAAATTTATACATGAATTTATTACACTTTTTACGCATTAAAGTTGCGAGTTCTCGTTTATTTCTACTTAATTTATCTTATTTCTACATAATTTTATTTATTTGTTTTTTTTGTAGGAATGAGAACGATAAGTACAAAATGAGAGTTTTTGGTGAAATCAAGGAAGAGTGCATGGATAAAGATTCCAAAAATTCAAATTGATTCTATTTGAAGATTTCACTCAACTGCACGTGTTTACAAATTGGCCATTTGAAGAACCAATAGAAAATATTATGGTCAACTAGGGGGTGAAATAAAATTTTGTAATAAAAAATTAACGAAGAAAAGAAACATCCCAAAATTTAAAGTTTGATTTAAATTATGGTTAGTTAATTGATTAGTTTAAAAATTAATAGATTAATCTCAATATACGAATTTTAACTAATTAATTAAATTACATGTTTCTAATTTTATTTAACTAAACCTAACCCATTGTTCACCTTTCCCTATAAAAAGGAGTGCGGGACCCGAGAAGAAGGGGAGGGGGGGAAGGTTTTGGCAGCAAGAAGAAAGAAAAAAAAAGTAAAGTAAAATAAAAGAATAGGACGGAGGAGAATTGCAGCTAGGCTCTGACTTCGGAAGGAGGGAGAAAAGAAAGGAGAAGAAGAAGAAGATCTCGGGATTCGTACATAGACTTGCGGCAACGAGTTCTTCTTTCTTCTCTCATTAATATTAATATTAATATTAATATTAATATTAATATTATTATTATTATTATTATTATTATTATGCAATCTAGAACAATGTTAATTAGTCGCAAATTCATCATGAACTAAATTTATTTTTCTAGGGCTTTGATGTACCCTAGTTTTGATAACACAATTCTAATTTCATATTATTTGACTCGTCTGTTTTTTTTATGGCTTTGTGTTTAATTTTTGTTCTTAATGCTTACAGTTGTTTGATCAACTATTGTTTGATTTATTGAATCATGGGGAGACCGAGAGGTAACTTGTAATTTAGAATTATTGAATTAAACATCATTAATTGAGCGAAATTAGAGATGATTTACCGCGATTAATGTGACTGTAAAGAAATCCATAGAAGTTAATGAATCTTCAATTAATAAAATGTGCATAGAGATATGACAAAATTTTAGTTGGAGATATGTTTGGTATTGTTCGAGAGAAAACATTGAATAAATTGGGGATCTTGTGTAATTTTCTGCCCCAACACTCAGACAATTTATTTATTTATTAGTATTATTTATAGTTCAACTGCCCAACACAGGCTGCCTCTCAATAGGTGGTTAACCAATTAGGTGACTCTTGATCATAGGCAATATTATTTATTATTAATTTATTTAAATATTCTTCCAATGTGGGACAAATCAATCCCACACCTCCAACCTTTCCTACTCCACGTCAGCATGTATACAACAAAGCATCCAACACCCACATCTCACGGGGGGCCCCACAGCCTCCACATGCTGCTTCAAGCACACAGCAACTCCCTTTCTCACTTCAATTTAATTAATCCCCCCATTATTACAACTTTGCCATCCATCTTATTTACCATTATGCCCTTAATCATATATTATATATATATATAATACTATATTATATCACTTGGAATTATGGGGTGTTACATACACCCCCTTTAGAAATCAGCGTCTTTGCTGAGTACGAGGCATGCAATCTAGCGCAGGATCTCTTTTCTAGCCGATGTGGAGCGGGAGTACCCTGATTCAACTAATTCCGGGCCAATGCACTGACCCCAGTTCCCTTTCTGGCATACATCTCGCCGATGTGGATGGAGTACCCTGGTTCACCTAATTCCGACGTACTACCCTTGGCCAAACTGCCAGCGTACTGATCCCAGCTCCCTCTCAGGCATACATCACACCCACTCTTTTCCCACACTCGGTGTCGAAAGTCGGCTCCGATAAATTTATAATGCCCTGCCCCAATACTCAAACAATTTATTTATTTATTAGTATTATTTATAGTTCAACTGTCCACCATAGGCTGTCTCTCAAAAGGTGGTTAACCAATTAGGTGACTCTTGATCATAGGCAATATTATTTATTATTAATTTATTTACAAATTCTTCTGATGTGGGACAAATCAATCCCATACCTCCAACCTTTCCTACTCCATGTCAGCATGTATACAACAAAGCATCCAACACCCACATCTCATGGGGGGCCCACAGCCTTCACGTGCTGCTTCAAGCACACAACAACCCCCTTTCTCACTTCAATTTAATGAATCCCCCCATTATTACAACTTTTCCATCCATCTTATTTACCATCCTGCTCTTAATCATATATTATATATATAATACTATATTATATCTCTTGAAATTACGAGGTGTTACATAAATATAACCCAAAAGTGTTGATGCCCGGATTCGAACCCAGGACCACTTAACAACCAAACCATACACACAAATGGTATCAGAGCTGACTTTCGACACCGATTGTGGGTAAGAGTAGGTGAGATGTATACTTGGCTGAAGACAGTACGCTGGTAGAGAGACCAGGGACAGTACGCTAGCAGGGTACTCCACTCCATATCAACTAGAAAGGTGATCATGTATTAACTTGCGGGTCCCAGGCTCAGCGAGGATGCTGAGATCTTAAGGTGGGGAGTATGTAATATCTCGTATGAGATGGGCCTTCATGGTAGACTTAGTAATTAATTCATGGTCAGATGGGCCTATAGATTTGGTATAGAGCCTATAGAAAGAATGAATTAATTACTATGGGGCCATGGTGTTCATGGTAGGTGGTGGTGACTTAGTCCCACATGGAAGGTGAGTTAGGATTGTTTGTGTATATATTAGGAAGCCTATGATCATGTCACACCCTGCTTCCCAAAAATACGAGTACATGATATTGGCCCAGCGAATGACTAATGTCACCCATAAGCTGTTTATTCGATTAACTCAACAATATAATTAATACAGAACAATTACGCAGGCAATAATAATAATCTCATGAACAAAAATACTTGGAATGAAGCAATATAAAATATCCAAATACAATAATAATTCAACATCTGAAAATAATAATAAAATCTGGGACATAAGCCTAAAACAATAATAAATCCCAATACAATAGTAACAAGTCTCAATATAATAAGTTTATTTAAGCAATAAGCAATTTAAAAAGCATTAAGTCTTTAGAATGTCTATTCTCCAATCCCAGCATGCAATTCTTCTTCATTACCTGTGTACACTTCATCTAAAAAGAGAAGAAAAATTGTCCTTAGAGCAAGTCATGGATAACCAGGTAGAGAAAGCAGGGAACAATGGAATAAAGGTATAACAATGAATCAATGGAACAATTGGAATCAATAACATGGCACGATAATCAATAATCAATATCACGGTAATCGATGCAATGGCTATAAACAATGATCCAATATTCGGTAACGGTAATCAATGATCAATAACTGTAACACTTAGCCAATATTCAATATTAATAGAAACAATGAGGAATAATATGCAATATCGGTGATGTGTCAATCCTTATGTCTATTAATCATTTTAATCCTAACTAATGCATGTACTACTGCATCCCATACTACAGGTTCGATACATACAATCAATTTCGTTTAGACTTAAGTGAAAGATTTTATAGATCATGTACTCGGCAACGATAATCAATATTCACCTTTCGGTACACGATACGGTCATCGGCAACGATGCAATACACGATAGATTGGGGTGCCGTAGTCAGCGCTCCACAATCAATCGATAAAAAAATATTTAGGGAAACACGGGCCCCTCCTCCGAGTACAGTCACTACATCATCAACTACTCCGGTCAATCCCTTTAAACCCCGGTTTATTAATTATTTATCTATGCAATAATACAGTATGCAATTAATGGACATTTCGGTGAACGATAGTATCATTAGGGGAATAATAGAATGGTAACATGCAATATGACAATTAGGATGGTGTCAATAACTCATTGGGATCATGCAATACAATATACATAAATTAATTTATGCAATATTACGATCTAGGAATGATTAATCTATTAAAATCTAGAATATAAAATTCTGGACAGCAAGAGTAGTCTGTACAAAAATATAGTTTTTCGCTGTTTCAGAACTCGAAAAATGAATCCGTCAAAAATTCTAGAAACTAGACTTCCACACGGTTCCAACGCACATTTAAAGTTCAAAATCCGACAACAGTAGCTAGGTCAAACACACAATTCTTTATAGATTTCATGTTTAGGCAGAATTTTGGCATCAAATTATTTTATATTTGGAATCAGCAAAAACTCAATAATAAATTCATTAAAAATATTTTCTAGACTCCTAAACCTGATTACTAACAATATGGAAATTATCAGAGCAAAATTTTAACATTTGACCTACCTTTTTACTGTTTAAACATCCAAGATACAAGGATATGAAAATCTGAAAGTAAAAACACGGCTGTAGTAAAACGAGCATAACTTTTGCTACATAACTCGGAATTCAAAAATTCAAGATGTTCTAGAAACTAGAAAGATAAGGCTACAATTCTCATTCAGAAAGTAATTCATTTTAAGATCATTTACTGGGTCGAAAATTGCAGTCAACATACAGACCGTAAGCAATATACAGGTTTTAGGGTATTTTCATGGAATAAACTAATTTAAACATGATGGGTAACAATTCTACTAGTCGATAAACTTCTCAATCAGCATGAAGGGTATAAAAACATGTTAAATAAGATTAAGAGCACATACATACATCAATTTATCATCAATCAACCATCAATCGATCAAACAATATACAACCGAGCAATTCTTTTTACAATAATTAATTTATGTGATAATTATATGATTAACCCTATTATTAATTCTACATAAATGTATGAAAGACTAAATTTTTGGAGTCAAAAGTGGTACGATGTCAAGAATATTTGGATTAGCTCGTGTAAACCCTCAATAGACCCAACGAAGATAATCAATACAGTGATTTGATAACGAATAGGATCTACTTACAAGAGTTTCAACAAAACTTAAATTTGATACAATTAACAATTCAAGAGGACAGTGACTTGCCTGTTAGATGAAGAAATTGAATATCAAGAATAACTAGATGAGAATCTCGGGCAACGAACCACGAACACGGAATCACGCAAGCACGTGTGCTATGTGTAAAAGCCACACAGCAACCCAGCAACCACTCCAAACAAAACAACAACCCATAGCAAATCAACTCTTCCCTCTACACAAACACCAAACACGGATCGGGATTCCCTACTCCACAACACCAAACATATATCAATTTCCCCTTCTTTCAAAACAGCAAATAGCCATCAACCAACAGTGTGATCGACAACAGCAACCGGCGACTTCAGCTCGCTCGACTCTGATGGCGGTGGTGCGCGGCTCGACGGCGGTGACGACGTGGTAGTGAAGGGCAGCATGGGTAGTTGGCAGAGGATGACGGTGGTCGATTGACAATGGGATGAAGATGAGAGGCAGATGGGGTGACTCTATTTTGGAAGGAGAAACAGAGGAAGGGAGTAAGGCGGTGAGGCGACGATGGTGACTGTGACGGAAGTCGAGCTCTAGCGATGGGAGAGGACAAGGACAGTGCACTGGTGGAAATGGGTCTAAGGAGGAGTGGAGAGCTCGAAGAGATGACGGTGGGTAGTGGAGGCGGGGACGAGGGTGAGCAGGGGTGTGCTGTTGAGGATGGCGAGGCGCAGGGGATTGGGGTCGAGAGGTTGAAGACGAGGGAGGACGACGGGATGATTGATGGCTGCATGCGAGGGCGGAAGGAGGGTGAAGGCAGGATGGATGAGGATGGAGATGGGTTCGAGATGGGTTCGGGAGAGGGAGAACAGAGGAGGGGAGAGAAAGCGAAGATGGAAAAGGGGGGTGAACAGGAGTAGGGGGCTCAACAGTATAGGGGTAGGGTTTTGGCGGTTGAGGGGTTAGTTTAGGGGTTAGGGTTAGATTAGTGGATTAGGGTAGTAGAGTATTTATAAGAATTTAATAGGATATTGGGTTTCTGGTAGGATCCAATAAGAGAATGGGCATGGGTTTTTAAAATATACATATAAACATACATCAAATCAAATAATAAAATACGAATAAATAGTATGTTCAGGCTTTACAAAAATAGTAATAATAATAATAATGATAATAAGAACAATAATACTAATAATTACAATAATAATAGTAACAAAACTATTAATATTAATAACAATACGAATAATAATAAAAATAAAAATAATAAAGATAATAACCGCAATTTAAGTAATAACAATAATAATAAGATAAAAAATATCCAATAATAATAATATATATGCTTTAGACTCAAATATAAATATCTGATCAGTAAGAAATATAAAGTAAGATCAAAACACACCATTATTCAAAATAAATAAAATTTTTATCTAGAAAATACTTTAATAAAAGATCCGAACAGAATTTAGCACAAAATAAACTTTAAAAAAATCAAATTATCTAAAATACACGGAAAATACTTATTGGCAGAAATGGGGGTTACAGATCAAGAGGCACCAACTAGTCATGACACCTTTTGAGAGGCAGCCTGTGGTGGGTAATTGTTAGAATTTGTTTGAGTGGGGCCCGGGGCATTACATTTTGGTCTACAACTTGAAAAATTAGAATTTCTAGCTACATGGAATTATGAATTGTGTGGGATTAAATAGATGAAATCAAAAGCCTTAGAACTAGTTTTGCTATAAATAAGCAACAAAATTTCATATTTTCATTATTCTTAATTAGATTAACTTTTCCTTTAGTTTAATTTAGTTTAGTGACAATTTTTTTTAAAATTAAAATTTCGATTTTCCAAATTGTAGTTAATCTAGTAAATTTCGGTACTCGATAAAATAATTAGTCCTTGTGGGTTCGACACTCTTTTCTTTTAAAACTATACTACTTGTTGTGATTTTGTACACTTGCAAAATATCCCATCAAGTTTTTGGTGCTGCTGCCGGGGATCTAATTATTCTTTTATTGATATTGATAATTGCTAGATTATTACTAATTTGTATTTTTTCTTCTTCTGATATTTAATACATATATTTTAGGACATATAAGTGTATCACCATGGCGAACGAGGGTAATGAAGAAGAAAATAAGGCTTTGAGAGACTATATTATGCCCTCAGTTAATGGAGCAACATCAAGGATTTAGAGGCCGACTATACACGCTAACAAATTTGAGATTAAACCGGCAATAATTCAAATGATTCAACAGATTGTTCAGTTTGGTTGACTTCGCACGAGGATCCTAATATTTACATTGCAAGCTTTCTAGAAATTTGTAACACTTTCAATTACAATAGAATATCAGATGTTGCAATCAAATTGAGACACTTTCCTTTTTTACTAAGAGATAAGGCGAATGCTTGGCTAAATTCTCTATCACCGAGTGTTATTACTAGTTGGGAGGGACTTGCACAAAAGTTTTTGGCTAAGTATTTTTTTGCCGCCGAAGACAACAAATGTAAGGAATGACATTACCACATATACTCAATTTGAGAATGAATCTTTGTATGAATCATGAGAGAGGTAGAAAGATTTACTGAGAAAGTGTCCTCATCATGAACTACAGCAATGTTTGCAAGTTCAAATATTCTATAATGGGTTGGGAGTTACAAATCAATCTAGGGTAGATGCAGCAGCTGGAGCAGTTCTTATGAGAAAAACTCATGAAGCGGCCAATGAGCTTTTAGAGGAAATAGCGTATAATAGTTACCAATTGTCTTTAGAAAGAGCAATGCCAAGAAAAGAGGTTGAGTTTTTTTAGCTTGATTCTATTACCACATTGATGACACAAATGACTACTTTATCTAAACAACTAGGTAAAATGAATGTTAATGCTATTCAAACTAATATTATTTGTTAATCATTGAAATCACTCATGTATTGATTGGCAAGTGGGAAATCCTTTTACTCAACCAAATTCTGGATAAGTATAGTCCAGGATGGAGAAACCACCCCAACTTTTCTTGGAACAACAATCAAGAAGAATTAGACCACCTCAAAATTTTCCACAACAAGAAAAAAGCCGACACTTGAAGAGATGTTCATGCAATATATGCAGAAGATACATTTGGCGATACAAAATACAACTTCAATTCACAATCTTGAGGCTTAGATTGGTCAGTTTTCAAATATTCTTACTGAGAGAACATCAGGAATCTTACCCAGTATCACCGTAGCAAATCCCAAAGAGCATTTCAAGTAATAACACTGAGAAGCGGGAGAACAATGGAGCAATCATAAGCACAAACTGCCGAACAAAATGTGGTTGAAAAACAATATGAGTTTGAGCCAATTTTGGAGGAACAAACGCAGCAGGTGGCCAACAACTATGTTGGGAATTCTAAGAAGATTAAAGGAGCTTCAAACCTCACAGTTTCTAGGGAGTTTAATTATGAAACTTATCCTAATTCACCTTATGATTCACTTATTCCTTTTCCGCAAAGACTTAAAAAGAATAATCTCGAAAATCAATTCTCTAAAATTTTAAGTATTTTTAAGAAATTGCATATTAATATTTCTCTTATTAAAGCTTTACAATAAATGTCTAAATATGCTAAATTTTTTAAGGATATTTTATTAAACAAACGGAAGTTCGAGGAGCATTAGATGGTGATGCTAAATGAAGAGAGTAGTGAAATATTACAAAAGAAGTTGCCTCATAAAATGAAAGATTCAGGGAGTTTTACAATTCCTTGCACTATTAGAAATTCTTATTTTGATAAAGCTTTATGTGATTTAGGAGCAAGTATTAATCTTATGTCTTTTACGGTTTTCAGGAAACTTAGTCTTGGAGAAGCAAAACCCACTACAATTTATTTGCAATTGGAAGACAGATCTATCACGTACCCAAGATGAATAATTGAAGATCTTTTTGTAAAGGTAGACAAGTTCATTTTTCAATTGGTTTCATAGTGCTTGACCTGGAGGAATATGAACAAATTTTGTTGATTTTGAGGCGACCTTTTCTATCTACGGGGAGAGATTTAATTGATATCCAACAAGGAAAACTTATTTTAAGAGTTGAGGATGAGCAAGTAACATTTGATGTCTTTAAATCCATTGAGTTTTCTGCCGAAGTTCACTCGTGTTTTCAAGTTAGTGAAATTGCTTTAGTTGTGGGAGATGCACATAGGGCTGGAGTTGAGAAGTTACTAGTAAAAGTGTGTCCAACAAATTCAACAAATCTTGAATATGAGAAAGAAAAGGATTTGGAATATGTTCGGTATTTAGAAGCTGCACCATCTATTCATCTTTCTTCTCAGCTAAAATTCAAAGAGTTGGGGATATCGAAGACGTCGTCTTCAAGAAAGAAATGACTCAAACTCGAGCTTAAACCACTATCATTTAGTTTGTGGGATGCACAGAGAAAACCTAATCCACACAAGAAGAGAAGCATTAGAAAAGAGGTTCTTATGTTGTTGGATCTTGGCATCACATAACCATCTCAGTTACCATATCTGGCTGAAGACTTAAAACTTAGCGCTTCATGGGAGGCAACCCATGTTTTCCTTTTACTGCCATTAGAATTGCTTTTTCATTTAATTTTTCTTTAATTTTATTTTTTTGATTTCATTTTATAAGATTGCATAAGTTTGGGGGTTTCCAGGAGTTATTTTCAAGCTTTAGTTTGATGGATGTTTTGGGTTTGGATGGTGTCTGAATTTAGAGAAGTGTTTCAAAGAGTGATCGAAAGAAATTGTCTTAGCATTCCAATGCAAATAGAATCAAGCAATTTGGACATCTACAACTCTAGATATCATAGAAACAATGAATGTCACTCATCTAAAATTTCAACATGAATCAGGGGAGTAATTTTGAACTTTTCTCATTCGTTTTGTTTTTGTTTTTCTTTACCTATTGAGGACAATGTGATATTCGAGTTTGGAGGAAGGGGTACAATTTTTATATTTATAAATATTTGAAAGAAAAAAAATGGACTTTAATTAAGCTTACCATTATACTTTTGAGTTCTGTATTGTGCTAAAGCATTGCAATTTTTTTTAAGATATGTAATATCTTATAAAGCAAGACTAAACATACTTATTTTTTTAAGATTATTGAAATTCACAGTTCCTTACAGAATTGTGAGAGTGATGTGATTATACACAAAAGAGAAATGTGATGTTTTTTTTCTTATGATTATCCCCTTTGATCTAGTCCTAAACTGAGTTTAAGTAAATAGAGTGATAATGATATAATAATTGAATAAATAAAGATTTATCTACTCCAATTGCTTATTAACTAGGGGTATTCATCACCAATGTTTATTTTTACGTAAAATGATAACTTAAAATATGAGTATGCAGAAACACTCTGTGTGTTTAACTTGTTGAGTAACCGGGTGAATCCATCACAAATTTTTGCATTCGTGTCAAAATACAAGTGAAAACTTAGAGACAAAACAAAATTTTAAAAAAAGGGGGAAAAACTTTAGTTTGCTACTCGATTTGTAGTAGTGAGAAGGGGTGATTACAGATGGAGTTGTTACATGATATAATTACATTAATTGCATAACAATTATGATTTGGTTGGGAATTATGTATGAATAATTGCACTGGAAATAATGAGTATGCTTAGTTTTCCTTTATTTGCATGATATGTATGAATAATTGCACTGGAACTCTAAGTGTGTGACTGTTACATGATGTGTATTAAGTTGAAAATTTGATATTTGCATGATAAGTCCTTTGGGTGCGATGAGTTGAGACTAATTATGATTATAATACCTTTATTCTTGGTTTTACTTTTTGTTCGAGAATAAAAAAAATCTTAAGTTGGGGGGTATTTGATGAGTAGAATTTATACATGAATTTATTACTCTTTTTACGCAATAAAGTTGCGAGTTCTCGTTTATTTCTTTAAAATTTATCTTATTTCTTCTTAATTTTATTTATTTGTATTTTTTTGTAGGAATGATAACGATAAGTACGAAATGAGAGAGTTTTTTGTGAAACCAAGGAAGAATGCAGTGATAAAGATTTCAAAATTTAAATTGACTCTATGTGAAGATTTTTGGAAGATTCAAGCACTCAACTGCACGTGTTTACAAATTGGCCATTTGAAGAACCAATAGAAAATAGTATAGTCAACTAGGAGGTGGAATTAAATTTTGTAATAAAAAATTAAAGAAGAAAATAAACATTCCAGATTTGAAAGTTCGATTTAAATTAGGGTTAGTTAATTGATTAGTTTAAAATTTAATAGATTAATCTTAATCTATTAACTTTAACTAACTAATTAAATTACCTATTTCTAATTTTATTTAACTGAACCTAACCCATTGTTCAACTTTCTCTGTAAAAATGAGTATGGGACCAGAAAG